>OZ018337.1:80546647-81146647 GCA_963969495.1 Ceratothoa steindachneri
GCCCAGTCCAAGAAAAGCAAACAGAGGGACAGGTATACTCAGAACTGCCCCTAGCCACTAATCCCCTTTGGCAAGCAGCTTAATCCCGGCCCCTCTCTCTGGCTACCTACTTCTCTGACCTTTTACCACCTGGATCCAACCTGCCTATACGTGTATAGCTTCGTTCGTAATTTTGTTAATACATTTTATAATATATATAAACTAAATGCTTTCTAATAATTCCCCATTGTACCTCTGAAGATGATACTTGATATATCGAAACGCTTCAGTTAAATTTAAGAAAGTGCTAAATTACATTAATTAACTTCTACCCTTTGAAAAATAAGAAATATTATTCCCCGATGAACTTTGGTACTCTTATCCACAGATTAAACAATGAAGAAAAGACGAATATATGACAAATAGAGAAGATTTGAAAAAGAATGATTAATTCGAAACTAGGGGTCGCTTAGAATAAAACATGCTATAATGATATATATATATATATATATATATATATATATATATATATATATGCAAATTTTGTTGAAGACCGTGGTATATTTCGCCTTAATTAATTTCCTGTGACAACTTTCTCTTCTTCTTACTATCTTTTTTATTCCATCTTGTAGATGGTGGATGATTTGTCCTGTATTCCTCTCTCTTTTAAATGAATGTGTTTGGTAAAAACGAAACTAACTTGCTAAGCTTTCGATCTTATTCGATCATCTTCAGAGCGTAGTTTAGGCTGGGTTTTAAGAAAAAAATAATAAATATGTGTTTTCAGCCTTATAAAAGCATGTTTCTGCTATCGCGCTAAAGTTTGCTTTGTAATATAGTGGAGTTGCACTATATTACAAAGCAAACTTTAGCGCGATAGCAGAAACATGCTTTTATAAGGCTGAAAACAAATATTTATTATTTTTTTCTTAAAACCCAGCCTAAACTAATATCTACAGGTCATCCTCCATGTGATCTTGGCCCATCTTCTCATCCATGAGGTCCATGTTCCCTTTGAGGAACACAAGCTCCTCAAAGTTGCCATCATCCAGGGAGGACCTCTTGACCCTGAGGACGTCTTCAGCCGTGGTGAATAGCCTCTCCACAGCTGCAGACCTGGGACTTACAACAGCCACGGCAATTTCTTTTAAGATACTCGTCTTTGTTCCTGTTCAATGTTGTGGCAAAGGCGTGAAAAATTGGCGGGGCGAATTTGCTTTGTCTGACTTTTTCAAAACGTTTGCGACTTCGAAATTCATAGTGCGGTAGGGACGCAATTCGTTTCCGTAACGCTCAGTTCTGATATATATATATATATATATATATATATATATATATATATATATATATATATATATATATATATATATATAAGGATTATACAGAGGAGAAGGAACGCCCACAAAAAGGCAAAAAAATAGACAATCAACAAAATGAAATAATATGAAAAGGAAGGAAACCTTAGGAAGAGCGAAGATAAATACAAACTAAGATCATTAAGTCAGCTAAATTCAAAAGCCTAGAGGGTGCCAAGAGGATTAAAATACCTCCTAAGCAATTAGGGAGGGAAAAAAACTGAGCGAGAAATTAACATCAGACGTCAGGATTGAAAAACCAAGGTAGAATAAGTACAAATATCAATCAACTCTTTAGAACATTTGTACTTATAACGCGATATACTGCGATATATAATAATATTAGTCATTCTTACTGTTCTGGCTTCCCACAGTTTTATACTCAATTTAAGCCACGCCCTGCAGTTTTCACGTCCAACTAAGCCAGACCTCCCTCTTATGTGCCGGCTTGTTGATTGGTGGCTGACATCGACATAACTCGCCTCTTGATTGGCTACTTTCAAACATATTGATAAGGGAGGCACTCCGACTATTGGGGGAAATTTTCTGTGGGTGGTGGCATGTTGCCATGGAGACAACTTTCTAATCTCTCTTCTATTTGTTTAATTGTGATAGCTATCCGGTTTATTCTTGATTCTGCTTTGATTACAATGTTTGCCTAAGACTGCCTTGACCAACTCTAACAGAGATAACTGTGCTTCGTTTACTGCTGTGTGATATGTTCGTAAAAGGCACTAATTTTTCTCCTTCTCTGTACTCTATGTGTGTGGTGACTCTCGCGTGTGTCCTATTTTGGACGTACACGCAAGTCGCTACAGTATAACTTCTTAAAGTTGCAGATCACTTGCTGGTCCATTGGCTGAAGTAGAAGAGTTGTGTTGGGTGGTAAGAATTTAAATTTGATAAAGTTTAGGGCACATGTAAGTCATCTTCCAAAATTGGAGGATGTGCAGGAGCATTATCCATGATAAGAAGATAATTTAGTGGCAGATTGTTCTCCTCAATATATTTTCTGACTGCTGGGGCAAACACATCTGTCAATTATTCAAGAAAATGAATTCTCGTCACCCAAGCCTTTGAATTTGACCTCTACATTACTGGCAATATAAAATTGTGCATATTGTTCATCATAAAGACTCCTGGGTTTGCTGAATGGTAGGCAAGAAGTGGCTTTATTTTGCAGTCCCCACATTCATTTTCACACATTAAAAGAGTCAACATGTTTTTCATTGACTTGTGCCAGGGAGTGTCTTTTACTCCTGAGTGATGTAAGTTTTTCTTGGCATTTTTTCAAGAATAGTCCGGTGTCATCACAGTTAAAAACTTGTTGTGCGATGTAACCTTCACCTCGCACATAGGCAGCAAACCTTTCAGCAACATCATTATCAGAACTTGCCTGATCATCATTCCTTACAACACTATGAATGCCACTTCTTTTGCGGAACTTCTCGAACCAATCTCTGCTTGCTTTGAATTCTTGAGTGTTAGAGTCACTTGTACTGCGCGTTTTAGTCACTAAATCACAGTGTAACTTCCTAGCCATTTCACATATTGTGGTCTCAGTAACACTGTCTCATTTCAGTTGCATATCAATTATCCAAACCAAGAGCAATTTTTCTCCTTTTTCTAAAATTTGTACCTTTTATTTTATTTTCCAGACTACTTTAGCCATTGCAGCGGCCTTTAGTGTCTTTATGTTTCATTAATGTACAGATAGTGGATTTAGATATTCCATACTCTTTGGCTAGGTCACTAACAGACACTCCAATCTCTCATTTCTTTATTAATTCATGCTTCAGGTGAATACTATAACGCTTATTTGTCCTGCCACCACCTGCATTGTCACTTTTTAGTTTCGTAGGAGCCATAACGAGGGCTAATTTAAAGAAGAAATGTAAAAAAAAATTGTCTGAAGAGACAACGATTGCCACAGCACGGGAGAATGCGCGTGACTGGGCGGCCTTTGTTGACAGACGTTCGTTTGCGATGGCGTGCTTTGTTGGCAGACGACGTTTGAGATGGGAGGCAAAGTTTTGCTCGACTTGGAATGCATTCGATTTAGGAGGTCCTACTGTATTTGTTTCTGACAAATGTATTTATTAATTTATTTTTCTTTCCTCTTATTCTAGTTCCCCAAACACATTATTAAATATCTGATCTTATTTTAGATTACATCCCAATTATTACTTCTGTACTTTGTCACTTTATAATTGCCTGTAAACATATTCTCCATTTTCACGTTACCACATTTATCCAATATCAAAGTTATGTACATGCATAAATCTTTACCATTAATGATCTATCTTCATTAAAAAAATAATATTCTCCTTCCATGAATTTACCTCACGTGTCGTGATATTTTACCTCTTCAACTCTAACTTAGCGGCCTATATTCTTTTTTCAAAATATACTGTATGTAATCTTGTCACCGGCGATACTTATCTTTAAATTATTTTATTTACCATTTATATTTATATAGTATTTCCCTAATTGATAAGTATTTAATGAATAAAACTATATATCATCTAGTACAGCATACGAGTATATTCAAATGTTATTTGCATTCTATCTCATGTGTTTTAATAAATAGTTTTATTCCTTTTATCTTATCTCGCCTCATTTCATTTGACCTCTATTCCCGGTTCGTGTGTGTTTTCTTATAGAAAATTACTCTCACCTTCTTCATTGTGTGAGAAAATTTTATCTTCTTTTATCCCCCCATCTTATTATGATAATACAAGAACAAAAATTTGCTATCTAAATTAGATTGTCACAATAATAATCCTGTTAAAGACTACAATATGAATCTTACACATTTCGCAAATTCTTTATGAACTATATTTTTGACCATATAATAAGTTCACCTGGTTATTTTTAGAATAATGGGGAGGCTCAAAGAGCTGTAAACAATAAAATAATTATTGACCAAAGCAGTCAAGTCTGGGGAATGACCATATCTTGCACCTTTTGCACATACAACTACTTCCCTGAGATTTGGGTATAGTCCATCTCATTTACTGATTAGTCGTGTACTCAGGTAACCCATCCCACTAATGCCTCAACCTTTAGAGCCATCGCTTGTTTATGCAAACCAAGTGCGTAAAAATAAGTAATGGAGAAAGACACTAGAGCATATTAAATTCATCTTAGCCATAATATCCAAAGCATATTTAGCCATAACCATGGTAGGTATAATCTGCAGTATTGGTTGTCAACCGAAATTACAATGTGAATCTCAAATAATGAAGAAAAGGGTCATTTTCTTCTACATTTTTGCCAAACATATTTAAATTTTAGCACTCTAGGAAACAAACTTTGACGAACGGATTTCAATTTAATTGAACGAGCGCTTCAATCTCCGGAATAAAGCTCCGTGAGTTACAATTGTCGCTTGGCAAACAAAGCCGGAAATTATAGCCAGATATTTGAGAGTTAACAATTTAAGATTTATTTGCTTGTCAGGCACTCGCTAATTGCAACAATATTAGTATACCTATTGACAAATATTTTATTGGTGTGAGAAAGAATATCTCTTGTAGTTTGGTAGGATGGGTAGTCAGTGTGATCGTAGCTTTCTTAAGGTGAAAGGAAATTTAAAGCTGGATATCAACTTCTTTATTCGGCTGGATCGAAGTCTTGTATTACAAGTAATGTACAGGAATATAACTGCCTCTGACTCCTACTCTAACTGCCACCAGCGACAAAATGCTGCTCTATATATACTTTTCTTACTAAAACTTTAGTTATATAAAGAGGAAATGAACCAATCAGAGTTAAAAAGATTTTTAATAATAAATTTGTTTACTTTATTCTATCAGCTGTATGAATTTTGTTTACGTTTTACACATAGGCGCTGCAAAAATTGGCCAATCAGCGTCAATATAGATTTTAAGGAACAATTTACGTTCAAACACTTTGACGAGGGACGGCTTGTCCTGTCGGTTCCCATCCTCCAGCCGCACCTTCTTGTTCTTGTTAAGATTGAGTTCTGGTTGTGGGTAGTAATTGGATAGTGCATCAGGATGATCATGAGACATCATCTCTTCACAAAGCTTTCCCCTTCTCTGAAGCTGTCTGTGCTTTCAGGATGTTGAGGCTGTGCTGATTAAACCTCTTAATCATGGTGGCATGGATGTGGTTGCTGTCAGCCTTGGTGCCCGCCACTCGTAGTTCTGACTCGACATCGAGAGGACGGTCCTCGTAGATGTCATTCAAGTTATACAGAGGATCACTGCGAACTGTGTTCAAGTCCCGTGCCCATTCTTTGTCATCATGTTTGGCGCACTCAGAAAAACATTCTCACTGCGACTGGTTGTGTGAACACTGTAGTAATGTGACTGAAATAACCCGGTTCAGAACCCTCCTTCTACCATTTGGTGGGGCACATACTCTTCATGCTTCCGCTTCACAGCTGGGTATATTTTGAAAACAGCTGCCATGATTTCTGTGGTCAGGTTGTAGAGAACTCGACCATTGCTCCCGTCTGTCTGGGGTTTGATATATGCAAGAAAAGCACCAGAGACACCAACATCTAATGTTGGCCCGAGGGCACGTTTGTATTGGCCAGCAATTTCATGCCAAAAATCATCTGCAAACAGGATCTCAGTGCGACCAGAACCACATGAAGCTCTTTCAAGTGAGGGTTCTCCTCCAAAACACGTTTCTTTTCCATTAATTCACCAGGAGGCTTTCTTTTGTTCTGGAGGATCAGCTGTGTCAGTTTCTCCTTCACTTTGTTCCTCCCACACACTTGTTTCTCTTTCCCTTCAGAATTATTGAAGTGAAAAGTGTGTGTGGTTTGATCATTGAGGACAAGCTGCCATTGAACTTTGGGTTTCCCTTCTGGAGATATTTTTTGATTTCTTATATCTGTATATTGAATATTAATTTCAAAAGTATCTTCATTATCCATCATCCATCCTATACGTTTACTTGATAGATACAGAAAAACATTATTTTTCTTATAACGAATATTATTCAACTGCAGAATTATATCTTCACTTTTACCACTCATTATGAAAAGTATTTTATACCTAAGCAAATTTGAACTATAAAGAGGCAACTAAATAAGCTTTGACAAAAGATTATTTTAAACAAAGTACAACTTAATCGTTCCTGAAATTCATTTTGCATTCATTTTAGACCAGGAATTTTTGGACGAAATCCATTTGCTATTTACATCTCACTACCCGTTAAAGGAGTTAACAGTGTAGGCAAGTCTGAAAAACACTTTCGCTCAGTAAAGAACTGTGAGCACCGCTCTACTGTGAATCAATTATAGAACTTTATAAGACTTAAAAATGCTCATCTTTGAGGGTTTTTTTTAGTCAGATTCGATTCTATAATGTGGTTCAGTCACCACAATTTTAATAACTATTATATTAAAATATTCTTAATGGCAATATATACTATTCTATATAAACCCTATTTACTTAATTTAACCGCTGTATCTATCAGTAATTATCATTTATTTCTGAATTTCACAAAAATCTTTAAGAAGAATTCATCATCACTCATTGGATCATGACAAAAGAGGCGATAACCAAATACTCACACATCTTCAATGACATCGAAGGTATCTTGGGTATCCTGAATGCACTTTTAATTACCTTTTTGACTTCTGATCTTAGAATAAATAGAATGTAATTATAGTTTTCACATATATTTTTCATTTAAATCATTTGGATTTGTCTATTTAAGAAATTCCCCCAAATTTTCGCAATGCTCCTCATTAGGATGTTGTGGAAAATTTTAATATTGAATTTGAGTATCCTTAGTTTTGTTTACATTTTCCTCGCCACGTCATTCCTTTCGGATGCCGATTTGTTTTTTAATGCATTATACTGCAACACGCTCCCCTTCGTTTTTCTAGCTAGCAAAGATGAATATATTTCGTTTAGTTGGTGATTTGTCTCATCTATTAGCTATTATCATATTATTATTGAAAATATGGAACAGTCGATCTTGTGCAGGTAAGTTAAAATTATGCCAAATCTTGTTCTCTGGGGTCATCATACCCGGCCTCGGCAAGGGGGCTCAACCCTGTAGTTTAATGCCACTACCTTCTGTACTAAATAATCCAATTTTTACATTTATGGGTAAATGTTAAATGACATAGACATAATTTCATGGATGACAAAAGCCACAAGGGCCTATCAAAGGTCATCCGCATCTATCAAAACCCACCCACAAAATGCATCCATAGGATTGTGTCAGATCATGCATCTGCAATATACAATTAGAACCATCCACTGGAATGTGTCAAAAACAAAAAGCATCATCGGTAAATATGTAGATTGGCGGCTCGAACGATGGAATGTAAACTGTTTCGTCCGTGTTCCAATATGTTTCACGTTTTTGGAGTAAATTTAAGGGGACGGCTCATGTGGGATAAACACAATGGGGAGACTACCCTACGATGATCCTGAGTTTCAATCAATTGGGGGCGGTCTGGGGGGCACATCCCCCCAGTATATAATCCTAATTGTTTATAGAATAATGTTCTAACATTTATAGAAGTGAATGATTTAACCAAATCATTTCTGCACCTTTAATCATTTTGCGAATTATAATGGGGGTGGGGTCTGATGTCAGAAATGACTGAATTGAATTTTTATTTTGTTTTTCACATATCTTTTTATTATCCTCATTTGGAGTCATTTTTATTTGTCTATATTTGTCCCCATTTTACTATTTTTATTACTTTTTTATATATTTAAATATATTTAGCTAGATCGTTTAAAGGAACTACTCTTTGTTGAGCGCATGAATATTCAGGCAGGGGTGAACAAAATATAAACAAATAAAAATCCACTTTTTCGGCTGAGCTGCCAATCTACATGTTTACCACATCATCATCAAGACTCATCAAAATCAAAATCACTCGTAATATACAATGATAAAAAACTATCCACTGGAATGAGTGCAGAATACCCACCAAAGTTAACCCTCCCTCCCCATCTAATCTACGTCTGAATACATTCAAGTTTGGACTGTACCGTTCAGATGGAAAACCATTCCAGTAATCTACCACTCTGTTAGTGAAAAAATATTTTCTAACATCCAACCTGCACCTCTTTTTTTAATTTTTAAGTGGCGGCCCCTAGTCTTATTACTACCTTCCAACTCAAATACCTTGCTAAAATCTAACATCCATCCCAGAACAGATTTTAAAAAGCTCAATCGTATCTTCCCTCACACATCCTTTCTCAAATGAGAACATATTTAGTACCTTCAGTCCATCTTCATATTCAAGGTGCTTCAGGGAAGGTATTATTTTTGTTGCCCTCCTTTGTACTGACTCTAGCAGTGATCTCATTACAACAAAGGAAATTATTGAAATTTAAACTTTTATTATAATAATAGTATCAATAACTTCTCAATAAATTCTATATGGATAGATTTGCAAAAATGTGCTTGATATAATAAGAGTGATTAAATTTGTTTTTAAGTGATTACAGTTTTTGAAATATTAACCAAAGTAATTATCAAGTATGTAAGAAAGACTATTGTATTGTTGTTTTACATGTAATTTATTTACTTCAATATAAATATATCTTAAAGAAGATTATTTAAAATTTTAACTTTTTAGCATCCATTTTGCAGAGTTTCAGCATTTCTGGGGCTACCTTTTTGAGATGAAGAGTTGGAGAGATATTTCAACCTGCTTGTATGGTACCAACCTTGAAGCATGGAGGTGATTCTACCTGGGTATGGGCTGCATATCTTCATCAGGACTAGGGAAGAATGAACTCCACAACTTATACAACAAGTTGCAAGTTTTAGTCATCAAGAAATTATATCTTATAACAGCAAGAAATGAAGTATATCTCAGCAGGACAATGCCTCATACTATATATCCAAATCTTGGTTTGGAGAAAGGGGGGAATCATCCTGATGGACTGTCTACCAGAGAGCCAAGACTTAAATCCAATAGAATACTTGTTAGGAGTGCTTGAAAAAGCAATAGAAATTACCATAAATATAAATAAAACTGAAAAATTGCAAACTGGGAAAAAAATAACATAACATAATTTCACGGATGACAAAAGCCACAAGGGCCTATCAAAGGTCATCTGCCTCCATCAAATCCCACCCACAAAAAGCACCATTACCAGGGGAAGACAAAATCAAAGTCCCTGACAATATAATATAACAGATGACAAAAGCCACAAGGGCTTATCATAGGTCATCCGAGTCAAACGGCCTCTTTTTTTAAGGCACCCAAACTCCCAGGAAAACTACATCCAGAGGATTGCGTCCAGAAACAAGGGTATCACCAATCAAGGCTTGTCAAGAACTAAATCATGCAGCTATAGATAGATACAAAACTTAGGAACCATCACAACCTTCCCTTCCCATAAACTCATCCAACCTACTCTTAAATACATTTAGACTTGGACTACCTACTACCCTCGGTGGCAATTTGTTCCAGAAATCTACCACTCTATAGGTGAAAAAATATTTTCTTAAATCCAACCTACATCCTTGCTTTTTAATTTTCAAGTGGTGACCTCTATTCCGATTTCCATCATCTAACTCAAAAAACTTGCTAACATCCAATTTATCTATCCCAGAATTTTTTTTAAAGAGCTCAATCATATTCCCTCTCACACACCTCCTTTCTAACGAGAACATATTTAATACCCTCAGTCTATCTATATATTCAAGGTGCCTCAGGGAAGGAATAATCTTTGTTGCCCTCCATGTCTAAAATGTGGGGACCATGCCTGTATACAGTACTCTAGATGTGACCTAACATAAGAGTTATAGAGTTTAAGAATAACCTCCTTACTTTTGTAAGTGACATTTCTCTTAATGAAACCCAGCACTCTATTTGCCCTATTTCTTGCTTCAATACACTGCTTAGAAAACCTTAATGACTTATCTATTACTACTCCTAGATCTTTCTCATCCTCTACTGAGCTCAGCCAATGCCCATCCATTTCATAGTTAAATTCTCTATTATCTTTTCCCATGTTAATAACTTTGCACTTATCAAGGTTGAAAGTCATTTGCCACTTATGTGCCCAGGATAACAATTTATTTAAATCCCCCTGCACTTTAAAATTATCATCAATATCTTTAACTACAGCTGCTAATTTGGTATCATCCACAAAAATTGACACTTACTATTAACTGCCTCCCCAAGATCGTTTATATAGATGACAAATAATAATGGACCGAGAACTAATCCCTGAGGAACCCCACTGATAACATCCCTCGACTTTGACTTTACACCATTTAGCACTACCCTTTACTTCCTGTCTTTCAGCCACTCAGCTATCCAATTTGAAACACCCCTACATATCCCAATCATTTTTAATTTATGAACTAGTCTCCTATGTGGTACCTTATCAAATGCTTTACTAAAATTTATGTAAATTATATCTACATTCTCTCCCTTATCTACTTGATCTGTTACAAACTCCAGAAAGTCGAGTAAGTTAGTCAAACATGATCTACCTGATCTAAACCCATGCTGAGCATGGCTGATTAACCCCTCCCTCTCTAGATGTTGGTAAATCCCTTTTTTAACTATTTTCTCAAGAATTTTACAGAATACAGGAGTTAGGCTAACCGGTCTAAAGTTATTTGGATCCTCTTTACTACCCTAGTTTTAGAAATTTGTGAAATTCATGCCATAAAGAATTATGGCTGTAATTACAGCAAGAGGGGGGTTCAACTAAGTAGATTCAGTGCCCTGAGAGAGAGAGCAACAGGATGTGAGGATGGAGATAGAAGTGGAGTGACTGTTAGTGTAAATGAAACCAGGAGGAGACATAGGTCTACGAGAATTAGAATTGGAGTCTGACTGATGTGCTTATAATGGGTGATTAGTGTGTTAGATTAGATCGGAAGTTGAGTGTGAGTAGATGAATGGGTTGAGGGTTTGCTTGCCAGGTGCTGGTGTAAGTGATCTTAATAATGGGTACAAGATGCTGGTGTCTGCAAGTGATGCAATTGTGAGTAAATATGTAGGAGTCAATTATGTTAAGAAAGTGGGTGTATGTGGGGTATGTAAGTGGTATGAGGTTGATTGAAAAAGTGAAGGAAACTCACATGAAAGGTTTTGTGACAGGCATGCTTCTGAGAATGAATGTTGGGTTGAAATGGATTTCTTGTGCAATTGGGCTGAATGAATTTCAGGAGTATGTGTGATATTTGTGGATATGTGCAATAGGTTTTATGCTAAGAAGAAATATATGCGATGGATTGACTGCATTTTAGTAGGAGATGGTATAGATGTGTTGTGGAAGAAGTATGATCATGTTATATGTCTTGACAGGCGGGAAACTAAGTATTGATAATTGTCAGGGAAATATAAGAGGACAAAATTGTACTGAAGGTAGACAGAGTTGGGTAGGGAAAAGATGCAGAGTAATTCAAGCTATAATGGGTGCTTCAGGGATAGAAGAGCCGAGTTGTTTCACTACCAATGCTCTTAAGTCTTAGAAATAAGAAGGAGTTATTTAGGTCTTATTGATGAAGATATAGGCAGTATATAAATACAAAGTATACAGAGAACCCTCTTCTACAAACCTGCAGACTTTTTTATTCAAAACCACTATAATAGTATAAAATGTGTTTTTCCTTTCATCTTTCTTTGTGCCCTAAGAATAGTGTCCCCTAAATACTTAGATAAAGAAATGGGTAACATTTATAATAGGCTCAAAATTATACTATCCATTATATTTCCTAAATATTTTTAAAGATGGCATTAAAAGATCTTATAATTGTGTCACTGATAATATGAGAATGTTTGAGGCCAAAAATATGCTGTCCTTAACTTAAAAGTTATTAAGTAGAATTCCTCCTCTTCCCCAACCAATTAAATTTAAATGAGTGCTGGGGTTTATTAAGAGAAATGTCAGTTACAAAAGTAAGGTTGTTATTCTTAAACTCTATAACTCTTATGTTAGGCCACAGCTAGAGTACTGTATACAGGCATGGTCCCCACATTTTAGACACGATATTAACCTTCTTGAGTCAGTGCAACGGAGGGCAACAAAGATTATTCCTTCCCTGAGGCACCTTGAATATGAAGATAGACTGAGGGTATTAAATATGTTCTCGTTCGAAAAGAGGTGTGTGAGAGGGGATATGATTGAGCTCTTTAAAATTTTTTCCGGGATAGATAAATTGGATGTTAGCAAGTTTTTTGAGTTAGATGATGGAAATCGGACTAGAGGTCACCACTTGAAAATTAAAAAGCAAGGGTGTAGGTTGGATTTAAGAAAATATTTTTTCACCAATAGAGTTGTAGACTTCTGGAACAAATTGCCGCAGAGGGTAGTAGGTAGTCCAAATCTAAATGTATTTAAGAGTAGGTTGGATGAGTTTATGGGAAGGGAAGGTTGTGATGGTTCCTAAGTTTTGTATATATTAATATTGTTTGTATATATCTATAGCTGCATGATTTAGTTCTTGACAAGCCTTGATTGGTGATACCCTTGTTTCTGGATGCAATCCTCTGGATGTAGTTTTCCTGGGAGTGTGGGTGCCTTACAAAAGAGGCCGTTTGACTCGGATGACCTATGATGAGCCCTTGTGGCTTTTGTCATCTGTTATATTATATTGTGGGGGACTTTGATTTTGTCTTCCCCTGGTGATGGTGCTTTTTGTGGGTGGGTTTTGACGGAGGCGGATGACCTTTGATAGGCCCTTGTGGCCTTTGTCATCCGTGTAATTATGTTATGTTATGTTACACCCTTATCAAAAACTCCCTTGCCAACTATGGTACAGTTTATTCTATAGGGCATACTGATTGTACCAAATGTTATTATGGACAAACTGGGAAAGAACTCTAGGTATATTTGAAACAGGTTAATATATGCAACCATAGTGAACAATCTGCTTTATTTTTACAAATGTATAATTGTAATCATGCAATAAAGTGGGATGCTGCCAAACCCATCATTAAATGCACTAATTAACATTTCTGGAAATATTTTAGGATGTATATGTGCTAAGACTTTCCCCAATTTTAACCCAGGGCTATTTTCGTTAGACCCTCATTATCATTTTGTACATCAGGTCTCAAATTAAAATTCTCCATGATTTTGTCTCCCTTAACTAGGGTTTTGGGGAAGGAGGACCTTCCTCTTCTATATAAGCTGATGTATTCTACCTCATTTATTCCTTGAAAAAAGTCTTTAGAAATAAAGATAAAAGTATTCAGAATCTCCTTTCCTTGTTGGGAGGGAGGGTGGGGGAGCATTTAACAAAAAGTTTTTTTTTCAACAATTCAAGTTTAATTGATAATAAAAATCACTATTTTTATTATTTAAAGTTTTTTGCTTTTTGTGAGGCACATATATGCTAGAATTCTTGATGAATGACTTATATGATTTAACTTTGCCATTAGATATAATTTTTAAAATGTATTTTATAATTAAAATCTATATTGTAAACATAGCCATTTCATCTTTAATAATTCATAATATTCTAATTGTTCAAAATATAATTGATTTCATTCTTTAAAATATTTTAATATCAAGATTAATTCTCTTAATTTCAGGAATATCTGGCAAGTCCCAATTATTGTTTGCCCTGACTTACACCACCAGATACCTTGATTTATTTACAAACTACATTTCCCTATATAACTCTGTTATGAAAGTAAGTTTCTTACATTTTTTTTAATAAATATTTTAAGAATAAATGCTAGTCTTCCACTTCATTGAAGACTTAGTCTCACTAGCTTTTAGTACTTCTGTTAAAAACGTCTGCACATGCTTCCCTCTCAACAATGACTGCAGCGGAGCGAGCAGCCAGCCACCATTACACCACTGGCTGTGATGTCACACTCGCTGGCCGCATCGCTATGATGCCATGTCACAAACAATTGAACAGTATACAACTGCGCACCATTATTACTCCGCCAGATATTAGCACTTCAACCAGTTTCCCACAAGAGTGGGATTGCCAAGCTTCATTTCTACTAAAATCTCTCCTTCCCTCTTTTATATTCTATTAAGCACAAGGCCACCTATCTTTTCCCTCCATGCCAAATTTCCATTTCATAGCAATAAGGTGCTGTGTTGTAGCATCCGGTCAGGGTTCATCCCAGGAGAGAAGTCCCCTAGCATGTTCCCTCCATATCTTCCACTTCTTCATCATTCACAAGCATTCGTTCACATAATTGACTTCTTACTTTTATACCTTTTGCATAGTCTGACACTCACTTTTGTATATTCTCTTTACAAGTCTTTGCATCTATTACTTCTTAGATGCCCACACCACCTCATAACACTGTCACAACCTCATTCACACCCTTCAAACCCTGAACATCTCTTATCCAGTAATTCCTCACACACCAAGCACCCCTTACCACAAGTTGTCAATTTGTGTTGCTCTCACTCAAGATCTTTCCTTCCACTTCCATACATCAACATTGGGACTTATATACTCTCATGCACTTTCTGGCATATTCCACACTCTAGCCCTTACCATTTACTAACACTAATCACCCTAGAGACTTTCCTACCATTTAAAACCTTGCAGCCGCAATCTGCTTCATCTGTACCACTTTCACTTACAATGTATCTTGGGTACATAAATTAACAAATAAGGGTGACTACAAACCAACCCATTTCTCACCTCTAAATACCTTTTGCATTCACTTTTACCCCCCTCCTCTCACACTAAAGCTACATTCAACATTTCCATATTCATCTCACAATCACCCTCTACAACATCAATTCACCAGCATATACTAACATAGATAGACTCTAATCCTCAGCCATCCCACACCCCTTTCCCTCATTTCCATGAAACTTAAAGCATATAATTTTGTCCTTTCATTCTAATAATCCATAAAATAGTGGTTTTCTATGAAGGTATTAAATCTAAATCATTAATAACTATAAAACGACAGCATATCTTGAGGTCTTCTCAACCTTGCATATCCTTGGTGACCAACATCTCTCACCATACTCCATACCTCCAAATTCTAGACATGGTCGAGCTTTACTCTCTCGCTTGACTTGCCTTCTTCCCTACACTCATACATGGGTATATACTTACCTTGCTGTGCCCCTCCCATTTCATGGGATCACTGTTACAAACCCTGGACCCCCTTAACAACAGTTTCTGACCACTTTATATTTCTCTTCCCTCAACATACCCCCTGCTCCCTTATATCATTCGCCTACAAGGGGGGGGGGAGGTAGCATTGGTTATGCCACAACTGACATTTGGAGGATTACATTCCCTAATGTATTCAGGTGTATATATGGCTATATATCTTGCATACATTTTCCCTCTATCCCTACTTTATTTACAAATCTTTCCTTCTAAATTATCTACAAAGCCCTTGTTGGTTTTTACTTTAAATGAAAAAAAAATCCTCTTTCCTCCATTGTTCCTGAATCTTGCCTCCCTCCTTCCTCCCTATCACACCAACTACATGGCAGGAATACGGGCAGCTCTTCGGACTGCTTGGCAAAGAAGATGGGAGATGGTCGAAGGGAACTTAAAGTTGCGTGTCATTGTGCCGCGACTGTTCCCGTGGATCTATCCCCCAATGCCGCAACGGCTTCAGGTCACTTTCTGTCATCTCCGAATCGGACACACTCTTGTCAAATGTCCCAGTCTGGGTGATCTTTGTGCACGTTACCTATCCTGGTACCAGGATGGGCGGGGTTGCTACCGCCTGTCGCTTGTACTCAGGACGAGTGCATGTACTTTGACTGGTGGACTTATTGACTTTTGGGGGGAGGCCGGCCTTCTCCCTTTCATTTAACCCGGTTTAATTGTTGTTGTTGTTTTTGTTATTGCTTTGTTATTTCTTTTTATTCTTGTTTTCTGTTAAAATTTTTTAAAGTAGCCTAGAACTAGGCTGTTTGTTTACGGCGACTTATGCCTAAGTGGGCGGTCGCCAGATAGCCCCTTAAAAAAAAAATCCTTCCTCCCTGGCTCCTACCATCTCCGCAATCTACCCCATGACACTCTGCTCCCCTTCCCAGATATTGTCTTCCAGCCTTGATGTGCCCCTTCTTTCCCCTCTCCTCATTGATGGTGTCCCTTCTTAGGGAAGGTCATGTTTGTGGTAGTGAGATGGATGCTACCCCACTCACTTAATCCTTAGCACTCGCTCTTACAGCGCCTTTCTGGTATCTGGCTATGAAGCCCACTCCTGCTGTATCCTCTAATAAAAAAAAAATTTAGTTCGAGTTTCTTGCGCATCTCTCTTCCCCTGCAATTCCCCAGTTATACCCTCCCCTCACCACGTCCATTTCTTCCCTGTCCTTCCTCACCTCCTTACTATATTTTAATACACACCTTTCGATCTGGTGAGGTACTATCTGATTTTAAACATGGTACTATCTATCCAATCCTTAAGAAACCTGCTCAGACCCACCAAGCCACTGCCCAATCTCCACTCCCACTCCTTTTTAAAGTCTTAGAAATGCTCATCATAGCCTGGATTATTCATTGCATGTCCTTGTGACTTTTATGAGATCTTCCAGTCTTAGGTTTCTTTTGGTCACTCAAACCTGCTATCATGTGTGATTGTGTAAAGTACAAGATGTACCAAGCTTTGGAATACCAAAAAATGGTTTGGGTTTAATGCTGATATGAACTCTTAAAGATACCATTTTTTTCTCAGTGGAGACCTATGGTTTAATGCAGGGTTCAAACTGCAGGTGTCTACAGTGTATGTATGGCAGGTACTGTGAAGGCAAGTCAAATCAGGATTCCACCCAGCAGCAAGTGCTGAGTAATGAGATGGGACAGTATGATTTGGAGGCTGTTTGTTTTGTAGTTGGGTATTATGTTGGCAGTTAGTTGTCATCCATTTGTGATGTGGGGGAAGGAATGGTTAAGGGGATACGTCAATGGGAATTTGGCACTTGTCCAATCGGCTTCAAATTTTGTACAGATATTCATTTATACCTTCTTAGTTGAAATGCCAAATTTCAGAAAAATTGACCAATTCATTATTTGTTATGCCCCACCCCTCCCACCCCTGTTCATAAAAAATGATTCTTCCACACTATCCACTAAAAGCTATATATATATATATATGCATATATCTGTAAGAACTTGCTCAAATTTCTTTTGAGATTTCTCTTTGGAGTTAGAATAGATTATAAATCATAGCCGTTAAAAAATTAATTTTCTTTGTTATACTGAAAATATGATTGGTAAATTTACTGGGAGACTTTTTCTATTTGCCCCAATGCTTGAATATGGCAGTCCTATGTGCATTTTGGATAAGAATTCAAAGAAACTAACTGCACCACTGTTTTTATGATCATTTTATTTATAAATCATGGTAATATGAAAGACTTTGACTAATGCGTTATTTCTCTATGTTGTTGAAATAGACTGCAAGTCAAGAACCAATCAATTCCTGAAAAATGAAGGCTAAAAAAAGTTGAAGAAAAAATATATTATGAAATGATATTTCCAAAGCAAAAGAAATAGAACTTTGTGACATTTATTACATTTTATTTCTTAGTATTATTGTGTATATATCCTATATATATACAAACGAATGCATCAATAATTTTTAATATTTTACCTAATTTTATTGAATAGGATCAAAGAGGAAGAAGAGTTACGAAAGTGCCTACTTAGAATGCTCCGGGCAAATAGTCATCATCCCTTAAGGGTTTTTAGGGTCTCTGTTTGTTTGTGATTTTTCTTGAGATACAAGCACCTTTTTGAACCTGACTACAGGATAACCCAATACACTTTGTTCGAATCCACAGTTGTTTTGTGACATAATTCGGACACCTCAGCTGTGTGTGAGTTCAGAGAGGTTCTAATAAAGACAAAACAAATTTATTGGGGAAGAGAAGGGAACTGTGTAGTGAACTGTGTGATTCAGAGCTTGTTTCTTTGTTTATTTCAAATTTATCTCCACATAGCACATGTTTTCTCTCCAGTGAGGCACGTTTCTTGAGCCGTGTATGCAGACTGACCTATATATGGAAATGTGCAATTTACCATTATTTTCTGTAGTTTTATCAAAATAAAAATAATTTTAATTTAAATAATGATACAAAATGAATTTTTTACTCAAAATGAAGATGTTTTGGTAGAAAAGTGTCAAATTCCCATATATATATCCCCTTAAAGATTTGTGACAGTTTATTAATGCCTCTGATCTATTTGTATATTTGATACATTGTCTGGGGCAGCATAGAAGGAATTTGCAACCTGCAAAATAGTTGTGTAATAGTAAACTGTCACCTCTTAACATAGGCTCAGGTCTGAACTAAATTTGATATGTGAACAATGGTAGAAAGAGAATTGTCTTTAATAGTATTTTTTGTTTCACTTTTGCAGATTGTGTTCCTCGCAGCATCCTATGGTACCCTATACTTAATGTATCTTCGCTTCAGAGCTACTTATGACCACAATCATGATACTTTCCGCATTGAGTTTCTCATCCTTCCAACAGCCATCTTGTCCCTTGTGATAAATCATGATTTCTCTCCACTCGAGGTTGGATTAAAGGCCTTTTTAATTTCAGTTTTATTCACTGATAACTTTTCCAGTCTTGTTTTGATTAATAAACTTGGAGTTTTTTTGATGTGTATTTATGGGTTTTATTTTGCATATTTCCAACATTAGTCCCTTTACTACAATTGATTGTCAATTTGAATTATAATTTAGTTTAGATGCATAGACTAAAATATTTGATTAAAAATGTTTTTGATCCTTTAAAAACTAAGCTATTGCATGTTTTTTTTTCCATTAATAAGTCAGAATTCATTCTTTTTTTTTTATATTGTCAATGCCACTTAATTTTATTATAGATCCTGTGGACATTCAGCATTTACTTGGAGAGTGTAGCAATTTTACCACAATTGTTCATGGTCTCTAAAACTGGTGAAGCTGAGAGTATCACCTCTCATTATTTATTTGCTCTTGGATCATATAGAGGACTTTACATTTTCAATTGGGTAAGTAATTGGACGTTTTGTCACCTTTTGACTTTTGTATATTGCATAACTTATTATTTTTAATGAAGGCATGTTAAAGGCAATTGTTTATTTGAAAAAATAAAACCAGCAGAAATTGGATTGTTGGGCACGGTTTGAATTTGTGTAAAGGTCATAGTGAGAAAACTTTTTTTTTTTGTATTATACAGGGCTTGGTGAATGCGGTTTGATAGTGATCTTAAAGCACACTTGATTTATTTTGTGCTCTTGTGTATACTTGTTCCTGGTGGTTTGTAAATATTCCCTACGAACCTTTTGAGAATCAGTCGTCCTAAATCCATTTCCTTGTGGGAAAGTAACCTGACCATTGTAGGTTATGCTTGTCACAGGTCTTGGATTTTGTGTGAATCCATGTACTGTGGTATCTTGAGGTTTCTCCCTTAGCAGAACTTTTGAAGCATTCCCCTTCTGTTCCCTTTAAAGCATTCTTTTACTCAATCACTGCATCTCTTGATTTTACAAAGAACATAAATACTAAATACACTTTTATAGCCAGTTCCTCTTCACCTTAAACTATTCATTTACTGCATAGAACCTAACCACATCTAACAACCATTACAGATTTCATATTCACTTCAAGTATTCCTCCTAAATTCCTTGTTGCTTATCCCAGGACACCAATTTCAATTTAGACACAAGTTGATACTACTTAAACACAACAACATAATTCTAGGCACCACATTTGACCCCAACTTGTAAAAATGGTTTGCCAACAGGTTGGCAAGCCCAACTAAATACAGCCCATGAGCTATCATGAACACATCACACGCTCAGATCCAGGAGGGAACTGAGGGGGCTGAAGCTCCCCCTCCCCTCCCCCAATTTCAGACCCATATATATATTTTTTTAAGCCATATTTGTATATTTTGCTATTCAGAAACTTATATAGAATATAAGGAAAACCAGTCTATTAAACCGTTGCAATTGAATATACCTTATATGATACATGTCTAAAATACAGGTACATAAATCTCAAAAATAATGATTAAATTCAGTATTATACTTTAACTGATGTCCCCAAACTACAATTCATAATTTTCTGATGTGTGGAAATTTTGGGGGACCTGATATAGTGCTCACTCCTGTTTGAGTTAATGTTATTTATTAATGATGTGTAAGATAACCACTCTTAATCATCAATGCCTTTTTCTCAGACTATTCTGAGGGAGGAATTCAGGTCAGGTTAGCCTCAACCCCCTCCTAATTTTTACCATGGATTTGCCACTGATCAGACTCACTCTGCTACCAATGGTAGACTGGTACACCTGTTACTTGAAGAAACACCACATCCTCCTGGCCTGAGTACCTGTAAGGAAAGCCTGGCTTTCTGAGTTGACTTGAACTCTTTGGCCGGGGCGGGGGAAGTTGGTGCATTCTGCCTATATGCACCTAATTTTTTTAAGAGTATCTCCAGCTTTGGCCTTCATTATTTCATCCTCAATCTAGTCTTAAAGACCTGACTGGCTATCTTGTGCCGTGTCAGAAGAGGCTTTAGAACCTCTATAAATAACACCATTTAATACCTGGTTGAGGAGAACTTAAAGTTGCGTGCCATTGCACGACAACTGTTCCCATGCACCTACCCCACCCCCAAGTTGTTTTCTGTCGTCTCCAAATTGGACACACTTGTGGGATGCACCGCCATTTGATGGAGCGCTCACCCGCACCTTATTGTGAAGACTGCATTGTCCCCCAGACTGTTCGGCACATTCTTGTTGAATGTCCTAGTCTGTGTGATCTTCACACACCTTTACCTGTCCTGGTACTGGGATGAGCGGGGTCACTTGCTTGTGCCTTTTACTCAGGATGGATTCGTGCACACTAACTTGTCGACTTTATGACTTTTTGGAGGAGGCTGGCCTTCTCCACTTTATTTAACTGTTGTGGGTTGCATGTTCCTGCACTGGAGGGAGGGGGAGGTGGCAGGCCTACCCCTGATGCCGGAGCGTGCTTCCTTCTTGCCATTTTGGTTTGTTTAAAAAAAAAAATTACCATTGTTATTTATATATTATTTGTTTTTTAATATAGGCTGGGTTGAGTACAGTGACTTATACCCAAGTAGGCAGTCACCAGATAGACTCCTAAAATTAAAAAAAAAAAGGTGACTACAATCACCCACTGTAGCAACAAGGTTAAGGAAATATTAGTCTGTTTTCAATCATGGAAAGAAATTTGTTAAATTTCTATTTTGTCCATGGTCAGAAAGCTTCTTGTTTTTGTATTCAATAGGGATACTCAGGTTATTAACAAGAGCCCTCCTGCTTCTTCCATGATTGATAACATACGATAATAGATAGGTTGCATGTTCCTGATGCCCGAGCGTGTTTTCTTCTTCTGCTACTTTGTTTAATTTGTTTTTTTTTGCTTGTTTCTTTGATTTTTTTTATGTTGTTTGGTTCATAACTAAAACGAATAGGAATTTGTAAATTAAAAATACATATAATTTAAAGCAGGCTTACCCTCTGTAAGCCTCTTCATTCTGTTGAAGCCTGTTTGGGACTCTACTAGTCAGCATTAACCTGTAGCCCTTAGGCCTCTCAGTTACTGTTAAGGAGTCACAAAGCAACCATGTTTACTGTGGTGTGAACCCTTCAGGGATAAAAAGCTACCATATTTGGAAATATTTTGAAAAATTGCCTACAAAATCTGGTAGAGGGTGTAAGGCCAAATGCAAAGATTGTCAACTGGAGCTGCAGGTTCTTGTTGTAAGATTAAAAATCTCCCCCCCCCCCACCATTGAAAAGATCACTCTTAGACCACTTCCAGTACACAACCTGCCAAACTAAAGTCAACATCCCTGGACAAGCCTCCCAAAAGTTGCTAGAATGATATTTGCAACAAATTCTCAATTTCGTCTTGTGCACCATCTCCAGTTTTGCAAGATGGTTGAAACACTGAGACCAGGTTACACTCCTCCAACCAGACAAAAAATTGCTGATAAATACCTGAAATTACCTGAAAAATGAAATTCTATGTCTTGCATTAGATGGATGGTCTAGCATTCATAATGAGCCCACATTATATACATTACTCTGATATCAACTGGTCATATTTGTTTAGTTGATACAATAGATACATCAGGCCATCCCCGCAATGTTGAATATCTTCTGAAACTTACGGAAGCTTCTATCAAGAAGTCAAATAGATTTTGGTTGTCATGTTGGAAGTGTCTTGGCAGACAACACATCAAATGTCACCAAGATGCGAAGACATTTGGATGAATCCACTCAACTAAACATCCTCACCTATCGATATGCAGCACACCTTCTAAATCTACTAGCTCATGACCTAGAGATTGATAATGTAAATGAGCATGTGGTTAATGAGAGTAACATGAACCAGTTTCAACTGATTGATTTATATGATTCAAACATTTTTAAACACTTTTATATTTTTGGTTCAATACACTTTTGTTTGTGTTTTTTTATCCAATAAAAATGCAGAAATGCCTTAGGGTTAGCATGTTATTCAAAGTGCACTAACTAGGAAGAACAGACATTTAACTGAAATTTAACAAATTTTCTTAGAAGAAACGGCATTAAAAGTTTTACAGGAGCAACTGAGAATTATCAATCATGATTCTAAATATGCAGATGGTTATTAACAATTTTCAAGTTCATCCAATAAAAATGCAGAAATGACTTAGGGTTAGCATGTTATTCAAAGTGCACTAACAAGGAAGAACAGACAGGAAGGAAAATGAGGCATGTAGGGTAAGGAAATATTTAAAAAAAAAATGCAATTCCAGTTTAAAATCTAAAAATTGTTTCCCATAAATGGAAGCAAAGTTTTCTATAAAATAGGAGTTTTAAACGGTAACTGAAATTTAACAAATTTTCTTAGAAGAAATGCCATTAAAAGTTTTACAGGAGCAACTGAGAATTATCAATCATAATTCTAAATATGCAGATGGTTATTAACAATTTTCAAGTTAGATCAGTAGAAGAATTCTTTGCAATTAAAATGATATACTATTTGATTTATATAAAAAAAAAAAATATTTTATTAAATTTCTTTGTGCTTTAAGGGTTAAACAAGAAAATTATATTTCTTTTGATAATCAATTTAATCAACTTAAATTAAAATTACTTATAAACTGACATAACATGGAAACTAGATCTAAAATAACTGCTACAGGATAATATTTAGTATATTTATAACCCCAAATAATTAGATTACCTTTGTGAATTAAAAATGCATATAACTTATAACAGTAATATGGCTCCCTGGTCCCTGAAAATAATGGTACCTGAGAAAATAGTAGAGGCAGAATCTATTAGTAGTGAATCATGAAGATCTGTGAAGTCAACCAGGAAATTAATGATCCTGATGTATAGAATATGATATCCAATGTTGAGCTAAAATAATTAACTTTGAAACTCATTAAAATTGTTTGTTTAAATTTGAGTTTTCAAATAAATGTAAGGTCTTGATTTAAAACACCTATTTTAAATCAAACAACCTTGGTTTTCCTGTATCCATTTATTTCTAAATGTTGCCATAAAAAATGCATCTATTTTTCAGGTTTATCGATTTTACATTGAAGGCTTTTATGATTTGATTGCCATTATTGCTGGAGTTGTCCAGACTGTCCTCTATTGTGACTTCTTCTATTTATACATCACCAAAGGTAAGATCCACAGGTAGAAGATATCTATTCTCACAAAATTGAAAACTCTTGATGATCCTTTAATTGGGTTCAATAAAGGAGAGGAGTATTCTAAGATTATGTTGAGCTGTGCATAGTAAGAAAGAATATCCTGTGGGATGTATTTAATGTCAAAGCTGTAAGAGGTATAAGTAATGCACTATCCAACCTCCCGATTGTGCTCTGTAAAGTTTGATTGGTGCATAGATGTGAGAGAGGGAAAATCAAAAGTGAAAAGTTATTGAATCAGTGAGAGAGGGGAGAATACTTGAGTGTAGGGTAGAGAAAGTAAGTAGGGATAAAGCAAATGTAGAATACTACTGTTTCTCATCCACTTTTCATTCTTGGATGAGATTTTCCTGAATGGATAATGAAACCAACATAGAGATAGGCAGAATGGCTGGTGAGCCTGGGGGCACCAGTTGCTGATTTATGGGTTGGGTGAGTTGTCTAGATGTATTTATTTATACCAACCAGGTATGAACTTTTATCTCCATAGAAAAGGGGGATCTGTTCCATCTAGGGTATGTGCATAAACTTCCCATTGGCGTAATTCCTCGGAAGAGAGAAGTTTGTGTGGTTTGGAAATGGGAAAGGAAAGATAGTGGTTATGATTGGCTATTTGTGACGATGTAACATCTTACTATGCCTTACTCTCACTGGGATTGAACCTGACACCTTGGACACCAGAAGACCAACACTAACCCCTAGGCTAACAAGAGCTCTTTCAAATATGGAACAAATTTAAGGGAGTAATGGTGGGATTATTGCAAGGATTATATATATATATATATATATATATATATATATATATATATATATATATATATATATATATATACAAGTGCATGCACTAGAACTGGGAAATCTGAATGGTCTAATGATTTGAAATGTGCAGTGAAGTGCAAAAGGGAGACATTGTTGCCAATGACTCTCCCTCAGAACATTCTTTGTGTATGTGACGATAATATTTTATTCAGCACAGAACCAGCCATCGTCTTCCTGAAAGATATGTATTTTATTTATTGATGAAGTGTCCCAATATCAAAATACATACATGTATAATGATTATGAATTTAAAATTTAGTACCTAATTCTATGGTAATTGTTGTTGTGGTTCCTCTGGCTCTGCCATTCCAGGAAGCCCGCACCACACAGGTAGGCCACCACCCTGACTGGATCCGACCATAACTGATGGACATGTGAAATGTTTTGGTGTTGTCTGAGAGCTGCCAAGTTAGGGCAATCTGCTATGAGATGCATGACTGTGTGGAGACTAACTTGGCAGAGCGGACACTGATCTGTATGGGTGTTATCTATGCGGTGTTTAGTGACTGGTAGTGTCCACAGTGAAGTCATGTAAGATGTGCTCTTTCCGACTTTGAGAGTTGCCTTTCTGTGCTGATTATGTCAGTTAGGGGGTGTTTTGAGTATTTTGTTGTAAGGGAGATTGTTCAGTGCTTGCCTGGTGAGGTGTATGTGAATATGTTTTTAATACTGTGTTACATTTGCTGCTTGTGTAATATCTGTGTGGTGTGTTTAGTATTTGTCTGTTGGTGGTTTCATAGATAGTGACAGGGGCTGTTTGCATTATTTATGACTGATGCTAGTAACTGTGCTCATCTTATGTCCAAATGTTGTTTTATAGTGATTACCTTGATTTCAGCATGTAGGTGTTCTATGGGTGTTATTTGTGTGCTACCAAGTATGATTCTAAGGGCAGTGTTTTGTGTGATTTGTAACTTGTTTAGCTGCGTGTTTGATATGACAGAGGCCCAGGCTGGACTGGTATAGTCTATTATGGACCATATGTGTTGCTTGTATACTAGAGAGTGTTTCTTTGTGTTGTCCAAAAGTTGTGCCTTTAGTCTTGTCCTGCACTTTGTGTGTAAGTGTGGTGCAAATGACATGGATATGTTGTATGTGATTCCAAGTATTTTTGTTTCATGTAGGTTGGGTATCGTGGAGCTATTCAATATTGCTGTTGGTCTGTGTTGATGTTCTCTGTTGTGACTTGTGAGAAGTGGACTTAGTGAGTGCTATTTTAGTCTGTTTTGTGTTATTCAGTTGTGTAATGTAGGTTTGTACTTGTGTGGAGCATGTGTCTGCATCAGTGTGTATTGATATGATTGTTAGGTCATCTGCATATAATATGTGTATGTTGTTTGGTGGTGTTGGTATGTTGTGCATGTATAAATTGAAAAGTGGGGCTTAGGACAGAGCCTTGTAGGATACCATTTCTAATAGTGGATGACTCGCCATTGTAGTGCATGAATGATCGTCTTGCTGATTGGTAGTTGACTAGCTAGTATTTGGTGTTGTGTAGTAAATTTTGTTAATGAGGAGTGGTCTGGAGATGGCATCAAACGATTTGTCTTGTTGCTAGCAGTTTTCTGTGTGATGGTCATCTGGGGTTTATGCTATCTTGTACTGTTTGTGTGAGATTGGTGCAGTCTGTAGCCGTGTTGTGTTGGTGACAGTGGAATATGTGGTGTTATCCTGCATAAGAGAAGGCATTCTACGACTTTAGATGGTTTGCAGAGTAATGTTATTGGTCAGTATGATGCTGCTTCTGTGGATGTTTTGTTTGGTTTAAATAGTGTGATGACTTTAACTAGTTTCTAAATGTTTGATGTTATGCAGTGTGCAGTATCTTCTGTTGTGGCAAGCATTACTCTAATCTAGTGGGAAGTCTTGTTTGCGTTTGTATATATTCGTATGTCTGTCTTCTTTGTGTTTGGGAAGCTGACTAATTTTAGAGTAATGTGTTGTTAAAATGTTGGCCTGTTGTTTACGTAGGTGATTTTGTCTGAAGGGCTAATTGATGCGTGACTTTGTACAATGCCACTGTTTGAGTTAATGAGGATTCTGATTGTTTTGTAGTCAAATGTTTTTAGGAAAGCTAACCAGTTTTCTGTTTGTTTCTCTCTTAGTTTGGGGTTTATCTGTGTGTTGAGTTTTTGTATGCGGTTTGTTGTGATTTGTGTGTGTAGGGTGGGTGTGTCTGGTGAGAAGTTGGGGTTATAATGTTTTCTGTTGCCTTTAGGGATGTGTGCTTTGTCTGCATTGTTTATTATGTCATTGAACTGTATGGTTGTGTTGTTTAATATTGTGTTGGTGTGTATGATTTAGCTCCTGAAAACAATCTTCGGTGGTTTCCCGAAAACTCTCCCAGGCAGCTTGCTTGTAGTTGGAGATGGTATGGCAGGTGTGTGAGTATGTCTCTCTTGTGGTGTGCAGTGTGGTGATGATTGGGAGGTGATCTGATGACAAGTCTGTTACTGATTTTCATGTTAAGGAGGGAGCTAGGTTTGGTGAGCAGAAAGTTATATCTAGGGAAGTGCGATTGAAATTTGCTTGGTGTGGAGTGTGTGTCTTATGTTAAGGGTGAAGAGCTGATCTACGAGGGGCGGTCAATAAGTTTTGCAATTCGGATATAAGGAAACGAGATATGAGGAAAAGTGTTTTATTATTTTTCCAAATAACTACCCTCGACTTCAATGCACTTGCGCCACTTGTCCCTGAGGCTTCGAATTCCCGACAACCAGAAATCTCCCGACTGCTGTTTAATCCACTCCTGGACGGCAAGCTGGACATCTTCATCGTCCCCAAACCAGCGTCCACGCAGTGCAGCCTTGAGCTGGCGGAATAAAAAGTAGTCGCTAGGGGCCAGATCTGGTTGAGCTCCTCGAATCCGCACTCGTGCAGGGCAGCTTGTGCAACTCTGGCCTTGTGGACTTTGACGACGTTGAAGTCGATCATGGGGCGTGAGATTTCTAGGGACCCAACGGGCAGAGACCTTGGTCATGGCCAAATTGTCGTGGATGATGTTGATAACACTTCCATGTGATATTTCAAGTTCTCGCTCGATTTCTTCGACCTTCACCCATCGATTTTCGAGGATCATCCTCTCCACACGGGCCACATTGTCTTCGTTGGTCACGTCTGACGGGCGTCCTGGACGGGGGTCATCTTCAAGGGACTCACGACCATGGCGGAACTCCCTATTCCAGCGAGCAATGGTTGCATAGGAAGGGGCGGTGTCGGTGTACACTGCAGCCATGCGTTCATGGATCTCTTTTGCATTCTTGTCTTCCTTGGTCAAAAATTTGATCACTGCGCGGTGCTCAACCTTCTCCATTGTTGAAAAATTTGTGACTGACGATCTGCGATCGCTACTGCTTCTTAAATAGACGAGGCAGGAGCGTGCGGCTGCAGGTCCTGATTTGTCATAACTTGTACTAACACCATCCACAAACAGCCATCCCCCTTCCTGTTTTGCCCTACCGATTCGCAAAACTTATTAACCGCCCCTCGTAGTTATTTGCAGATTTCTATACTTCTTTGTGATGTGTTCTGTTGGACATACCAGTCTGTTTCTGTGGCATTAAAATCTCCACCCAGAAGAATGTTTGGGAGGGTTGTCTAATCGTGTAGTTTGCTGCTATACCTGGTGAGTGTTCTGGTGGAATGTATGTGTTGATCAGTGTAATTTGTTTATTGTGACCAGTTTTGATTAGAAATGCTTGTAGTTTGTATGTCTGTCTGCTTGTGTAAGTTCTGATATGTTGTGTTTTTTTCTATATAGGAAATACTACTGTGCTGTATATAAGTGATGAAGCCACCACCCTCACCATGTTGTCTGTCTTGTCTGATGGCAGTGAAGTTTAGAGTTTTTTGTTTGTGTTGTAGTTTGGTTTCCTGTATTACGGCAATGTGGGTCTTAAATTTATGTAAGAAGTGTTTGAGTTCCATGTGCTTGTTTCTGATGCAGTCTATGTTTAGTTGGAGAATGTTACTGTTGCAACGGTTGTTTCTGTGTGGTGTATTTTTTTGTCTGTTAGGTAGTGGTGTTTGGTGGTTATTTTGAGGTATGTTAGTAAGAGGGGATGAGTAGGTGTTGGTTGTGTGGTATGTTGGGGAATAGGTGGTGTATGTGTGTGAGGAGGTGGAGGTTGTGGGGTAGGTTATTGTAGTGGCTGATTTATGTTTAGTCGAGTGTGGGGTGGTGGTGTTGTGTATGTTTTGGTATAGAGGACATGTCCATTGTGCAGTGTAGTCTTTTACTGTTTTGAGAGTGTTGTACCCACTCACTACATGTGCTGCAGTGAACTGATACACCTCAATCTCGTTTGGCTGTGATTTGCGAATTGCAGATGGGGCAAGTGATGTAGGGACCTGGGTTTGTTTCAATATCCCCACCTAAGACTACTTGAAGGGATTCAGTCGCCGGATTACTGAACCTCTTAACCCCCCACCCCCACCCCCACCCCTCCAAAAAACTGGCAGATGCCAGCAGCATGGTGCCGCCAAGGGTGTGACACCCTGGAAGAGCACCGGGGTTCCACTCTTGGTTTTCTCCTGATTTGCAGATCCTCCACACTCCTCCAGTGGGGAGGATCTTGTTGGATTTATTAAGTCTTTAGAGGACAATTTACTCTGTAAACCAATCGCTTCATTGCCATCAGTCCAATATCCTGGGCACAAGTAGAAAAGTATCGCCTTCATCCCAAGCGTTTAATTATAATATAAAATCAATTAATTTGAGCCTGTGATAGTCATAGCCCTTGCAAAATCGAATAAAAGTCAGATTATAATATTTTTCAGACATATAATCTTTACAAATGTTTACTTAGTTATGCATAGAAATCAGTTTTCTTATAATATAAGCTAAAATTTAAGGCTTCCAAAAAATAAAATCTGCCAGATGGGAAATGTAAGGAACTGAGACAAGAATAGTTTTGCAAACATAAAAGATAAGAATGGCACATTTACTTGAGGAATAAATAGGTCAAATGCAGATGGTGACAGTACTTTAACTGGTTGTATAATGTGGGTTTGGAAGATGAAGCAAATGTGAATAGAATTTATTTTGTGTGTGTAAACTGAATGCTATGAGAGATCTGAAAAAATGGGAGGGTAGCTGGAATAGATGATATAGTCAGTGAGTTACTAATGTGGTGATAGTGTT
This sequence comes from Ceratothoa steindachneri, assembly GCA_963969495.1. Taxonomy (NCBI): domain Eukaryota; kingdom Metazoa; phylum Arthropoda; class Malacostraca; order Isopoda; family Cymothoidae; genus Ceratothoa; species Ceratothoa steindachneri. The sequence goes on from OZ018337.1 coordinate 80,576,561, forward strand.
ATGGAATACATTGGTGGTGGTGTTGAGCGATTTGAAAAGGGAAGAATGTTAAAATAGTACTATTGTGCAGGGTAAGGCCCGTAATTTGTGATCTAACTTCAACATAAAATAATAAAGTTCATTTATGCTAATATATTTACTAATGTTACTTATTAAAGATTTGAAGTCAGAGGGCACAAACTATTTTGCACTTTGTATCTTGTGTAAGTGTCTATTTGCTATGGCGACTCTTAAAGTTGAGTATGTGTAGTTTAGTGTTGTGTGGATGATCTCTGTATATGATTGTATTTGTGTGTGTTGTCCAAAGTTGGTGTTTGCTAGTTTTTTGAGGGTGTTGAGTTTGGACATTGCCTTTGTTTGAGGTGTTTTGTGTGTTGCATGAAGGTTGTGTAGAGGACTTTTGTCTGAGATGTCCAGTATTTTATGTATAAGGATGCTGTGTAGTTTTGTTGATGTCTTGTTGCAGTGACTGTGGCCCATCACTCATGTGTTGCACTATAACTTAGAGCAACAAATTAGGTATCAAATGAAATATCATAAAATGACATTAGTAATAATTAACTCAGTTTTCTGGAAATAACAAACTCGATCAGAATCTCAAAAAACATCTACAATTTTCAACTTAACAATGGCATTAAGCAAGGAGCTGAAGGAGCTTCGTGGGTGCACAGTTATCTCAGAGCCTCCATGTACTGTTTAACAAGCAGGTTTCAACTGTGCCATCTATCTACCAGATCTCATTGAAACATTCCTGGTTGGATACCATTCAGCTTTTATCAGTGGTTCCTAGCTTACCACCAACAGACAGGCGTTCCAATATTTCCTTAATCTTCAGGATTTACTGGAAAATGCATGAAGGCCCAAGGTTCAAGACCTTAACTATGAAACGGTTGAATCTATCATCTCATTTTGGCAGTTGGCCTGGATCAAGACAATGACCAAGTACAATGCAATGAAACTACATGAGAAACGTTGTGCTCTGGTGAAAAGCAAAGAAAGAGCAAGTAACCCTGGAGGAACTTGAGAAGCCTTTGTGCTGGAATTAGACGGCTTGTTCAATATAGGAACTCCAGATGCATTCTGGGAAATACAAACCAAAAGACAGAGGAAAGGTCATATGTCTGGTCCTGAGAATTTTTTGAGACAAGATATCTGGAGCAAGCAGCGAAGAATGAAATACTGCAACATATTCAAGAACAAGGTGAAAATATTTACCTTGAATGTCAAAAAATTTCAAGTTTTACTCAATTGCGATCTTTACCATGTACTTATTTACTATTTTACAGCTGCAGCAGAACAAAAGTTCATGTAGATGACTATGTGGGATTACTCAACTGATAACGGCGCTTTCAAAGAGGACACGGATTACCATCAGCCTCGTCCTGGATGTTCTCTCCATCAAGGCATTGACTAGTGTGACTGACGTTTCTAAGGAAAGTCATGGAATGTGATGTCATCCGCAATACAGCTGACATTGTTCGTGGAGGAACGCATCCTCGAGGTTACTCACCGGAGTTGACGAGACGCCATTTATCAAAACGGGTGGATTACCAAAAACTGGTACTCAATCAAAATGACGTTCGCAGGTCAACTTGTCTTTTCTGTATAGACGATGTCAAGATCTGCTGCAGAAGTTTCCGCAATTGATAGACACATTGAAGTACGACATTGCTACATAGTTACATGCCACTGAGAGGCCAGACATTTTCACAACAGGAAAGCCCGTATTCCGGAGAGTCTCAGCAAAGACCACCCTGGTTAATCTCGTTGGTCCAGAATCATATTTCCTGCTGGACACTGAACATCGTATCTAAGTGGCTTCTGGAAACTGTCACTTCTAGCCCGCAGAATGAGGACTACAGAAAACATTGGACAACTGACTGTAAATGTCATTATGAAATTAAACATGTAATGCTTTCACTTCTTGATCGATTAGACGTGTGACAAAATGTTCATCTCAAATTGTGTGTGAGAAAACGAATTTTATTATTATTTTAAAATATCTATGTACCAATAGCCATTTCTTGTTTCCAGGACTATCATAATTGTATTTTGTTGCTATATGTTTAGATACTAAGTTATAGTGTAAAGCTGGGTTCAATAGACCCCAGAACTAGTGCTTTTGGCCGAGCTCAAGGCAGAAAGATTAAAAGTCCATGCGTCATATTTCAAAATCGTTGTAATTTTCAGAATAGCTTTTGGAAATAACTGGGTTTGTTTTGTTCTTTCAGTTCTTCAAGGGAAGAAATTGCAATTACCCGCCTAGAACATGAAGAGTTGCGTCTGACTTCCGGCATCTTAGTTCTAAACTTCAACAAGAAAAGGTTGCCCTGTAAGTTTCCTGAGGAAAACTCTGGGGACAATTCTTAGTTTAAATAATTAACTTCCTTTGTTAAGGTTGGTTCCTTTATTATAATTAGGAAATTAACAACTTAAATCCCTTTGGTTTTAATTTATTTTCATTATTTTTACTTCTCATATTAGCTAAAAACAATATCCATTCCAAAGAATGCAGTTCTATTTTATTCTCTCTCTTGCACAATTTATTTTTTCATTATTTGGGGGCATAAATACAATTAATAGAAGTTATTTATGATACTCCAAAATGATTGTAATTTTTAGCTATCTCCTCTTCCTTAATTTATATTTCGAAACTTAAAAAAAGAGTCCTGAAATTTTATTTATTTAACATGTTCACTATTTAACATGTTCACTGTCACTTGATATGTCAGATGGTATATTGTTGGTGGTGGTGACTTTTGTGTCTCCATTACTCCTGAACACTCGAACAAGTCAACCTGTAACCTAATATGGCATTGCATTTAAGTCGAATTTTTCTCTGCTAAAATAAATGCAAATGAAAAATATCCATGCTGTTTGTTGAAAATCACAGGTGGAATGGAAATGTTATAAAGGTAAATAGCAATTAATCTTGAAAACTATTTTACTCTTTGTTTCAACTGTGCTACCGAACGTGACTATTGTCGTTTGTTCAGTCCCTTTAGTATATTTAAATTTGTTTTATATATTTCAAGCCTTCGTTGCAAATATTATGGATATTTTTTAGTGTTAAATATCTTAGAGGTTTGGAAGTCAAATTTATAAAAAATTCTGAATTCTAGTCTTTATTTTTACCCTCTTGTTCATTACATTTTTTCATGCGCCAACTCAATTGATATCTCCGCGTCGGTGGGTCTTTTCTGCAGGTTAGCCCCCCCTCCCCTGCCTGCTCCTTCCTAGGTGGGGTCCTCACTATGGAAGTTGGTCTTGGCGGCCCAGATTATGCCACACGGTGCGACCATCGTGCCTTTCATGACTATTAAGCATCTCTTGATGGATTGTGCAAGATTTGCAGCCGTGCGTTGTCTGTTTTCCTGTGTAAATAAAACCCATGACTGTTTTAGTTATATTTTATCTCAAGAACATTTTAATTCCAACTTTTTCTTTTTTTTAACTCTTACACAGTTTTTACCCCATTTGTTGCCAATTGTATCTTGATACCTAGCTATGTTAAAGTCTGTAGAGACTGCAACAGTGGATAAAACGGTGATATAAATAATAATAATCATACTTTGAGTTTCCCCTGATCGCTGATAAGGTCTTAATTATGCCTGGGTTCATTTTTTCCTAACCTTTTTACTCAAGATCCTAAGTATGACCAGGTGCAAAGAGCCTTTGGCTACTCTTCTGCCATCACCTTCTGCACTTTCTCAAGAACGCGGTTTTATGCGAGGCTGAATTAGCACCACGATTCGAGACTTCCGGTTTTGGTTTTGTCCTCTGGGGATTGGGACACGGACCAGTACCGCAGTTCTGGAGAATCGGCAATCTGTGCTTTAACTATATTCGCAAACCCCAAAGGGGTTTGCCACCGAAGCTCCCTCTCAGGATATATGGACGATCCTTGTGCCCACCTCGAAAGAATGGATGCCACCCTCGATCTTGAATCCGGCTCAAAGGTTAGTGTTAAAAATTTCTGATAAGGAAGTCAAAATTATGTGATAGACGGCGTTCTTTCGTGATCAACTCAAAAACTAGTGGATAGATTTCTACAAAATTTGTTGGAGCACTAGAGCCTAGAAGTAAACTTTTTCACCAAGATCAGGTTAGGTATTTTTTTCTTTACTAATTTCTAGCTTTGAAGCCGCGATTAATGCTGAGTTGCTAAATATCTGAAAGAGCCTTTTCGCCAAGTTAACTTTGTGGAGATTATGTAATGGCCTGTAGTGATCGAACTACGCAGTAATTGCTAGATTCAATAGGCCCAAAAGATACCTCTACAAAATGGACGCGAATTGGTCCTATTAAATCCAAGCATGCCTTATTAAATGCAAAGATCACTATTGTATGAGAAATAGGATGTGATTTTTAAATGTAGGGAAAAATTGGGTAAAATGAACCACCCCTTGCGATCACGTGATCACAGATGGCATCATCCTCTAATGATGCACACCCAAAGCCAGTAGTAACCACGTGTCTCTGGTTGCAGTTAGAGGTTCTTATCAAGTGTGTGTTAGTTTTTACGGGAAAAAACTTTCTTCCATCGAAAAGTGAAATATTGGAAATTGAGAATATCGTCAATTACTCTCGTATGTATTAGTTTTACTTTTGCTGCAAATTGATGATTAGTTTAGTATTTGATAATTCTTCTGTCTTATGTTTTCGATTGTAACGGTTTACATTGCCATGTTTAGAAACAATTCATTTAAAATGGCCGCAGAATAGTAGGATGAACAGATGGTTCATCTTACCCCATCATGTGTGAATTATTTTTAAATCCTCATTGTAATCTATTTGATTTTAGATGCCACGAAAGTACATCAGGAAGACGGACTAGGCCTCTGTACCCCTTTATGTGATGAAAAGAGCTTCCGCTGCATTCAACGATGGCACGCCCTTACGAGGAGTATTACGAGATTTTAACATCGACCGTGCCACACTGAACGCTTCATTGTGAAATCGAAGGATAAAACAGGTCAAGACATCCTAACTGAATATAGTAGACTTTCAAAGTAGGTGTGTTTCCACTGCAGATGGAGAATGACCTGGCGCAGCATATTAAACACTTAGCCGATCAGTTCCATGGTTTGAGTGTGGCGAAATGTAGGGCACTCGCCTATGAATTTGCCAAACGGAATGGCAAACTGGGACAAGGAACAAAAAGCTGGGAAAGATTGGTTCTACTCATTCAGGGATAGACACAAACTCGCTGTGAGAGCTCCAGAATCAACGTCTCTAGCTCGGGCGATGGGCTTCAACCGCCATACTGTCAACCAGTTCTATGATAATTCGCAGCAGTGATGGACAAACACAAATTCTCCGCTAATATCTGTAATCTCGATGAGACTGGCTGCACTACAGTACAAAATCCCGGGAAAGTCGTCACCGAGAGAGGCAAAAAACAAATAGGATCGCTGACATCTGCAGAACGTGACGAATTAGTAACACTACAATAGTATGTAAATGCCGTGGGGAATGTGATTCCTCCATGGTTCGTGTTTCCCAGGGTCAATTTTCGAGATCACTTTCTTAACGGTTCCCCGACTGGCGCTATTGGGAGAGCATCCCATTCTGGTTGGACGAACGAAGAATTATTTTCAGACTTTATTCAGCATTTCATACAGCACGTTCGTTGTACCAAAGAGAAACCGGTATTGGTAATTCTAGATAACGTAGAATGCCATATCACAATTAGAACTATCGACCTGGCTCGTGAGAATGGAGTTGTTCTACTTACGTTACCACTCAATACATCCCACCGATTACAGCCTCTCGACAGAGCAGTGTATGGCCCATTCAAGAAGGCATACAATGTAGCAATGGACGCGTGGGTTCGATCTCATCCAGGCAGAACAGTTACTATATACGAGATTCCGGCTATTGTCGCTCAAGCTCAGCACTGCGACATGCCACAGCGGAATATCGAGGCAGGCTTTGCAACCAGTTGCAAATTTTTATGACTAAGGGAAGGGACGCATTAAAAGATCTAATTGACTGTAAAACACTCCTTGAGTCGGAAAAAATGACAAAATCATTAAAAGGTCAAATTTGGATGAGTCTAAAGGCTAAAAGGATTACTGAAAGTTCAACGGTAAAAATGCATGCTGCTAACGTGAAAGATAAAGTTAGGAATTCTCCTCCTGGGTAGATGGTTGCGGCGCCCACGCCACCGTCTGACTTAGAGCCATCCGTGTATAATGGCCAGCAATTTTTGTGTGAGGTCGAATGCTCTAAGAACAGACTCTTAATGATGCGAGGGGCCATGGAAGACTTCTCCAGGCTCCACATGTTGGTACATACTATGGGAAGAGGAGCACGCCAACTAGGAGTCAGTAAGGATGGAAGGGTAAGGACCCTTGGAGCACACAGGTTAGAGAGATGATCTCCTATCCGAAGGTTCAAGGAGCGGGGTAAAGATGGCAACTTATCAAATGCCGCCGTTGATTCGGTAGCATACTGGCATCTGTAAACCTCTGATACAGGGGCTTGCTGTACTCGGCAGAGGTATCGCATGCAGATTTTAAGTCTATGGTAGGGCAATGCGAGTACCCAACACTCGCAGTAGAGGCTGTTGACAGGAGAAGTACCGAAGGCTCCACTGGAGAGACGAACTCCGAGGTTTCGAATGGGGTTCAGCATTTTAAGGGGTGAAGGGGAAGGCAATGAGTAAATTTGACAGCCATAATCCAATTTGGATTGGATGAGGGTTGTGTATAATGTCTATAATGTTTGTCTGTCGCTGCCCACCGAAGTGTGTGAGAGGACTTTCAAAATGTCTTGAGCCCGCAGACAGCCCGTTCAAGACGGCGTAGGTGTGGTAACCAGGATAACTTTGGATCGAGAGTTACGCCAAGAAACCGAAACTCGCAGACAAACTCTATATCTTCGTCTTTTAGGAAGATAGATGGCGGAACAAGAACCCCTCTGCTGATGGAAGGCAAAGTGAGGAACAGTATAGTGCTAAATCATCGACAAACAGAGTTTCCGATACACCCTCCGCGAGAGACTAAATAATATTGATCGCAATTATAAAACGCTGACCTGAGGAACTTTCTCCTCTTGGGGTTGCAGGTCAGAGTATGGGTCTCCAACACGTACCTTGAAGGATCGAGATGCTAAAAAACTTTGAATAAGTGAAGGTAAAAGGCCTCTAATCCCCCAGATGTATAGCTGTTTCAAGATGCCGTATCTCCTTGTGTCGTAGGCTTTCTCGATATCGAAAAATATGGCAAAGACTCGGTGCTTTAATGAGAAAGCTTTCCTGACCGATCCCTCGAAACGTAGTAGGAGGTCACAGGTACTATGACCTTTGCGGAAGCCACATTGAAACGGAGAGATAAGGTGATTAGTTTCTAGGAACTAGTTCAGGCGCTCCAGCAACTTACTCAAACAGCTGGTAAGAACTATAGGGCAGTAGTGATCTGCGTCCAATCCATCCCTGCCCGGTTTGACAAAAGGAAGGATGATCCCAATGCGCCATGCTGATGGGTAAAAACCCTTCACCTAAATAAGGTAAAAATCAAGTAAGAAGAGAGTAGAGTGTGGATGTAGGTGCAGAATCATATCGAAATGGATCTCGTCAAGTCCAGAGAAAGTAGCTCTTCCAAGGCACAAAGCGAAACGCAGCTCATGGATGCTGAATAAAGCATTATATGGAAGGTTAGATTTTGTTGTTTAGATGAGAGAATGAGACTCTTCCTTTGATTTGTAGGATAGAAAAGCCTTATCGTAACTGCTGACAGCGCAGAAATGTTCAGCAAAGGCATTGCTGAACGCCAAGCTTTCTTTTTTCAAGGAATCATTATAGCAATGCCCTCTGGACATTTCTATAATAAAAACCTCCTCGGAATCATATATATATATATATATATATCAATTATTATGTAAAATTCATATTATGTAATTCTTTTACTTTTGAAAATTAAATCATATTTTATGTACAACTTAATAATTAATTAATTCATTTATTTTACTTAACTTGTCAATTCATTTATCGTACTACTGTTTCAAACATCTCAAGGGATTAATAAACGCCTCACATCCTTTAAACTAACCTCTCTAGGGATTAACAAACGACAAACACTTCACATCCTTTAAACTAACATCTTAAGGAATTAACGATAAACGGGTCAACATCTACCACCTACACCTCACTTCTCTTATTCAGGTAGGTCCTCACTTTTGCACTGACCCACACTCTATTCTCAATTCATATCGTACCAATTCATTCAGCACTCACATAGTGTTCTGGCAACACACCATTAACTCTCTAGCGCTCACAGAGTGCTCTGACAACAGGTCATCAATTCTATCGCACTCAAATAGTGCTCGGGCAACACGCCATAAATTCGCTCGCACTCACATAGTGCTCTGGCAATACGCTATCAATTCGCTCGCACTCGCATAGTGCTCTGGCAATACGCCATCATTTCGCTCGCACTCGCATAGTGCTCTGGCAACACGCCTGAAACCCGCTTATACCGAAAATGGTCATCAAGAACCACAATCACCTCATTCTCCTCCTACTATACCCCTTTGTGGTATAGTCATCCCCCAAAACAACCTTAACCCTACCTTTTTAACCTGGGAAAAAAATATTTATATATATATATATATATATATATATATATATATATATATATATATATATATATATATATATATCTCTCTCTCTCTCTCTCTCTCTCTCTCTCTCTCTCTCTCTATATATATATATATATATATATATATATATATATATATATAATATATATATATATATATATATCAATTATTATGTAAAATTCATATCATTCAATTCTTTTACTTTTGTAAATTAAATCATATTTTATGTACAACTTAATAATTAATTCATTCATTCATTCATTTATTTTGCTTAACTTGTCAATTCATTTAACGTACTACTGTTTCAAACAACATCTCTTAAAATTTCACACACAAACAAACAAACAAACCTATGACGAGATGAAGAAGAGCCTCACCAGGTAAGAAACTAAGAAACAGTGTAGATAGAGGGGAGTAGGAAAAGGGACAAAGAAAAAATAATAGCGTAGGCGAGTTGCGAACAGCTTCCCGCGTCGCTGGACCACTGTTAGCCAGCGGCGAATCCACTCAGCCATCTTGAGTCTCAAAAAAGACTCATTCAAACAAAGCTTTTAAGCCGCTCGCCTGCACTTCTCGTACGCTATAACAGTATTCAAATATTTTTACTATTGCATTATAAAATAATGCTATATACAGTCAATAATCAATATTGTAGTATAATTTTGGATTTATCGGTTATCGCGCCCACTTATGCCATATACTATATCATGTATGGTGTTTGGTTATTAGTGAAATTGATTTTAGTTAATAAATCAGCCTAGATAGCTATTTGAAAACCATTACCCTAAATTTGTTGAATTGGATGGAATAGTCGTCTGCTAGTATTTTAGCCTAACGACTGACGTGAATTGAATTTAGAAAACTTCTGCGCTTGGTTTGTAAGAAAGCGGACGATAAACAAAATAAATATATTTAGAAAATCAACGAATGCACAATGATAGAATATAATTAGGAAAGAACTAGTGAGCGGTTATCACAATTATACGGATGATTGATATAATTAAATTAAGAATTGCTAAGTAATACAACTTTATGCAGTGTATGAAAGTAATGAAATGTAGTGTGAATGGAAGGTGAGGTGAGGTAAGGTATGGAAAAGTAACTAAGATATGGTAACTATGATGGACTGTGAATTGGGATATGCAATGAGAGAAGTAACCAGAATTAGGACCTATTCTCGTATGGTAGTTTGCAGAAAATAAGTGTGAAAGGACGAGGAATTAAACTAAGTATGATTTGTTTGGAGTTAAATGCTTAATTGGAGAAGGAATGATCACCGACCTTTATGCTGAGATTGGCGAGAGAGGAGTGAGGGGTGTTTGTGTTCAATGTGGTTGAGCTGAAAGCGTGTTAGTTTGTGTGTTTGGTAAAGTAAGTGATGCCGAAAAAAATGTATGTTAGCTAATGATTTTTGGATGGCAATTATATATTCCAAATTATTTGAGATTTTGGATTGTTGATTATTTATACATAACTAAGTTGGGATTTTACATAAGATTTAATAGAAATTGTAGAAAATAAATGGATAATTTTACATTGAATTAAAAAAAGGAAAGTATGCTAATATTTATGCACAAGGTACATTACGTTAAAATGATATTAGGTAATGGTAATATTTAAAGGATGCAATGGAATATTGATACATGTAATATTTTATAGGAATGCCAGAGGGCATTACTATACCGTGTAAGTTGAGTGTGAGGGTATGATGGTCAGAATAACAGCCTCTGATCTTATTAATCCTCTTCCAGATCTTAGCGGTAGGTGTCACAGAGGAAAGTGATGAAACGTAACAGCGCCATGAATTTCGACAAGCCTGACGAAGGGTTCTTTGGCGAAGCGCACGAGCTCGGTTTCGATCGACCTAGTTGCACAATTTTGGTTCTTTCGGAATCGGGCATGGGCTAACTTGTAGTTTTTGGCAGTTGTTGCACACGCCGAGGTCCACTAGGGCATGGTTGAGCGACCCGTGGCGGGTCACCTTCGTGGAATGGTCTGTGTTGCTGCATTGTAGATAGTCGATGTAAAGTATGCTACCTCCGCGTCCAGTCCATTGAAGGTCACTAAGGATGCACTTGTGAAGGACACTTCTTGGAAACCTTCCCAATCTGCATGACTTAAGTCCCCCTTAAGGGGCATAGTTGTATGAGGGCTAACTTGAAGGGCCGACAAGACAATAGGGAAGTGGTCACTCCCATGGAGATCGTCAAGAATTGACCATCGAAATTCCGTGAAGCAATCCGGAGAACAAACAACCAGGTTAACATTGCTAAAAGAGTCCGTTGGACATGATAAGAGGTAAAATTGCCAGTTTTTCAAATACAAAGAAAGTAAGATAATAAAAGAGACTCGAAAACACTGCCTTTGGCATTGCGAGTGATGTGGCCCCAGTATGGGTGACGGGCGTTAAAATTTCCTAGTAATAAAAATGGGGAGGGTAACTTGTCTATAAGTTTTAAAAGGTCGGTCTTGACGATGATAAACAAGGGGGTAGGTAAAAGAGCAAACGGTAAAAAGATTAGTAAGAAAAACCATCTCGGCAACAGCTTGGTGGGTAGTATGCAGGGAAATGGGAGATACATGGTGGAATAAGATACCATGATTGACACCCCCCTCCCCCCATGAGAGGAGCTTCCAACAAGAGCATTAGAGTTGAAAGTGAGAAAACCGGGTACCGGCGGGAAGGGCCGTGTACCCAGTTTTTTCTCCTGAAGACAAATGACAGCGGGGTGGAGACTCATCAAAAGAATTTTGAGTTCTTCCCACTTTAGAGGAACGCATTGACAATTCCATTGTAAAATGCAAGATATTATGTGGGACGGTTAGATACCACTGTGGATATCTTTTTCTCTTTTGTGGCCGATATTGTGTTTGAGGTTCGTCCCAAAGAGCTTGGGGGACGGAGAGCAGATTCTGAGGAGACTGATTTTCCAGGGGAAGAGATCCTAGAGGATGCATTAACGGGCTATTTTCGAGGGTTCTGGAGAATCGACCGAAGCCCTTGAGTGTAATTTGGGCTCACAGCCTGGCGGAAAAGGAAGATCGAGAAGGAATTTTCGGCCAGTAGATCCGGATCCATGAGTCAAGGGGATTTTCAATGTCTGAGGAGTTGGTCCAACCGCCGTGATTGGTGATGTTGGAGTATCAACTGCTTCCATCGGATCGTGAGTGGAGCGAACAAGCGATCTGAGCGAGGTGTGTGGAGCTGGGTGTATATCTGCCATAGTTTCGATCAGGATGGGGCCTAAGTCCTGTGAAGGGTGGGGCGGACTTAAGGGCATATAATTTTCAGCAATAGGAGAAGAGCCCATTGAAGAATCTCGGGGTTCGGCCGACTCATCTCCAGAGGTTGCCCGCTTATTGGTGGTCGATGACCCAGGTGAGGAATCCTTCCTCTTACTAGTGGGCTTTGGGTCCGGGGACTGGGTGGATGAACCTTCACTGGTCGATGTTGAGGATTCTTTCAGATGGGGTCTGATGTCTTCAAGTGTCTCTCCCAGCTAGAGCTGCTGGAGAGAGGCAGCATATATTGGTTATCTCTGTGTGAGAGCGATGTTTCAACTGTATATCTTGAATGTTTCTGACGCTGCGAGTAGATGTAGGATGAAATTCTTCAGGCATTTCGGAACTGAAGCGTGATGGTCTGTTCCTTCCAGCCTCACGTAAAACGTCAGAGAAGAGAAGGCCGAGCGGTGTGGTTTGTGCTTGAGCACGCTGGTGGGCCTCTCTTATATTCAGACGTAGAGAGTCGCGCAAAGCGAGCACCTCCTTTTCATATAAAAATATAGAACAGAGTTTTGACGCAGCACTGTGGGTACCTCCGCAGTTGGACAACGAGGTGTTTTGGTGCATTCGGGGCCATGGTAGTCAGAGCTACAATTCACGCAGGAGCGGGAGTGCCGATAGGCACGGCCACCATGTCTAAATTGATTGCAATTGAAGCAACGTCTGGGTAGTTCGATATAGGGACTTACCGGGACACGAAGGTACCCAGCTTTAATATACTGCGGCAGTTCTTGTCGTTCGAATGTTAAAATCAGTGTGGCAGTTGGGACTCTAGTGGTGCCTAATGTTTTAGTCACCTTGTGTACTTGTGTGACACGTTGGGTACTAAGCTTGCTCTGAAGGTGGGTGGGGTCGTAGTCCCTTAGTTCGTTTGAACGGACGACGCCTTTGACAAAATTCAGACGCGGATGGGGTGAAACAGTTACTGGAATTTCAGCTATCGAAGATAGATTTCGCACAAGGTCGTGTTGAGAGTGGAATGATAACTTGACTACGAAATCACCACTACCTCTTGACCACATCCGGCGGGGTTCACCACAGCAAGACCCAAAAGTTTGATTGACGTTGAACACAATCGACTTTTTCAAGTGGGGGTGTGACGGGTGTCGGATGATGAACTCATGACAAGAAAGCGGGGTAATCTAAATCTGGGTTTTCTATGTTGGAATAGGGGTCCAACGAGCGAGGGAAGGCTGAAAGGAGAGCTAAGGAACGTTTGACACAGGAACCCTTGCGAGAAGGGGAGGTTTTAGGTTTATGGCTAGCCATTGCAAAAAGAAAAAACTTAGCATTCTCCCTCAGGACTCTCCACCATGGAGGCATACAAGGGCCCTGCACTACTGCAACTCTACATTAGGTTACGTCCGTTATGTTCTCCTGAAGAATGGATACGGATCCACCACACCATCTTTATAAGACTGAGAAGCTGTCGGAGTTCTTCTGCGCACGGAGAAAAGGGGCTAACGATGGGTTTCTCCTTGGGCATTCGATAGACGAAGGCGGTGGAGACGCCCAGCCACTTCGACCTTCATGGAAGAACAATTCGGAATTAATCCATAAAACGAGCGGGTATCCATAAGGACCAGTAGATAGGTGAAGGAAGAGGGGGAAATAAAGGGCAGTGGAAGAACGTAATAAGGCGGGGGGAAGGGCATGTTAAAAGTCTTGTTGGCAGCACCATGGGACCCCTAAGGGGCCCAGGGCTGACCCCCATCTCGCCACAAGAAGGCCAGAGCCTCTCTGGGAACAACCTCTGAAGAAAAGATCCCAAGGGGAAAGGAGAGAAAGAAAATGGTCACAAAAATACTGACTGATACGCCAGTCCGAGATGAAGTAGCGAAAGATATGTAAAGTCGCCTACCAAGGCGAATAAAAAGTTGTGAAGAATTTGTTTGGTAAGAGTCATAAGTCAAGGTAGACAGCATATAATGCTACTTCGGATGATGATAGTGAGGACGATGTGAGCGAGACCATGGATTCACTTACGAAGATTCTGAGGATACCCCTAAGTGGTGGTATGTTGAACCATTTAACACTTTTTTTAAACCCCTTAAAAAAAGTGAAAGATTAATCATGAGAATATATATTTTTTATGGTTAAGGGTAAATTACGGGTGCTCAAATAAACACCGATAGAGACAAGGTAACGCAGGGGAGACCCCAGGTCAAAAAATATAAAAAGCCAGCGTGAGGCACAGAGGGAAGTGAAGGAAATGGTTAAACACCTGCGTGTGATAAAGCTGCCCAAGTTGTGTCTCAAGATAGTGTGACGCCGCACTCTACTATGAACTTGGTGAAAGGAGTAGTTTATGCGAGGAAACTCGTGGACTACTCCATAGAGGGCGTCATCTTAGAGCTGGCCGACCATGGGGCGGTCAAGGTCAAAGGTGTGGTGAGAAAAAAAGGAAAGGGCCTCGAGACAAGCTCCCTGAGTCGGTACGTGCTGGTTGGTATCGCTACCGCATGGAGGCATTCGTGCCACTGCCGCGGAGGTGCTATTACTGCCACCGCTTCGGCCATACTAATCGCTCCTGTCGACGTGCAAAGTCGAGGTTGCCCGAAACCTGTGTAAATTGCTCCAAAGGACACACACGATAAGTCCAAATTGTGTGTGGCCAAGTGTGTCAATTGAGGAGAGCCGCGCCACGCTTCTTCAAAGCAATGTGGGGCGTATATCCTTGAGAAGGAAACCCTGGCTGTTCAGGCTCAGGATCGTCTACCATTTGGTGAGGCTAAGGACTTAATCTTAGCGCGCCCGGCGCTACCCAGGATGTCCTATTTCTCAATGTTGAGAAAGACACCCTCTGCTCCTGGCCCCTCCAGGACAATGAGTACTTTCGTTTCCGCGCCCAATCGGAACCCTTCTGCGGGTTCTACACCCACCTTGGGCCTCCGCTGGTAAAGCTGGCGGCCCAAAAGGTTCACACCCAGACCCGGCTAAAACCAGGGCTTCCCCCTCCATCCCCCAGCGTGACCGTTTCCCGTAAGGCAAAACGGCCACGCGCCTCCACCGAGTCGTTGGACTCACAGGAGGCAACACTTCTGAAGTTGGTTGCCAGGCTATCTTCCGGGGTTCCTAAAGCTGCCCCTCGAAAGGAGGACAGCAACAAAGGAGCTTTGGATCCTTCGCCCACGCCCAGTAGTGGGGTGGGTGGCTCGGAGACGGTGAATCTTCGAAAAGAGGGCCCCCCGCCGACATAAGGTTTCGAGGCGGAGGGAGGAAAAGACTCGCATGCCGAGCCCAACCTCCCCTAATAAGTCCTCGAAGGCGACAGCGCCTTCAGCGCATTGTCCGGCCAACAACGCCCTGGGTTTTCATCTGGGAAGCGTACGGCCATTCCCGTGAGGGTCTTCTCTATCTCTTCCAAGAGGGCCCCCGCATCTCCTCTGAGCTAGGCCTGGAATGCATATTCCTTCAATGAAATTGCCGCGGACTGCGGGCCAACTGGGAGAAGCTGAGGAGGCTCGTCTCCTCCCGTTCCCCGTTAGCTTTCTTTTTGCAAGAGACCATGTCCCTGCCCATCCTCCCGAAGTATAAGGGTTTTGTGCCCCCTCCACCACGAGATGGGGGACGGGCAGGACGATGTGCGATTTACACCCGGCATGATGTCTCCGTTCTTCTCTTTGCTTTAGATACCTTCCTTTAGACAGTAACTATGCAGCTGCACCTTAATAGGAAGTATACTGTTATTTCCGAGTACATTCCACCGTCAGCCGACTTCGACGCGGGGGACTTCCGCCGCCATGGACTTCCGCCCCGTAGTGGCACGGTTGCCGAGGCCTTTTCTCTTGCTCGGATATCTAAACGGTAGACACCCTCTCTGGGTAGACTACTCTATCAATCCCCGGGGTCAAGTCCGTGCCGACCTGATCGACGAGCTTGAGATGGGTGTCCTTAATGTGGATGAGTTTACGCATCACTGCCCGAGAACCGCTTCATTTTCCTGCTTCTATCTATCTTTGTGCTCTCCGGATGCATACACTATTATTAATAATACATATTATTATGTAATTAATTAGGTGTCCTTCTCCTCCACAAGGCCAGAGTTGAACAAGCTGCCCTGCGCGAGTGCGGATTCGAAGAACTCAACCATCCCCCCTACAGTCCAGATCTGGCCCCTACCGACTACGTTTTATTCAGCCAGCTCAATGCTGCACTGCGTGGACGCCGGTTTGGGGACGATGAAGATGTCCAGCTCGCCGTCCAGGAGTGGATCGAACAGCAGTCGGCAGATTTCTGGTTGTCGGGAATTGGAAGCCTCAGGGACAAGTGGCGCAAGTGCATTGAAGTCGAGGGTAGTTATATTGAAAAATAATAAAACACTTTTCCTCATATCTCGTTTCCTTATATCCGAATTTCAAAACTTATTGACCCTCCCTCGGGTATATAACTGTTGTGGAGCAAAAAAAATATACGATTACTGGGAGCAAGACTTTTGGCCGCCCCTCCCATATAAATCTGACAAATCGTAACTGGGGGGCATCATTGTGAATAGCAGAAAGAGTTTGGGTGTGATGATCATGTAGCAGACTTCAACCTACCGAGCTCTCGGGGCATTGGAATCTCCGCATCCCCTGGTTCGCGAAATCCGTGACGCCACGGTTTTGGCGAGCCGGGCAGATGTCGAGATTATCTTCTGCTGGGTTCCTGGACATGTAGGAATTGCGGGGAATGAGCGCGCCGATGAGGGCGCCAAAGAGTCCGCGAGGACTCTGCGACCGGACCAGCGTTTCGCTCTTCCTCACACTGACTACATGGCAGGAATACGGGCAGCTCTTCGGACTGCTTGGCAAAGAAGATGGGAGACGGTCGAGGGGAACTTAAAGTTGCGTGCCATTGCGCCGCGACTGTTCCCATGGACCTATCCCCCAATGCCGCGGCGGCTTCAGGTTGCTTTCTGTCGTCTTCGAATCGGACACACTCGTGTGACGCATCGTTACTTGGTGGAGCGCTCGCATGTGCCCTATTGCAACGACTGCGTCGTCCCCCAGACTGTTCGGCATATTCTTGTCGAATGTCCCAGTCTGGGTGATCTTCGCGCACGATACCTGTCTCGGTACCGGGATGGGCGGGGTCGCTACCGCCTGTCCCTTGTACTCGGGACGAGTGCGTGCACCATGACTGGTGGACTTATTGACTTTTTGGGGGAGGCCGGCCTTCTCCCCTTTATTTAAGGTTCCTTTTTTTTGTTATTGTTTTGTTTTAGGTTGCACTCTCCTGCACCGGGGTGAGGGGGACCTCCCCCCGCTGCCGGAGATTGCTTCGATTGTTAAGTTTTTCCAATTTATATTGATTGTTAAGTTTTCATATTTTAACTTTAAAGTAGCCTAATTCTAGGCTGTCGTGTTTTTCGGCGACTTATGCCCAAGTGGGTAGTTGCCAGATGGGCTCTATAAAAAAAAAAAAAAAAAAAAAAATCAACCTACCGAGAAGAAATAATTAAAAACGCTCAAAGCCTCTTTATGAGTGGAAGAAATGTGAGTTTCAGATTTGTGATGAAGGTGATGCCCTAAGCTAAGGAATAAGCTTTCCTGGAATTTTGTTTTAACTGGTATGAATTTTATTATAGACTGCTACTTTATATTTACAGGGCAGATTCTTGTAATAATTTCATTCACTATACATTTCTTTTGTTAAAAATACTCTCTAAAACACATATATATTAAATGACATGGTTCAACACATAATTCTTTCATTCAATCTAGATCTATCAATAAATTTGATCATATCAATGCACAGTGATGAATATTGAGAGTCACATCAAGAGGGAGTGCTCCATATAGCCCATAAAAATGGGGTGCTATATTTTCTTATTGGAAGAGCAAACTTGGAAAAAAATATGCATAATTCTTAGTTTTAGATAAAAAATTGCGAAGTTCTATAATAACAAACCAATTTGGATGATAGAGAAGAGTAGTCCGTGTTAAAGGGTTAACTCTATAAAAAGTTTTGCATTGATTAAACTTTTATTATACCCTAAATATGGTAGCGAATATAATATCAAAATTTAGAAACCCCAAATTTGAAAGTGATGTTTTTATCTGTTTTTTGATAGATATATAGTGCGGATAAGGAAACGAAATTTTATAGGTGTGAAAGAAAAGATTCCTGTAAATCAAGAATTCATGTTCCAAACGAAGAAAACGTTAAATATATTAATGATCATTCACGCGATCCTTTTCCACCCCAAATTGAGAGAGACCGCATTCTAACTCAAATAGCGTGCAAGCAACGCAGTAGAAAGAACTGCTATAGTTGTCAACGAATGCTTACAGAATTTACCTCAAGCTTGCCATTGAGCTATGCCAGATAATAGATCTTTAAAAAAAGATGGTCCATCGATAAAGAAACAATGTAAGATCATACCCGATGAGCCTAATCGACGCATCGCCATTTGATGGAGCGCTCGCCTGCGCCCTATTGTGACGACTGCGTCGTTCCCCAGACTGTTCGGCACATTCTGTTCGTATGTCCCATTCTGGGTGATCTTCGCGCACGTTACCTGTCCCGGTACCGGGATGGGCGGGGTCGCTACCGCCCGTCCCTTGTACTTGGGACCGGTTCGTGCCCACCGACCATCTAAGACTTTTAGACTTTTTGGAGGAGGCCGGTCTTCTTCCCTTTATTTAACTAGTTCGGTTTTGTTTTTTTTGTTATTTCAGTTGGTCGCACGTTCCTGCGCCGGGGGGAGGCAAACATTCCACTGACGCCGGAGCTTGCTTCTTGCTTATTGCCTTTTTCATTTTTTTAAATTTTTAGTGTTGTGTTTTTTTTTGGTTTGTTTTTTGAATCTTATTTTAAAGTAGCCGAGTACTAGGCAGTTTTTAATACAGCGACTAATGCCCAAGTAGGCAGTCACCAGATGAGCTCTTAAAAAAAACAAAAACAAATCCCATTGACATGAGTAGAGGATGAATCTGAGGCAACGGTAACACTTTTACCAGGACACGGATGAGCCAAGCAGGTAGCGGAGGCGATGGACTATCTGGTGTGAGAAAAACGTTTGCACGGAATACCTTCACACTTCATCATTAGTCCATACTGCATTGCCCATATTCATAACATACTTGCATATACCAACATTAATACTCTACACATACCATATACAACCCAATCATTAGCGTTTTAATTCAACTCTAATTTCATAACCAAGCTCAAACACAATTTCGTAGATTAAAAATATTTATATATATCCTCCAACGAGCTATATAATTCTAGTTCCTTAATAAGTAATCATTTTGACTCTCACTCCCTCTCCCTCTTCATATATATATATATATATATATATGAGGAATTAAACCACATTCTCCGAAGACAATTTAATTCAGAACAGTTTCGGTGTATCTCACACCCTTTTTCAACTGACACTAGATAGAAAATATAAGAAAAGTGCATACAAACATAATAACACAGGGTCAGGTCGTGAAAGATACCCTCTTTTTTCCCCATTCCCTACTTGTGGCTAATCTATGGGGGGGGGGGTTAGGTCTAAACATATTGAAGGGCTGACATTTTACTATTTTGTTTATTTGCTTTCTTATTACAGGATCAAAATAGAATTGACCCTCAGATAGATTTAAATTAGGAACTGACGATATCAAGCTCGATTCTACGATTATTCTCTTAACATAGTTAGCCGATTTAAATACCATTTTACTTCCATTGAAATCGATCGAATGATTCAAGTCTCTAACATGGCAGAATATTCCACTGCTTTCGCTGCCCACTCTAATATCTCTTTTGTGTTCATACAATCTCTTGTCTCGATTTCTCCATGTTTTCCCTATATAAACTTTATGGCAATCGTTGCATGGTATTGCATATACTCCTATGTTATGATGTTCTTTGGGTTTCCTGGCAATCATCAATTGGTTTAAGGAATTGTTATATTTAAAGGCTAGATTAATACCCGCTTTTCCAAATATGTCCTTTAAACTATTTAATTTATTATTAAATGGCAATGTTATACATTTGTTGAAGTCATTAGTTTGGGAAGGCTTATTACCATAGAATGTTTTCCTAGCTGCAAAATGAGCAGACGATATGAACCAATCGGGGTAATACAAATTAGAAAAAATGGTCCTGATAATGACAATTTCTTCATCTAAACCAATTGATGATTGCCAGGAAACCCAAAGAACATCATAATATAGGAGTATATGCAATACCATGCAACGATTGCCATAAAGTTCATATAGGGAAAACGGGGAGAAATCTAGACAAGAGATTGTATGAACACAAAAGAGATATTAGAGTGGGCAGCGAAAGCAGTGGAATATTCTGCCATGTTAGAGACTTGAATCATTCGATCGATTTCAATGGAAGTAAAATGGTATTTAAATCGGCTAACTATGTTAAGAGAATAATCGTAGAATCGAGCTTGATATCGTCAGTTCCTAATTTAAATCTATCTGAGGGTCAATTTCTTTTAATCCTGTAATAAGAAAGCAAATAAACAAAATAGTAAAATGTCAGCCCTTCAATATGTTTAGGCCTACCCCCCCCCCCAGATTAGCCACAAGTAGGGGATGGGGGAAAAAAGAGGGGATCTTTCACGACCTGACCCTGTGTTATTATGTTTGTATGCACTTTTCTTATATTTTCTATCCAGGGTCAGTTGAAAAAGGGTGTGAGATACACCGAAACTGTTCTGAATTAAATTGTCTTCGGAGAATGTGGTTTAATTCCTCATCTTTTCTTGCGATATTGTATTAATTTTCATCATATATATATATATATATATATATATATGAATATATGAAAAAAGCTCACGAAGGGCACGTCAGTCAAAGTTATGCAGATACACCCACTAAGGAAAAGTGAAAAACGGTTCTGAACGCTTTCGTCTTTATTCTTAAAGACCTTTTCAAGGAATGATCAGGAGGCCTTAAACTATTATCAAACTAATGTTAATATCCCTAGGTTTCAGGACAAAAACTTATTAGTTTTAGCCTATAACCATATTTTCATTAAATTACCTCGTTTACTTAGGCCTCTGAACATAAATGCTCTTTTTAAGTACGAGACTACAACTTATCGTATCCTTGTAAAAAATTCACCCCGACCCCGACCTGGCAGTGTTTATTCGATAGGCTGCAATGAATAAAATAAATACACTTTGAAGTAAATTTGTCTTGATTAAAACCAATATACCTCCGGTGCATTTACTGGACAGTTCCAGCTCCTCCTGTACCGACAAGTGGCAAAGCCGTTCCTCTTGTCGCATGATATATAAATTTAAATTCAATTTCCTAAAATTACTTTAACACAGTCCCCAATTCTTAAAGCACATTGGCTGGTGGGGGTCACTCTAATTACCCTCATATTTTACAAATTTTCTTCCTCAAATCAAATCTTCAATTATTTTCTCAATCATAACTTTATTTAACAAAGTATATTAGAGTATTGATTCTCCTAACGTATAATAATCTAGATGAACACGGATGTTGTGTTATATCGACGCAGACATAGAACAAGCAGCTTGTTGAGTGTATTATAATGAGGAGACAAAAATGAAAGAGCTCCTCTTTGTCATTGCTGTTTGACAATGCAACCGTTCTGTTAAGACCTACCAGAGAACCATAAAATATCTATTAGGAAGCGTTTTGCTCTTTGGCGGTTCAATTATGAAATTATCGGCAGACGAAGATTAAATTTACGCCAAACTCACACACACACATTATAGTTTGAATGAAACTTGATTGCCGTTAAAGACAATTGTACAAAATTTTGAAAAAAATGTTATCCTGAATACTACTTCTAAAGATCCAAAGTTTTCAGGTAGCTGAACACCCAGCAGGAAAAAAAGATCTGTCAAAGGGCGGATGAGCTCCTTTGTGAGCATTAATCTGAAAACAATAGACTACCAGAAGATTATTAGGAGACCAGGGAATGGCTTCGCCACTTTTCCCCTAGGAGGGGAGCTTGCGCTTCGCTTCTAAAATTTAAATTTAAAATCTAAAAAAAAAACATCCATGATTAAATTTTTATAAATTTTCTGAACTTAACGTTGCTTAAAAAATAGAGTTATAGGAGATAAAATATAAAAGCAGCCTTGCTTAAATTTTAATAAATTTTCTGAACTTCACCAATTGTAATTCATTTTCTTTTAAAACATACTAAAGCATTGGATAGTCATATTTTTTCTGAACTTAACCATTTTTTATTTTCAAACCTTAAAGAAATTTATAGAAATTATCGTGATAAAAATTTAAAATATACTTACATAAGTCATAATCAAACTATGATGAAATTATTATTCAAATACTAAAAAAAGTCCCCTTCTTAAATTATAGAGTTAGTGAATGAATAATGATGATGTATTGGAACAACCTTTTAATTTTTTTAGACCCAAACCCCATTGCTAGAGCTAGATAGGCCGTAGGCCACAGCCCGAAGGTCTGCATGCGAAGCGCAAGCTCCTCCTTTAAGCTCTTGTTGTTTGTTAAATATTTTTTTGACGAACTTTTATTTTTTTCCACGGACTTAATTTTTTTCATTCAAACTTTTTTCACATCTTAACACACAAGTACAAACAAACAATGGAATACGTGATTCAGTATGTACATCTGCATCCTCTACAATTTCGACCTTATCACCACATAGCTTCTCCCAGACTCTAACTACGGGTTCGATTATCACATGACTTAGTCAACCGCGGAACAACTTTCAAGACATGCCCCAATTCACCAAAATTACATCTTAGCCCGGTTAATTTACCACAATAAGCGTCTAGTTAATCAGTCAAGTTGCTGCAATTATACGACCTCATAATAACTGCCAGCAGCCTCTTGGAAAAGCAAATGATCATGCTCATATCACGATCTCTACCAGTAAGTATTTTCGGTCTTTATCATACCATATTGTTTAATAACGCGCGGCCTGGTATGTAGGGGCGAATTTACAAAAGCGTTCAACCAGGAATATGGGAGAACGGAGGTAGATAAGTTACGTGAGCTTTTGGCTACTCAGGTGATGGGGGAAAGGCACCCCACCCGCTTTCAAGACTATTTGAAAGAATTAGCACTGGTTGGAAGTGCAAATTCTAATGGTTTAGAACTCCTTTTAAAGCAATCCTTGAACACATTCGCCCTTTGCTGACGATTGTGGGCTCACGTAACTTAAATGAGCTTGCTAAAGTGGCTAAGGAACTTTACTTGAGCGTATATACAAATTAGGGACCATCTAAGTTTGTAGCTCCTACCCTAAATGTTAATACCAATATTTGTTTGTAGGTCCAAGTCCCAACAAAGCTTCCGAACAACCAGCCTGAATTCAACCACGCTAGTCTAGTGGGACGAAGAGATAGCCTGCACCCCCCGAAGATAAACTTCTAATTGACATTTCCAGACTGAAAAATATGCACTGAAAACGATTAGCCATGTTCATATTACGAAAAAGTGTCCCACGTACCCTTTTTCGGCCCCCGAAGACCCCAAGGTGGGACGTTCGGAGCCTCAAAAAAGTGATTTTCCAACATTACTGATTTTGCCCAGTGACGCATCATTTTAGGGGTTTTTGAAGGCGCTGAGTCCGAAAAATGGCTTATTTTTATGATTAGATCCTTATTTTACGTGATAATGGTAGCTGAAGGTTATTTTAAATAAATTCTGCTTAAAAAATTAACAAAAATCCAATAATTTATTGAGAAATTTGGTTATCACAGAATTTTTATTTACAATAACTTCAAAATGTAGAAAACATCCTATGTATATGATCAAGAAGCAGGAGGTCATTGTTTTCGAACAAGCATGCACTAAAACTTTCTCAGAATTCATCATCGCTTTTAAAATAGGCATCAAAATCTACATCCCTTTCTCCTTCCTCCTCTTCCACATCCTCCAATTCATGGTCATCTGCTGTCATAAGATCAATTAGTGACATTAGTAATACAGGACTGCATGACCACAGAGGTTCCAGCACCCTGTCAGCAGACATGATCCATCCTTGTCTATCGTCATATGGTTTGGGCCTCTCCAGAATGGCGCTTGTACAAGGCCACTCGGTGATTCACACGCTGGATATGTGGCTTCAGAGCAGAGTGACGGAGGAAGGCGAGTCAAATCTACCTTTGACTTGGAAGTGAAATGCTTATCCTCTCCAACCATAGTGCGGAGCAGCTTGGTACCCTCTTTGAATGGACCGTAAGGTCTCCTAGGGTACCTTCTTTCCTTGTTGTTACTCCTTGTTGTCGCCTCCGAGTTGCTTAAAGATCCCATGAAACCTGGGGTTCTTCTCCAGCTTCTTCAGAGGCCCGATCTTTTCCTTCCCATTGAAAGCGCTGGTACAGTCCTCTCTGGTGAAGACGTAGAACCCAAGAAGAGTAACACAGTTATCTTCACCCAGGGACTCTGCAAGTTCAGAGAGGTTCACAAGTTGTCGATGTTTTCCTGATCCCGCATCAAGGTATACAGTTAGTTTTATTGCATGAGCGTGGTAGAGAAGAATCATGAATATGTCTGTATCAGGGGTTCTAACCACAGCGTTCTTGTACCTAAGTGCTACAGCATGGTGTAGATACAGTACAACACTAGTGTCCGTCTCTTCCTGGTTGCTGTAGATGGTGGGGAGATCTCGAACTTCAATCTGAAACACAACACCACTATAATAAAAAAAAAGAGAAAAGAAGAAGAAATAGCAAGAATTCAGCCTTTTCTAACGAACATGTGTGACATTTTGATAAGGTAAGTATCATGTTTGATAAGGTTTGTGTGTGTGTATGCAATATCTGAAATACATTTATGCATTTATTTGAGATTTTAGTAATGTCTGTGTCATTATACAACATATTTATACAAATGTGTGTATATTTTTATCTGAATACATGTTGCTGTTTTTCCCTTTTACTCACCTGTTCATTTGAAGAGACAAGTTGATGAGCCGTCCCTTCAACAATCAGCACTGCCATCTTGGTTTTCCCCAGCCTTGAAGCAGCCTGTTGACCAATCCACACTCACAGAGAAGGTCGCAAAACCACTTCTTGTTATTATCGTTAGCCAGAAACAGCTTGAAATCACACGGTCTCCGAGTTGCTGGTCCATCCAGAATGATCTTCTCTGATCTGCTTCGTCTTAACCTCTCCTGGGCTTTAATAGACTGTGGATGATAACTGTCTGTCGAGAACAAGAAATGCTTCTTGGCTACCATTTTATCTAGCTTTTCAGACATATCTCACCTAAATGTCGGGGGAAGGTTGGTAAGGGTATGAAGCCGCGCCATGCCGTCCTGGATGAAATGGGCTTCTTTGGGGTGAGGTAGATCGGTGATGAAATCTTCTAAAAGGTAGCGCAGCAATGTGGCTTTGTTAATCTTCGAGAAAAAGCCGTCTGGGGTACCAAGGCTGAGAGGCACCGGCATCGGGCTGCATGTCATCAGCTTGTCCAGATCCAACGGTTCATCTTGATTCTGTGACTTGACGAGAAGTGTGAACGCCAGGTTGACTTGCGCCTGATACTGTGCGAACATAATCATATGTTGTTAATATTGATGTAACCAATAATAAATTGTGTTTCACTATTTTCATCCCCAATATAGCATCTTATATTTGCAATCGCTCTTACAGTTAGAGAATTTGATTGCTTTGGCTGCTTGTTTTGATATTAACTTTGTTGGTTATGGTAAAATGCAGGAAACATATCAAATAACAAGGTATTGTAATGTCAGTTTACCTTTCCCTGTGATGATGTGAGGGTGACCTTCTTGTTGCACGCTTCCATAGTCTTCAGCCTTTGCCGCTTGATAGGGTCAAAGAATCTTCCTGCCTCTCCACTCTGCAGGCGGCAGATGAAGTCAGACTTGGCGACTTTGCCAAAAGCTTCTGCCTGGAAGACCTGTGCCTCAACGTCCGGTGAGACTTGAGCTACAGATACCTAAGGAGTAGAGCCGGTCCTTGTTCGAGATTTTGAACGGGTTGGTAAAGTTGTTGACAGCAGCAATGACTCTCTGAACTGCCTCCTCTCCTTTCTTGATTTCTGCCTTCTCCAGCTCACGATGTCTTCCCCTTTTTGGGGAGTCTGGATCGTCGATGATGCCCACCATCTCCAGAGTCTTCTCATAGAACTGGGCTCGTGCGGATGTTGTACGACACCATCTCTAGTATGCCCCAAACTTGCTGTACAGTCCTATGAACCCACCTGCAAACATTTAAAAACTTTCTTGAAATTAGTTAAACCAAAAATTTTCTCCCATCATTTTAGCTAAGGGATTCAAGCTAGCTTTGTAAATAATATTGTACCTTATTCAGTTATTGCTACTGTTACATGCTAACACCGCTGTAAATAGATTATATGTACCTGACGATTTCGCGAAGCGCATGAACGTCTCTTCCATGGTCTTGTCCACAGCACTGAGTGCCCCAGGAAGCATCGAGCGGGCCACAGCAATTGCACCTTTGCTCCTGGGTGACTCTTTTCCAGGTTTGTTAGGTGTACCTCCAGCTATGTCAGGTATCTGCAAATAGAGGAATGATATTTCATAAAGCACATATGAATTTAATAAGTATATGATATTGTCATAATGATCAAGGTTGCTGCTTCTTGTTTATCAATATTACTACCTATTATATTTATTAGACTCAATTGCAATCATTAGTGTGAATATGATCTAATTTATGATCAGATTTGACATTCAAATGTACAAACCTTGAGTAGTTGTGCCCATCAAAAGCAAAGAACAGGACTGCCATGTCTCCATTACATTTTTGGAACAGCTGCAGGTTGTTTGTCTTGATAAAAAGAAGCAACATAAAGACCAGATGACAATGATCCACAAATGAATGACATCCACAAGGTAGCCGTTCTCTCCAGGTGACCCTTGCGCACCTTCTCCTCATAGTTGCAGTACCTCCCCATGAGGGTCAGTATGGAGGGGTCGTTAATAGCTTTTTCCAGATGTTTTCGATCACATGACTGTATCAAGTTGAGGAGTGCAGCAGGATCAGCTATAGTTACATTCTCTTCTTCAATGAACTGTTCCATCAGAAGCCTCTCCATTGCCTCGCACACAGTTTTTAGACAAAAGAGGGACTTGGCATAGGCTTTCCAACTCAGAACACCTTTTAGTGAGCCGCTTGTTACCAGTTTAGCCTCTAACAGGATCTCTGTGTACACAGAGCCACGCATTTTGTGATTTGTGATCATTCCTATATAATTCATTGACGTGTGAAAGGGCCCAATAGTGACCACATGATGGACAAACTCGTCTGGCCATCTCCAGATGATGGGCAGGGCTTTCATACATACACCCAAGTCGAATGTATTGAGGACCCACTTTTGCCCCACTTCAACTGTGGCTGCTTCGGAGCGCTTCAGTAGCTCATGTACAACTGCATTGTCAGTGATTGGTTGATGTATGGGAGGGAAGTAATCCACTGTTGATTTCCTGTAAGGAACAGTTCCAATTGCTGAGACAAAGCCTCCTAGTCTTGGGATGGACTGCGTGCCGCCACTTCTGATGTATCTGCAGAAAAGCCATATGTGATACAGTTGCATCTGAGAGGTATATATTGCACCATTTTCAGGAGAGGGTGTGGAGGATGCATTCTGTGGAAACGTCGGGCCAATGCTGGTGAAGTAGAGGGGTGAGAAAGTTTCTGGTGTGTCAACGTGTATACTTCTATACTTGGTCTTGTCGATAAGAGGCAGCGTTCGCATGTGTGTGCTTTCAAAATCAGGCTTGAGCTCCTGCACTATTATGCCTCCAGCACTGTTGACAATATTACTGCCGTGCACATTTGTTGTAGTTTTGTTCGAATTTTCCCATTCACAGTGGAACACAACGTTTCCATCTCCAGTCAAAATCTGCGGTGTGAGATGGGTTGAGACGTCATCCAGAGCTTTGGTAAGGGCAGTTTTCATCTCTTATCTAAAATTGTAGGTCTCTGAATGGCCAAGTCTGTTTAGAATGGTGGTCAACTGCTTGCTTAGAAACAAGTGCCTGACAGTGACACAGAGGAGTATGTGTTTAGGCAGCTTCCATTCTCCATCTGACACCACACGGCAGAGATCTTGACCGATGGAAACCACCAGCCGCTTAGTCTTCTCATTTGTCTCTCTGTGTCCTCTTTGCCAGCCATGTCAATACTGGGGAAGCGGACGAGGTCTGGAGAAAGAATTTCTTCAGAACTTAGCTCCATGTCATTGGCTGTTGGCGGCCAGGGGATGTTCTTTGAATCTTTATATGCTCGTAGAATGAGGTCTCGAAGAAGAAATACAACATCTTGATATCTATCTGTGCTTTTGAGAGCATAGGCCTGGGCAAAAGCGTGTGCCACAGTGATGTTTGAGCTGTAGACCAACCAAAATGAAACAGAACCACCTTTATCTCTGTCAACTTTTGTGAAGCTGAGGTGGTTATTTATTGGATGTTTCCGAAGACGATTCAGCAATTTCTCCGACCTGTAGTTTGAGTCCTCATAACCACTCCGTCTCAGTTTGTTAACATATAGCAACCGCAGTAAAGACAATTGTAACATATCATTTTTCTCGACAACATGAGCCTTAACATGATCCACTATGGTGCCAAAGGCCTTCTCATGAGCAGCTGCAAAACGTATCTGCTCAGAATCTTGGGGTTCTTGAATCTGTGAATCCCGTGCTCGTAGTTGTAGAATGATGTGCGAAACGATTTTAAACATGATGGATGATGCTTGGCCTCAACGGCAAATAGATCTTTGTCTTTCACTTGACGATAAACCCGAGTAAGACCCATTTTCTGCGCTCGCTGTTCGATTTCTTCCCATGCATTTCTTATCTTTCTGTAGGAGGAGAAGGTTTCAGTTCTCTCAGTTTTCGGACTAACTTTGATTTCTAGCTTCTCACAAAAAATACACTGGTGGAAATATGGGTCGATGGGAAGCTGCTGAAATCGATTTATAAGGGGAATGATATCGTTCTGGTGTCGTTGCTGCGTGTTGGTCATCTTGAAGGCGCTTTAGATGTCTAGTAAAATGCTGGTAGCATCCACGGTGATACCCAACATATTGCAGGTCAGTGGGAAGAGTAGTGGGAATCTGGTCACACACAGATTGCATGCGATGAGGAGAGTCGTGTGAGGGGACTCTGAAATCGAAAGAAATCACAATTAAATGGTGAAATTGGCATCTACACTGTAAGTATATGATACTAAAATATTTAGACATAAAAACATAGAAAAAATACACTTCATTCCATTAAGAAATCCAATGAATGCAAGCAGAGATATTTTTAGATTCTAATTTAATCATAAATACATATTTTGAGATTCTAATTTGATGATAATCTTACAGTGTAATTATAAAAGTAAGTCATTTTTGGTCTCAGCGCCTTCAAAAAACCCTAAAATGATGTGTCACTAGGCAAAATCAGTGATGTTGGAAAATCACTTTCTTGAGGCTCCGATGTTCCACCTCAGGGTCTTCGAGGGACGAAAAAGGGTACGTGGGACACTTTTTTGTAATGGAAACATGGCTAATCGTTTTCAGTGCATATTTTTCAGTCTAAAAATGTCAATTACAAGTTTATCTCCGCGGGGTGCAGGCTATCTCTTCTGGCTCCCCAACTACATAGAGGATCCTCTATTCTCAGAACTTACAACCGCATTAGAGGGGATAAGGATACAGCTTTACAATCTACAATAGCAACATGAAGACAGGTTCAGGCACCAATACGACCTCCCAATGACGTAACCAACGAGGACCTTCCAGCAAAAGTGGTGAGGCACAGCATAATAACCCTTGTACTACTTCTCACTTCAATCCTCACCCTATTTTTACGTCTTATCTCTCTGTTGCATGCTAGTATCACAGTAAATTTAGTTACACATATTGTAGTCTCTTTCTAGTGAACCAGACTGTGTTTATTAGACCTATACTTCGAAGGAGGAATGGTAAGGTCAGGGAGTTCCTGCAGATGACACTGGAATTGAGGTTCTCCCGAATGGAGATGGCCAGACAGAAGAGCACTTTGCTAATGGATAAAGAAACCAGAGATAGTGAAAAAGTCGTGGAATCGATAAACTTGCAGTTTGGAGAGAAAATCGAAGCCCAAAATAGGGGATTTAATTTCAGCGATCACGGAAGTATACCGAAAAACTCGACTGATGCCAAAAAGAAACATGAAGGTTACGCTTTCCGTAGTTCCTAATGTTAGAACTTTAGTCTGCGCGAAGAACTAAATCCAAGAGTTGGCAAACTTTTCAGCAGCATGAGTAGGTAGATCACTGTACTCTGTTTACTATTGACAAGGAAGGAAAGACCTCAAAGTGTGTCAAATATACAGAAAATAGGACCCACTTGAAGAGAAGATTTAGTAGAGGCGGCTAAACAGGGACCACATCTCTTTCTAGTTTACAAGTTGATGAGTAGAAGATGAATATGATGTTAAGACGGATGTGAAATAATGGCATGACTGTTTACATATCACAGCTTTATTGTCGTATTCTGTATGATACTAGCGAATACCCGTTGATTTAGAGTTAGGATTGGGATGAGAACTGCCAATAGAATAACATGAATGATGAGAATGTTGTGCCTCCCCTCGCACATTGGATTAAGCTCGTTGGTTACGTGAGGAAGACAGGCGACTTTCGCGAAGCCTATTTTGATCACCCAATGCTGTCGCCTGTCCCCTTAGCACAACTTTAAGTCACGGAGATCCTGCAGTAAACCTTCTACGAGCACTGTAGCTTCTGCACTGATTAGGATCCCGTGAACGGGTTCTAACTAAGCATGGCCCTAGCTAAGTCAGATCGGCTACAAGAAAGGCTCAAAATTTGAGTCTTACCGGCACTTGACCGTTTCGTGAGAATTCAGACGTCAAATGCACTCCATTGACCGAAGGATATGAGAGAGGAAAAGAGGATGACTATCATATCTAGATTAACCTTCTTCAGTGATGCCTGGATGGCGACAGTGCGTTCGGACAATGACATCCCTTAGAGTTCTGTCTTAGAGCGGCTAGGGTCTATATAGCTCTTTTTAAATTGGTCCGATGGGCAATTTCCTCCAATGAATTTGCCGTGGACTCAGGACTAACTGGAATGAGTTGCACAGCCTAATTTCCTTCCTTTCTCTTGAGATATCTCCATTTTAGAAACCATGTTGGGTGTGCCTCTGACGACAGCCTGGAAAACTAAGATTTCAATATGGAGTCGGGTTCGTGGCTGCACGATTTTCACCCAAAATGGTGTCTCTGTTGTTGCGCTAACCATCTCTGCCTCTCCCTCTGTCAAGCGGTAGCAGTCTAGCTCCATCTGAAGGTATTCTCTCGTTTCTGGGTACGCCCAACAATACCCGACTTCGATGCAGTGGAATTGCATCCTGTTGTACGCGACATTCGATAATTTTTTCCTTGCATGGGAGACTAAATGTTAGACACCCACTCTTAGGAGACTACAAGATCAGTCGCAGGGGCAGGGTCCTAGCAAAACTGGTTGAATAGCTGGAGTTGGGTGTCAATATGAGAGAGGTCACGTAAGACCTCTAGTAAAACTGCTTCATTTTCCTGTCTTGATGTGTCCCTATGCTCTTCTGATACACAATCAGAGTTTGGATAGGCGGTGGTCGAAGACCTCTACGGAAGCAATAATTTTCCCAATCAAATGTCTTTCGCCAGGAATGAATTGAACGATATCAGGTAAGAATTGTAGCTGTGGTGGTAAAATGAGGTATTTGTGCTATTGAATTAACATTAGAATGATACACTGGTTAGATATGAATTTATGTATGGGAGAATGATATATATTTTTACTTTGCGAAATTTTAATCTTTCTGCGCCATTTGCCCTATTCCCTTCAAGTTTTGGCCTAACTAGTTAGAAAATAGCAGGCTTTGTTATATCTGCAGGCGATCTGCGCATGCGTCTTTTGGTGCTTAACCAATAGCATTCTTTGTTATATTTTTGTATATTTCGGACGATTCATGGATGTCCGTGTTTTCACTTCATATAGTATAATGGCGTACGCTGGCTGTGTTAGGTCGCAATACCAACTAATACGAGAAGTTTTTAATGTCTAGTGTCAGGCATTAGAGATAGATAGGGCTCACAGTTTAATCCCACGAGATATTACATGACCTACCTGCCGCAGTATTTGTAGATTTAGACAGGATCAGAATTTATTTTACTGTGATGAAATTGCAAAGGATTCGAAAGGGCGTAAAACCCCATGTGCATTTTCCGTTAGTACGTTTAAGGGCACGTGGCTTTCTAATGCCCTCATTCGATTAAGTGTTTTTTTCCCAAATTTATGTCTGATTATATTAGGTTAGGTTAGGTTAGGTCTGGTTCTGGATCTTTAAATGATTTTGAAATATGTTTTTCTTATGCAGTTTTGTGGGTACTTTTCTGATCTGAAACTCTTTTTTGCTGTAATTTTCCTATTATGGAGCTTCAGTCGATTATGAAAAAAGTATGCATTCCCGGAGAAAACCAGTACATATTTGAAAAGTACACATAAAACTACATAAGAAAAACACATTTTAAAATTCATTTCAAAATATGTGTTAAAACGAATCTTTACTGAAATTTTCATGAAATTGACCTAGATACTTGTTATATCTTATATTGTGCGCTAGTCAGAGTACACCTTGCATACTCTGTCTCGAGCTGGTCACCCTATTACAAAAAGGATATTGTTAAACTTGAAAAAGTTCAGAGACGTATGACTAAGCTTGTCCTAGAACTGAAAGATCTTGAGTATGAAGTAAGACGTGAGCTCTTGGGCTTCACGACACTCGAAAAGAGGAGACGAAGAGGAGATTTGATAGAAATTTATAAAATCCTAAATGGATTTTTTTGAGTACAGCGAGACCAGTACACGTTCTAACACTTGTAAACTAAAGAAGAGAGGTAGTTGGAGAACCTTAGCTAGAGCTAATTCCTTCAGTGTCAGAGTAATTAACACTTCTTTAAAGACAGAGTGGTGGAACCATGGAATAGCCCCCATGGTATTATGCGTAGCCACCGGGATAATACCAATTTTTATGAATCACTCAGCTATCTGTATATAAAGGTCAACTAGACTTGCGACCAGAACACACCTAAGTATGCTGAGTAAATATAATACCAGTTTAAATTTTAATATTTTTCTTTTCCATAGTTGTGATGATGTCACACTGGAGACGTATCTTTCCCCCTAAAATATGGTACAGTGACATCACATTCTTTACGTAATATCGACCAAACAAAGGGATAGGAATCCCAAGAAGTTTGTATGGTTATGAAATCTGTAAAATACCAAAGTTGGAAGTAGAGAGAATGGAAAATTCCAAACAAAGAGGCAAGAATGGCACTAGGAGCCAATTCCTATGTAGCATTAGAAGCCTTAAGGGAAAAAATGGGGTGAAGTAGGTATGAAGTTTTAGACTGAGGCTGCAAGAGATAGGATCGGAGACGTCGGCAGGCTATGAATATGTTGTCAATAATGCATCATAGTGTCATAGGGGGATGAGATCAGTAATATATGGAGAACAGAGAGCAAAAGAAAAGCTGAAGCAGAGAATATTAGAAAACGGACAGAGAGAGTCTGTAGAAGGTGAGTAAATGATAAAATAAGTTTAAATATCTATAAGTGCAAAAGAGAGCCTTGAATGGAATAAATGTATGATGGTAGTTATGGAAGCCAGCTTTTGTTCAAAGCACTAACGGGATCCCTGGATGTAAAGGGACGAACATATAGATTGAATGAGGGATATGACTCTTGTGAGTGATGCCCATGGGGGCTGAGAGAGAGGGTAGAACATATGTCGGTAGAATGCAAAGGACATAATGCACAGAAAGTGAGAGAGAAAGAAAAGATGGTAACACTGTTAGGGCAAAAACAATATTGTAGTCTGGTGAGAAGTGCAATTGGGCAGCTTAAAAGCTTCGCTTGAATGAGTCTTTTTTGAAACTCAGGATGGCGGAGTTGATTCGCCTCTCGCTAACAGTAGTCCAACGACGCTGGTAGCTGTTATCAACTCGCCTACGCTACTTTCCTTCTATATTTTCTCTTTCCTCCTTTCCTAATCCCCTCTATCTACAATGGTGCCCAGACCCGGGAAAGGAAGCGTTAGCCGTTGGATAAAATTCCGAAACGGCGTTCTCTTCATTTCTTCAAAATACGTTCCGCTCCAAGGAGGGGGGTCGAGTGTTTTTTGAGACTCAGGATGGTGCAGTTAATTTTCCTCTCGCCAACAGTAGTCCAGCGACGTGGGAAGCTTTTCTCATTTCGCCTACGCTACTTTCCTTTTTAGTTTTATTTGCCCTTTTTTTACTCCCTTCTATCTGCAGTGGGATGAAGTGAGGTAAAAAGTAGAGATGATCATGGATTCATTGTGGTTCTGTATTTTAAATGTGGAGAAAATGTAATAGATGACAAGAGAATAGGAACAGTCTTAGCAACAAATAGACATTTGCTGAATGTTTAAAAGAAGAGAGGATTATAGAGTATGTACACCACTACAGGATAATCAGTATTTCTTTCCACAGAAATAAACGACATATTCCGTTACAAAGGGTGACATAACAACTTGAACCACCTTTCCACCATTTGTCTGTGTTTTGGATTAGAAAGCTTTGTGTTATGACTTGTAGTTGGTGTGAATTAGATTTAGAACACAGTAAAAGACGCTCACAGTGCCATTCATCGTGGAATTTTCTCTTGAGGTTATTTATCTAAACCTGCTCTCCAGCATGGGCGGTCGTAAGACTAAATGCGACAAAATCGGGACTTGTTTTGTGCTTTCGCGTGGTTTCTACTACGAGTTGATTAAAAACCCTGGGTGTATGGGGGTCGAACCCCTACCCAAAAGGGTGGAATGCATCACGTTTCTCACGATCCAATAGTTTGAGTGGTGGTTAAACGTAGAGCTTGCATGCTGCATGTTGAAAGAACTCAATAATTACATGAGCTTAGTCTGTAGTGATCCTATTATGTAATAGGTGGGCTACTGGCTCCTAATTCCAGGATTCAATAGGCCAAGCAAACCCCTTCATAAAACCGACGCGCGGTGGTCTTATTAAATCCCAGCATACTCCACTCATATAAAAGAAATGTCTAAAATTGAAATAAGGAATTGAGAATGCATAGATTAATTTGCAATTAAATAAAAAATAAGGAATGTAATATACAAGGTGTCCCAGAAAAAAGTTAACCGTACTTTGAATTAGTATAACTCAAAGCCTATTAGAGAGTTTTGAGTCCTGCAAAACAAAACAAATTTACCAACTATTTATCTGTCGATTCTGGAAATTTCATTAAATTTCCTTTTACGGTATTGATACACTAATGGGTTTAGTGGAGGCTATCAAAATTATGTTTGCGCAAGGAAGTAAAATAATGAAACTTCGAACTTTAAAATTAACAAATATATTTAAATCCATTTTTTAACAAAAACACCTCTTCATATGGGTAATACAAATTCATTTTTTAATTTTCTAAGTATCATTTCCTTCCATATGTCTTTCATTTCTTTCCAAGCACAGTTGTGCCTTTGATCGCATTTATTGAACAACTTTTTTGATTAACTTGTGATTTTCCTTAAGTCTATTAACTTCACGTGTGATACTATCTCTTAACTGGTTAATGTTTTGTGGTGGAGTAGAATACACTTTATTCTTTAGATATCCCTATAAGACATAATCGGACGGTGTTAATTCAGGGGATCTTGAAGACCATTCAATCTCATGATTTAGCGCGACAATGCGGTTGTCAAACGTTTCTCTTAGTTTTGTTCTTACAGCAAGCTCTCTATGAGCTGGTGCGCCGTCCTGAATCCACCAAAGTCTATTGATTCAATTGCCATAAATCTGGCGGAGTTCCAGGAAGATCCTCTCGTTGATCATGCTCAGGTAGGTAGCACCATTCAAATTAGTCTCCTAAAACAATGGGCTGGCAAGATAGCCATGCCCGCATATTCCGAACTACAGAGATACTTTCTGCTGACAAATACGTGTGTCAAAGTTGAATGCTGGGGGGTGGCTCAGCGGCGCATATTGCCGAATGTTCTGGCTATTTACCTTTCCACTCATGAAAAAGGCTGCCTCGTCACCAATCACAATGTTTTCCAAGAAACGAGCAAGTTTATGGGGAGGCCATTCGACAAATTGTCTACAAGGAAAATCAGTTTCAAGAAGCTGGTGTCTTGCATGCATCTTATAGGGATGCCATTTTAAGTCATGTTTAATAATACGGTTAAATGATGACTTTGACCATTGTAATCCATTCTTTTTGACTGATACATGTGGATCTTGAAGAAGTGTCATCTGAAGATTTTCGATATTTTCTGTTGTTCTTATGGTTCTCATACGACCCGAACGACCTTTATTTAGATTTAAGGATGTTCCTTCATGTTGGTATTTGCGAACCTTTTTCCAAATTGTGGACTTGCTTGGTGGGTGCCTACCTGAAAAACGTTGTTCAAATGAATCTTGTACTTGTTTAATACTGCCAGTCTTAATAAAGTTTGTGACTACAAATACGCGTTGATCTGTTGTTAGCTTCATGATTAAAAAGGTTCTATGGAAGTAAACTTTTACACAGAAACGCTTTCATTTGCTTAGTAAGCAATAATGACGAGACCATACCACAGCGTGGCTGAAAAACCACTGTAAAATGGCCTAAGTTATGCTTGGAAAATCACACAAAGACCTAGGCAACCTAGGCTCCCTAGGTTCTCTTGAACGTGCACGGTGGCCTAGCCTTCCTAGGCTTCGTTTCATTATTATACTTCCTTGTGCAAACATATTTTTGATAGACTCCACTAAACCAATTAGTGTATCAATATCATAAAAGGGAATTTTATTGAAATTTCCAGAATCGACAGATAAATAGTTGGTAAATAAATTTTTTTTGGCAAGACCAAAAATTCTCCAATAGTACGGTTAACTCTTTTCTGGGACACCCGGTATATAAGGAAAGAGACCGTTGGAAGTGAGCGCGAGACGACAAACAATGTATGAACGCGCTAAAGGTCATAATCACTTGTTTCAATAAGACAAGGCGTAAAAAAACATTTCATGTCTCAGAATAGATTTCTCGAAAGACAGATGTCTACGGGACACCTGGTTAAATACATTCGGTGACCAAAGGGAATTGTATCACGTATAGGACGTCTCGCCAGTTATGGGGTCGCCGTTGATAGGGCGTTAGGTAAATGGTATTGTAGGCGACAAGGTTACCAGTTATACAGGGTGACCCTCCCCCCCAAACGGGCCATAATTTCGATAGGCCTCATTTCTTAATTTTCTGCAAGGATTGAATGAAACTTTGGTGATAACTATTTTATTGTGTTTAAAAACATCATATCAAAAACATGAGAGTCTTTGGACTTTTCTTATTTATTCTAGAGCACGTGTTCGAGATGACCTCCGTTTAGCTCTGTGCATTTCTTGAGGTGCAGCACAAAGTTGTCCATGACGTCCTTACAAACCGACCGAATAATGGCTCTGATCTCCTTCCTGATGGCTTCCTTGAGTTCCGTGATGGTCATGGGTCTTCCTGTGTACATACTGTCTTTAAGGTAGCCCCAGATAAAGAAATCTAGGGTGCTGTGAGGTGCCCACTCAAAATCAATCTTCAGTCTTAAGACTGATCATACGGCCACCAAACTTTTTTTTTAGCCAATCTCGGCACAGGTTTGAGGTGTGAGAGCTTGCTCCATCTTGCTGGAACCAGAAATTTCCCATAAGCGACGAGAACAGGCTCTGCAGCTCCTTCTAGAAGGTTTTGAGGACCTCAACATACCGCTCCCTGGCTACTGTCACTGTCGCGTTAGATTCCTCAAAGAAGAATGGTCCGATGATGCCTCTGGCTGAGATTGCACTTCATACCGTGCACTTAGTGGTTTCTAGGGGCTTGATGGCTACCTCATTTGGTTTGGAGGTCCCCAAGAAGACATTTGTCTTCGAGTTTACCTTTTCTTCAAGACGGAAATGAGCTTCAACTGAGGTCCAAAGGAGGTTAAGGAAAGTTTGGATCTCCTGAATCTTCTCCAGTATCTTGACTGCCATAGCCTTTCTCTGCTCCTTGTCGGAGGCTATAAGGGCCTGCTTCGTTTGTATTATGTATGGGTAGACCTTTACATCCATTACTAGCACTCTCCTGCAAGTCTCACGGGATATACCGAGGAACTGACTTCGCTTGCGCACAGACCGTTTTGGACTCTGCTGAACTCACTCTCTCACGTTCTCGACAAGCTCAACTGTACGCTTCCTGGGGCGTCCTGAATAGCTTGGATGGTTTTCACTGGCTGCAGTGAGGTTCTCCACTGTCCCATAACTCTCGAAATGGTACACCCAGTCCTGAATCCTGCTCTTAGAGGCCTTTTTTTCACATTCGAACTGATGCACGAAAGTGTCCTGCACTTTCTTGAACGAGCCTGTCTTGTAGTAATGTTTGATGCAGTATATTTCTTGCTGGAGCTCCCATTGAGATCTAGTTGTGTTTACAGTCGTTGCTTCTGTCATGTCCTGCAAAGTAGGGGTGATTAGTGAATGAATGAAGGATATATCACAAAAAGTGTGTGGAGGCCAAGTTTTTTTGGGTCCTGACGATGGTGAATGAAAGATGTTTCCGAAAACCACCACCTTATGAGGAAGCGACTAGTTTCAGTTTATAGGTGAAAGATTGCCGTACGGTGAATTATTTATCTTACTCAAGGATAAATGATCTTATGGTGTTCTTTTACTTGGCTGGGCTTATTGAAGGCCCAAGGCAAAGATGGACATACGAAAATAAACTCTTTATTCTAATAACAGAATATTATGGTGCAAGCAGCGCGACGCGGAGCGTATTAGACGGGAGACTAGTAGTCTATAAATTATCAACGCGAGTACGAGTTAAGGGCGAGAAAAGACCTAGTGGATCTAGGCGGGAGCGTAAACGCAAATGAATTCGTTACTCTTCTCTCTCTCTCTCTCGCTCTCTCTGTCCTTCTCTTTCTTTTCTTATTTATATGTGCGCTTTTATTGTAGAGGGCGTGGCCTAGAGATGACTGTGGGATGGCCTACCTCCTTTATATTCATTTCTCCACCCTCTAGGTGAGGCTAGGAAGCCTGTGTACAGTATGTACATCTACATGATAAACTCTTATTTATATATTTTGATACGATTTTACCTGCGCAATGTCTTAAGGTCAACAACTGTGTTTACTCAGGCTCCTCCTTAATATTCGTCTTTGATAATTCTATTTCGAGATACAGCGTGGGCACCTTTACCAAAGGCAGGTGTTTAATCATTTTCCTTCCCTCCTCTCTGGTCTCACGCTTGCTTACTTACATATATGTAAGTTTACAAATATCATCCTATTTCTCATACAATATTGAATCTTTACATTAAATAAGGCATGCTTGGATTTAATAGGACCAATTCAAGTTCATTTTGTTAAGGTATCTTTTGAGCCTATTGAATCCAGCAATTTTGGTGCCAGAGGTCTACCTATTATTGCGTAGTTCAATCACTAAAGGTATTCTCTCCCCAGTGATGGAATCACTAATAAGTCGTATAACATTACACAGGTAGATAGATATACATGGTAAATTATTTCTGGCACTCTTAATATCGGCAGTATCGACATTCACATATGCGCATCCCTGTGTCTAAATTGGCCTATTTCTGCCATATCGTATTACAGTAATAAATTAATACCTACTATATTTTTTATATATAATCATTCACCACTGTCGTATCTCGCATTAGGTTACTACATACACATAATACCGACACCTAACAAATACATAGTAATGCATGTACCAAGACTATAGAGGTAACGAGGCGTGTATATTTATGCCTTTTCCTTTCTCATTACAATATTTCTCTATAATCCTGCCACACAGAATTAAAAATATATAAACGACGGATTTATAGCAAACGTGACTCGTCTCCCGGATCGTGTGAACACTTTCATCTCGCCGTTCCTCTCTCCGGTGTCTGTAGACGTGTCCGTGTGAATTCCCATGGCTTCGTCCTCTTGCGTGTTCTGCACGCTCCGAGGCAAAGTGCACCTGACCCTCCTCCTTTCTTCAGCCTGAGTCAGAGGGCGTCACCATTTTGAGGGGGAGGTAATTTCACCCGCTTTAACCTGTCTATTGAGACAGTGTGCCGTCTTCCATCGAGAAATTCCAAAATCCAAACTTTATTGCCGCGTACGATAACCGGAAAAGGGCCGGCATAGGGCGCTTTAAGTGTTTTTCTTACGCGGTCTATTCGGACCCACACATGAGTTGCTTCGCAGAGATCGCGGGGTACGAAGGCTTGGGCACCGAGTGGAGGTGTCCTAACGATACTTGCACGAAGTCGATTTGTGCCATGGTGGATGCCAGTTCTTTTATGAATTTGGATTCGGTCTTCGATGAAGACGATGCCACTAAAGGTTTTAGGCCCAAGAGTGGGGTTCTCGTGACTGCAGTAAACGGTGAGAATCCCGAATCATTTGGCAAGGAGCGAATTCCTAAAAGGACAATTGGGAGTGCCACCAGCCAACCTTCTTTACGGGCCATTATTGAGCACTTCAGACTCCTCTGTGCCCTTTCTACCATCCCGTTCGTGGACGGTCTGTACACCCTGGTGCGAAGACGATGAAAACCAACGAGGGTAGACAACTCTTTGAATAGTTATGATTCGAATTGGGCACCTCTGGCGGTTACCACATAAAACGAGCCTCCAAATCTGGAAATCCACCCGTCCAGGAAAGCTAACGCAACCGTTGTGGCACTTATGTACGGGATCGGTAGCGCTTCGATCCATCTTGTCGCTCGGTTGATGCATGATAACAAGTACCGATTGTGCGAGTGGTAGGATTGTCCAGGCAGTGTACACGGTGGTAGTGGTCCAACTGTATCGATGTGTACCTTTTCAAACCTCGATGAAGGAATATTAATAGGGAGGATCGGTGATTTTGTCTGGCGATTTACTTTTGAAGACTGACAATGGAGGCACTCTCTCGTCCAGGCGCGAATATCCTTGTCCATGTTTGGCCAAAAGTACGTCGATTTGATGAACAGAAGCGAAGACTTGATTTCAGGGTGAAACAGATTGTGAAATTGATTGAAGATTGCACTTCTACATGCCGACGGGACAAACGGTCGTGCCTATCCAGATGTTACTTCGCACCAAAGCTGAACATCCCCGGGAAAAGGGTAGCGTTTTAGGCGCAAATGAAATTCCTTTGTCTCTGTAGCATTTTTCCTGCGCTGCCGCCAAAGATCGGAGGTCAAGAGAGACAATTTGGACCGAATTGACGTTCCTTGAGAGGCAATCAGCAACTAGGTTATCCTGACCACGCACGGACGCGATATTACTAATGTATTCTAGAATGGCTGTCTAATGGCGTTGATGTCAATCTGTTTTGCCACCCAGGGGCGATACAAAAGCTGAAACTAAAGGCTTGTGATCAGTGTACAAGGTGACGTGGCGACCTTAAATTAGGTGCCTGAAGTGCATGAGAGCAAGATACGCCACTAGGAGCTCTCTGCCGTAGGTGGAGTATGCTTGCCCCGTCCGTCTTAGCTCGCATGAAAAGAATGCCACTGGTTTTCCAGATCCGTCAACCATCTGGTGTAGGGCAGCACCTGCCGCGTACTGGGAACAATTCGTCACCAGCTGGTATGGGGAGTCTTTGGGCAACGGGTAACAGAGTTTCACGGAGCCGATTAAGGCTTACTTGGTGCTCTCAAATGCCTTACTTGCCTCTTCGTTCCTCACGAGCTCTCGAGCCTTTGGTTGCAGGCGAACAAGCTCAGTCAGCGGGGCTGCAATCGTGGCAAAGTTGGGGATCATCCTGCTGTAGTATCCTATCATCCCCAAATATCTCTGAAGCTCCTTGTAGCTTTTTGGTAGCGGCATGTTTCCAATCTCTCCCATCTTCTTCTCCAGTGGGCATATACCTTCTACCAAGACGTGATGTCCTAAAAAAATTATTCCTTCTTTCGCAAATTTGCACTTCTCCAGTGATATTCTTAGACCATTTTTGACCATGATTTCAAAGACCTGTTCCAAGGGCTTCAGGTGGTCGTCCATATTATCTGAATACACCAGGGTGTCGTGTATGTGCACAAAAAACGAACCCTAATCCTCGAAACAGGGTGTCCATGGGCATCTGGAAGGTGCAGCTGGCATTTCGAAGAACATATGGGAGCTTAACGTACTCCCACAAACCAAATGGAGTCGTGACCGCGGTTTTCTCTATGTCTGCCAGGTTCATAGGGATTTGGTGGTAAGCACGAACCAGGTCCAACCTAGAAAATATCCTTTTGCCATGGAGGTAGTGCGTAATGCTTTGAATCCGCGGCAGCGGGTACCTTCGGACTTTGTAACGGCATTTAACACTCGGAAATCACTGACCACCCTGTACTCACCGGGCGACTTCTTTGGCACCAGGTGGATAGGAGAGGCCCATGGTGATATTGACGGACGTACGACCACCTCCTTCATTAGAGTATCGAGCGTTGCTTTAGCAGCTCGCAGTTTCTCCATCGAAAGAGGTCTTGGCCGTGCAAATGTCGGTGGAACACGACCAGTTTCTCTTGTAAGCTTCACTGAGTTCGACGGTGACGAGGAGGGCTGAGTGGGTGCGGGTGCATACAAAGCCTCATATTTTTTAAATATAGCTCTGCAATGGAGCGGTAAGTGCTGCAGGTCATTGAAGAACCACTACCGCCGGTTCTTCAGACAACTTCACTTTCGACACGAATTTAGTTCGATTATCTATTAGCATGTCGCGTGCAAAGTCTATTAGAAGATCACAATGTCTCAAAACGTCAATGCCTAATAACGGAAAGATGGTTTCTGCTACAAAGAACCACCACCTAAATGATTGGCGAAGAGTGGGGATCACTATATCCGTATGAAT
This sequence comes from Ceratothoa steindachneri, assembly GCA_963969495.1. Taxonomy (NCBI): domain Eukaryota; kingdom Metazoa; phylum Arthropoda; class Malacostraca; order Isopoda; family Cymothoidae; genus Ceratothoa; species Ceratothoa steindachneri. Next base: position 80,619,252 of record OZ018337.1, read on the forward strand.
TTCGCCGTGGACTTTAATTTTTGCGCCATTTGTTGTTGAAATGTTAATGCCAGAATCGCGCACATCACTTGACTTCACCAGTTTAGTCGGAATAATCGAAACACTCGGCCCCGTATCAATTAAGAACTCATATTTAGTGTTATATACTTTAACGGCGACGGTAAAAATAGACGGCATGCTCGCGGATGAACTTGAATGTTACAAGTTTTCCTAATTGTACTATGTGATAGAACGGTTTGAGGCGGCTTAATTTCAACTGTTATCACATGTTGTTTAAAAACACGATGCTACCCACGTGCATCTTCGCCTTGAAGCCGGGCGCGTTATCGCCGCCACCTGAGCCAATATTTGACCAAGGAGGTTTATTCCTCCCCCGTTTGCCCCATGCGCCGATCACGCTAGATTGAGTTAGGCTTATGGGCAGATAAGGTATTGTTCTCAGGCGCGGCTGTGCATTCCCTCGAAGCCCCCACTCCATTGTCCCCTACGCCAAGGGGATGTCTCGACTATTTATACGGAAACTTTACCACTAGGAGAAGATTTGAGATCCAGATTTTCTTCGCGAGACATCACTACGATCCAGTCTCACCTTGTGCACCAAGGGCCTTCTACCTCGAGATCCACCATCATTGTCCAGAAGAAGACAATATCCCTTGAGTGCCAAGGTTCGAGCCTTCAAGACGCCAAGTCCACAAGGCTTCTTCTGTTGTTCAGAAAGAGAACAACGTTAGAACAGCAATTGTTCTTTGAGCCCGTTAACAAGAAACGGTTCTCACCCTTCCCCCCTGTTGTTCAGAAAGAGAACAACATTACAACAGTCATTGTTCTTTGAGCCCGTTGAAAAGAAACGGTTCTCACCCTTTCCCCCTGTTGTTCAGAAAGAGAACAACATTAGAACAGCCATTGTTCTTTGAGCCCGTAGACAAGAAACGATTCTCACCCCCCTGTTGTTCAGAAGAGAACAACGTAGAACAGCCATTGTTCTTCAAGCCCGTTCGCCAAGAAACGGTTCTCATTCCCAAGACGCCACGTCAGGATCATTTATTTCCCCCCATCCCTTTGGTTGGAACTCGCCAGTGGACCGAAGATTCCTTCATGTCGCCTTCCTCTGCACAACACGTGTAATTACGTAAGCTGAACGTTACCTTTGAGTATTTAACCCTTTTGTCAACCCTATTCTGTGCTTTAAATGGTTTAGCGAACCATCCCATCCCTTTAATTTTTATTTGTTTTACCTTTTTAAATCTCTTCCAAATCTTAATCCTCGGATTAGCTAGATTTCCCACGACCCTTTCCATTCTCGGTTTATGTCAATATTTTCCGTTTTGTGTGTTGTTGATAGTTTTTATTAATAAAACTCTATTTTATTAATGATAGCCATATTATTATCCTTGAGCTCAGTTCCACTTCTTAAGCATATTGAAGATAAATAATATCGGTCAACCCAGACACCACGCACTTTAAATATAAATGAATAGTTCCCTCAACGAATAGTCATATATGGATATCATCGAGAGTCCATTCTACGACATACTAGGCTTAATTCTTACTTAGTGGCAATTATCAGCGCGATATTGGACGGTAATGATTGGATGAACTTGTGACTTACAAGCTCTTCACCTACTCCTACCTGAATGGCTGTCTTTCGTAACTCTTCTAAGTTAGTTGAGGGTCGGCCTGTGAGTGAAGAAGATTCGATAAGCTTAACAAAAAGCTTGGGCTTGGTCATCTCGAATAGTTACTTCCTCCTTTAAATACTGGTAGTTACAGTCTGCTATAATGTCTCCGGGAAGTCGATTAACAGTCTCGGGAGGTAATGAGGCCAAAATATGATAAAAACGAGTCTCCTCCTTCTTTATCCCGGAGATGTAAAATTGGGCCTCCATATTTGGAACCAACTTGAGACTGTTGTTTCATTGAAGATGGGCGGCTTGACACTGACGGCGTTCAGGAAATTCCCTTCACCTTGGCCTGTCTAACGATTGCTTGACGAGTCTATTCTTTATTCTATGCCTTCTCTGTCCGGTCAAATGATGGGTCAACAATTATGGGAGGGTATCAGTTATGGGGTGTTAGGTAAATGGTATAGTAGATGACAAGGTTACTAGTTATATAGGTCCTGACGACGGTGAATCAATGGCATGTGAATGAAAGATGTTTTCGAAAACCACCACCTTATGAGGGAGCGAGTAGTTCCACTTTATAGGTGAAGGATGGCGTTATGGCGAATTATTTATCTGACTCCAAGGATAAATGATCTTACGGTGTTCTCCTACTTGGCTGGGATTATCGAAGGTTCAAGTCAAAGATGGATATACGAAAATATACTATATTCTAATAACATAATATTATGGTGCAAGCAGCACGACACGGATCGTACTAGACGGGAGACTAGTAGTCTACATATTATCAACGCGAGTAGGAGTTAAGGGCAAGACACGACAGTGGATTTAGGCGGAAGCGTGAAAACGGATGAATTCGTTACTATTGTCTTTATGTGTTCGTTGTCTTCCTCTTTCTTTTATTATTTACATGTACACTCCCACTGTAGAATGCGTGGCCTAGAGATAACTGTGGGACGGCCTACCTCCTTTATAGTCATTTCTCCACGCTCTAGGTGAGGCTAGGAAGCCTGTGTACAGTATGTACATCTACATGATAAACTATTATTTGTATAATTTTATACGATTATCACTGCGCCATCACTTACGGTCAACAACTGTGTTTACTGGAGCTTCTCTTTAAATATCCGTCTTTGATAATTCTATCTCGAGACACAACTTGGGCAGCTTTATCAAACGCAGGTGTTCAACCATTTCCATTCGCTTCTCTCTAGTCTCACGCTTGCTTGCTTACATATATGTAAATTTACAAATCCCATCTTATTTCTCATATAATATTGAATCTTTAAATTTAATAGGACCTAATAGGATTTAATAGGACTAATTAGCGCCCATTTTGTGGAGGTATCTTTTTAGCATATCGAATCCAGAAATTTTGCTGCCAGAGGTCTCCCTATTCCGTAGTTCGATCACTACACACTAAGCTGCAACAAGTGTATCTTGTTATATAGATAAAACTTGGGAGATATAAGTAAATTGTAATATACAGCCGTTCAAAACTCCGTCCAGGGGTGGAACTAATGAGCTCCAACAACAAAGATTTGTCCTGCCGGCAAGTATAGACCACGCCCCCCTGGAAATGAAACCGTATATATAGGCAAGCAACGAGAAGAATACAAGAGTTAAGAATTCAGCATTATAATTGTTATTAAGTATTGTCATACCAGTATAGGCGTTTACGGAATCCCTTTTAAATTCACCAAGTCTTGTTGCTCCAGAATTTAATACTTCGCGTTGAAAATATATAGACTGCTAGTCACCCGCAAAGTAACTTCGTGACGTGCCGCTTGCCCCGTTGTAGACCAATATTAGAATAAAGTATATATTTTGCAACGTCCTTCTTTACCTCGATTACCCTAAACCTTCGGTAATCCCAGCCAAAATAAGAACACTGTGAATAATTCATCTTTGGAGTCAGATACTTAATTCACCTTCAATAATGTGCTTACACCCATAAATCTGTGTCCCTGCTCACCCCTATAAACTGGTGCCGCTATAAACTTTAACTCCCATAAGTCATCGAACCATACAAAAACATGTCGCTTCGCCGACACCGTCCAAATGGTGGACAATTTAATAAAGAGAGATATGCTTAAGGGTATATGAATCCAATTTTTATTATCAAATGCAAAACATACAAATTTCATAGTACTCAGAAAGTATGAAGTTATTTGTATAATATACTTTATTTTGCTAAATTTTATTACTTCAGTGAACATTCGCACGCAGGAGCAAATACTCTTCACTGCGAACAAAACTTCTTATTCATTTATTTTCCTTTGCTTGACTTTAACGAACGTTCGCTCGCATCAGCAAAGACTCCAGATTGCGAACAAAACTTCTTATTTATTAGACAGTGCTCTGTGCGTGCACCATAAATTAACCTAGAATGCAACTGCAAATCGAAAGAAAATAGACCTGCAAAGCCGGCGGCACTTTTTTTTTATTACGCATTATTTTATTCGTGCAGTGAAAACGGCGATCTGACGGAACTGCCTTACACTGCGCCACACACTTGCGACAGATTAAAGAGTTGCGAATCAAACCGTGGTGCCTGCAAAATTCCCAGGTACGATTAGAATCAGTCAGAACATCTTTTACGAAGTCTTCGAAATATAAATCACATTCACTATTCTTAACTTAAGTTATCGAAGTGCTGTAAACTTAAGTTGTAGATCATGATCGAAAACAAAACGATAACCGTCCAACACTCACGACATTAACTCCTTTTGGACTAACAAAATGTCGCAACTCGGCATAGCCTCATTGGTTACGAAACCACTATTACGCACGCGTGACGTTACATGCAGTGATCTCTATATCAATAACGCTCGTGTCACATATCCATACCAGTTCGCTATGTTGATGAACCGGCCTCATAGGCAAGGATGAATCACCTTCCCTCCGTTCACCCTCATTCCTTATGGCGGCAGGCTGATCTTTCTCACGAACTTGAGTATCATCATCACTTACAATTTCTTGGTTACTACAGTAAAATAACTTCCGTATTTTAAGAAAATGCCGAGGAACATCATCAATTTATATTTTTTGGCGGTTCGCACATCGTCCACATGCTTTGATAAAGCCGGGGCTTCCAAATTATGCGTTTTAACTACTAGATGTCTCCGTACATACTTATTTATCGCGTTACCGGGGGCTGACTCGGGGAACCCTTCTTTCTTTGCAGATTAATTGTACCAAAATACGATTTTCAAAGTACCGAATTTACAGCGCGCTGTCAAGCTTTTCACAGTACTGCGGTGTTCATGTTGTTGCCATTTGGGTGCCTGTGGCACCCAAATAGGAATTTGTGATAACGGGTGTCTTTCCTTACTTTTGCATGTTTCCAGATGGTAGGCGGGAGGCAAGATTGCCTCAAGGCTTGGGGGTGAGAAACCTCGATAAATAAATACATCTGCGTTGCGAAGCCTCTTCGCGTGTTTTTTAGGCCCATTCTCTTGGCCTCTGACCTCGTGTGTGATAGCCACATGGGGCTTCCTTGACTCTATTCTATTCACAGTGCTATACCTGCCAGAATCGCCACTGTACACATCTTATAAGTATTCTTACTGCTGAAGTTTTCATAATCCCCTCTATAAAACTTTTGAGCCTTAATATTGTTTGTTGATGTCGTACCTTTCCCTATTCCTAAGTTGAAACAAATCATTTGATGATCACTACTTTCCAATGCTTCCACAACATATAGTTCCTGAAACAAATGATAAATTTTGTAAGTACCAGATCTAATATATTGGCCTCCTTGTCGGCTCATTTACGAATTAATTCAAAAGAGTATTTCGAAACAACATTAAACCTGCAACCTAATCTATCCATTCTTAGGATTTTTTTCCAGTCCGGATAGCGTACATAAGTCGGCCAAAAGAACTACATATGCTTTACATCCTTTAATTATTTCCTTTATCTTTAGTTCATTATACTTTTTCGTATCGTTGTAATAATGTCCTACGAGTAATATTTTAATGGCGGAACGGATATAGCACCCATTATAAAGTCACGAAAAGTCAATATTTTAAACCAATTCTTCGACGCTACCATCTTTAAAAGCTATGAGCCTGCATTAGTTACGCTCGCTCGTTTGAAGATAGAACTACAAAAACTACAGAACTAGGACCAAGGGTCTATTTAAGGCCTATCCGAGAGGTAATAATATTAATGCCAGCTCAAGCTAGGTTGTACAGTAGATGCATTAAATATATCTATATTGATATGCTACACACTTATCTAGGAGTATACCCGCATATCATGCAGGTCTCTGCGTACATTGCCACTTATCTACGAGTGTACCTATCTGCTAGTGTTGAAAAAATAATGACAGGAAATTCAGAAACGAATATGGAAAAACATTTGTACTCATGCCCTACAAACAACTACGAGGAGCGGTCAATAAGTTTTGAAATTCGGATATGAGGAAACGAGATATGAGCAAAAGTGTTTTATTATTTTTCAATATAACTACCCTCGACTTCAATGCACTTGCGCCACTTGTCCCTGAGGCTTCGAATTCCCGACAACCACAAATCTCCCGACTGCTGTTCAATCCACTCCTGGACGGCGAGCTGGACATCTTCATCGTCCCCAAACCGGCGTCCACGCAGTGCAGCTTTGAGCTGGCGGAATAAAAAGTAGTCGCTAGAGGCCAGATCTGGACTGTAGGGGGAATGGTTGAGCTCCTCGAATCCTCACTCGCGCAGGGCAGCTTGTGCAACTCTGGCCTTGTGGAGTTTGACGACGTTGAAGTCGATCATGGGGCGTGAGGTTTCTAGGGATCCAACAGGCAGAGACCTTGATCATGGCCAAATTGTCGTGGATGATGTTGATAACACTTCCATGTGATATTCCAAGTTCTCGCTCGATTTCTTCGACCTTCACCCGTCGATTTTAGAGGATCATCCTCTCCACATGGGCCACATTGTCCTCGTTGGTCACGTATGACGGGCATCCTGGACAGGGGTAATCTTCAAGGGACTCACGACCATGGCGGAACTCCCTATTCCAGCGAGCAATGGTTGCATAGGAAGGGGCGGTGTCAGTGTACACTGCAACCATGCGTTTATGGATCTCTTTTGCATTCCTGCCTTCCTTGGTCAAAGATTTGATCACTGAGCGGTGCTCAACCTTCGCCATTGTTGAAAAATTTGTGACTGACGATCTTCGATCAGCTTCTGCTTCTTAAATAGACGAGGCACGAGCGTGCGGCTGCAGGTCCTGACTTGTCATAACCTGTCCTAACACCTCCACAAATAGCCATCTCCCTTCTTCTGTTTTGCCTTACCGATTCGCAAAACTTATTGACCGCCCCTCCTATTTGCTGGCATCATTTACGTGGGGAGATGGAACACCTATGTATATATACTCCGCCCTTATTTTTTAAAGTGCTCTTCATCTGTGTTTCTAGTAGGTTATATTTACACGTGATTAATACTTGTTCAGCCTGTTTTTAAATATATTAACCGACGTACTTTCCACTACTCGGTCGGTTAAGCTGTTCCATGTTAAAGTGATTTTATAGCTAAAATGTTTTGTGCTATGCCACTGCTGAATCACTTGTCAACTAATTTGTAATTATTTTGACGAGTATTCGCTCTATTATCTATCTTGAAGAATAGCGTATAATCTATGTTGGAAAACCTTTTACGGTTTTAAAAACCTTTATAAGATGATCGCCTAAAAGTCTAATCGCAAGGGATAATAGGTTTAGGCAACGAAGTCTTTCTTCATTGGGTCTATTACTAAGTTTAAGTATCAGTTTGGTCGCTCTGCGTGGCATTTTTCTGACATTTCCACATCTTTGCTAAGGTTGGTAAACCAGAATTGCACCGCGTAGTCCAGATGCGGTCCAACTAATGATATATATACAGATAAAATTATGTCTCTTATCTTATAAGAGAAATTCCGTGCGATGTATGCGGATAAACGCCATGCCTGATCGGCAACAGGTAGTCTCTGTGTCACAAAATGATGGAAATAAGAAGAGGGAATACTAGGCACCTTTTAAAAATTACTTTTCTTTTTGGGGGTTTGTAAAGTTCACTCGTGCAAGGAGAATAGTAGCTCGGAAGCTTCTGAGAGAAACAGAAATGAAGGACGTCGTATCTTTGGTTCTTTACTCGCCGTACTTGTGTGCAATCTACCCCACTAAGGGAAGAAGAAGGTTCCTGTTTGACACGAGATCCGTGATCTCGATTCTTCTTGTTACATATGACCATCTGCAACAAAACGGGAGCAACATAATACCCAATTTGTACGTTTAAGAGACGTAGGCTTAATTTATCATTGGGATTAAGTCGTTACTTTACCAGGGTAATAAACCTTTACGTGTGTAATATTAAGTGTGTGATGCTAAGTTCTCTTTTTTATCAAATTATAATATTTTAGCTGATCTCAATTATCTACCCATGGTAGAAGGCAGCACCAGTCTATCAATAAGTGCCATAATTGAAAGTATCCTTTCTCCTTCGCTCTCTTTTACATTTTCAACAAGCTCTATAGTAGATCAACTCGTTATTAAATACAGTGACCTTTACAAACTCCATAACGAGGACAGTAATTTTAAAAGGGTACCGAGCATTCCTTCTTCATATTTCCATCATGTTTTGACACAGAGACCATCTGTTTCTGATCGGACGCGGCGTTTATCCCAAAGCTTTTAGGCGCCGTCAAATATAACATTCAGGTCTTGTTAAAAAAAAGATTAGGCCATGTAGATATCTCTATGCCTTACACATTCATCTTGTAAAGAAATCCGCTAGCAAAAACCGTGTCGCCTGCGACTACCATCCTTAAACTCTATCACGATTAAGGATGAACAACCGTTGCATTCTCCCGCCAAGTTTACTGCAACTTTACACAATTTTTCAGTGTTCTTCCAAATCGATTTAAAATACGCCTTTTTCTAGATATAAATGGAGCTATCATCCTTTGAGTAAACGGCTATTATTTCGTTAGTGGGTCTCTACGATTTCCTAGTTCTTCTTTAAGGTATGTTCTACTCTATTCAAACATTTCATGCCCTGAATTTCGTTTTATTATATGTTGATGACTTTGTCATTTTAAGCAAAAACGAAGGTCAATATATGCAACATTTGGAGCAACTCTTTGCAATGCTGAAATTGACTGGTTGCAAATCGACACTGCAAAGTGCACATTCTTAGTTGAATCACTTGATTATTTAAGATATAAAGTTAACTCCCAAAGTATATCTCCACAAGAGGATAAGATAACTGTTACCAAGGATTATCCTAGCCCAGAAACGTTTCACGAGCTACGGAGATTCTTGTGTTTGGTCAATTTTCTTCGTAGATTTATTAAAAATGCTACCACTGCTTTCATTCATTTTACGAGATTGTTGAATGAACTCAAACAAATTTTTAATGCTATAAAAGACATATAGTAAGAGCTTCTCTTTTACTTCACCCACAAAGAAACGGCCCAATACGTCTAATATATTCCTTTCTTTTTATTATTATCAGAGTAGATTCGGCGGGTGTGTGCTACTTGGGCAGATTTCAATAGGGCACATTCGGCCCAAGTGACACGGGTACGCGAGTGAAAGCGAATTGTTCTTTTTTAGGAGTAAAGTTAGGAAGTTTAATTAATTAATATTTTTTATACAACCAATTAAATAATTATTAATACTTAAATATTAACGCTATTTTTAGGGCCTAGATCCACTAGTAAGCTATATAATTAGTGTATGATTTTTCCAAAATCTTCCCTAGTTTAGTCAATTATGTGCGGATGGCATTAAATGAAACGAGAAGCAACTTAAATTGGTGTGAATGTGTAATTTAAGAGTAAAGGAAGTGTATGAACCACTGCCATTTCAAAAGGGCGCAGTACGACTGCATTTTTTGTATAAATTACTCCGTGACTACTCATTTTGGTAGCCTCTTTGTGGTTTGATGAGTCCAGACCATTCATGAACGCTATTTTGTATTTATCGGAATAATTAACGCGATCATTATTTATTTACATTTATTGAAAAACTCTAAATTCAGTAAATATTAATATTATTATTCCCGCGCAAACAATTTTTGGTCATGGGTAGGACCTCATAAAATTAGAAAGAACATGGTTTGTGAGGTGGCATTCGATTGACACACTTGTGAAAAAGACAAAAAAAAAGAAGTCACAAATAAGTCTAAACATCGTTGTCAGTATATTAATCAAACGGTAAGCATATGAAATGGTAGTGAATTAAAAAGAGGGTGGTAGTAAAAAGGGTTAAAGAGTTATTGTGGAGTTAATTTGCAAGCTTTTATCAATCTTCTCTGCTGAGCAAACTGTTTATTCTAGCATTTTCAGAAAAAAAACGCGCATGGTAGAGAAAGTTTAAGGCTGAAATTCCATGAACTCTAGTACCATCTTAGAGAGTTCAAGATCTTTCTGTATTACACGGTTTTTAAAACATAAAGAAATGATCGAAAATGTTAGAAGTTACACAGAATACAAACTTGAGATTTTTTTTTATATGTAAACACTGCAATTATTTCGATTATAGCATACACAAACAGTAAGAAAAATTAATCATAATTGGTCAGGTTAATCTAGCCTAAGAATAGTTTATGAAGAGAGAACATGGAATGCAATAAGCACAAAATATCCGAGTGAGAACAGAAAGACGGAGAGAGCGTAAATTATTCTGCTTCGTTTAAAAACCTTCGTTTCTCGCTCGTTATTATCAGTTAGGGCGTCAAAAGAGGTGCCATATATTTTGGGCGAATGTTGAAATTTCTTGCTACAACATGGAATGCTTATTTCAATCATGACATGAAAGATGACCTGCAAAGAAAGATACATTATTAATCCTTACGCTGTTTTTGTTTTTTTCACACGAGAGTACTATTACAAAAATGTCAGCTCTTTTTGTTGGTGGCGGGGAGAATGTGAATTTAAAACAGCACCCTTAGAAAATTATATAATAGAGGGAAAAAAAGAGACCATTTAAGATAGTGCACTTGAAAGTGAAGGATTTCGTCGAAGTTAGTCACTTGAGTTGTGTGTTTGGTATAAAAAAATAATACAAGGAGAAAAGGGAAAGTAGAAAGAGGAAATTGGATAGGATGTCGAAAGCAGAGTGTTTGTTTCCGCAGTAGATGGTAACATTCAAGTTGAACCAAAGTATGTGTTGTATTAGTTGATAGGTGTTAGGAAAGCATAAGAAAATGTAGAAGTAGATTGTAAAATGATAGGATTGCCGCTCCTTACATGAGGAGTTTGCGCTTCGCAGGCAGACTTTTGGTCTGTGGCTTACGGCTTACGGCTCTATCAACGAGGTTTTGGTCTAAAAACATGAAAGTTTTCTAATACATATCTCCAAATAATTTACTCTTGTTCTATTTTGAACCGTGTATATTTTCTAGGTCTAAAGGCAAGAAAAAACTTTTATCTGAATTCTTTTGATATACGGAATAAAAATTCTCACTGCTCTTTTTTCTTCTAAATTTGTTTTGATATACGAAAAATACAAAAAGGCCATTCTTTAATTTTAATATATTTTCTGAACTTTACGACTTGTAAATTTCTTGTTTTAAAATATTCCAAAACATTCGATAATCATATTTATTCTTTCTGAATTCTTAGAAAGAACTTTGATAAAAGCTTCAAATATACGAAAGAAACATCTCTTTCTGGCTGTTTTTCGAACTGTAAAGAAAATCTTAGAAAGAACTTGAATAAAAGCTTCAAAATTACCTAAAATTGCAACTGTTAAAAAAGTGTTTCCCTAAAATATAGTGTTATGGATTGAGAAGTTATTAATAATAGACCAATGCTTGGAGTTAATGTATGTTTAATTATGATGAAAGAAGATACACTATCGCACAGAAGATGATGAATTAAACTACACTTCCTGAAGATATATTTTCTTCCAGAACAGTTTCGATGTATCACACACCCTTGTCAAGGGGCAACTGAGTAGAAAATTACAGAGAACTCCATATACACCTCTGACCTGAGACAAAAATTGGGCAGTTTTACAATTGTGTTTATCTGTTACATATCAAACTACTAAAAGAAAATTGACCTTCAGATAAATTGAAATTAGGAATGAATGTGATCAAACTTGATTCTACAATTCTTCTTTTGACATAGTTTTTGACTTAAAGACCAATTTACTTCCTTGAAAATCGATAACAAAATACCCCACTACTTTCATTGCCAACTCCGATGTCCCTCTAATCACACAATCAGAGTTGGCAATGAAAGTAGTAGAGTATTTTGTAATGTTAGAGATTTTAATCATTCCATCGATTTTCAAGGAAGTAAATTGGTCTTTAAGTCAAAAACTATGTCAAAAGAAGAAATGTAGAATCAAGTTTGATCACATTCATTCCTAATTTCAATTTATCTAAAGGTCAATTTTCTTTTAATAGTTTGATATGTAATCAGATAAACATAATTTTTAAACTGCTCAGCCCTACACAGATAGTAAATTATGACCCTCCCGGGATCAACCCGAGCAGGGGAGTGGGGCAGGTAACATGATCTTTGTCTATCAGGTCAGAGGTGTATATGGAGTTCTCTGTAATTTTCTACTCAGTTGCCACTTAACAAGGGTGTGTGATACACCGAAACTGTTCTCGAATAAATATGTTTTCAGTAAGTGTGGTTTAATTTCTCATCGTATGTTAAATAATTTTTCATTACAAATTTCATTGGTTATTGCAATATAAGAAAAGAGCTTATATGCAGAGTAAATGCAAGGCATCCATAAAATATTGTTATAAGTTTAAAAATTGATTCCGAAGGTAAATGATTGGATAAATATGAGACATTTCTTCGAAAACTAAGGCTCAATATATAAGTATTTTTGGTAACGGGTACCATTCATTGCATGGATCACATCAAATCGGTAATCGATTTCTTGCCTCAGTAATCTGTTGCTTCAAATCGATGATGTTGAAGTATCTTCGTTTGATTTCATTGAATTGACATAGAGGGAAGAAATGGCCAGGAAATTGGGTCATTCTTTCCAATTACCTGTTTCGGTTGTTTTATTTATAAACTCTCCCCGTCATGTAGTGCTCAGGCAGGTTGTGAACCATCTTGGTGGAAATTGTTGGTTGGTTGAAGGTAATCCGGGTCAACTTTGTTTTCTCGACTCCACTCAAGTTTGACTAACTATAATAATAATAATATATATAAATAAAAATAATCATAACTAAATAATAATAATAATAATAATAATGATAATACAAATATAATAATAATAAAAATAATAATAATATAAAAATAAACGAAGCCCTGTGGCCGAAAATTACACTGGAGTCGAGAAAACAACAAAAAAGACCGGTAATCCAGTTGCTGTGAACAATTATTCTTTCCAAAGCTTAAGGTAAACATCTGCAGAAATTGATTACTCTATTGAATAAAAATGCGCAGCTTTTTCGATTGTATAAAATTCCACACCACGCATTCACCTTTAGAATATCTCATTCTCTTGTAACATGAGGTTGTTTTGATCTAGAGATCCTCATAATATGTCTGTTACTTTTGCCTGAAATAGCAACGGTTACCCCAACGCACAAAAAAAACTCAGTGAAGAAGTTTGTACTCTCAGAAATTTGTTCAGCATGTTAACTGGTTTCAAGCCTTATGTAAAGCCATCGAGATGGGATGGAGGCACAACTCTCTGATTGCCGAAATGTTGTGTATTTGTCGGAGGAATTCAAAGTTTAGGCACTGTTCTAACAGCTGATGTGTTTTCGATATTGAGGTTATGGTTTGCTGTGTTGGGTGTTTATATTACTGTAGGGATGAGTGATGGCAAGACCTGAACCTGGATGAGGTGACTCTGCTGTGTCTGATTATGTATTCCTCATTTTTGGCTATGTGCGGTGGGTATCTCTTAGTATTGAGTTATTTAGGAGATTGTGAAGGAGATGTACATACGTGTAGCGCGACGAGAAATGCAAGCGAGTGGTTTAAAAGCTTTTCTTGAATGAGTCTTTTTTAGGCTTAAGATGGCGCAGTCGATTCGCTGCTCGCCAACAGTGGTCGACGGCGCAGGAAATTGTCCGCAAATCAACAATGCTACTTTCATTCTTTTATCACCCCTTTCCCTACAGCCCTCTATCTACATAAATTAAGTTGGTACGTACGAGTGATATATGGCTCTCTCTGTTGAGGCTGGCATAAGAGATAGGGCGGATGGAATGGCAGAGACGTGTGAAGGAGTAATCTTCTTGTCCCTAGATGAAGGGCACTTTGTTTCAACTCTTTAGCGTGGGTCTGATGAGTTAGTTGTGTGTAGAGTCGTGTGCTAAGGATGTTTAGGCGTGTTCTTATGGTGTTTTTTGTTTATTCGTGTTTTTGATTAATTTTGTGGATCTGGAGTATTTTGTGATTAAATTGAGTGCTTTCTTTTGTATGAGTTGCAGTTTGTTGGCATTGGAAATGGCTATTGTTCTATTCAAGGCTAGAGAAACGTAGTTGAATGTAATGCGCATGAATTGTTTAAACAGTGTGATGAGGGTTTCTTATCCGAAGAAAGAACCACTACTGTATGTTCTGTAGTGCAAATAGTTTATATGATGATTTGCCACGTGCATCGGCTATGTGTTGTCAGAGGGTTATGTGAGTATCGAAGGTCATCCAGACTATTAAAGGGGTGGGGAGTGAGTGAGTGAGTGGGCTGCTGGTATTGTTTAGTGTGATTTTGAGTGTGTATATATGATTTTTGTTTGTGAGGTGAGATCAGAATTAGGGAGGACATTTGGGGGGGGGGGGGTGAGACTGTCACTCTTCTATCATCGGAATTAGGGAGGAACTTTTGGGGTGAGACTGTTAATCTTCTATCATCTCGCCACTGTTATAGACTAAAGAGGTATATTTGCATGTTCCCAGTGGCTGGTATTATGGCGAGGTCGTGCATAAAGAGGCTATAGAGAGTACATGACAGAATTGTGCCTTATGAAGAGAGCGTAGTAGAGATGTATGTATTTTGAACATTTCTAATTTTTAGGGATTCTAGCTTACTTGCCTGAGAGGAAGTTGATGAACTACTTTTCCCATTTTCGTGTTACTATATATAAGTGCTTAGGAGTTTTTGGAAAAGCTGTAAAGTGTGGAAGTGTCGAATGCTTTGTTTATGTCACGGAAATCAGTATTGTTCATTTGGAGGTCGATTTTGATTGTATTCGTCTAAGATGTGTTGAGAATATTTTTAAAGCAAGATAGAGTTCAGGGGGTTTGCATGACTCTATGCTGATTGGGAGCTAGTGGGATGTTGGTTTAATGTTTTTTTAATAATGCTTTAAAAAAAAATTAGAAGGGCGAAGATCCGTGGGGAAATTCACATTTCTCGTTTTCTGTTAAAGTTAAACGTTAGCTTATACAAAAAGCTTCTTGAAATTTTTCTTTTTAGCGAAATGGATGGTTGATAGTCGTATATGTACCGTTCTTGAAGAGGGTTGAGGAAGACTTTTCTATCGGATTTCTCCGCGGGTCTTCGCCCTTCTAATTTTTTTTTAGATAAATGAACAATAACGTTCTAGTCAATGCGGTTAGGTAAAGGTAATAATAAGAGTTTCTTAATCCGCTATAAAGGTCTCCGGGCGTTGCTCAATCCTCTACACTCTGAGCAAACACAAAGTATCTTTTTTACAGGTTATTTCAAGATTTATTGAATTTTGTGAATTAAAGTTCAAATTAATAAAAAAACAACACTCGTTTAAAAATATTGGTCGAAAATATGAAGCGGTCGTGTATCTGTATAGAAACGAAGACAATGAGTGATATTTTAAAAATGTGAACCACATTGTGAACAAATCAGCGGTAAATAAAGCTATAAAACGGCTTAAAGAGACAGGCATTTGTTCCTAAAGGGCGAGGACTAACTTGCTCCGATCAGTAAGAACCTCAACCTTGATCAAGAACAAGATGAAAAAGATCAGGTGAATTCGAAAGAAGAGTGTCAGACAACTTGCTTTGAAGTCCAAAGTCAGCCATTTGGCCCTGCAAAAATTGTTGATAAATAATCTGAAACTTCGTTCATTCAAGATAGCTGAAGAACATATATTTTCTAAAATCTATAAAAAGAAGAGAGTAGAAAAAAAGTGCTTCTCCAACGGTTCCTTGATGACTCGCAGCTACCAATTCTGTGAACCGATGATATGTTATTTACTATCCAGCCAAAAACATCATACAGAATGATCGTGTTTGGGCATAAAATAAAAATAAGATTCCGATTGAGCAGCGGACATCTTTGAAGAGACAGAAACCAGCTTTGGTGATGGTGCGGGCGGGCGTAACATCAACGGGCCCCAAGCACCCCATCTTCATTGAAAGAGAGGTAAAGATTAATCACACTATTTATTTTGAGATTTAGTAGGGGAAAGTCATCCTCTGGGTGGATGCCACCATAAGAAATGTCGGTGTAACTCTTTAACAAGATGAAGCAATCTCACACACAGTCAAAAGTTCAAGACTGGTGCTAGAAAATTTTAAGGAATTTTGGCCTCGTGGTTCGCCAGATTTGAACCACATGAACTTTAAAGTGTGATCGATGCTTGAGCAGAACGCTTGTCCTAAATCTCATCAAAGTGTCAAAGTTCTGAAATGCAAACTGGTAAAATGTTGGGAGGAAATAGCTGAAGCTTTGCGCGCTACTTGCGTTCAGGTCATACCTAGACTTTGTCGTGGCTTTGACGCAAAAGGAGATCTAATTGAACATTTATTACATCATATTGTAGGATATAATTATTTATTTCGTTTTATTCTAAGCATGATCTAATACTGTATTGATTTCTGAAAATAATGTAATTAATATCAATCTACAGTTTGTGTTTCCACTCTGTATATATAGTGATATAAATATTTTCTCCATAACGGCTATGTAGAAGACTAGGTACATCCATACATTAGTGTATACATAAATACACCAACACAGCTGCGCTTCCCTCCCTTATTCCAAATTCGCCTTTAGTATTAAATCTTTTTCACCCCTTTTCGCGCAGTCATAAACCTGCAGTTCGAGACGAAGAAAGCTCGGGTCGCGGAGAGGCGCAAATATGTCGCATGTCTGGCAGCAGTCAAAATGTCGTTCGCGCAGCGATACGGATTTTATGAGAATTCACTGCTCTCTCTCTCTCTCTCTCTCTCTCTCTCTCTCTCTCTCTCTCTCTCTCTCTCTCTCTCTCTCTCTCTCTCTCGACGTTTTGCTCATCAGGGAAATAAAAGGGAAAATTCTCCTCGGGGTCAGGCAGAAGATCTTGGACCTACATTGTGTGTGGAACTACTCCCACAAAGGAAACAGTTCACCCGTTGCAAGAAAGGAACTTCGGGGAATTGGTTGTTGCCGTCACGGTACTTGTAGGTGCCAAACCTCTCGCCCCCCCCTTCAGAGTCAGAGGTTACACATGACCTCCCTCTGCAGATTACCCTAGACGCAGCTAGGTAATCATTTTGGCTACCCACTCCTGGAGCCAATAATCGGAACGAACACTTCGAGGAGAAGAATTCCGATTGGAGTCACAGTCTGACTCGTCTTCGCGATCCGGCCTAGGACCATTATATCAGGACGCCGATTTAGGATTATCCACCATTCGGTAACCTCGGACGACCAGGCTAAGGGTGAACATCATCGAAAGAAAAAAGACATTCACCTTCACCTTCAAGGTATCGTTAAAGTGAATTATCCCCTTTCACTAACTTAACCAGTTTAACCGTTAACTAGAATTTCCATCTCGAGCTCATAACCACGATTATTTCAAGTGATTAATTCAGTGCTTAATTCCATAATATTATTCAATTCATTCTGTTGGGTGCAATTAAGACGCAAGCATCCTAGTACGTAGAATTCAAGTGTAATTACTACGACATTATATAGACATACTTATTCAGTGCAAAGATTAATCCTATTTGTATCTATATACGCTTTTTCATATTTCTAATTCACGTATATTAAAGATTATTTTTGTATCTGTGTGTTTAACTATCCTTGGTGCGGGATTATAATATATGCCTAGGAAGGACTAGGATTACCTACTCACTAAACCTCGACATATATAAGTGGTGTCAGGTGTGGGGTTATCACTAAAAGCAACATCTATAAAGTTGTGTGCATCTCAAAACTTTAATAAAACAATTGCCAACGTCAAAATTAGTTCAAAAACTCAAACATTAACAGAAATTCTCGTTTTGGGCTCCCAGAAAATAGTTAGGTTAGGGTGATTATCTAATCTTGTTTTGTTTTTCTTATTAATAGTTTTCTCTTGTCTACCACGATTTGGTAGAGAACTTTAATAACCCCCTTTCTTTAAGCACGTTACGCTATAACAACTCTCCCAGTGCATACTCTTACCTTTGGATCGATAAAATGGCTTCCACATCGTTCGAAATATTCCTCAAGCAAGGACAAGCATTTGGACTGGAAGGCTTGGAACTCGCCGAATACATTACAGGCGAACAAAGGATCGAACGTGCAGAAAGAAAACTACAGGCAGAAGAAAGACTAATACAGATGAAAAGGGAAACAGAAGAAAGAAAAATACTGATGGACGGAAGAATAGAAAAAATAAGAATACAGAATAAAAGAATAGTAGACGAAACAAGAATACAGTGGGAAATAGAAGCAGAAGAAAGGATAATACCAAAGAGAAGTAAAGCAATGGATAGAATAATACAGTTGAAAAAAGAAGCAAAGGAAATAAGAATGAAGATAAAAAGAGAAGCCAAAGAAAGAAGAATGAAATTAAAAAGAAAAGCCGAAGAAAGAAGAATAAAGATAAAAATAGAAGACGAAGAAAGAAGAATGAAGATAAAAAGAGAAGAAGAAGAAAGGCGAAGACTGATGGAAAGAGAAGCCAAAGAAAGAAGAATAAAGATAAGCAAGAAACCGAGGAAAGAAGAATAAAGATAAAGAGAGAAGCCGAAGAAAGAAGAATAAAGATAAAAAAAGAAGACGAAGAAAGGAAAATAAAGATAAAAGAGAGGAAGAAGAAAGGAGAAGACATATGGAAAGAGAAGCCGAAGAAAGAAAAATAAAGATAAAAAAGAAGACGAGGAAAGAAGACAGATGGACGGGGACTTCCAGCTTGCCGCTCTCCCTTCTACTCCGCTCCCCCAGGAAGAACCCTCCACCGAGTTAGACGTGAACCCGAACTCGGGCCCGTTAAGATCGCCCAAATGGTCTCGCTTTTAGGAGAATACTACAGCCTTATGCGAAAAGTTGTAGAAGGGCTAGAAAACGTCACATTCTATTTTGACAACGTGTACGTAGCCACGCGTACATATGAAGACCACCTCGCGTGTCTTCGCCAACTCTTAGACCAACCGAGGTCTCACGGCTTAACAAGTAAGCCCTCCAAGTGCCATTCTTCTTATAGCACTATTGCGTATTTAGGTTTCAAGATTGTCGAGAACCGCTTATCCCCACAAAAGGATAAGATAAAAACAATAACCGATGGGCCGCCCCCAGTCTCAAAGAAGCAACTCTGACCTTTTTAAGCAGCAGTTTCCTTCTATCGGCGTTTTGTCCCCCACTTCGCGTCCGTCCCCCTCCCCTTAAATGGCCTGCATAAAAAGAAATCTCCAGACCCTATTAAGTGGAACCCCATGGCTATTGCCAGTTTCGGCAGACTCAAACAGAAACTAGTGACTGCCCCTATCCTGCACTTACCTAATCCCGAGGAGAAATTTGGCATTCTGACAGACGTATCTCATCTTGGAATCGGATGCGCCTTGTTTCAATACGAGGCAGAAGTGCCGTTCCGGGTGGCTTTTGCAAGCCGGAAACTTTCCGATCAGGAAAAGAAGTATGACACTGTGGAGCTAAAAGCTTTAGCTATCGTATTTGGGGTACGAAAGTTCCGCGTATATTTTATAGGTAGACCGTTCTCCATAGAAACGGATCACAAACCCCTAGCATATTTAAAAAGTTTTAAGGGTCAGAATGGAAGACTCATGCGTTGAGCCCTGTTATTATCCGAATATCAATAGGATATCCGGTACCTAAAGAGATCTCTTAATGTACTCGCGGATAGTTTGTCTAGGAATCCAGTAGACGAGCCCAGTGAGTCCTTGTAAATAATTGGTATTATAGCTATGTACGTTTTGGATAAAGGTTTAGTGTCCACCTACTAATTATTCATATGTTATATTTGTAAAATTGATAATCAGACACGTTCTATAACTGCTGGGATTAATTTTAGATTTTTTTCCTTTTTTTTGCATGTGGTTTTTATATCATAATGTATCGAATATAATCATTTATTTCTTTTATACTTAGACATCAGCTCTTAATTATTCAGGAGCTCCCTGTATATATCCGGTAATCCGTGTGTTTTTTCACTGACATGATTATTTTGTTCCTGTATTCATTGAATTCCCGTTTTGTTTTGTTTTTATTGTGTTGTTCGTGTAGCCAATGTTAAAGGTATACATTATTCATAGTTACACGTCAGAATAATGTCTTCCAAAACGGGTAGGGATGTAGAAGTCTAGGTACATCAATACATTAGTGTATACAAAAATACACCGACACAGCTGCGTGTCCCTCCCTTATTCCAAATTCGCCTTTCGCATCGAATCTCTCTTATCCCTTTTCGCGCAGTCATAAACCCGCAGTTCGAGACGAAGAAAGCTCGGGTCGCGTCGAGGCGTAAATATGTCTCATGTCTGGCAGCAGTCAAAAGGTCGTTCGCGCAGCGATACGGATTTTATGAGAATTCGCTGCTCTCCCTCTCTCTCTCTATTATTGCTCATCAGGGAAATAAAAGGTAAAATTCTCCCTGGAGTTAGGCAGAAGATCTCGGACCTACGTTGTGTGCGGAGCTAGTCCCACAAAGGAAACAGTTCGCCCGTTGCAAGAAAGGAACTTCGGGGAATTGGTTGTTGCCGTCACGGTACTTGTAGGTGCCAAACTTCTCGCAAACCCTCACCCCCTTCAGAGTCAGAGGTTACACAGGACTTCCCTCTGCGGATTACCCTAGACGCAGCTAGGTAATCATTTTGACTACCCACTCCAGGAGCCAATAATCGGAACGAACACTTCGAGGAGAAGAATTCCTATTGTAGTCACAGTCTGACTTGTCTTTGCAATCCAGCCTAAGACCATTATATCAGGACGCCGGTCTAGGATTATCCCTTATTCGGTAACCTCGGACGACCGGGCGAAGGGTGAACATCGTCGGAAGAACAAGACATTCACCTTGACCCTCCGAATACTCTCGATTCCAAGGTATCGTTAAAGTGAATTATCCCTTCCCCCTAACTTGACCAGTTTAACTGTTAACTAGAATTTCTATCCCGAGCTCATAACCACGATTATTTCAAGTGATTAATTCAGTGCTTAATTCCATAATATTATTCAATTCATTCTGTCGGGTGCAATTAAGACGCAAGCATCCTAGTACGTAGAATTCAAGTGTAATCCCCACGACATTATATAGATTTACCTATTCAGTGCAAAGACTAATCCTATTTATACCTATATACGCTGTTTCATATTTCTAATTCATGTATATTAAAGATTATTTTTGTATCTGTGTGTTTAACTATTTTGGACGATCCTTTGGCAATTAATAAGCAATCCACTCGGCTTAATTCTCAATATTTCATAAGTCCACCCATGACTGGCTTTTACTGAGTGAGGACACACTCAGGGGATCATTATCTTAATTTTGATCAAAAGAGACGCACCGGGGTTATTCTTATTCCCCGGAAGTGTCTACTGTAGGTGTATTGGCTACACTTCTCCTCCACTTCACCTTGGTGCGAGATTATAATATATGCCTAGGAAGTGGGAATGGGATTACTAACTCACTAAACCTCGAAAGGTTAACTAAACAAAGAAAAGTTTTCACTGTTGTTCAGCTAAAGTTAAATTCACCATCTGGTCTGTGACATTTCTCGTTTTTTGCTAGTGCCAATTGATTACCTACCCCAGAGGATTTAAATAAAAAAGATCCCAATGAATGCCTTAATTGGGACAAGTCGTAAAATAGCTTACTTGAGAGAATATGATTGTTAAAGCAAAAAAGCACCAGATGTCCACAGCTTTTGCGTATGAGGTCTTGGGTAATCCACTTGCAATTTGTTGGTATAGAGAATATAGAACCAGCAAAGTAGTAATGGTCATCATAATTCGAAGGTCATTGTCCTCCATACGACAAAACAAAGAAGCACAGCTAATCAATAAGAGCATAAAAGAAGGGATGTAAATGGTAGTTAGGTAGAAGACGTATCTTCGGCTGAATTTGATGTTGACGACGCCGATACTGTGTTCGTTTCTTGAATCTATCAATGGCGTTGGATTATCGATCACGTATTCAGACAACTCCCTCTGGAAAAGTACACGAGTGTTAAGACTGGTGTAAATATTTGTATTTAGAAGCGGGGAGGATAGCTTCATTAGTCAGATAACATATCATATAACATAAACATAATTTGACGGATGACAAAATCAGCAAGGGCCTATCAGGTGTTATCCGAGTCAATTACCTATAAACTGCATCCAAAAAAGTTGTGTCCAAAGCAGTGCTTAAAAAAGCAGCATTATTGTGGCTTATCAAAAACTAAATATCAATAATCATCTTCATCATCACTTCATCATCATCACTAACTCTATAATTTAAGAAGGAGATTTTTTGAGTATTTGAATAATTATTTCATCTTAGTTTGGTTATGACTTATGTTTTTTTATTAAAATTATCTCTAATAATTCTTTTATAATATCAAAAAACAAAATGGTGAAGTTCAGCAATAAATAGAAGTATCGGAATTTTGTGAAAATTTTAATACCCAAAGAATTACAAATGGTGAAGTTCAGAAAATTTATTTTTATATATCTTCTTCTATAACTATATTTTGCAATGTGATATTTTGAAAGGGGGGAAATTTAGTTTAGAGTTCCTTTTAAAAATTATTTAATTGGCGTAGTTCAGAAAATTTATAAAAATTTAGGCATGTCTGCTTTTTTTTGGATTTTAAATTTTAATCTTAGTAGCGAAGCGCAAGCTCCCCTCCTAGGGAGGGGGGGATTGGCGAAGCCATTGCCTGGTATAATATATACAATTTATACAAAAAACAACCTCCTCTCTCTCTATAAAAACCCTACATCAACAGAAATGCGTTCATAAAATAAAATACAAAACAATATCGATAATAGAAAATGTAATTTGCCCCAATATAACTAAAAACTAATATGGTAAATTGTAAATACAGGGAGCGTCAGTATTTTGAGGTCATTTGTAGGAATGTAGAAGAAAAAGGGGCATCAGAATAAAGCTGTATTTAAATGAAAATAGGTACAAATAATCTCGAGAATCCTTATAATATGCCTATTCAATGAAGCCACCATTAACCTCAATGAATATTTTAATTAGGGGTCTAAAGCATTACCATGCCTGAATCTGATGATCTTTATCAATATCGGACATAGTCTTTGTCATAGAGTTCTTGAGAGATTGAATAGTGTTATTAGGGCGTTGATTGATCTTTCTCTCGACGACGCACTATCCGTAATAGTCCAGTGGATTGAGGTTGAGGGAGCTACGAGGCCATGTTTATGGGGGAACATGGTCGTGGAAAGTGGCACGCATCGAAACTTGGGTTGTTTAAGCCTTATTATATGGTGAAGATTCTTGTTGGATGATGTAAGGTCATCCGCTGCATATTTCGTCTATCCGTGGTCTTAACCTTTGCCCAAACCGTTGTGTAGGGAACAGAGGCATTCCAGCTTCTTGATGATTCAACATGGATAGTAAGCACTTTGCTTGGATAAAACTGAACTTTCTGCATTGCAGACGACTTAAAACGGATATCTTCATGGACAACTCTTCTGATGGTGCATTCTGAAACCTTGAAGTCTTTTGTAAGGACTCTGATAGACTTTCCGAGTAGTTCTTGAACTTTTCATGTACTTTTTGCACAAATTCTTGGGTTCTGACGGTATTAAAATCATTTTCATGTCTTTTGCAGTTTGCTGCTAATGTTAAATCCCTATCAGCAGCTTCAAATTCTTTTCTAACTTTGGTGAAGAAGAATCATGTAACTTTGTGACGGCAATGATTACAGCGTGTCTTTTCATTTGCTTCGTCACTTTAATATCATTCATTATAATTAATTTGAAAACGAAATTATTGAATCCATATTACACTGATAGACACGTCAATATAACAAGGTGAATTATGTTTAAACATACGCACACATACACCAAAAAATCGATGAATGGATTCTACAGTGTCCCGTAAATTACCATCCAGTAAAGTACACATGGCATTTTTCTAGCAGCAGATATTGAAAATGTCTCCGCCCTCCAAAACATACCCGGACATTTTTAAAATCTTACTGCGACTCTGACCATGTGTTATTCACGCCGGTGCTACGTCGACTGTAATGGTCTCAGACAACTGTAACTCTGACGAAACTATATATTTATAGTGCATAATAACCTGTAAGTTCTGAAATATTTGTCCATGCACGATTGACGTATGTGTGATTTTTCAAAGTCTTTATATACTCTGATTATTCTTCCTATGTTTTTTGAATCTTTCTTAAAGAACGCTGATACTAGGCTTTGTATAAAATAATAAATCATTTGTATAAAATAATAAATCAATTTTATTTAGAAGATAAAGAAAGGATTGTATTTCGTATCTTACCTCCCCAAGGAAACTTGTGTTCAATTTTCCATATCTAACGAGATTCTCTGTCACTGATTTGAATTTAAATAATATCTGACATTTCTGGTTATCAAACGGGTAGTAGCCAAGTTGCATTTTACAGTCGAAACAAGAGTTCACCTTCTGCTTCAGAATAAGAGGATTAGAAGCACCCGAAAAGTGATTATCTGAAAAGAAATACCTAAAGTGTTGAATTGAGTAAAGTCTTTTCGTAAATAATTTAGAATGCTTCTTGTATACTATTTTTATAATGGTTGAGAAATCTTTGTTTGAACCGAAACTTTTATTTTACCCTTTATTTTTTTCCGTTCAACCATTCTTTTATTCACATTTTAATACATTGGCATTAATTTAGATATCACTGAATTTAGAACGGAATAGTTAACTGCGGCGAAGCAAGCAGGTCTATAGGTCATGCAAATCTCGTGTTGCGTTCAATTTCTGTCCGCAACGAGTCGCTAGTTCAATGTAGCCAGCTAAAACCGATGCTACCAAAGGTAATTGAGGTCACTGAGTTCGAATATGATATAATCTGACCACTAGGTGGCGCCATCTAGTGGATAGAGGTGCTAAATCGGCTATTTTTAGAGTTATGAAGGTCAAACCAATGTCACCAGGGGTAATTGAGGCTGTTGAGTCCAAATCTGATTGATTTTCGCCGCAGGTCCACTAGATCATGTCTCTCTAGTTTGTAAATACAATTAATTTCATTTTATCTTTTCCCATACCACCCTTTCAATCTAACACTGTTCCGTTATTGCTCTGATATGCAATACTTCACCACGAGACCGCTGCTAGATAGATCAAAATACTACTTACCTTTGGTTAGTATGGCAATGAGACCTCCAGTAAGCCTGGGGGACAATATCCAACTGACCAATCTAACAGCTCTAAAAAGACTGTATCAAATGGGTAATTAAACATTGACTTTTGCCGGGGTAGTACACGGGATCGTCTGTACCAACCTGTGGGCAGTGGTGGTTCTGTCAGGTATAGCGCCCTTGGCGAAACACCCCGTTGGCGCCCTCTTGAACTATTTGGGCCTCCCCCCCAAACGGTCGGGAACAACTATTATTTTTATTATTACTATTTTTCCTCTATTTAGAGTAATAACACGTAAATATTATCACTTTTTCCCCCTCCTATTCCTCCCCCGGGAATCCATGCCGCCCTTGGAAAAGTGCCGACGTGGGCGATAGCCCACATTACCCATAACTAAATCCGCCCCTGACTGTAGGGGCACGCTATTGGATACCATCACCATCACTTGCTTGGCGTGGATCAAGAGCGTCCCCCGGTCGCGCCCGATTCAGCGTGAAGGTGGGTAGTCATTGTTATACTAACTCCCTACCATCACCGCGTACATTGTAGTTTTTCATACCACTACTAACCTCTCAAATGCCGAGAAGCGTCGTCACCGATCGGTTCTGATTGGCGATGAATCAGGATCAACGGCTCCATCCGGTGGACAGATGGAAAATCTGCGTTGATGTAATCAATTTGAGGAGTCCAGACATCGTCTTTCTGTAATGATCAGGAAGACATCATTGAATCACATTGAGTCTCGAGGAATGTTAGGGACGGATGAAAGAGGACATTGGGTGTTGAGGAAAGGCAGAGAAATGTGGGAGGGGAAAACCTTTACACCAAATCCTAGTTAAGGTGAATAAAAGCAGAAGATCAAATGCAAGATAAATCAGTATAGAAAAAAACCCGGTAAGGACGGTGCTGATTTTCAAGATTGACTGATAAGGAAGACTCTATCGAGCTTAATTTCCTAGAGGTTAGGACATTGAGAATATGATTTCCTATGACCTAAGTTCTAGAACGTTTATGAGGAATTAATGAAAAATATGAAAGGTAAGCGTAGGAAATGAGGAGAGTAGAAATGGAAGATAAAGGTAGAAAATGTTTCAGTATTTTCTACTAATTCCAGTTGCTTTGATAATTCTGGCTAATATAGCGAATTATTAAGATCTGGGATGGCAGCGTCCGGTAGAAAATGACCAGTGTCTTACATTTATAACATTGATATCATCGAGCTGGTGAAGGTTAGCGTAAGTGAGCCGCGGATCGAACCACATCATTTCAATAACGAAGTCCACTTTTATTTTCATATTTAGGACATCAATCTGAAATGATATCAATCTGAAGTGACATAAATCTGAAACGACATCATTATGAAATGAAATCAATCTAAAATATCATTATAAAATGGCACCAATCTGAAAGGGCATCAATACAAAATGACATCAACCTAAAATGACATCAATCTAAAATAACATCGATCTGAAATGGCATCAATCGAAAATAACATCAATCTGAAATGGCATCAAAACAAAATGACATCAACTTAAAATGACATCAATCTAAAGTAACATCGATCTGAAATGGCATAAATCGAAAATAACATCAATCTGAAATGGCACCAATCTGAAATGGCATCAACCTAAAATGACATCAATCTAAAACAACATCGATCTAAAATGGCATCAATCGAAAATAACATCAATCCGAAATAGCACCGATCTGAAATGGCATCAATACAAAATGACATGAATCTGAAATGGCATCAATCTAAAGAGAAATCAATCTGAAATGAAAGGATGCCTTATAAATAATTGATACCGATAAACAAACGTAAGACCTTAGTAAAAAATAAAATATAGCATAGATATGAAATATAAAGAATTAAAAGAAAACAGGTGCAATAACAAAACAAATGAAGAAAGGAATAATAAGCAGACACAAGACAAAAATTGAAAGAAAAGCAATGCAAACTGGCTTTGAATTTGCTATTTTCTTTTTATCTTTGGACTGAAAAATGGATACTTAAAATATTGTTTAATTTATATTAAATTTTTAACCATTTTTTCTATATTTTTCCCATGCATCTGAGTTGGAAGAGATTATTATCACCATTAAATCAAGGAAGACACGAAAAAAAATAGGATAATAAAGAGCTAAGGTCTGTCGTCGGTGTTCCCGTCCACAAAACTAACCTCTGAGAGCTTCTCAATCACAAATGAAATGTTGACATCGAGAGGACTTCCGCCGTTGCCATAAGGTGGGAGTGTTGTCATGAACATGGAGGCAAAAGACAGTTTCTGACAGCCATTTTCATCCGAACCATCTTGACAATCGGCAATAAGGTCACACCTCTTGACCAATGGTATACAGTCTCCATCCTGGCACGTGAATTCTTCACCATTACAGACAGACAAAGTCAGGATCCTTGTTCCTTTGAAGATGATTACGGGGGATTAGTCACAAACAGGTGGGTTATTGTGAAGATATACTGGTAAAATTGGAACTTCAGGTGAACCCTATGAGTCTCAGAATCTCGAAACCAAAGCTAAACATATCTCTGTAAAGGTCATTTTGTTTTATTCATCTTTGATTTTTTTTCTTTTTTTACAAAAGTTTCAAGTGAAGGGGTGGGAGTGATTAATTGAATCGCCACATATTACTACAATGTGGTTCAGGTTCCTTCAGTCTTCTCTAAGATACGTATCATGCCGAAAGAGGACAAGGAATGAATTTAGCGCCAAAGAAGAGGATAATTATGCTTTGTAACTTCTACACATATTTAATTGCCCGAATGTCACCACGTTTTTAATGGAAATCTTTGACCCCCAACTCGCAAAAAAATCATTAGGCGATAACCTAGATGTATCCTATATTAGTTTTGAACCTCCTCGTTGCTAGAGGCTAGTTTTATTAATTCCTAAAATGGCTCTAGAGTAGGCAACAATTTGGATCGACAGTTTGGGGAAATTTAAATGCCTCCCTAGAGATGCTTCGGGACGAGTTGAGTCCCGATTTGTCTCGTTAGTTAGTAATTAGTTGTAAAAAGGATGAAAGCTAATTTCCTGAAAATAAAGGTGTTGAAGTTTGATAAGAAGAATGAATTTGAAAAGGAGGCTGCACATTGCTATCTGAAAGGGATTTGACTGATTTGAAATTACTTGAAAGAGAACCATAATTTCCTGCAACGCAAATCATTTGATAAAAAAAGAATACACGAAAAAAATGATGAAACTAAGCATTCACATTATTCTTGTAATGAGTCTAAATTAACTTACCGTTAATTCATTGACATTGTAAAATATTTATACTTAAGAGGTGAGAATTTAATTGGCAAAGGTGAAATGAGATTGATAAAGAAAATGGGGAACATCTGTTCTTTTTCTCTCTCCGCGAAAGCGGGTGCAGCCAAAACATGACCGTCTTCTGACTCTTTGCTTTGAAATTCTGTCTGAAAATAGGACCCCACACAACTCCACCAGAGGGGGGACCAAAATCTAAGTAACAACTTTCCTGATCGCACGCTTATAACATATGCATCCACCCTCTCCCAAGCCTAAATGGGGACGGGAGTGGTAAACCCACCCCTAGAATGCCACATCTGCCTCACCCATCCAAGGTTCTAAGAAAACCAGGATAAACCGGACGCAATCACCACTTTCGTATTAACTTTCAAAAACAAAATTCCTAAACACACACTTTAGACCCTTCAACTAAAAATATACACTTAGACATGCGATAAATAGGCAGATAAATGGGGATAGAGAGACGAAAGAAGGGCATAAAGACGAAAGTGAGAAGGGAAAAAATCCACAAATCAAAAATATTTTTCTTTCATCTCCCCCGGCAGGATTATGTTCAAATCATAAAATGGTTTGAAGCTTAAAATAACTTGAATTTACGGAGGGGGGGGGGGGGGTTACTTTAAACTACCATTATAACTAATAACAGATGTTTGAGTTTTAAAATATCTTCTTGTATCTCTCTTATTACGATCGAACATGAGGATGATCGACGTTAAAGGGGGAAACGTTTTGAGCGCAACGAATAATTTTAAATGTAATCGGCTTTCGATCTTTCAGGGAATAGCAAGGAATGTCCACTTCACCCACTTTCCGGGTCAGAGCCAAACGATTATCCTGTTTTAAAGTTCGATAAGGTAAGCAGGCCTCCTCTTTAGCTCTGTCACCGGTCGGCTCTAAGCATAACACACATTCCACACACACACGCCAATGGTGAGCGAATCTTGATAATTTGAATAATCGAAATGAGTGTGTAACAAGTTCAGGACAATGTTGTTAAATTCAAATGTTTCCTCTATTTTAGGTTCAGAATTTTTATACCTTTCTGGCGGTTTGAATTTATTCACCCCCTTATAATTTACTGCACCATTTTGAATTTTAGAGTGGGCCCCCATTAGATTACCTTTTGTGAACAGATACTGTTGAGTGTGACGGTTTTGAGAATTGACGGGGCGGATTATAAGGGGCATTTATCTCCCGAGGTGCCTCTTTCTCCTTTTCAGGAGGAAATACACTACCCAAGGTGCGGCCTCGAGTGCTGGTGTCCACAAGCTCTGAGTAAACTTTTAATTTCTTAAAAGGCCAGCTTTTTTCCAGCCTGGAGCATCATGGATGTTTCCTTATTTGATACACCCAACGAGGGAAAGATGGTTCCTTCATCCCCATTTTTCGGGGTATGACTAAATAGTCTGTGGTTTTCTTGAAAAACAAACAAACTTGGCTGCCAAAATAGACATTGTCCAATATACCTTACAAATTGCAAACATCATGTGTTGGTTGAAATCAAAACCGAACTAACAGTTTATTTCCCCATTTCTATCTTTCAAATGGATTCGATGGTAGAATATTTTATCTGCGAGAGGGATCCCATTACCCCTTATGGCACGTTTTGCACCTTTGCATTATTCGACTAAAAACTTAGTTGATATTTTCACATGCTCGGACAAAAGAATGGCTCACTTTTCCATCTGAAAGCCAATAAAAGGGTTGTTTGCATGTGTGCGTTAGTGTAACTTTCCTATGTTGGTAATCAACAAAGTAGCCAATGGTTTAGACATGACGAATATTTGATATGAAGTTTTGATAGGAGCCCAAACAGGTCCAAACTCACTCAGCAATTCAAGGTCTAAAGTATAAATAGGAAATAGAGACTTTAGACTGATTTTACATAGGGCTTTAGAACCATCAACAGATTCAGCCAACGCGACCACTTTTCTTTATTTGACTCCAAGTTTTGGTTCGAATAATTGCTTTTCACTACTAAGCCATTGAAACTATGTGAAGCCTGAAAGCGTATTAGCTCTAGAATTGCTATAGGTATCCATGAAAAATACCAATCTTACGGATTACCACTGATTTACTGAGCTGTCCGTGATCTCAGCTCTTAAATGCCTGTACTAAGACATGCATGGCTTAACCTTTAAAAGAAGCATATGACTACTTGCAGGATCAACCAGAGATTATGCAAAGACAAAATACAAAAAACTACGTAGCAAACAGATTAAAAAAAAACAAACAACTTGATTCAAAGTATCTTGCATGCAATTGTAAAAGTATATAACTAGCATAACTAAGGGAAAAAACTGCCCAGGATCCCGAGGTTTAACATTAATTGTTAATGGTCAGTGGGCTAAAGTATGCGTCTACGATTCCCAAAAGTTGCACTGGCGAGATAAGGAAAAGTGCTCTACGGAAAAAAATGTCCTCCAAAGAGTGGCGTCCTCCGAAGAATTCGTCAGTTGAGTGTGAGGGATTTAGAGCATAAGTTATACCTGGAATTATGATATGAAATTTAGCAGCTCTTTCCGGGAAATTTAAAACTGATGTGTTAACAAATTGAAAGGAAAGGGGCTCTTCTAAAAAATTTGACGTTGAAAGAGGCGGTGAAATGGGAGGGAATGTATACGAAACTGAACAGTACTTGGGAGTGGATTTGACAGGTAGCTTTGGACTAAGGTTACTCAATGGTTCCGCGAGATCCAATTTTGTGGCGCCGACGGAATTAGTATAGTTAGGCGAAGTGAATTTATGATTCCTAGAAAGAACGTTGAATTTAAATTTGACCTTGAAGTCGTAGTTAATTTGAAATGGCAATCCTTCGTTGAGCAGAGTTATTCACTTCATTCATGTTGAATGAAATGCAAATCTGATTTATTTGTTCGTTTAAATCTTCTAAAGAAGCAAGAAGGGTTTTTACCAAATCAACTCTTTTACGTAATTCAAGTTCGGAAATGGACCCTGATATAACTTTTGCACAGACTTTATTAAGAATTTGGATAATTCTCTTTTCTAAGTAATGATGAATTTTAACAAAATTTGAAACAAAATTTTCGAATTTCGATTGAAGAGAGACTAAATTATTGTACAACATTTTGTATAAAAATTAAATTAGAAAAGGAAATAAAAAGCATTGTGAAACAAGTATTTTAAGAAACCTTAGTAGTTGAAGAGAAAGTGTGGAAAACTAATGAAGAAATTTCCAGGAAAATCACCCATGTTCTCGACGCGACCACAATTTTCCGAGAGTAAACAAACCCGTAACCCTTTTCTTTGAGGCTTTTTTCAGGGAAGAATTTGAATGCATGAATCACCTGAGGGACAGATTCTCCAAAATCAATCCAACTGCGATTAACTTTTCCATTTTGTTAGTATCAAAACTTCCCGTTGCTAGTGGGCTAGACGTTGTAGACTTTGATAACAATTCGGATTAGTTTTGAAAAAGTTAAATGCTTTCCTAGATATACATTAAACGAGTTTAGTGTCAAATTCTCTTTTTATTTGTTCGTAAGTTGTAGAAATAAATGAAAGCCTTGTTTTAGAATATTGAATATAAAGGTGTTAAAGTTTGATAGAAAGAAGATATTTTAAAAGAGGCTGTATGTTGCAGTAGCAAATGGATCTGACTAATTTGAAAGTACGTTTAAGAAAACCAACGTTTCCTGCAACGCATATTATTTGACAAAAAATGAGAGCAAGCACTCACCTTATTCTTATAATGCGCATAAATTTACTCACCGTTAATTGACTGACAATGTGAAATATTTATATTTAAGAGGCGAGAAGTTAATTGTCAAAGGTGAGATGACATTGCTAGAGAAAATGGGGTAACCGCTGTTCCTTTTCCTTCTGCGTGAAAGAGAGTTTACGCCAAAACAAGAGTGTGCGCTTCCAAGTATGTCTCCTGGCTCTCTGCTTTAAGTTTTTGTCTGAGAAGGGGGTCTCACACAACCCAACCATTTGGGGGATCAAGAAGGAGATAACACCTATCTTGATCCCACACTTATAAAATGCGAATCCTACATAGAATACCACATCTGCTCAGTCCAGCTAAGGGTCCAAGAAAACCGGAAAAAATGGGACGCGATGACCACTTTCGTATCAACTTTCAACAACAAAATTCACAAACGCGCACCGCATATCCTTAGACTGAAAAAGACACCTAGACACTTGATAAATAGACAGGCCACGATGGGTAACAGACGAAAGAATGGCCTATAGAAGAAAGAGGGAAGGGGAAAAATCAAAGGGTGGAAACTATTTTTCTTAAGCCTTCTTATTATATCTTAAACAAACACATATCATCCGACGTAGATAAAAATTTGAAAAGCATATTACATAAGACTGAGGAGCGTTGCGTCGACTTTACCTTTAGACAAACCACAGATGCCATAATCCACAATCATCTCCCACTTGCGCATACCGAGGGGAAAATTCTTCTCGTGGTCAAAGAGAGACGCCAATGGCATATCTTCCCATTGGTCAATCAGAATCCAAGATCGGAAGGTGTCGTTAAATATGATTTGGTAACGCGTGAAACCGCTGAAAAATATGTTATACTAAGATATGCCTTTCAGTCTATTACTTAATGCTTATTTAATTTGAAAGAAATAATACATGTAGGTTTTGATGAACATTTCGACCAGGAAAGCTTCATATGATTGAAATTTATGTTATCACCTATTTAAAAGACATTTTTATTCTATATTTATTTACTGATGAAAAGGAATTCTATTGATTCGTATAGGGAAAGTGACTCGAATGGCGAAAAGAATGCGAAACATAAGAGTCCTAATTGTTAATACTGTGTTAAATATTTTGAAAGTATAAAAATTGGCGATGTTTCAATTTCTTTGAAATATAAACACTAACTCCAAGTCTCTAAACCCTTCGGGAGAAAGGTCACCGACTCTAAATAAAGTTGATATTTCATAATCTTCACATAACCCTCGCATTCGAAGAACCGAACTAGGCAGTGGATTGCCACAAGCGAAGCAGAATTGCAATTTGCATCTGACATCGTTCCAGGCACCGACATATGGCAAGATGTCAAAGGCAGCGCATTTTTGCGAATAACTCTTGCTTCCAGTTCTGAAATTTGTGTAGTTGAGAAGATCACCCTGAAATTAAAGGAAATTCGATTTTACCGATGAACAATAAGCGCTATTCTTAATTTTAATCCTAAGAATTAATTACAAAGATGCTACTAAAAGAAATATTTAAAAAATATGTATATTATGAAATCGTCACGATAGTAAATGGAGATTAAACGATTTAGAAAACTCTTGGCCATGGAAGACAAAGTACTCCAAAGGACGCATGTTAACTGAACGGGGAAAAGCAAAGGAGTGAAGCAAAATAAGTTAAATAGAGTAAGTATAATAAAAGAATCAGGTGGATAACAGCATCAACACTAAATATTAACATGGATTGTACATTTTAAACCTCCAGGAAGAAGTTCAGAATAGTGCATAGATAATCCCAAGGATTAGATCGAATCCCATTAGGAAGAACATAAAAAAATAAATTACAGTTTATATTTTATAATTTATCTTCTACTATACTTTATTCAGATCTTCTTTAGCAATCCAATCTAAAGTCAAGCCTTTGCTACATATATTCTCCTACATTTATCTCATACACCACCCATGGACACATAAAGTTGGATTTACATTACATTCAGGCAAATATTGCCACATCTGTTCTAACACACTATTATCTCCCGAGAAGATCTTTACTCTCTTCAACACAACATCAATACCATACAGTATATCGTCTAAACATCCAACAAAGCACTCTTATTAAGCGTATTACGTGCTTCCTCCATCCATTTCACCCTATTTATTTACAGAGATTCAATCAGTGGCCTTCTCTAATCCAAATGTATTCTTCTTCACTGGTGTCCGTTAAATACGACATTCCCAACCAGTTTATTCCCTTTGTTTCCATGAGACATCAGTTAAAATTTTACTAATGATATTATCCATATCGATTGCTTTTAACTTCTTCGGATTTTCAGTGGCGTGGACTCGACTCTATACGAAACTAGGTCGGTCTGTCGTATGGTACCATTTTGTTTTTCAATGAGTTTTTTAGCAATAACATCGTAACTATTCGGCCGATTCTATCAAAATTTGAAATTCTTATGTAGTTTTATATTCGCTTGTGAATGATATAACTATCAAGGTCTTACCAAGGTTAGTCCGAGAATTGTTTGGCAATAACATCGTAACTATTGGGGCGATTCTAACAAAATTTGAAACCCTTATGTTGTTTTACATTCTCTTTCGAATGTTATAATAACCAAGGTCCTTCCAAGGTTAGTCCTGGGATTATTGAAAGTTTTAAAGGTCGTAAGGTCATAAGTCAGAATAATTAAGAGCACGTGACCTAGGTCTGGTGACCTTGTTTTACTCCTTCATTGCGATCAACCATAACATTTCTCGCGATGCAACTACAAGACCAAGACGACGATGACACACTCGATTGCCCTCATCCATATTCATTTATCAGTCGTTTCGATTATACGTAACCTATGGTCGTTTCATCGCATTCATCCATTCTGTACTTGGGTGGAGCGAATTGTATTGGATGCGACATTAAATTTCGTGTTTAGTATCTTATTTCATTCATTTTATGGCAGTTATATTTTATTAAACTATTTATTCTAACCAAGGTGAGGCATCCTTACCCTTAGAGAGGATGGGCATACGTTTGGTCCTCCATCACCCCTTCCATAGTGTTAGGTTCAACTATTTCACCATAACTACTAACTGAAAACATCCAATACCCATTAAACAATTGTTGAAAATTCTTACCTCCTCCATCTTTAGCTCATTCTCAATCATAAATCATCAACATTTTTCCAACTTTTTTCCGATTCTTTCAGAAACGTGTCCTTTACATCAACATTTATTACAAGTTGTCTGAACGACACCCAAACACTGCTTAAATACTCATCTAAAATTCATTTTCCACAGTTAACATGCAAAGCGCTTCCTCTTTTACCAAGTCATATCCGAGAAACACTGCCCAACAACTAGAGAACCAAACCTTTTATTTTGTTCTCTCTCACTCACTCAATCCTGACTTACACCACTTACTCCTCTTACCACAACTCCTCCATTTCTTTTTAGGATTCTGAATAGCGTAGGAGGCTGAAACTACTCCTTTAAAACCCAATGGCAAATTAAATCCAATTATTACTCATGCGCACCGCACACACCCACACATCTAGATGAGATATACCATCAGAACATTTTAAAGGAGGACCAGCGAATCATACACCACGATCAAGGTCATTTTCGACACTTTTGGACCATTTAATGCACTGTATGAGAGGGGCCCCAATCAATCTCTCTTTCACGCGTGTGGTGCAATCCTAACAGGTAAAATTCTCTGACATACAGGTCACACTTCGGTGATATTTTTACCTCTTCCACATACATCTATCAGTAACATACAAAATAATAAGAAAAGTCATATCCAACACACTAAAGCAAATGCTTGCGTGCAATCAGCGGTTACAACAAGCGTGTGTTAGAGTTAATTACAGTTGCTATGACAACCCGAAGCGTATAAAAAAATGTGATAGCAGATAAAACAGCAATGTATGCAGTGATGGTATGTGATGGTATAGACTGAGTAGCGACCTTCACATTGTATTTAGAGCTCTTGCTAGCCGAGTAGAAGGGGTGGTGAAGACCCTGTCCCCAGCCAGACAGTAGGTCGAAGACCCTCACACCTATTCTAGGCCCCACCTCAGCTCCCTGGACCATCGCTGGAGCAGACCCGCCGCCTCCCGGGGTCCCTCCCAGAGATCCACCGGGCCCAGGTCTGTGTGTATGTGTGGGCAGTTGAAGAGAGATGTGTGGTGTCGTGTATCTGTGTTAGGTATTTAGGGCAGTTTGGTGTTGTTTGGGTGGTGAGAGATATTTTGTGCATGTGTAAAGTGAGGAGTGGTGATTTGTTTGTTCGTATCTGTGTTAGTGTTCTTCTGATCTGCTTTGTGAGTGTTTTCTCTGAGTTGTGTATGGTTGGAGGTGGTGCACTTAATATTTTGTTGTGGGTTCTGTGTCAAGTATTGTTGTGTGATCTGAGAGTGGATTGTTTTCATGTTAGGCTTGATTGTGTCTTCTGTTGTTGTGTTAGGGTATCTGTCTAAGTTGGTGGTGTAGTTGTTGTTGTTATCGAAAATGGTCTTTTTTTTGTGTCGGTGATTTGGAGGTTGTCTGGTGATATGGTGGAGGGGATGATTTAGATGTTGCGTTTTCTGCCTGAGTAGTGATGCGTGTATTTTTAGGTAGAGTTTGATTAGTGGGGTACAGCGTTGGTGCGCTAACGTCGTGGTACCGGGTCCGATCCCGGCGTGAGCGGACACAAAACGTCAGCGCACGAAAAGACCAATTGGTGGACGCGCTGTGCTCAACCCGTTTTCGGATGGGTAGATCTTACATCTCACACACAGCCAATCACAACACCGCTTTCTTTCCTCTTTAGTCTTCGGAGCACAGTACACACACTCTCTCTGTTCCAAGGAATCATGACAATGGGTATCTATATCCACAGACCTCTGACGCGGAACAGATCCCTCTGCCCCGGGGCGACGAAGGTTCTACCCGAACGCTGTTTGGTGTCAAAACACAAAACCTCCTGGCACCTTCCCCCAAAGAGGACCGGCCCCTGGTGCCCTCAGGCTCACATCTATTGTCATACTGACCTTTATATGTATTTCATTATCCGGTCGGAGATTCTCCTGGATAAAGGCAGGTTATCCAACCTCTACCACCACTACTACGACACTGTATCGATCACACTTAGGGGTGGGGGGTACACAATTGACACAGTTCGTTTTAGGGGTGTTAAAGTGGTCTATTGGATACAGTCAGTTTGCTTGGCGTGACTGTAGGCACATAGAGCGGGAATATGGCTACTCGTTGCTATGGTAACAGCAGAGAAAATAAGATACAAAGCCTCTACATATGACATTCATCTTATTATAATGAACCAAGCGTGTTTGCGTGTGTGTCCTTGCATTTATTATTTTTATAACGATAACGATAATGATAACCATAATTTTTTTTTCTTGCACACCAATTTTGAATGTGTTTTGAAATATAAAAATACTTTTTCTCTCCCACACTTTCTTAATTTGGTTTGCGAAGCGAAGCAGCGCCAGGAGGATTTTTGATATTTCCTAACCCGTTGATTCCCGCAATGGAGTATATAATATATCTAAAATATAATAATAACCTTTAAATCAATATATATTAAGAGTGAGATTGTCTTGAAATTGTGGCTCCACGTGCCAATATTGGCTTCTAAGAGTTAAAAGGCATTGGATTCAGCCGCCACAGAAACAAGTAGTCATACTTGGACGTAACCTTTAGAGCTACATCTACGCGACATCTACGCAGCATCTACATTTAGTCTGTAGAAAAAGACGAATAACAAAGAAGGAAATGAGTTTTGTTCTCAAAAAAGGTCAACAGACCTAAGTCGCATGCTTTCAATTATTGTGACTTATGATCTTACGACCTTCAAATCTTTCAAAAAGTAGAGCAATCCGACCCATAATTAGTTTCCTTTTAATAATTCCAAGGCTAACCTTAGGAAACCTTTTACATTTATATCATTCAAAAGAGAATGTAAAACAACATAAGGGTTTCAAATTTCGTCAAAATCGGCTAAATAGTTACGATGTTATTGCCAAATAATTCTCGGGCTAACCTTGGGAGGACCTTAACAATTACATCATTTGAAAGAGAATTTGAAACAACATATGAGTTTCAAATTCCGTTAGAATCGGCAGAAGAGTTACGAAGGTATTGCCAAATAATTATCAGACTAAACTTGGGAGGACCTTAGCAATTATTATATTTGAAAGAAAATTTGAAACAACATATGGGTTTCAAATTCCGTTAGAATCGGCCGAAGAGTTACGAAGGTGTTGCCAAATAATTCCCGAACTAACCTTGTGAGGACCTTAACAATTACATCATTTCAAAGAGAATTTAAAACAACATATGGGTTTCAAATTCCGTTAGAATCGGCAGGAGAGTTACGAAGGTATTGCCAAATAATTCTCAGACTAAACTTAAGAGGACCTTAGCAATTATATACTTTGAAAGAGAATTTAAAACAACATAGGGGTTTCAAATTCCATTAGAATCGGCCGAATAGTTACGAGGTTACTTAAAAAAAACCCATTGGAAAGTAAAACAGTTACCATCTGACCGACGACCTACGAACCGATTTTGAATTCTGTCATTTTAACGTAATCGGAATAATTTGTGTAATGCAAATACAGTTAATGATAACAGAATTATTCCATGTCAAAGTCGCAGTCAAACTATAGACAAGACAAAGCAGGTACCATTTTTTTTAGTCTTACCTCCCCCCATCCCCAGGCAAAAATTAAAAGGCAATAGCAACAAAGCCGTATCACACAGACGCAAAGAGTTTGCAAGAAGAGATCTATAAACAAAGTGGTTAATTAAGGGAAGTGAAAATTGTAGGTGGAAGATACATATAGGTCTTCTCTTGTGCGCATTGGTCTCGGGAGGGAAAAATATTACGGACACTGAGGCATGTGGGGCGTGTCATCTTTTTTTATTCAGTTGTAGTTGTGGCATTGTCACTGTTATACTCCCTTACGTGGGAGCCAATATGTGAGTGTGTATATATATATATATATATATATATATATATATATATATATATATATATATATATATATATATATATATATATATATATATATATATATATATATATATATATATATATATATATATATATATATATATATATATATATATATATATATATATATATATATATATATATATATATATATATATATATATATATATATATATATATATATATATATATATATATATATATATATATATATATATATATATATATATATATATATATATATATATATATATATATATATATATATATATATATATATATATATATATATATATATATATATATATATATATATATATATATATATGAATGAGGTTTAAAAGGTAATGATATAGCTAACTAAGCTCTTTATCAAGCGAAGAAACTCTTCTTACAGTCACGAGAGGATATCGCATCCTCTCGTGAGTGAAAGAAGAGCTTCTTCTGAGGGCCTGATGAGGATCTTAGTTAACTACAACATTTCCTTTTTAACCGCATAATTCTAATTGCGCCATATATATATATATATATATATATATATATATATATATATATATATAAGTAAAAGAACTCAATGGCGAGTTATGGTATCTGATAGTGAAACCGCTGTATAGGAGCCAAAAGTTTAATTTACGAGAGTGGTTTCAAGAAAGTAGAGGGAGTGATGACGCCCCATTGTCGCAGGAAGAGAGCTTGTGTGTACCTTTGACTTTTCGAGCTATGTCGACGGGGGTACCTCTTCTGGGTACCCCTGGTAGGGCCTCCCTTGTCGATTTGGTCGGAAACGAGGTTCCAGACCAAGTGCGTCATATCTTCCTTTTTCTACTCTATCCTTCTCCTTTTTTACTTTTATCCAATCTCTCTCACTTATACAAAAAAACAACAAAAAAAGGCCTACTCCTATCATGTCACTCTTTCCGTTTTTTCCCTCTATCTACATATAAGGACCTGGCAGCTACCTCACGCGTCAGAAGAAAGGCTTTGGAACCTCTATAAACAACGCCAATCGATGCTCACTGGTTGCGAGAGACTAGGACTAGAGGGGTCCTAGGCGTTGGGGCACGATGAATGGGATGAGGGTAGTGCCCCATTAACCCCTTCCCTGGCGCGTAATTATTGACCGTTCCCAGTGCCCGTTGACGGGTGCCTCTGGTAGCATCGGTCCGAGGTGACGGCCCTTTGTTCCCAGTCTGGTTGCCAGGCCAATAAAAAGCCTTGGGTCGAGTCTCTTGGTGTGGCGGGATATCCATTGAACGCTACTCCGAGATCCTGGCCGTTGTGAAGGGAACTAGTAGGAGTTTAGTAAGGGGCGTGCTTCGTTGTTGTTCACCTGGTGACAAATCGATGGCCCCTTCGGAGACCGTCTGTGCTGCTTGGTTGGGAGCCACGGCACGCCGAGGCTTGAGGACTCGGTCGGACGAACAGCAGCACATGGAGCGTGCCTTCTGGAAGACTCCGAAACGACTCCGATCAATAGGCGGGAGTGACTCACGCGGGGAGAACTCACCAAACCCCTTTTTATATATTGATTAGTCACAAGCTTAAGAAATATAGTGTTCAAAATGGCAGGCAAGAAAGGTCCAGCAGCGCTAAAATTCACGTGTGCCACATGTAAGAAGGACAAGTGGTGCGTTGACTTATGGAGGGCTGCTATGCGAAATGCCACCCAGGCAGTGTATGCACCACTTGCATTTTAAAGAAGGAAGAGGAAGAAGTAGTCGCCTACTACAGGGAAAGAGCTACAGACCTCGAACAGAAAATCGAGAGGCTCAAGGAGGAGCACTCCCACCAGATCCGCAGGCTCGAGGAGAAGTTAAACGAGCTCTCGAGTCCTGTGGCAAACACAACCTCTGCAGAGAGCCCGGGCCCAAATGTGGAAGAGACGCAAAAAGGAAAAAAGATAGAAAAGACGAAAAAGGGAAAGAAGAAAGAGGAAGAGAGAGAAACAGAAGAAGAAAAGGTAAAAGAAGTTAATGAAAAGCATTACAAGGGGGAAAAGATGATAGAGAAGAAGAAGAAGAATAAGAGGAAGAAGAAAAAAGAAAAGCCTGAAAAGACCATGACGGGCAAGAGAGAGGAATCGGAGAGCTTGCCTCAGAAAATAAAGAATCCGAGCTCAGCAGGCAAATGTGTCAGGGTCAGCCTTGTGGGTGATTCCCAGGCACGGGGCCTGCAGCCCCTGCTAGCGGCCCGCCTTCGCACAAGCGTTAAGGTGAGCTGCCTCCCAGGCTGTGGGAAGAAGCAGGTAAGAGCTGAGGCCGAGAAGTCTCAGATTTCTGAGACTTAAGTCGTTGCCCTTATGGTAAGTGGCAACGACCTCTACCTCAGAGGAGGTAGGGTAGGCCCTACAGGCGAGATTATAAAGACGGTTATGGGTGCTGTCGACGACTGTGGATTGAAAACCCGCAGACGTGTCGTGGTGGGGATGCTCCCGAGGTGGGGTCCAAGCCGGACTGCCCGCGTGAGGAACATGTCACTAAACCGGCGCCTTGCAGACCTCTGTACGGCGGAGGGTGTCTTTTTTGTCGATCCTACGCCGTATTCTATGGTAGAAAAGACAACTACCAAAGGGATGGGGTTTACCTCTCCTTTAAGGGCAAGGCTTTCCTAGCCAACCTCACTCAGAATGTCGTGGAGCGCACCCAAAGGAGTGTCCGGCCCATTGGGAAGGCGGACGTACGCCAGTACGCCCGAGTCACTCCCCAAACAACCTTCTCGGAGGTTGTCAAAAATGGTGCAACCGCGACAACCAAGAAGCCGGGAAACGGAAGAGTATAGGGGGTCCTACAATAGGGGACTCCCTGAAAGTTCTTCTGTTCAATGCGAGGTCCATCAGGAACAAGTTTCCTGAGCTCCGTGGCCTCGTAACTACGGAAGAACCCGAAATGGTAGTCATAACAGAATCGTGGTTAAAAACCTCAAACCGAGACTTTGAAGGCGAATTCACGGTTCCTGGCTACCAACTCTTCCACAAAGATAGGCCAGACAGAGAGGGTGGCGGTGTAATGTTGTATGTCAAGGATACAATCAAATCTACGAACTCCAACATTATATCCGTTCACGAGCTTCTAGGCGTTGACCTAGAGATAGGTCCTGTAAGATACAGGACCCTGCTGCTTTACAGAACCCCTTCCCAACCCGTTGAGAAGGACAGGGAACTGTACCAGCTTCTAGGTGAACTTGTTCAAGGCAGAGTGTGCATCGTTATGGGTGACTTCAACAGCCAAGTTGACTGGAAAACCAGAGCAGCCTGTGGCGAGAGCGCGCTACTCCTGGAGTTCGCCAACAACGAGTTCCTCACTCAATGGGTCAGAGAACCGACGAGAGGTGACAATATCTTCGACTTGGTCTTCACCTCTGAAGATGATATCGTTGAGGATCTCTCTGTAGGCGAAGATCTCGGTGGCAGTGATCACCAGCTAATTAGATTTACCATCAAGATCCCGAAGGTAAGGTCTGTTGCCAGTCAATCAAGGAAACTTGACTTGAGAAGAGCAGACTTTGCAAGCTTTCGTGCTGGACTGACTGACGTGAGGCTAGAAGTGTGCGATGCTGTTGAAGACTCGTGGAATAGTTTCAAAACCACATTTATGGGTCTTCAATCGCGTTTCATCCCTCTGAAATGCCCCCGTCGGTCTTCTGTTCAAACAAAGTGGTTTAATCGAGAATTCGGCCAACTGCTTAGGAAGAAGAGAACTGTGTACCGGCAATCGAAGATCTCACGTGACTTTGACGAATACCGGAGGCTAGCCAGGAGAGTGAAGTCCAGCATAAGGGCGGCTAAGCGGTCTGAGGAACTCCGAGGGGCGAGACTCTGTAAAGAGAATCCCAAGGAGTTCTTTGGATATGTAAACAGCCGTAAACCAATCCGTCGAACAATTGGCCCTTTGAGAAATGAGGAGGGGAAATTAAAGCATTCAGATGCAGAAAATGCTTACCTCCTCAACGACTACTTCTTTTCAGTGTTTACCGAAGAGTGTGGTCCCATTCATCAGCCAACGGATTCCTACTCGAGGGAAAAGCTGGAGGCAATGGACTTCACCGAAGGAGAAATAAAGAAAAAGATCGCTGACCTGAAGACGAATAAGTCCCCTGGACCGGACGGGTTTCTACCCAATGTGTTGAAGGAAGTGTGCGATGAAGTATCACGACATCTGTGCGCTATCTTTAACATGTCAATCCAGACCAAATGCGTTCCTAGAGACTGGCGTGAGGTGGAGATGACTCCTATCTTCAAGAAAGGAGACCGTGACCAACCGTCGAACTACCGACCTATCAGTCTGACTTCGATAGTCGGTAAACTCATAGAAAGCATCATGGTAGACAAAGTGACGTCGTATTTAGAGTCAAACCTGCTACTGAGGAGTTCCCAGCACGGCTTCCGAAGGCAACGGTCATGCCTGACGAACCTTGTAGAATTCTTCCACTTCGTTTTCAGTGAGCACGATCGGGACAAGGCGGTGGATGTGGTCTACCTAGACTTTCAGAAAGCCTTTGATAAGGCACCACACCGCCGCCTTCTCCGGAAAGTGAGAGCGCTTGGCATAGACGGAAAGGTAGCCGGCTGGATCGAGAACTGGCTAAGTGGCAGACGGCAACGGGTGGTGGTGAATGGACAGTCTTCTGAGTGGGTGCCCATTACTAGCGGGGTGCCTCAAGGTTCTGTCCTGGGACCACTACTATTCATCATCTACGTCAACGACATGGACGGTGACATGGTTGCCAAGATTTCCAAATTTGCCGACGATACCAAGCTTGGTATGAACGTTGCAAAGGATGGAAATACTGCCCGCCTGCA
Source organism: Ceratothoa steindachneri (assembly GCA_963969495.1). Classification (NCBI taxonomy): domain Eukaryota; kingdom Metazoa; phylum Arthropoda; class Malacostraca; order Isopoda; family Cymothoidae; genus Ceratothoa; species Ceratothoa steindachneri. Next base: position 80,663,128 of record OZ018337.1, read on the forward strand.
GGAAGATCTTGGGAAGATTGGGGAGTGGTCGGACACGTAGCAAATGCCTTTTAACGTAAACAAATTCAAAGTGATGCATAACGGCCACAGAAACCCCCAATCTCAGTATATCCTTACGGGCACTGCTATTGAATCCACCGACACTGAGAACGACTTGGGTGTAACAATCACTAGTGACCTCAAGTTCTCAAAACAGTGCATTGAGGCGGAGAAAAAGGCCCAAAGGATGCTAGGCTATATTAAGCGCCAGTTTGGTTATCGGAACCAGGAAATTGTACTGTGCCTGTACAACTCACTTGTCCGACCACACCTGGAGTATGCCGTACAATTTTGGAGTCCTTCATTGCGAAAGGACATCGCGAGATTGGAACGCGTACAAGCGAGGGCAACCAAGCTGATTACCTCTATCCGACATAAAAGTTATGAGAATAGACTAAGGGAATTAGATCTGTTCTCGCTGGAAACCCGTAGACTGCGTGGTCAGCTCATCGATGTCTTTAAAATACTTCAAGGGTTCGACAAGGTTGACTACCGGGATATTTTCACACTGAGTGAGAACAGAACGCGCAATCACGGCTTTAAACTTGAACTGAAGCGTTAAAACCGCAATCTGTGTTAAAACGTTTTCACCTACAGTATCTGCGGTAAGTGGAACGCACTTCCAGTGGAAGTTGTCAACAGTAAATCTGTTGACCAGTTCAAGTCAAGACTAGACAAAGTCTTGAAAACTGGCCGTTTAGGGACGCAAAACAATTGAGCAGCCATGTGCCCGCTCAATTGCTAGTCCAAAGCTACCCCCTTTGAATGGACCGTAAGGTCTCCTAGGGTACTTACTTTCCTTGTTACTCCTTGTTACTCTTCAATCGTATACTGAGGATACAATTGTTACAAAAGTCTATAAATAGCGTACAGATAAGAAAAAAACAAAAAGAAAAAAAACACTAAACGGGGAAAAAAGGTCATTAATCAGGGGGTGCGAGTCTAAGATCGTTGACTAAGCTGTTTACCATGACGTTATGGAAATGTAGGCTGCATTTCAATTGTCCATCTGACAGATTAAAATTGGGAATTTCTCCTATTTTTCAGATGGGCAACTATTCTTCATGATGAGGAATCGTGTTTTTCTGGTCTTGTAATATATGACCAAGTTTATTTTATGCTCGAGGTTGGCTGGGGAAACGTTCTGGTGTATAATGGCTTGGGGAATCTTTTCGTCTTCCTTGTAGCCTGTGTTCATTGTTGCATGGAAGTATATGTCTATTGATTTGAGGGTTTCTGTTCTCTCCGTCGGAAGGAGGGTAGATATTATTTTCCACTTAAAGATTTGGTCGAATACGGTTTGTGAATAGCCATTGTTCACAAGGAGCTGGTTCACTCGCTTAGGCTCAGCATCACTCGTTACCTAATTGGAGGAGTGCGAGAATGCTCTGTTCCCGAGAGTGAAAATCACTGATCTTATATACTTATCGTGGCACTCTGAGGAACTACTCTAGTAAAAACCTTAATTTGTACACTTGATGTATACTTCTGTCACGAAGAGCTCTTGAGAAGAACGAACGAGAACATCAAGGAATGGGAGTGTGGACTGCTCTTCGTTCTCGTGAGTGAAGTTAAGGGATAAATTATCTTTGAAGGTCTGAATAAGCATAGGTAGATCTTCGGGGTTCTGCATGTCCAGGAAAATATCGTCAATATATCGGACGTAGATGGGAGGTTTAAGGGTGGGGTTATTTTTTAAAATGGCATTTTCTACGGATCCCGTGTAGAAATTGGCAAATAGAACGCCAAGGGGGGAACCCATAGCTCCACTGTCGATCTGGTCCTACATACACCCGTCAGGTCCATAAAATAGATCCTCCTTGGTGCACGCCCGTAGTAGTTGCCGTAAGGTTGGTTCCTGGATTGGGAGAGGTGTTATGTCTTCTGTGTGATAAGTTTTCTGAAGATAAGGTTTATAGTTTCGTTCACTGGCACGCTGGTAAACAGCGATTCGACATCCATTGATGCCATGTGGCCAGCTGGTTTGGAAACTTCCAGGATGTTGAGAAAATCCTCAGTTGAGCGTAAGCTGTAGGAAGATGGTACATAGGGGAAGATGAACTCTACCCTCTACCCCATTCTTCAATATTTCTTTGAACAAAGTCATCAGATTTGTAAATAAATTTAGCCGAATTCCAATTTATTTACAAATCTGATGATTTTGTTCCAAGAAATATTGTCGAATGCTCATTCATTAATTCTTAGCATAATTTTAATATATTCCCCGGTCTCTTTAAACTGGACCTTGTTATTAAAATTCTAATTTATAAAGAAATTGTACATTTTAAATCTTATCCCTTTGATTTATTAATTTATTTACGTTTTTCTCGTTTATTTTTATGGATTCACAATTAGGTGTGTATGTACTTAGTTCAGTGACCTAAATGTCTACATTCTTTGCTCACAGTTGGAATTTCCGGAAGTAGACCTTATCTATTTGGTTTTATAGTTCATATCCGTCTTTAATAATATTTTTCTATTTTGTGTCCTTTCGTTATACATGGGTAGGGAATTATTCTGTTGTTTTTCATATATATACAACTTTTGTAAAAACTTTGGTTATTCCTTGAGAATGAACTGAACGAGTTCGAAAGTACTTAGAATCCGCCTTTCATTTGCCTGTGGGATATTTTTGCATTTATTGCTCTACTCAAGCGCTACTTTGTGAGTTTCTCATATCCAGATATAAGACTATATATTATTGAAGAGGTCAAATCAAGGTTAACTCATAATTTATATTCAGCCATTTAAAATCCATCGCCCAAATGGTTGTTATACTCATTTATGGAAATTGCTACAATAGTTTTTCCCTCAATGTGAGAATTAACTCAAGGTTTATTCAGATAGAGTATTGGATTTCTAGAAAAAAAATTCTTGGAATAAATTTGAGCACTTCATTTTTCCGCTTTGATGTACTACTGGGTACAGGGTCGCTGTATGCATTAATCATTATCCCTCTTAAACAAGAATAACTTAATTGGTCATAAATGCTAGAATTTTTATGAATTTTTATGAATGCACGCCATTAAGAGAAGAATAAACGAGATCTCAGCCCGATAATGGTCGATTAAAATAGTAAGAAAGTGTATAAGCCTGGCGCAAAAAGCTGAGTGAATATATAAAAAAAAGATAGAACCCCCAGGAGCAAAGCTTTACCAGGAAACTCGTGAAAGGTGTATCGAAGTGAGCTATGGAAGCACGCAATTAAAATCCCCTACGTTGCTTTCTTTGTATACTTTACCCCCATCTCTTTAGCTGTTTGACGCTTGAATGTTAATTAGCGTGTGTCGCTTAGAGAAGCGTAGGTGCTCTGGTTAGAGTTAGGAATTGTGCACATGGGTAACTTTTTCTTGTAAAATGGACGTGAAATTATAAAGGACTACATCATTCTGAGGTACATGTGTAAATGAAAATTTATTTGAATAATACATATTTACTATTATGATCTATGTTATGTCATCTGTCTTTCGATCTTGGACAAGATCCTACATCCTGAAGACGAGATCTTCACGATTGGATAATGATGATGAGGTTGGAAAACAGACCGAACACTTGAAAAACGTTTGAATAGGGCATGGCAATAAATAAATTAAATCACAAATAAACAAGATTTAAAATACTCATTCAGTCATCACACAGAGGATCGGAACGGAATTTTAAAACATCGCAAGATAATTAGGCGTCGAAAATTCAATGACGCTCGGAGCTTCGCGTATAAAAGAGTTTTCTAGAATGTTCGCAAAAGATCTAATAATTCAAAATCTATTTCTAACAACTTCTGGACATAGAGTAACGACATGAATTATCATGCAAACAAAGGTTGAATGAAGTGAATGTACGGTAGATAATATGAACCGAAATACAATTGCTGAGGATGAATACACAATGAATGAAAGGAATACAAATTGTACATGAAATGGAGATATAATCATTAAATCAAATCAGTGGCAAATCCAATATAAAAATGGGGGGTGGGGCTACTATGATTTCCTCCCACATATCAGAAACCATGATTTCCTCTGAGAAAATAGCATTTAACATTAATAATCGTTATCTGACACAAGATTGATAATAAATAACAGGAATGAGCACTAACTCAGAAAATTATGAATTGTGATTTATTGTGATTTTGGAGATTTACCTGTAATTTAGACATGTATCATTTAAGATACATTCGATAACGACGGTTTAAAAAACTTTAAATATACGAGGGGGGTCAATAAGTTTTGCGAATCGGTAGGGCAAAACAGAAGAAGGGGGATGGCTGTTTGTGGGGGTGTTAGGACAAGTTATAACAAGTCAGGACCTGCAGCCGAACGCTCGTGCCTCGTCTATTTAAGAAGCAGTAGCTGATCGCAGATTGCCAGTCACAAATTTTTCAACAATGGAGACGGTTGAGCACCGCGCAGAGATCAAATCTTTTGACCAAGGGAGGCAAGAATGCAAAAGAGATCCATAAACGCATGGTTGGTGTGTACACCGACACCGCCCATTTCTATGCAACCATTGCTCGATTGAATAGGGAGTTCCACCATGGTCGTGAGTCCCCTGAAGATGACCCCCGTCCAGGACGCCCGTCAGACGTGACCAACGAGGACAATGTGGCCCGTGTGGATAGGAGGATCCTCGAAAATCGACAGGTGAAGGTCGAAGAAATCGAGCGAGAACTTGGAATATCACATGGAAGTGTTATCAACATCATCCACGACAATTTGGCCATGACCAAGGTCCCTGCCCGTTGGGTCCCTAGAAACCTCACGCCCCATGATCGACTTCAACGTCGTCAAACTTCACAAGGCAAGGAGTGCACAAGCTGCCCTGCGCGAGTGTGGATTCGAGGAGCTCAACCATCCCCCCTACAATCCAGAGCTGGCCCCTAGCGACTACTTTTTATTCCGCCAGCTCAAAGCTGCACTGCGTGGACGCCGGTTTGGGGACGATGAAGATGTCCAGCTTGCCGTCCAGAAGTGGATTAAACAGCAGTCGGGAGATTTCTGGTTGTCGGGAATTTGAAACCTCAGAGACAAGTGGCGCAAGTGCATTGAAGTCGAGGGTAGTTATATTGAAAAATAATAAAACACTTTTCCTCATATCTCGTTTCCTTATATCCAAATTGCAAAACTTATTGACCGCCCCTCGTATTCTATATTATTACATAACTCTTTCTGAATATCAGAAAACAAGTATGGCTTAAAAAAGAAATTTAAACATATACGTATTTGAAATTTGGGAGGCTTCAGCCCCCTAGCCCCGCCTGGATCTGCGTCTGAATCAAATAAAAGTTGACATATGCACTAGGCTCATCCAGTTAGAAAACAATCAATAGGAACAAGAATAAAGGAAAGAGAGAAAAATTATATGTGCCTATATTCCATAGTGCGTGTGTAGGGATAGAAAGGGGTAACTTTTTTCTAAAATTACATGATGGACTAATTTCTGGAAACCAAGGAAACGAAGATGAGTGATAATTTTTAAGGGGCTGTGTGAGAAGAGGAATGGTGCTGCAATGTGTTTTCCCTTAATAATGGAGTCGTCAATCATTGTGAATGTTACTTGTTCGATTGCCTGGTTGACTGCTTGATTGGGCGGTCATGCTGCTCGAGCAAGGGTAGGTGTTGTTACACATGACCGCTAAAGTAGCGAAAGAGAGTGATGGGGAATCGTCACTTCCCCCCCCCCCCCCCTCATCCCGTTCACTCTTGGGGCAGTCCCAAGGCAGTTACCGCAAAGACATCCGGCCCAGACATCGGCGAGTCAAAAGCGTAACCGCAGCGTGGCACAACTCGGTGCCATGAAAGACCCTAAAGGTCAAAATGTAAGATCCTTCCCAGGAGAGTGAGATCCAGTTTCACCTCAAATAAGAAATTGGAGACGTGTTTCTCCCAATCTCGAAGGCTAACGAGGAGCCGATGTTTGACTTCTTGGGAAAAACCGTTTGGAAAAAGAACTCTCCTGGGGCCTTCCTCAAGCCCCTCTCCCCCTTACCACTTCCCCAGTGGGGTGACGAGGTATAAATGAGGAACTCTGAGGAAAATCGTGGTAGTATACGTCAGTCTCTAGGTGACGAAGTCCTCGGATCCAAAACCGAGCTACCGAGACTGGAAAGGGAAGTGTACTTGGCTCGCCAGACCAAGAAGTACCCTGCAAGAGAGGCAGGGCTACCTACCTTAAGGGGCTAAGAAGAAGCTCATCCTCGAGCTAAGTCCCTGGTTATCAAACCAAACGATAAGTTAACTTTGGTAAGTTCAACTTACTCTCGCCAGAGACACTCCTCATATCCTGGTGCACCTTAAACACCAGGGGTATTCCTCTTCCTTGAGGAATTAAGAAGAAGAAGGAAAAGGCTTCCCCTCGAGCCCGTTACTCGGTGGCCACACCGAACTCCTAAGTTAACTTAGTAAGGAACCAAGTTCAAATTATTCTCGTCAGAGAAATCCTCCTCCGTTATACTCGCCCTTGAAGAAGACTGGAACTAAAAAGAAGCTCATCCTCGAGCTAGTTCCCGGTTACCAAACCGAACTTTAAGTAACTTATTCTCGTCAGAGAAGCCACGTCTCATCGATCCTGGCCCTTGAAGAAGACCCTCCCCGAGTTCAGTCCTCGTCCATAAGGAAATAAGTAACGAAGGAGAAAAGCTCCTCCTCGAGCTTGTTACTCGGTGGTCACACCGCACTCCAAGTTAACTTGATTTAAGAGCCAAGTTCGACTCACTCTCGCCAGAGAGACCACGACTGCCTAGGTGTTGCATAAAGCACCATATTTGTTCTCGTCCTTGAAGAACCCCCCCCCCCCGGAAGAACGTGTGGACCCCCCAGCTGCCACCCTCGCCAAAACGACCGGGTGATATCGCCCAGCTTCTTCTGGCAAGACGGCACGCGTCGTGAGTCAATAACATTTCTGAGGCCTTTTAAACTCCATATGAGTCCGTAAGCCTAATTCTTATATTATTGTTGTGTGTAGAGAAATTAACCAATTTTTGTGGGTAAACTAATTTAAATAATTCTTGTTTATGATCATATTCAGAGTATTGAGTAATTAATGTTTAGATGTTGTGTATTCAATGGTTAAAGTTAAAATATAAGTTTATTTTGGGATTATTGGGCGTTTCTCTTATATATCCTTACGTGTTTCGGAACGGCTCTGTTCGTTAAGATATTCAGATATCAATATATATTAGACACTCTTAGCACTCTTAGAATAGAACAAAAAGGGGGGGAATTCTACGACACTATTATAAAAGTGGTGTCAGGTTAGTAGGGTTTTTATTATAAAGAATCCTACGACAGAGAGATTGAGGGATGAATTATGCAACTGTATCCTATAATACAGTCGTCTTAGATCCTAAAAAGTGTTTTCCCTAAGGTTGAGAAAAATGCGGATTCTTAAAATAAGTTCGATATAATGGAGATGTATAGACGACTGGAAAGAGATAGCTGGACCTAACTAAGGTTAAGAAAATTAAGCTAGTATAAGTATTAGCCATTGGGAAGGTGGGTTGGTAGAGGCATGTTTTTTCATAACATGTATTATATCATCATTGGTTTCGTATGTCATGATAAAGATGAAAGACCAGGGTAGAGATCAAGAATTTTGTAAAACACAAAATTTGAGCGTTGAATATAATTCAACCGTTTTCAGTTAAAGGCAAATTAGGGAAGAAGATGGCTGGCGTTAGAGGATCGATTGTTTGCTTCAAGGTGGCCTAAAATGGACAGAATGAGTCTTAATTTGAGGATGACCGTAAATATTATTCTGCTTGCTTTTTGTGACTTGAAGATGGAAACGCATTAGGACTAACTAATCGCAGTTGGGGCACGTATATGCATAGATTTGAGACCGAGATATTTTTCTAGTCGTAACTTAACATCATGCCTTCTAGTCATCTCATCGATGGTTCATACTTGAATGAAATCTAAGCCACCGAAATACATTTTCTGTTTGTAACTAGTTATCGACCTTTATGGTAGGATAGTTTGCTTAACGAAACGGCAGTTTATTTCTCACATATCCTTTTTCTAGTTTAGGATGCGAGGGGTATCGCTGTCGACCTTGTAAGGTCGACAAGTTGTCGCGAGGGCGCGTCACAAAGTATAATTTTGAGATGCAACATGAACTTTTACTAATCAATGTTTAAAAACTTCAATTCTTTACCTACGACGAAAGCAATGTTGCTCTCTTCCGAAACCTATGTGCACCATATATGTCAACCCTTCAGCCATAGGATCCAATGCACAGAACTTGACATTGTTCTACTTAGTTAAGTGGTAAAAAGGCAGAGAGGGGTAACTACTAATAGAATATAGATATGTCTTAAAACTAAGATTTCTTTAATTCTGGCTTCCATTATTTGAAATACGGTCTCGAAACAGCCTCGAAAACCTGCGCAGCTATTTACCACTATTCCCTTGGACATATATGCCCAATCCTCCCAGATGGTAGATTTGAGGAAATCGAAGATGGTTAATGGGCTTTTCTTAGTGGTCTACTCTAAAATGCTCTATACGGCATAGTCCAGCATGTTCAGGCTCGGATTGTAAAAGGGGTTGGAGTCCACCGGCAAGAAGTAGGCAAGTATTAGGCTTTGAAAAATGCCTGCACCTTAATACTCTTGTGACTAGAGCCCCCATTCTGGGTCCACAAGTAGTTGCTCTATCGGTAGTTGCTTCGATTCAAAGCCAGCTCAGGATATTGTAGTAGCTATCAGAACCCAACGTTTCTCTGAACTCAAATAAAAGGGGAACATCTTCCTGCCATTGGATTAAAGAGACCCATATCATAACATGAAGCATATCCTTCGTCCTGTAGGTATCATTGACATCCGCTTATGAACCCATCAAAAAGGAGTCATTTTGGCCGTTTATTGAACATTCTGCCGATGAAACCATGTTACTTGTGGTATTTAAACGCTTTCTTGGACCTCGCCAACCTTCTCAACTGCTAGAAGACGTTATTCTTCTAGAATTTATTCGCATATAATCTACTTCCACTTAGCTATTTCCTGAAATTAGTTACATTGATTTCACCAGCGCATTGCTCCATTCTTGAAGAAAAAGCGCCAACGTACTATAAAGAGTCCATATGTAGGTAGGCACTAGAACTAGTTCATCACAAGAGACAGCGCGGTACAATATTATTTACGGCGTGGGCCACAGCAGGTATTTTTTATCTCTTTTTTACGGTCATCCATTAATTACTCTCCATTATCTCTGGTTTTGTTGTCATGTACGATGTAATTCTCACAACGTATTTACTTAACGATTTTCCTGTCGTCTGTCATCCATTAAGGGCAAGGCCTTTTTCTCCAAGGGTATTTGTGCACGGCTTTACCGGGACGCGTTCGATTCGTCTGTTCGACGTGTGCAGCATTTTTCTACAATGAACTTTTGTCTGCCACATGTTTATCGTTGCATTTATTCATAGTCCTCATTTGAGTTTTTTTTTTAAAGTACTTTTTGCAAAGACTCTCCTATTATCATATCAAAGCAAAGCAGAGCTTTCGCTCTTCGTCCATCGTCTTTCACTGCCGTTTCGATCCATTAGACATTGCCTTGTTTTCTCAATGAATAATGCTAGCGCCACTTGCGGAAAAGACTGATCACTTGAAATTATTGTGGCTATTCATTAATTTAATTACCATGAAGCTTTTCCCCTCCAAGTTTAATCCGATACATTTTATCTCAATGAATTAATTATTCTGTAATAGTGTTTATCTCAGTTATACACTCATTTTATCCTTAATGTAATAAATTGTCTTGTCAGTAAAATGAAATTCAATGCATTATTTGCTCATTCTCCCTACATGGTGGACAACCAAAACAAATTACTATATTTGCAACTGAACCTCCACTGTTTTTCATAACTTGTCTCAATTTTGTGATATAACAAACATTAAACGATGCAGTTATGAAAATCAAACATATAGAGGTATGGTAGTGGGCGTGGAATGTGTTGCTAGTATAAATAGGAACCTAATTTAGGATCTAAAACGAGAATACCTAGCTTCTCCTCCATGCCTCCTTCACCTCCCGGGTCGGTCATATTTATTTACCTGCCAGCTTTATTGATCATTGTCACCATATCCTATATGTCCCCTTGTGTGAGAAGTTCTGACTTCGAGTAATAGAACTCGAGCCTCGTACCTTTGCTAATTGCCTCTAAGGTTAAGGACACCTACCAGACGCAATCACTTTTATAACTCAGATCTAGGTCAAAGAATCTTCTTAATGGAGCCAAGCTCATTAAGCATATTATGGGATTATTAATCAGGAGGTGTAGACGTCATATTTAACGTTATCATTACCAACGCACCAGGAATAGAAACCCTTTTAAATAAACTTCCTTTGTAGACTCGCCTCAAGATTTCTCCAAACTCCGTTCTCGATCTCATCGGTAATTCCGAGGTAGAAGTAACTGAATCCATGATTGTGTGATTTGCATTCGCTTATAAAATCACTCGCTTTGGAATATAACGCGAAGTTCTCTTCCTCAGTCATTGGGGTATACACGTGTGTCTTGAATAACCGCCGACATAAATACTCAGCATTGGAGAAATCATGTGGTTTCACAATTATCTTGTACGGAGTTCTGCAAGTCAAGGAAAGTTTTAGGACTAAAGAATAATATTTTGTTGCAAATTTTTAAAAAGGATTTTCTATTAAACAAGGTTTTTTTTTTTACTTAGGATCGAGTTTTTTGATAAGCGAATGACGTGAAGTTTCTTCGAAAAACATTATTCGGGAGATTAAAGGTAGTTATTTCCCCAAATTATTCTCTCAAATAAGGTTTTCAGAAGAAACTGCCTCATTCATTAACCGAACCCAAAATTTTGACACGGGAAAGTGAATGCAGCCTTACTGTTTTCGCTGACATATATCAACATCTGTCCATTCGGTCGTGCCGTATATCTCCCAAGTTGCCGAATCCCAATCTACGATATCGCCAGCGCCAGGGGCCATTTCAGAATCACACAGGTAGATGGCGTTAATCTCCTCCGCTTCTAAAACCCTTGAGAATATACTTTGGGGTGGAAAAGAGAGATAAATAGGCCGGAGTGTTAACAAAGTTAACAGATTAAGTCACGTGCTCTTAATTACTCTGACTTGTGACCTTATGGCCATATGACCTTACGACCTAGAAAACTTTCCATAATTCCCGGACTAACCTTGGAAGGACCATGAAAGGTATATCATTCGAAAGAGAATGTAAAACAACATAAGGGTTTCAAATTTGGTTATAATCGGCCGAATAGTTATGATGTTATTGCCTAAAAAATTTCATTCGAAAGTAAAATGGATACAATCCGACCGACCGACCGATCTACAGACCGTCAGAGTAACTTATAGAGCCGCGTGCTCGCGACTAAAAACTAAACTTGCCTCTCGAAAATATAAAATGAAACACGAGGAAATAATAATTTCAAAACAATAGTGAAACCAGGCAATGGCTTCGCCACCCTTCCCTATGGGGGGAGCTTGCGCTTCGCTACTGAAATTAAAATTTAAAATCTAAAAAAAAGCAGCCATGGTTAAATTTTTATAAATTTTATGAACTTCATAAATTGTAATAATTTTAAAAATGAACTTTAAACTAAATTTCCCCCCTTTCAAAATATCACGTTGCTAAAATATAGTTATAGAAGAAGATATTTAAAAATAATTTTTCTGAACTTCACTATTTGTAATTCCTTGGGTTTTAAAAAATTCACAAAATTTCGATACTTCTATTTATTTCTGAGCTTCACCATTTTGTTTTTGGATATTATAAAAGAATTATTAGAAATAACTTTGATAAAAAAACATAAGTCATAACCAAACTAAGATGAAATTATTATTCAAATACTCAAAAAAAATTCCCTTCTTAAATTATAGAGTTAGTGATGATGATAAAGTAAAATTTCAGTAATTATTGAGCAAACGTTTCTACTTATTTTTCTGTCTCCATTTGACATCTGACACGTCAAAAGGACCTAAACCCATTAAGAGCTGACATCAAAACCTAAGAAAACATTTCTAAAAATATTATTTTTAATACAACCTTTCCGGCAGCCACAGGGGAGGGGGTGGGGGGTTATGGCTACCTAACAAAGTATGAAAAAACTCATCATAAGATAATTTACAAAACAACAACAATAGGAATCGTGCCTAGATGCCCTACTGGAAGCTCGACTTCATCAGCATCAATCAACAATAAAAAAATAACTAAATAATTTATGCTTTGGGAAGTCCATCAAGGTCGATAATGACGGATATCCTCATATATGAACCACAACCACCAGACAGCCATCGCCGCGGGACTTGGTTACGGTCGGTTTGTTGACGGCATCAAACCTGCACTAGGTTTAAACGGGTAGGAATGTGAGCAGTCTTCGGACCCGTATCTTGACCGAGTGGGAAGGACCCTAGTGGCAGGAGAAGCTCGAGATTGACCAGGCTTCATCCTCGATTGCAGGGAGCTGCCGAGACACAGGTCTGTTGGTGCTCGCCTATTGGCACTCCCGATCCTGGTCTGTGATCGAAGTATCCTTCCTCTATCCTTTTCCTAAAAAGGCGGAACCCACAAAGCAGTTGGGGGGTGGGGAAGTGGTTAGTAGAAGCCAGGGCGTGTCCACACATCATTGGGCTTGCACGCCGTATCCCCGGGGCCCACTGCTGCGCCGAGATCCCCTGCTGATTTAACCCGGTGCTATGAGACACCCAATTACCGTGTGTGACCACGAGGAGACGCAACAGGAGTCTTGGTGATGGAAATGCTCTGTATTGACAGGAGAAGCCTTACGCACTCGGGTCTAGCCAGCGGCAGAAGCGATTTTGAAAAAACCAAGACTTTTCATTTCCTCTTTAGTTATTCCTGTCAGGAGGAACTTGCGCTTCGCAGGCGGAACTTCAGTTTATGGCCAACGTCTTATCCGGAGTTTTAAATAACTTGTGGATAAGTTATTTATAATTTATATGGAGGTCGTCTCCCTCCCTCTTCTAAGAACTATAACACCTCGAGCTAGCCCAAAAGCACCAACTCTCAGCCCCAGGGACAAGAAGGAACGATCCTTGTAGCCATGGGACTGGGACAGGTACCACACAGAGGCAGTACCAAACTACCCTTGAATAAGGGGTAAATGATGGTGCTCCATCTGAATTTCTACGAAAATAATAAACTATACCACCATGATGATAGTATGTTATATCTGTATATACGTCCTTAAACATAGCATAATCTAGCGGATGATAAAAGTCCCATGGGTCTATCAGACAGAAATCCTCCGTGTCAATCAAAGAGCTCAAGCAGAATCATCCATCATCCCCAAATATTGCATCTATAGGATTGCACCTAGAATACGGCTTCTAAAGCATCACCAATCAAGGCTTGTCAAAAACTAAAGCATGCAGCTACATATAAAGATATGTACATTTGGCTCAACATAAAACTCAACCTCCCATAATCTTATTTGCCCTTCCATTTAATTAACATTCCCTTGACCATATTTAAACTTGGACTACTCATAACCTCTCGAACTACTTATACTAGAAGTCTACCATTCTATTTGTTGAAAAATATTTTCGCAAATCTGACCCCCAAAGTTGTTTTTTAATCGAGTGATGACCCTTGTTCCTATTATTGCCCTCCAGATCCAAGAGAACTTGCTAATATCCAATTTTTCTAAAGAATACTTCTATTTAAAAGGAAAGATTATTAATTTGTGTATCCTTCTACTCCCCCTCCCTCCATCTTCATTCACTTCTTGCGAAAACCCGATGATAGAATTGAAAAGGGGAAATTCTTAGAAGGCCAGATAAGACGAAATTTTTTGTCCCCGGTTTTAGTCTGGCATTTTCATAATTTAGTATCTGGAAACGACATGATGATTACCATCATTAATATTCTTCTATATTCCATAGTTTATTTACTTTCAGGTTTAATTAATATAGTTAGACGTTTTTTTTCATGGAATATCATGCTTCAGTTTGCGTGATGAAAGAAAAGACGCCATTGAGTCAGGGCAGAACATATTAAGGTTTACCACGCGACCTAATTGAGTGGCTGGAAAAGTGGGTGTTGTTTTCTCTTCCTTTTTTTAAATTAAATAAATTGCAGTTCCTGGAAATATGTATATTTGAAATTGTTACGTTTCTAAAAAAAAAGATAAAAAAAGGAGAATTGTGAAAATGAAATCATAAACGAAAACCAAAGGAAATCACGGGTAAAAACGGCATGAATCTAGGAAACTTGGTAATCAGAGGAAGGGTAAAATCCAGTTTCGACCTAATCTGCGAGACTGGTGGCTGTGATTGCGTTGTTGAAATGAGTTATTTAAGCACATTGAGGTTTGGAGTTTCCTCGATAGGTATGGATGTTGAAGAAAGAGATCAGTTGATAGAGAGTAAAGGTGCATAAAGGAAGGTCGGTGCCTTGATGAAATCAGTACATACACAAGCGGACTCTAAACCAGCCCCTTCCATTACATACACCACTCGGTAACATTTAGTTACCTTCTACATGTGATGGTAATCTGTATCTATAACACGCTAGATCTGTTCCTGCGGCCACACCGTTGTTCGCTCATAACGAACGGTCATTCAGGCGTGTGCGTAAACTGCCTAGAACGTGCTGTGAAACGTTTACTCATTGTAAGTATATTATATGAGATTATCTGATAGGGAGAGTTAGCAACTTTTCTAAATCGCCTTCATCCCACAAATAATAATAATAATGATAATGATAATCAGCACGTAAAGATGTTGTGTCAAAATATAAGAAGTTTAAATAATATTCATCTGTATTTATTTGTGACATGATTTTTGATCCCAGGCAACGCCGGGTATCTATTGAAGTAATCATATAATTAATCATTGAAATGATTCTAATTATAGATTCAAGGTAAATAATAAGGTTCTATGAGGTGTAGTTGCAGTAAACAGAACTTAATTCAATTATGAGAAGCCAAACTGTAATAGTTGAAGCTAAGCTGATCATTTTTTTTACCCTTATCTCAAACAAATTGCACTTTAACCTCCTAAATTATGATTTCTGTATGAGCTGCCTATCTTTAATCTACTTCTTTTCTGGTCCTATCCTGGTACACTCAGTCTGGTTGCGAATGGTGATACAACCAATAATATGTCTTTCGATTTTCTCGGTTCTGTTGAAACAGTCGAACAAATTGGCTTAGTTGCTTATTTTTAACACAGCGAATCGTCCATCCCTCATTAAACTTCAATCTTTACCTGAATCCTGTTATATACCCGCTGAAGGATTGCTTGGCCTCGAATCCCCCGTTCAACTTATCGGTCTCCTGACCCAGGACCAAAGAACCGTTCAAAGGGGTCGCTTCTTCTTTTACACGGCCACTGACTAAGACTCGTCTGAAAAGAACCATTGAGAATTTAAACTGGTTAAGGCACGGGTACAGAAAAATCATAGGATCACGTGAATCATCGACTAGTGAATACCAGTAGGTTCCTTTGTTGTTTATTTCTACCTAAGGGACAACCAACAAAGGTATAGTGCTAAAAAGTATATGAAGAGTGAGTCAGACAGAAAGTGGAGAAGTTAGGAGAAATTGGACTGTATGGAAGGTGATATAAACCAAGTAGCTAAAATGGATCATAGAGACCAGAAAAAAAGGAGCAATTCTCATGAAACTGCGCCTTCGTCTACCCAAAACAGGTCCTCTTTAAAAGTGCTAAGATAGAAAGACTAGGTGCGAATAATTATTGTTTTATGGGTGTTAGAAATGGCAGGGAATTTAGAACAGATAAAGAATAAATATATGAATAAGAATACTCATGTGTATTTTAAAGTTTTTCCTTTGTTTTTCCTTACATAGATTTGCCAAGCGGCAAGAGGAAATCTTAGACTTAGGAGGGCGAACGTTTCATAAAGGCTCTTAATGGAAATCTTGGTCTGATGCTCCATCATACCACGAATCAATCTTTAAATTAATACTAAAGCTTAATGTCACCATTGATATGAAATACTCCTGTTCAATAAACAATAAAAATTAATTAAGAAATAATAAAAATTATAAAAAGAAATAGGGTAAAAATAAAGAAATTAAGGGATAAAAGCCAATTCATGTAGGTTTTTTTATCGTGTTAAATGATAAGAAAAACTATAATATAAACAAGATGGGGGGAAAAAGAGAAAAAGTTTTAAAATAAGTGTGAAGAAGAAACAAAAGTATTGGTATTCTGTAGGTTTAAATGTGAACTATAGAAACATGGTCATAAAATGCATTTACAATGTGTCTTTCATTATTTGTGCCAATTAAGTGACATAATTCGAAATACTTGAAGTAGAATTCCATCTCTACCTTCGGAACATTGTTATAACTCGATTTATCTCGAGTAATCGTCACAAATGCTAGTTTCTAGCATATATAAAAGGTTATAAAACCGATGGAGGCATTAGAAACTAAATTTCAAACTGATCTTATGGAGAGATTCAATTTCCATCCTCAATCAACTATATTTGTCTCATAGGGAAAACACATGGAATCGAAGTTTTATTCTAATTTAAACTATAGATGAGGAAATAAGTTTTGAAATAGGTTCAAAATGTGATTGCATACGTACCCATTCACATAGATTTTATAAGCTTCTTCAGAAGAATTGACCGTAAGAGCAATATGGTACCATTCCAGAGGGGCGAAATACATCTCTTCTCGTTTCAATTTGGACTTTTTGCCAGCCAGATTAATCCCGACTCTGTTGTGACCTAGAAAGTTAATCATATAAGTCACTTGTGGCTATTACCCCAAATGTAACCATGAACACACAAGTAGTGTGTAAGTAGTGTTGAGATTGATAAACTACCTTTACTTGTGTAAGTAGTGTCTAGATTGATTAACTACCTTTACTTGTTTAAGTAGTGTCTATATTGATTACCTACCTTTACTTGTGTAAGTAGTGTCGAGATTGATTAACTACCTTTACTTGTGTAAGTAGTGTCTAGATTGATTAACTACCTTTACTTGTGTAAGTAGTGTCGAGATTGATTAACTACCTTTACTTGTGTAAGTAGTGTCGAGATTTATTAACTACCTTTACTTGTGTAAGTAGTGTCTAGATTGATTAACTACCTTTACTTGTGTAAGTAGTGTCTAGATTGATTAACTACCTTTACTTGTGTAAGTAGTGTCTATATTGATTACCTACCTTTACTTGTGTAAGTAGTGTTGAGATTTATTAACTACCTTTACTTGTGTAAGTAGTGTCGAGATTGATTACCTACCTTTACTTGTGTAAGTAGTGTCTATATTGATTACCTACCTTTACTTGTGTAAGTAGTGTTGAGATTTAATAACTACCTTTACTTGTGTAAGTAGTGTCTAGATTGATTAACTACCTTTACTTGTGTAAGTAGTGTCTAGATTGATTAACTACCTTTACTTGTGTAAGTAGTGTCTAGATTGATTAACTACCTTTACTTGTGTAAGTAGTGTCGAGATTGATTAACTACCTTTACTTGTGTAAGTAGTGTCGAGATTGATTACCTACCTTTACTTGTGTAAGTAGTGTCTATATTGATTACCTACCTTTACTTGTGTAAGTAGTGTCTAGATTGATTACCTACCTTTACTTGTGTAAGTAGTGTCGAGATTGATTAACTACCTTTACTTGTGTAAGTAGTGTCTAGATTGATTAACTACCTTTACTTGTGTAAGTAGTGTCGAGATTGATTACCTACCTTTACTTGTGTAAGTAGTGTCTAGATTGATTAACTACCTTTACTTGTGTAAGTAGTGTCGAGATTGATTAACTACCTTTACTTGTGTAAGTAGTGTCTAGATTGATTACCTACCTTTACTTGTGTAAGTAGTGTCGAGATTGATTAACTACCTTTACTTGTGTAAGTAGTGTCGAGATTGATTAACTACCTTTACTTGTGTAAGTAGTGTCGAGATTGATTACCTACCTTTACTTGTGTAAGTAGTGTCTAGATTGATTAACTACCTTTACTTGTGTAAGTAGTGTCGAGATTGATTAACTACCTTTACTTGTGTAAGTAGTGTCTAGATTGATTACCTACCTTTACTTGTGTAAGTAGTGTCGAGATTTATTAACTACCTTTACTTGTGTAAGTAGTGTCTATATTGATTACCTACCTTTACTTGTGTAAGTAGTGTCTAGATTGATTACCTAACTTTACTTGTGTAAGTAGTGTCGAGATTGATTAACTACCTTTACTTGTGTAAGTAGTGTCGAGATTGATTACCTACCTTTACTTGTGTAAGTAGTGTCTAGATTGATTAACTACCTTTACTTGTGTAAGTAGTGTCGAGATTGATTAACTACCTTTACTTGTGTAAGTAGTGTCGAGATTGATTACCTACCTTAACTTGTGTAAGTAGTGTCTATATTGATTACCTACCTTTACTTGTGTAAGTAGTGTCTAGATTGATTACCTACCTTTACTTGTGTAAGTAGTGTCGAGATTGATTAACTACCTTTACTTGTGTAAGTAGTGTCTAGATTGATTAACTACCTTTACTTGTTTAAGTAGTGTCTATATTGATTACCTACCTTTACTTGTGTAAGTAGTGTCGAGATTGATTAACTACCTTTACTTGTGTAAGTAGTGTCTATATTGATTAACTACCTTTACTTGTGTAAGTAGTGTCTAGATTGATTACCTACCTTTACTTGTGTAAGTAGTGTCGAGATTGATTAACTACCTTTACTTGTGTAAGTAGTGTCGAGATTGATTAACTACCTTTACTTGTTTAAGTAGTGTCTATATTGATTACCTACCTTTACTTGTGTAAGTAGTGTCGAGATTGATTAACTACCGTTACTTGTGTAAGTAGTGTCTATATTGATTACCTACCTTTACTTGTGTAAGTAGTGTCTAGATTGATTAACTACCTTTACTTGTGTAAGTAGTGTCGAGATTGATTAACTACCTTTACTTGTGTAAGTAGTGTCTATATTGATTACCTACCTTTACTTGTGTAAGTAGTGTCGAGATTTATTAACTACCTTTACTTGTGTAAGTAGTGTCTATATTGATTACCTACCTTTACTTGTGTAAGTAGTGTCTAGATTGATTAACTACCTTTACTTGTGTAAGTAGTGTCGAGATTGATTAACTACCTTTACTTGTGTAAGTAGTGTCGAGATTGATTACCTACCTTTACTTGTGTAAGTAGTGTCTAGATTGATTAACTACCTTTACTTGTGTAAGTAGTGTCGAGATTGATTAACTACCTTTACTTGTGTAAGTAGTGTCGAGATTGATTAACTACCTTTACTTGTGTAAGTAGTGTCTAGATTGATTACCTACCTTTACTTGTGTAAGTAGTGTCTAGATTGATTAACTACCTTTACTTGTGTAAGTAGTGTCGAGATTGATTAACTACCTTTACTTGTGTAAGTAGTGTCGAGATTGATTACCTACCTTTACTTGTGTAAGTAGTGTCTAGATTGATTAACTACCTTTACTTGTGTAAGTAGTGTCGAGATTGATTAACTACCTTTACTTGTGTAAGTAGTGTCGAGATTGATTACCTACCTTTACTTGTGTAAGTAGTGTCGAGATTGATTAACTACCTTTACTTGTGTAAGTAGTGTCGAGATTTATTAACTACCTTTACTTGTGTAAGTAGTGTCGAGATTGATTAACTACCTTTACTTGTGTAAGTAGTGTCTAGATTGATTAACTACCTTTACTTGTGTAAGTAGTGTCGAGATTGATTAACTACCTTTACTTGTGTAAGTAGTGTCGAGATTGATTACCTACCTTTACTTGTGTAAGTAGTGTCGAGATTGATTAACTACCTTTACTTGTGTAAGTAGTGTCGAGATTTATTAACTACCTTTACTTGTGTAAGTAGTGTCGAGATTGATTAACTACCTTTACTTGTGTAAGTAGTGTCGAGATTGATTAACTACCTTTACTTGTGTAAGTAGTGTCGAGATTGATTACCTACCTTTACTTGTGTAAGTAGTGTCGAGATTGATTAACTACCTTTACTTGTGTAAGTAGTGTCGAGATTTATTAACTACCTTTACTTGTGTAAGTAGTGTCGAGATTGATTAACTACCTTTACTTGTGTAAGTAGTGTCTAGATTGATTAACTACCTTTACTTGTGTAAGTAGTGTCGAGATTGATTAACTACCTTTACTTGTGTAAGTAGTGTCGAGATTGATTACCTACCTTTACTTGTGTAAGTAGTGTCGAGATTGATTAACTACCTTTACTTGTGTAAGTAGTGTCGAGATTTATTAACTACCTTTACTTGTGTAAGTAGTGTCGAGATTGATTAACTACCTTTACTTGTGTAAGTAGTGTCGAGATTGATTAACTACCTTTACTTGTGTAAGTAGTGTCGAGATTGATTACCTACCTTTACTTGTGTAAGTAGTGTCGAGATTGATTAACTACCTTTACTTGTGTAAGTAGTGTTGAGATTGATTAACTACCTTTACTTGTGTAAGTAGTGTCGAGATTGATTAACTACCTTTACTTGTGTAAGTAGTGTCTAGATTGATTAACTACCTTTACTTGTGTAAGTAGTGTCGAGATTGATTAACTACCTTTACTTGTGTAAGTAGTGTCGAGATTTATTAACTACCTTTACTTGTGTAAGTAGTGTCTAGATTGATTAACTACCTTTACTTTTGTAAGTAGTGTCTATATTGATTACCTACCTTTACTTGTGTAAGTAGTGTTGAGATTTATTAACTACCTTTACTTGTGTAAGTAGTGTCGAGATTGATTACCTACCTTTACTTGTGTAAGTAGTGTCTATATTGATTACCTACCTTTACTTGTGTAAGTAGTGTCTAGATTGATTAACTACCTTTACTTGTGTAAGTAGTGTCGAGATTGATTAACTACCTTTACTTGTGTAAGTAGTTTCGAGATTGATTACCTACCTTTACTTGTGTAAGTAGTGTCTAGATTGATTAACTACCTTTACTTGTGTAAGTAGTGTCGAGATTGATTAACTACCTTTACTTGTGTAAGTAGTGTCGAGATTGATTACCTACCTTTACTTGTGTAAGTAGTGTCTAGATTGATTAACTACCTTTACTTGTGTAAGTAGTGTCGAGATTGATTACCTACCTTTACTTGTGTAAGTAGTGTCTAGATTGATTAACTACCTTTACTTGTGTAAGTAGTGTCGAGATTGATTAACTACCTTTACTTGTGTAAGTAGTGTCGAGATTGATTACCTACCTTTACTTGTGTAAGTAGTGTCTAGATTGATTAACTACCTTTACTTGTGTAAGTAGTGTCGAGATTGATTAACTACCTTTACTTGTGTAAGTAGTGTCGAGATTGATTACCTACCTTTACTTGTGTAAGTAGTGTCTAGATTGATTAACTACCTTTACTTGTGTAAGTAGTGTCGAGATTTATTAACTACCTTTACTTGTGTAAGTAGTGTCGAGATTGATTACCTACCTTTACTTGTGTAAGTAGTGTCGAGATTGATTAACTACCTTTACTTGTGTAAGTAGTGTCGAGATTGATTAACTACCTTTACTTGTGTAAGTAGTGTCTAGATTGATTAACTACCTTTACTTGTGTAAGTAGTGTCGAGATTGATTAACTACCTTTACTTGTGTAAGTAGTGTCGAGATTTATTAACTACCTTTACTTGTGTAAGTAGTGTCGAGATTGATTACCTACCTTTACTTGTGTAAGTAGTGTCGAGATTGATTAACTACCTTTACTTGTGTAAGTAGTGTCGAGATTGATTACCTACCTTTACTTGTGTAAGTAGTGTCTAGATTGATTAACTACCTTTACTTGTGTAAGTAGTGTCGAGATTGATTAACTACCTTTACTTGTGTAAGTAGTGTCGAGATTTATTAACTACCTTTACTTGTGTAAGTAGTGTCGAGATTGATTAACTACCTTTACTTGTGTAAGTAGTGTCGAGATTGATTAACTACCTTTACTTGTGTAAGTAGTGTCTAGATTGATTAACTACCTTTACTTGTGTAAGTAGTGTCGAGATTGATTAACTACCTTTACTTGTGTAAGTAGTGTCGAGATTGATTAACTACCTTTACTTGTGTAAGTAGTGTCGAGATTGATTACCTACCTTTACTTGTGTAAGTAGTGTCGAGATTGATTAACTACCTTTACTTGTGTAAGTAGTGTCTAGATTGATTAACTACCTTTACTTGTGTAAGTAGTGTCGAGATTGATTACCTACCTTTACTTGTGTAAGTAGTGTCGAGATTGATTAACTACCTTTACTTGTGTAAGTAGTGTCGAGATTGATTACCTACCTTTACTTGTGTAAGTAGTGTCGAGATTGATTAACTACCTTTACTTGTGTAAGTAGTGTCGAGATTGATTAACTACCTTTACTTGTGTAAGTAGTGTCGAGATTGATTAACTACCTTTACTTGTGTAAGTAGTGTCGAGATTGATTAACTACCTTTACTTGTGTAAGTAGGCTTTGAAACTACTTCAGGTAAAACCTGACTCCAAGAACACCGATTCTCGACCTGTGACTCCAATTATTTCCTTCTGTCATATTTTTACAGCCTCATTCGGTTTAATGGTAGCAGTGTAATCATGGGTGGTTCGATTGACCCTTACGAATCTTGGTAAGTGCATAGCCATGGTCTCTACAATCCGGGGTGCCGGGTTCGATCCCCCCGGCAAGAGTGGACACAAACGTCAGCTACCAATTAGTGGACGCGCCGTGCTCATCCATGTATTCGGGTGGGTAGATCTTACACCTTTTACCACACACATAACCAGTTATAAAATTGCTTTCTTTCCTCTCACATCTTCGCAGCACAGTACACACACACATATATACACACAAACATATACACACACACACATTCTGTTCCAAGGAATCCTGCTGATGGCTATCTATATCCACATACCTCTGAAGCAGAACAGGTCTTTCTGCCTAGGGGTGACGAAGGTTCCACCTAAACGCTGTTAGGTGTCAAAACATAACACTTCCTGGCACCTCTGCCAAAAGAGGACTTGCCCTTGGTGCCCTCGGGCTCACTAGCGATTGTCATACTGACCTTTATGTCTATTTCATTTTCCAGTTGGGGCTCGTCCTGGATACAGGTAGGTTGGCCAACTACTACTACTACTACTACTACTACTATTACTACTACTACTACTACTACCACTACTATCACCACTACCACTACTACTACTGTTACTACTACTAATGCTACTACTACAACAACAACAACAAAAACAACAGCAGCAGCAGCAGCAACAATCCGGTAGGTTCATTCTCATTGAAACGTGGGTTTCACCTTCCGTAGACATTTCCGCTCGATTGCCTTAAGCTTCGGCGTTTCGCGTCGCCCTTTTCTCTCCACGTCCGCATTCGGTCCTTCCTCGATGAGCCCCATTCTCAGCGACCGCTCCCATCGCCCTCATTTTCGTCACTGGCCTCCACCAAACTCGGGCCTAAGTGTAATTAAGGGCTGATTCCCGAGAGGTCCTCTTCAACATTGGCCTCACATCTGGGAATAATCCCCCAAGGACTCCAAATGTTTAGTGCTGAGTTCTGCCCCTTTGTCTATATATTTCATTCGGGTTTTTAAAATGTGCAAGGGGCTCGATACCAGTAAAAGACCTCCTGTCACCGGTTTCTGGACATGGGGCAGAAGGAACCCGTTTCTATTTTAAGGAAGACAAAACCTCACGTTTCTAAAATGGGGTATCTAAACAATAATGGAGTTAGCGGAAGTGGAGGGAGGAGGGGGGTGTTACTTAGGCTGAGTAATTCTCGATTAGAAACTACTCAGGATGCTCGTGATTTGGGAGCGCAACTCTCCTGCATCTTTCTGCTCCTTTCCCCGGTTCTGTTATGGCCCATGGTCCCTCGAAGGTGAAGTCGATGAAAACTAAACATAAGATTAAGAATGAAAGCGTCGATGGAAGCTCCTTTTGACCCTTTTAAGATATCCAATATGGCCGAGAACGACGCATTGGTTCGAAAAGACCAACTCGAATCACACGAAACAAGGTCAGCTGACGTAAGTCCCGTGTTCGCAATTAGTCCGACTTATGACCCTATGACCTTACGACCTTCGAAACTTTCAACAAGTGGGGAAATCCGACCTATAGTTACTTTTCTTTTAATAATTCCCGGACTAACCTTAGGAGGACCTTGGTAATTATATCATTCAAAATAAAATATAAAACAACATAAGGGTTTCAAATTTTGTTATAATCGGCCGAATAGTTACGAAGTTATTGCCAAGTAATTCCAGGGCTAACTTTGGTAGGACATTGGAATTTATATCATTCAAAATAAAATATAAAACAACATAAGGGTTTCAAATTTCGTTAGAATCGGTCGAATAGTTACAATTTTATTGCCAAATAAATCCCGGACTAACCTTGGTAGGACATTGGCATTTGTTATAATTCAAAATAAAATATAAAACAACATAAAGGTTTCAAATTTCATTCGAATCGGCTGAATAGTTACGAAGTTATTGCCCCCAAACCCATTGGAAAGTAAAATGTTTACCATCCAACCGACTGACTTACGCAACGACATAGTAACTTATAGAATCGCACGCGACTAAAAAAATCAAAGAGAATGGAAAAGTTATATACAACCCCATATATCGTTGGGAGGAGGGCGAAGCTAGCGATGCTCTCGGATATAAAGTGATAACAGAAGAGTAAAGCACAACATTCCAAGCCTCTCCTTCTTCAATCACTTGAATGCGATAAATAATGTTTAGTTTATTTCCAATAGTAAGGAAAACTGCGGCGTTCGTTGTGATGATATGCGGTTATTAAGGCAATGACTTTACATTGCATCGTACACAACTAGGAGGAGGAAGGGGGGGCTCTTCATTCACGCCAGGCCAGTGAATCTATCCAATTAACTAATCTAACAGCCCTGTTAGAATAGTATAATCTATCTTTTTCCAAGTCAAAAAGATATCGACCGCGACTCATTAGGTAAATATGAGGTCAATGACGGCTCGAGGGGGTTTAATAGACGTAATGTAAATGATCTAATTTTGTCTTTTTGTTAAAAAAACGTTATTCCAATTCGCTTGCTTTAATTATGATTTTTATCCTCGTTTTCACACAATAAATATTTCTACGTTGATGTCGCAACTGTGGGAGCTCGTTCGGATTAAGCTTCTCGAACGGCGGAAAATTCTCGAAAGTGGATCTCACTTGGTTGAGAGGAATAATATAGTGACGGGATCAAATTAAAAAAAAAGCAACATCGAAGTAGAATGACAAATAAAGCAGCCTCCTGTATGAAGTCTTCCGTAAAGTAAAGTACCTGAAGATTTTGGGATGTTCTATTGCTACCCTTTTTTCACTTTTCACTAATTGAGACAGTTCCCTAAAAACTGCTCCTACACCCATACCCACCCACATGCAATAGGGGTTTTTCCAGGACCATCCCCTCTTATCTTCGGATAAGATGATGGAGGGATGAGAGAGACCGGATAAATAGAAACTAAGTACTTTCCCCAACTGACTTAAGCCGGGCCGTGGTAAGGACATTGAAAGGATATACAGAAACCTAAACATTGCGCTCGTTAGACTATCGACATACTTAATGGGTAAGCGGCTCTCTGTGCGAGAGAAGTAGAAACTGAAGCCCTCACCTCTCCGGAAGTCGCCAAATGCCTTCAAACAATACACTTGCGGGCACAAATGCGCTCTCATAAGAGTTTAATTTGCTGACGTCTTGATCCATTAGTTAGGGGGGAGGGCGCAAAACAGAGAAAATAACGACAGAAATTAAAAGTAGCAACTCATGGGCAAAGGTAACTGAAATTATAAAATTCAAAAGCTACAGACAGGTAAGTGTTCAAAGTGTTTTTTTTTAACGAAACATAAATAGAAATAAAATCAAAAGAGAACCGCTCAACATTCTTCCATGTTCGTGTCTACCTTTAACAAATTGTTTGTGAGGTGTTTCTTGACCTGCAAATGTGTCTTTAGTGATAGGAGGTCCAACGAGCACGCAAAATTCACCTTCCCAATGGCAACATTCTGGTTTGTTCAATCTGTACCCTACAAAGGCCACGTTTGGAGAGATTGCCCAATGATTTGTAGAAATGTCTTAACTGCGCCGGAGAACAAGATTATACCTATGAGCTACCTTGTAAAGAAAGACGTTCACCAGAAAAAGAGAACATAAAAAGTGCAAGAGAAAACAATAGCAATTTTCACCTATCGGAGTGTGCCAAGGCAGCAGTCGCGGAAAGCAACGGCCAAAAGACGATACTTATTAGAATTTTTTTCAGGAATATTTAAATCATAATTATCAATTTCCTAGGAGAAGTATCATTTGCCTCTGCCGGTCTTCTTAATTACTTCTTCTGTAGGTCATTTTTAATATTGGTACTGTAAAGTTGCTTAAGGTTTAATCCACAGGTTTCTCATTTTTTTTACTTTTATTTGATTATTGCGATCCTGTAAATTCTTCAACAACGATTTTGAGACAAGTAGGCCCAGGACATTGCGTCCCACAGTATAAAAGTGAGCTCTCGTTTGACAGTGCTCTGAATTAGCTCATTTTAATTGGGAATTTATACAAACTATTTCGTGTAACTTATGATAGGCATTGAGCTTAACTGGTTCCAGTGAGAAACTTTAATTTCACCTAAAGATTATGGCTACATTATTTTCTTTAACTTTTTTCAATCATTGATTGCTTAAATATGACTTTTCTGTGTGATGAAAGTCATTCGTCACTCCAATTTGTATTTCATTATTTTCTATAATTAATTGTAGTTAGTATGACCTGACCATTTTTTGCCTACAAAGGTAGGTTTACGTCCACTTAACGTAACTTAAATAACTCTAGCTTCTGAGCTGTGTTGAGTGACGAGGATGTGTTCCATTCTTTTTTCTATTTCTCTGGGGAGATCATATATATATATATATATATATATATATATATATATATATATATATATATATATATATATATATACGTTTTATTAAATCAAGAAGATACTGAGTCAACATTCTAACCAAGTTGGTGTCTTGATTGCTCTTCTGGTCACAGGGGAGCAGATGGTTCAAAGTTAGGTTCCTTCTGTGTCAGGCGAGAGATCGAGGTGATCCCAGAGATTTTTGCGATGATACCACACGTTGAAAACAAGAAATATACCAAAACATGTTCTGTAATGATTATGCACACATTGCTAACCTGATCCGACCCGGCACCGTCCCCACAGAAATGCACCGCATGCTCGTGAAAAACGGCATACAAGAAATGTGGTTCCCGGAAAATCCGCCCTCTGAGGAAATACTGCGTATCAACCTCCAACCCCATTGCGAAGGTAATTGCCAAAAGCTTCCTACTTGGAACGCTCACCACCACCCTCACGAGACTCATGGCTCCTAGCTCAGGCAGAGAAGCAAAATACAGAGACAAACACGCAAACAACATCAACATATCCATGCAACGAGCACACGGTGACAGGGGCTGTGAGGCCCAAATAGGTGGAACAAGACTCGCTCTACAAAGACCTCGTATTCACACTGTCGTTGAGTCGAACGTCGATGTTAGCCGAAGATTGACTCTGCGGTGACGCGGGAAGCACCCCATAAATTAGGATATAGATCCCAGTGCGAGGGTTAAATAATCAAAATAGAGTGCGGTTGGTCTAGATAATTAATTCGTAGAGGTTCTGGGTTTAGCGAAACTGATTGTAGAAAAATAATTTTACTATATACAAAAAAAATATTATTAGAAAAAGTCAATAAATGACAATAAATAAGATGAGACCCTGAGTACCAAACGTGTGTGTGTGGGGGGGGGGGTACAAATTACTCGACGGGGACGAGAGTTCGAGAGAAGATGCACGGTGATTGATTCCAGGGAAAGGGCAAAGAGTGCAAATGACGAAGAGACACACGTAAATACTAATTGACTGGAGGCTTTGGATACGACGAGTAAGCGGGGTGCTGCAAAATTCCTTTTTTTTTAACCTTGCTGAGAAATGAAAAAGGGAGTACTGCAATATTCGGGTCAACAATTACTTTATATTCATTGGTTTAAAATATTGAGTCTCACATAAACTCGTTTAATTCATAGCTGTATAGTTTGTTTTTTAGATTTCCTTTTTTTATGTGGTAATTAAAGATATATTTTGTTTAGAAGTATTTAATTCAATCCTCGAAACGCTGAGCATGGCACTAGAAATCCTCAAAGATTAAAATCACGTAATAATAATAATAATAATAATAATAATATAGCACTCTTAGAGAAAATGTAATCAAGGAGTTTTTGAAGTACGTACCATACCTATACGTACGTACACCACCATTCGGTCCTTGAAATAGCACGACAGTGAAAATTAATTAAAATTAATATATCATTAGACGCAAAAATTGAAATATATCAATAAAAATGTATTTAATTTAATAAAGATTAAAAGGATTGCTTCTTTAAACATGCCTCGTGTTGGATTTTCAGCCAAAAAAACATGACCGGGCGAATTGGCTATATCGGGTGGTTCAGATTTTTAATATGAATACCACGCAATGGCTTCGCCACGTCATCCCCCCTCCCTACGGGGAAAGCTTGTGCTTCACTACTAAGATTAAAAATTAAAATCTGAAAAAAGCCGCCGTGGTTAAATTTTTATAAATTTTCTGAACTTCGCCAATTATAATAATTTTAAAAAGGAACTCGAAACTAAATTTTCTGAACTTCACCATTTGTAATTCTTTGGGTTTTAAAAAATTAAAACAAAATTGATACTTATATTTATTTCTGAACTTCCCCATTTTGTTTTTTTATATTATAAAAGAATTATTAAAAAATAACTTTGCTAAAAAAACATAAGTCATAACCAAACTAAGATGAAATTATTATTCAATTACTCAAAAAATTCCCCTTCTTAAAATATAGATAATATGAATATTATTTATATCGATGGATAGGTAAAAGAACGAGCCACCAAGTGTAGGCCATGAATGGTCTTTTGCAGTCTCCTTCTTTTCTTATGTTCTTATGTTCTTATGTTCACATGAAAATACAATTGGATATATTTTATATTCTTGTCTGTTCCTTTAATCATGCCTCATCCTAGCTAATTAGACTGCAAAAAAATCACATTTTCGGCAAGAATGGGTTTGGGCAAAATTTTATATTAATGTGTTATATATCGTTAGGTATGTAATTAAAGGCGCTATTCGCATGCTGAGTTTAGTGAGATACCCATTTACATGAGTTTAGTGAGATGCCCATTTAAACAAATTAAGTGAGATGTCCATTTACACGAGTTAAGTGAGATGTCAATTTACACTAGGAAAGAAATGGTGGTCATTTCTTTCATGAGGGTCCAAATGTCAGATCGCCCAGGTATGAAAGGGAACATGTGCAAAAGTCCGTCTCATGACTTCTTGGGAAACCCCCTAAATGGGGGTGCGCACACGAAATCTTATATTTTTAAGATAACATTAAATAGTTAATTTAATGCGGTATTTTATCTCTAAGTTTAATTAAATGCGCAAAAGAACTAAGCATGATATGGTCGCTTAACGTTCAGGGGTGCTCTATTTTTGGACCTCCTCCCGCCCGCCGGGCCCATTGAATACTGTATATCTATAGTCTCTATAGTCAAACCCTATAATTTATATACTATTAGACGCGCATTAATATCTACTCTAATATGGTGTATTCTACATTTTTCTATTTATGTAAACAACAAAGTTATTATCACTTAACTTTCACCGAGTGGAAAAAATTTATAAATGTTTTTGTCCAAAGGGGTTTTCGCCAATAACTTTCTTAATGGGCACCGTATCTTCGGCTTTTATATATCATTTTATAGATAATTAGACCTACGAGTTGATAATTAAATTTAATTTAGTTAAAATCTAATTTCGATCCTTTAATCATGCCTCATCCTGCCATTTCTGTAAAAATATTTTGGTTTTCGGCTCCCACCCACCCCCCCTCCCCAAAATGGGCGAAATATTATAATAATGTTTTATATATCGTTGGATATGGTCGGTTTACCGCGCCCAGTGCAGTATACTTCGTAAACGCCTCTGCACATGCTAAATATTGCTTGAGCGCGATGGTATCCCAGTTTCCATTGCTTTAAAGTCCTCTATAATTTTTTACGCATATTTACACTAAATTGAAATTTAAAATTACGACATGAGTCAGTAATTGCGTTTGCACATTTTTTTTTTAATTTCCTATGGGAGAAAATAGCCATGGACCATGTGCAATCGAGTTGGCATCTCTCCAGACAGGATTCATCAGCTTATTCATACACTATTTATTATCGTATCGCAATACAATTTGCACCATTTAATTCACCCAAATGAATACTATGCGAAGGTTAAATAAAATGGCCATCATATATAGTTACAAAGGCCCGAGCGTCACAATTCACCACTTTGTCTTAGAACACAAACTGCAGAAAAGGGGTTCTCGGGGGTACGCCTCCCTCCGAGTTTAGGTTGTAGACAAAAACGGATATAAGTTTCGTAATCTACGACTCAGAAAGTTTGTAGATTCTGTTTTCGAGGTTAGAAAGCTCAATGGTAGACATTATATACACAATAACATTGATAATCTCTTGATGCAAATGGTAGTATGAAGATATATGTGGGAACATAGTGTCCCATATACCCCAAATGTTTACATAGTATCAGAAACGTAAAAGCGCCACTCTTTTAACCCATTTTTTTATCCAAATTTCAGTTTTCTAAGATATTTTGTTTACGAAAGAGCGGGATAAACACAACAGAAAATCAAATCAAAGGCATAACAGTTGACATAAGTGGTCGATGGACCTACAATTTAATGGGGGATCCGAACCACGATGTTTTAGTGTCTTTTCCTTATTTCGTTGTATTATATGTTGTCCTGTGCCCCGTGTGTCAATGTTTGGCACGAGGAATAGATAGAGGTAAAAGAGTAATAGAAGGAAATGGAAAGAAGTTTGAGGTTTGCAGAAAGTTGCAAGTTTGCGTGGGTGCGCTAATTTCTGTTCTCAAAGCCATTTTTAGAGTTGAGTTCGAAATAAATAGTAAGCAAATGTTGTTTGTTTGTTTTAGTGTTTGTGTTGTGTTTTTGGCTTTAGAGCCGTTACTGGTAAGCTATATTTTCTCAATTTGTTTTTAATTTGTTTTGCTCTCACATTCTTGTATCTTTGTGTTTTTTCTTAGTGTTTGCTATTAATTTTGTATATTTTCCTTTTCTTAATAAATATTTTATTCGGTCAGTTCTGTCGTTTTCCGGTGTTTTTAATGTCTCATTCGGGTGATCATAATTGGGTTTTATACGTAAATCTACTCTTCTTCCCTTTGGTCCCCTTTGTTTGTAGCACTCGGTAACGGCATGCATTGTCACTTGTCTCCAACCTGGTCCTCGTGCTATTTGGTTGTTGAGTTGTTGAACACATTCTTTAACCATCGAATATATTATTTGGGGCCTCTATGTATGGAGTTATTCTTGGTGAGGCCCGATTTTCCTGGTGCTTTTTGTTTAAAATTTGAGATGGTATTTCTTAGCTCTTCGGTAGTAACTTTGGCGTTAATTCCTTCATTGGCATATCTTCCTTCTTCTAAGGAATGATGCGAGTAGATCCGTTCTATTTCCTGGATTAATTAATCGATTATCTAATTTTAAAATTCCCTATTAAAATTCTCATTCTCCTCTTCACTTATGCAGAGCACTCTTTTCCAGTGTTCCCTGAATAATCTTTCAATCTAGTATTCCTCTTCACTTATATTTCCATGTCTTTGTTTTCTCTTTTCATTTAGTATTTCCCATTCGTTCTATTTTCTTCCAGAATTCTTGGGGCGTTAGCTCGTTGTCAAAATTTTGAACGGCAGTGTCCTAGTATTCCTTTTGTCTGTCAGTTATTTATCTTAGCAGTTCTCTCATTTTCGTTCTTAGATTCAAGTATCTTTCCTTTGTTAGTCAGTTTCTTAGTATATCCTCATTGAATAATAATAATCTTATTGACGTATTATTTGCTTTTATCTTCGGGTCCCGTATGAAATATTTAATTGTTTTATAAACAGTTCTGGGGCTCGTATGGCTCTATGTGGTTTGTATATACTCGTATGTCCCCATTCTATTGAGTTCGTCGTCGATCTCTTCAAGTGTTGCTTCATTGAGTCCATTTGGCACATAATTATCTAATTTCTGTTTGTATTTCGCTGATTCGGCTCTGTGTATGCCTTCCATTTTCTTGCGGGGATCTGAATTGGTTGCTGATGAATGGTGAGTAGCGCTTCTGTATGATCGTTGCAGATAACATCTATAGGTTTCAAATGATAATTAAATGGCAGATTGTTATTTACAAGGCATATGTCTGGTGTTTTTGCTTTACATTTCTGATGAACTTTCGAAAGTCCGGGCCTAGTGGTCTGACTATACATTTATCTATTAGGGTTTGTAGGTCTGCTCCTGATTGCTTTGTTTCCTCTGTATCCGGTATGTGGGCATCTTGTATTTAAATCCCCCCATAAACAAGATTGGTAGTCTATTATTAAATATTCTCACAAAGTTGTATATTTGAAGATTTAGGCACTGAGGCGGTTGATACCGCGTAACAATTATTATGTTGCATAGTTCCATTCTTATCTCGATTGCGAAATAAGATTCGGTTATTCCTTGAGGCGTCCTGCAGTCCAGTTCAGTTTTGATAGCTATTGCTGCGCCAGCATGATGTTTGTTCGTATGACCAGTGGCTATTCTTTCAGAGTTATGTACTTATCTTAATGTTTTCCGTTTCAAGGTTTAACCCGTGTTCAGAGATTAGTATTAAATCCGGATCGATTTATCTTAATATGTTTTCAAATATGCTTTCTTATCTTTCCATCCATTGGTATTTATTTGTAATAATCGTAGTTTGCTTCCTTCCATGATCGTTGTTTGACTTTTAACGGTTGTTGTATTTTGGGTGAGTGGAGTATACTAGGGTCTTTTTAACGGTACCTTTTCCTGACCGTTTTTCTCTTTCTTCCCATTCTTCCTGAAATTTGTTTTTGTTTTTTTGCTGATTCGCATTTACGGGTAGATGGAGCGGGCGTTGTTTCTCTTGGAGAGTGGTCCGTGGTTTTCTTTTTATGTTTTGGTGTCTTGCGTCTTGATTCTTGGGCATCTTCGATGTTTGATTCGTCATTGCTTATTTCTATTTTTATTATGTTTCTTGAATAACTACCTTACTTGTTTCTTCCGAGATCTTTACGTTAAAGATATCTGAGGAATCTTCTTTCTTCGGGAATTTCATCGGTTCGAGAGTTTTCATTTAGCATGGAATTTAATGTGGTTGCGTATGTACCTGGTTGTGCTATATTCATAACGTGTGAGTGTAGAATACACCTTAGGATTTTAAAATTCAGGGTTTCGTCGTTCATTTGTGTGGTCTCGCTGGTGTTCTTTGATGCTGCTGCGTAGGGGATTTTATTTGTTTGTTTCCTTAGTTGGCCTTTTGTTTCTTTCTTCTGATTATTTCTCTCCTTTTTAGCCTTTAATCTATCCTTGCTGGCCACGCTGATGCACATTTTGATGGTATTCATGAATTTTCTCCAAGTGTAATCACCACTGCATTCTGAGAATTTTTTTTTATCTTTGGTAGGGCACTTGGTGGTAGTGTGGTCTCCCATTTTGTAGTACTGGAAGCACATCTAGATACTAATGTATTGATCTCTCTTTATGTTTATTGCAGGTATCCTCGTGTTATAGGCAAGCAGTCCTTTTTCAAGGGCTTTAGGTGCGATCTCGGTTGATTCACAAAGGATTTTAAAGACGTGTGTGTGTTTCCTGTTTATTATAACGTCGCGTATTTCCAGCCATTGTTGTCGTTTTTGTAGTTCCTATCTATGTTATTCTGGGGTGTGTTCGCCTACTTATGACTCAAACTTGGGCACACAATGCTTCGGCTGGCTAAAATCTGGGGGAAACTCTGATAAAAGCTGATAAAAGCAGAAGTTCCACGTCGTTGTTATCCCGCATATGACATAGAATCCGTTTGGTGTTTCTATGCATTTGATTAAGGCGATCTGAAGGACTAAATATACTTTGTGCGACATCTTGAAGTTTCAGTTTAGTCCCGTTTAGTAATATCCTTCCTGCGTGGGGGCGCACATACCCTGACCACCCTACCTAAATTGGCATAGCCCTATAAGCAATCCTGCAGTCAGGTTTAAGGTCGTGACCTATAATCAGGGTCCTTCTCTGGCCCCCTAATGTGGTCTCCAGGAGTTCACTACGCCCTACTAATGACTGCTTCTGGGACTTTGCTGGTGGTCAGGTTATGTTGTGCTAGATTGAAATACAGTGTGAGAATGCAAAAGATATAAAAATGCGGAGAGTAAAAGGTAAGAAAGTTCTGAGGAGATCACCGCTTTGGAGTCATACTTGTAAATCGGAAATAAAGAAATCTCCAATCAGTCTGCATATATTTCTTCTTTATTTGGCGTCTTTTCTCCTTCGTATGTGGGGGTAGTTAAATAATAGATGATTCCGCTTTTTTGGATACTTCCTTAAGAACAGTTGATTTCCGTGAAAAAATCACGTTTTCTGCCTATTCGACTTGTCTTTGACCTTGCCTCCTTTATCGGTGAATAGCTTACCAGAGCGCATAACGCTAAAAGTTGTCAGATTGACTGAACTGTCTGGAGAATGCTGTAAAACCGATATTGTGCAACTTCTGAACAGTTGTAGCAGATGCATGATGCCTCACAATTGCCATATTATCTGTATTTATTCAGCTAAAACAATACCAAAGGATCAGTCAATGATATAGCCTGTATTATCTTAGACAATTTCAGTAAAAATAAAAATGATCATTGGTGCAAAAGTGAAATTTGCCACTTTGTAAACCTCATAATTTTGTTTACCAGTTATCCTTAGTATTCTTGGTCATTTGTTATGGTTCCCAGGTGAGATAAAAGTCACCACCTTTTTTCACAGGTTGGGATGGGTTAGGTAGTTTAGGTTAGGTAAATTAGGTCATGGTAATTTGTTGTTGTTGTGACCTGTGCGAAATAATGGAACTTCGAGCGGACCATTCTTTGTTCCAGTAGGTTATGACCGCCGGTGAATTGGGTATTTCAGAGAATGTTGTTCTGCTACACGTCGCCATTAATGCGCTACATATTTGTTATGCTACGAAAGCAATTACCTCAAATTTCTTTCTGTTAATAATTAATCTCACCCCAAATATGTAACTTTTATATTCTCTGTTTCTACCATTTCTACGAATAACTCGTTTTCTATTGTCGTACTCTATAATTTAGCTTCCAATTTAGCCAATGGGAGACTAAATTAATTATGATCTGAATCATGCAAGTTACTTTAAACGCACTTAGCTCTTAGTCCATAGACAAATGATTGATTTTAGCCGGTACAGAGCCATTTAAAACCTTTTAATAGATTCCTAAATAATTCATGCTTATTTAACACTTTCTTTACTGATATTTATTCAGCGTGGTAACTACGCACTAATTTTCATACTCTTTCATTTCATACAAATAAAATAATTTGCATATATATATATATATATATATATATATATATATATATATATATATATATATATATATATATATATATATATATTTATATATATATATATATATATATATATATATATATATATATATATATATATATATATATATATATATATATATGTGTGTGTGTGTGTGTAATTGGCTTAATCGAAAGACTTTTTATGTTCTCAATATCTTTCCAACTCGCGGAATTCCGAAAAATAAATCGGTCTTTAAGATATAATAAAAAAATGATCGCAATAGTGATCACATAGGGATTTAGCTCAATGATTGCAATAGTGATCACATAGGGATTTAGCTCAATGATCGCAATAGTGATCACAGAGTGATTTAGCTCAATGATCGCAATAGTGATCATAGAGGGATTTAGCTCAATGATCGCAATAATGATCACAGAGGGATTTAGCTCAATGATCGCAATAATGATCACAGAGGGATTTAGCTCAATGATCGCAATAGTGATCGCAGAGGGGTTAGCTCAATGATCGCAATAATGATCACAGAGGGATTTAGTTCAATGATCGCAATAGTGATCATAGAGGGATTTAGCTCAATGATCGCAATAGTGATCACAGAGGGATTTAGCTCAATGATCGCAATAGTGATCGCAGAGGGATTTAGCTCAATGATCGCAATAATGATCACA
Source organism: Ceratothoa steindachneri (assembly GCA_963969495.1). Classification (NCBI taxonomy): domain Eukaryota; kingdom Metazoa; phylum Arthropoda; class Malacostraca; order Isopoda; family Cymothoidae; genus Ceratothoa; species Ceratothoa steindachneri. The sequence continues at coordinate 80,699,304 of OZ018337.1, forward strand.
GAGGGATTTAGCTCAATGATCGCAATAGTGATCGCAGAGGGGTTAGCTCAATGATCGCAATAATGATCACAGAGGGATTTAGCTCAATGATCGCAATAGTGATCGCAGAGGGATTTAGCTCAATGATCGCAATAATGATCACAGAGGGATTTAGCTCAATGATCGCAATAGTGATCGCAGAGGGGTTAGCTCAATGATCGCAATAATGATCACAGAGGGATTTAGTTCAATGATCGCAATAGTGATCACAGAGGTATTTAGCTCAATGATCGCAATAGTGATAACAGAGGGATTTAGTTCGTACTTTAATTGCAATTTACACTCGTTTGGATGAATCTTTTTTTCATCCTCTCGAGGAGGTTTGCAAATGCTCTACTTGTTATAACATTCTTTCTCACTTTTCCCTCATATCTTTCAATCTATTTTTAGTCGCGTGTAGGCGACTCTATAAGTTAGTATGTGCGTCGTAAGTAGTCGGTCGGATGGTAACCATTTTACTTTTCAATGAGTCTTTTGGCAACAACATCGTAACTATTCGGCCGATTCTAACTAAATTTGAAACCCTTATGTTGTTTAACACTTTCTTTCGAATTATATAATTGCCAAGGTCCTTTCAATATTAGGCTAGTAATTATTAAAAGAAAACTAACTATGAATCGGATTGCAGCACTTGTTGAAAAAATTGAAGGTCATAAGTCAGAATAATTGAGAGACAAGAACAAGATCTATTGTTTTTGTTCTTGTCTTTCATACAGTTCCATTTTTACTGAGTTGACATAGATTAGCCGGATTACACTTCAACTTATATCTTCTAAAGGTTGATTTTTAATTAGCGATTAAATTTACTTTTATTTCATCTTTACCACAATGATCCATGTAATGTTTCAGTTTATTGTTTGTTTACAATGAATTTATTCACTATTATGAAGTTACACTCAAATTTTCCCTGTCTCCTCTTCTACAATTTAGATAAACATTGATTATAGCGTGCGGTGAATTGCAAGCGACCGGCTTAAAAGCTTCAATTGAATGAGTTTCTTTTGAAACAGGATAGCGCAGTCAATACGTCGCTCGCCAATGGTGATCCAGCGAAGCAGGAAGCCGTGAGCAACTTGCCTCACGCTAATTTTGGTTTTTATTTTTCTTGTCTCTTTTCCTACACCCCTCTATCTAAAATATATTTTTTTAAAGCACTTTCCATTTCTTTCTTGCAGTAAGTAGTCTTTCCCCTGGCTAGATTGATACGACGCTATTAACTAGCATTCATTTCCTCTTCTAAATTTAAGAAATATCTCTCATAGCTATTATTGTTCATTTAAACATATTAAAATGTATGAAATAATTGAAAAAAGTGGATATGAAATATTTTCAAAACCTACCCTTTTTCTAAAAAAAAAAATGCTCAGGCAAAATCCAGACAGTTAAACTAGATCATCTTGTTTGTATTTGCGTGATTATGTATTTCAATGTTAAAATACTCCCATAGTAGATTTACTGGTCTATTCGGTTGTAACTGATGGTTTGGGAATGGTTTCTCTTGAATAAAACATCCACAGAAAAGGGTTTAAGAAAGGAAACATACACTTAGTGAGTCAATCTCAGCAGTTGGAGATAATCTTGATTAACACTTCTCGTAATTTGCTACATGGTATTCCTGCAAATAAACACTTCTACTAATTTGCTACATGGTATTCTTGCAACTCAACACTTCTCGTAATTTGCTACATTGGTATCTTTGCAACTCAACACTTCTCGTAAGTTGCTACATGGTTTTCCTGCAACTCAACACTTCTCGTAATTTGCTACATGGTATTCCTGCAACTCAACACTTCTCGTAATTTGCTACATCTTTGCAACTCAACACTTCTCGTAATTTGCTACATGGTATTCCCACAAATCAACACTTCTCGTAATTTGCTACATAGTATTCCTCCAAATCAACACTTCTCGTAATTTGCTACATATTTTCAACTCAACACTTCTCGCAATTTGCTACATAGTATTCCTGCAAATCCACACTTCTCGTAATTTGCTACATGGTATTCCTGCAACCCAACACTTCTCGTAACTTGCTACATGGTATCTTTCCAACTCAACACTTTTCGTAAGTTGCTATATGGTACCTTTTCAACTCAACACTTCTCGTAATTTGTTACAGGGTATTCCTGTAAATCAACACTTTTCGTAATTTGCTTCATGGTATTCATGCAAATCAACACTTCTCGTAACTCGCTACGTGATATTCATGCAAATCAACACTTTTTTTAATTTGCTCCATGGTATTCTTGCAAATCAACACTTCTCGTAATTTGCTACATTGTATTCCTGCAAATCAACACTTCTTTTAATTTGCTACATGGTATTCCTGCAAATCAACACTTATCGTAATTTTATACATGGTATCTTTGCAACTCGACACTTCTCGTAATTTGCTACATGGTATTCCTGCAACTCAACACTTCTCGTAATTTGCTACATGGTATATTTGCAACTCAACACTTCTAGTAATTTGCTTGATGGTATTGCTGCAAATTAACACTTCTCCTAATTTACTACATGTATTCCTGGAAATAAACACTTCTCTTAATTTGCTACATGGTATTCCTGCAAATCCACACTTCTCGAAATTTGCTACATGGTATCGTTGCATCTCACCATTTCTCGTAATTTGATGTATTGTATCCTTGCATCTCACAGCTTCTCGTAATTCACTGCATGGTATCGTTGTATATCAACAGTTCTCGTAAGTTGCTACATGGTATCCTTACAATTCCACACTTATCATAATTTTTATATGGTATCCTTGCAACTCAACACTTCTCGTAATTTGCTACATGGTATCTTTGCAACTCAACACTTCTAGTAATTTGCTTGATGGTATTCCTGCAATCAACACTTCTCCTAATTTGCTACATGGAATTCCTGGAAATAAACACTTCTCGTAATTTGCTACATGGTTTTCCTGCAAATCCACACTTCTCGAAATTTGCTACATGGTATCGTTTCATCTCACCATTTCTCTTAATTTGTTGTATTGTATCCTTGCATCTGACAGCTTCTCGCAATTTACTGCATGGTATCGTTGCATCTCAACAGTTCTCGTAATGTGCTACATGGTATCCTTACAACTCAACACTTCTCGTAATTTGTTTTATGGTATCCTTGCAACTCAACACTTCCCGTAATTTGCTGTATGGTATTGTTGCATGATATTTGGGTAATTTGCAATATTGTAGCATTGCAACTCATTTTAACTAATGACTATAGATGACTATAGATGACATGCAACTGAATAATTATCTCTGATGATGAATGATTATGACTATATATGAATAAATCAAATTCAATATTAAATTTACTCATTGTTGTGTATAATATGAACTTTTCACAAACGAGGTAGATTTTCGAAATGTCGAGATTAAAGAAACTTCTTTTAACGTCTGATCTGACCTTCCTTGTGTGGACCAGGGACTGGTGTTAGAAATTACGTCCTCACATGGTTTCTAGCATGCATTGCCTTTAAACTGACAATTGTAACATTCACTGTGGCCAAAGGGGTTAGTAGAATGACCGTATAATCAGCCTTTGATAATATTTTTCTATTTTGTGTCCTTTCGTTGTACATGAGCGGGGCATTACTCTGTTGTTTCTCATAAATATATATACCACCTTTGTAAAAACTCTCGTTAGTTCTTGATAATGAAGTGAACAAGTTCGAAAGCACTTGGAGTCCACCTTTCATTTTCCTGCGGGTTTTTGCATTTATTGCTCTATTCACGCGCTACTTTGTGAGTTTCTCATATCCATATATATATATATATATATATATATATATATATATATATATATATATATATATATATATATATATATATATATATATATATATATATATATATATATATATATATATATATATATATATATATATATATATATATATATATATATATATATATATATATATATATATATATGTGATAGAACGGGTTGAGGCCGCTTAATTTCAACCACTATCACATGTTATTTAAAACCACGATGCTACCCACGTGCATCTTCGCCTTGAAGCCGGGGGCCTTATCGCAGCAACCTGAGTCAATGTTTAAACAAGGAGGTTTATCTTCCCCCGTTCGCCCCATGCGTCGACTTCGCCAGATTGAGTTAGGCTTATGGGCAGATAAGGCATTGTTCTCAGGCTCGGCTGTGCATTCCCTCGAAGCCCCCCACTCCATTGTCCCCCACGCCAAGGGGATGTCCCGACTATTTATATGGAAACTTAACCACTAAGAGGCAGATTAGAGATCCAGATTTTCTTCGCGAGACATCACTACGGTCCAGTCTCACATTGTGCACCAAAGGGCCCTCGACCTCGAGATCCACTATCACTTGTCCAGAAGAAGGACAATATCCCTTGAGTGCTAAGGTTCGAGCCTTCGTGACGCCAAGTCCACAAGGCTTCCCCTGTTGTTCAGAAAGAGAACAACGTTAGAACAGCTATTGTTCTTTCGAGCCCGTTGACAAGAAACGGTTGTCACCCCCCCCCTGATGTTTAGAAGAGAACAACGTAGAACAGCCATTGTTCTTCCAGCCCTTTCGCCAAGAAACGGTTCTCACCCTTCCCCCTTGTTGTTCAGAAGAGAACAACATTAGAACAGCCATTGTTCTTTCGAGCCCGTTGACAAGAGACGGTTCTCACCCCCCCCCTGTTGTTCAGAAGAGAACAACGTAGAACAGCTATTGTTCTTCCAGCCCGTTCGCCAAGAAACGGTTCTCACCCTTCCCCCTTGTTGTTCAGAAGAGAACAACATTAGAACAGCCATTTTTCTCGAGCCCGTAGACAAGAGACGGTTCTCACCCCCCTGTTGTTCAGAAGAGAACAACGTAGAACAGCCATTGTTCTTCAAACCCGTTCGTCAAGAAACGGTTCTCATTCCCAAGACACCACGTCAGGATCATTTAATTCCCCCGCCTTCGGCTGGAACTCGCCAGCGGACCGAAAATTCCTTCACGTCGCCTTCCTCTGCACAACAAGTGTAATTACGTAAGCCGAACGTTACCTTTGAGTATTTAACCCTTTTGTCAACTCTATCCTGTGCTTTAAATGGTTTAGCGAACCATCTCATCCCTTTAATTTATATTTGTTTTACCTTTTTAAATCTCTTAATCCTCGGATTAGCTAGATTTCCCACGACCCTTTCCAATTCTCTGTTTATGTCAATATTTTCCGTTTTGTGTGTTGTTGATAGTTTTTATTAATAAAACTCTATTTTATTAATGATAGCCATATTATTATCCTTGAGCTCAGTTCCACTTCTTAAGCATATCGAAGATACATAATATTGGTCAACCCAGACATCCACGCACTCTGAAGATAATTAAATAAGTTCCCTCAACGAATAGTTATATATGGTATATCGTCGAGAGTCCATTCTACGACATATATATATATATATATATATATATATATATATATATATATATATACTATTTAAATTTGGTATCAAGTGTGTAAGGTTTAATGCTATATCTTTGCAAACACTGGTTTCAGTCGAGTAAAGCATAGTGTTATTCGTTATAATAATAGAGTATAGTAGTTCCCTTTTGTTTTAACGATTACTATCCCCTTTTTTTTGGAAACTAAAGAAGCTGGAGTAGCTCAAGGAACTGTTATAATAATTTGTTGTGTTTTTTTTTTTGTGTGATTTTAGTCAGTGGTTATTTAGATCGAGAAACCAAGTACGAATAGGTCAGTGCCCATATTTAGGTAGGCTAAGTCTCTAGAAGGCATAATTCTTGTTGCAAGGAATTTTAGTTGGTTGACTATTGCGCTCCCAAGTGCAAAGATGACTCAGTTCGAAATCTTTAAAGCGCAAGGAGAATCCTTGGGACTTTCCGGAAATGAACTAATTGAGTACGTTCAAGAGGAGCAAAGAACAGAAAGAGAAAGAGAAATCCAACGAGAAGAAAGAGAAAGAGAATTTCAACGAGAAGAAAGAGAAAGAGAGACTCAACGAGAAGAAAGAGAGGAACGGAAAAGACAAGCTGAGCTTCACCATCAGATTGAATTAGCTCGTGTTGAAGCAGAAATACAGTCAGCCAGTTCACGTTCGGAAGCTTCCCCCCCAATCTCCCACTAAAGCTCCCTAATTTCAGGGGTGGAGAGGATTTCGGAGCATTTTTAGCCCACTTCGAAAAGATCCTCGAAATCAATAACATGGATCTGGAGGCTGAAGGTGTAGCCAGATTACTTCCCTTGTTAAATTGTAAATTGCGCGAAATTTTTATATCTTTACCATCTGAATGTACAATTAACTACAGCACCTTAAAAGCTGAGTTATTGGCCGCCCATAATATGACTCCCGATTTCTACCGCCAAGAATTTCGAGTAGATCGTATTAAACCCGGACAGACGTTCCGTCAATTCGGATACATTCTTCAGAGGAATTTTAAATTAGGGTTAGAATCCTCAAAGGTTGATCCTAACTACGAGTCCTTAACAGACTTCGTGTTGCGGGATCAATTTTTGGCGTCTCTTCCGACGGAGATCCGCGCGTTCGTCAAGGATCGTCGGTGCCAGACCTTTAAAGAATGTACCGAAGAAGCGGATGTCTATGCCGCAAGCCATAATTTATACCTAAAGGAGAATCGAACTTCTCACCAATCCCCCTACAAGGAAAGAAGGAAGGATTCACGCCCCTTCACCGGAAAGCCGACGAAGTTTCCGAGCCCCGTAAAACCCTAAAACTTCATTCTCCAAAACCAACAACGGGACTCCAAACCTCCAGTTAAGATTTTTCCTCCATCTCTATTCCCGAAGCTACCAATCATATGCTTCACCTGTGGTGTAGAAAACCACATGAGCTGGAATTGCCCCCAAAATTCTAGGCTTAAAAGCGGACCAGCCCACCAAGTTCACCAGATTAATGCCACCACGGCTTCCCCGGTGGTGCAGACCCAAGCAGCAACTTCTCCCCCTCCGTCAGGCCACCAGGTAAATTTTATTTTTGATAAAAGTTCATCAGGAACTTTGAAATTTGAGGAGGGCAGCGTGAACTGCTGCCAAGTATCGACTCTCGTCAGGGACACAGGATGTACGTGTTTCATCGTGTCCGACGAGCTCCTTCTCCCAGTGGACCCTAACCACAAAAAACTTGCGGTGGTACATGACTACCTTGGGCGGGCGAACCAATTCCCCATCGTTAGATGTTACCTGCAGTGTCAATATTATGATGGTTGGGCTGAAGTCATTTCAGCACCCATACAATTCTGTTCCGTACTTATAGGACAGAGCCCCAAAGTAAGTTCCGACCCTGTGTCTCAGGCCGCCCTTCCTCGAGGCCGAGCTAAGAAAGAAGCCCAGGAGCCCGTCCCCATCAGAACCCCGATACCGTCCGATTTCTCGGAGACCTTTAACCAGGACTTTAGGACGGCACAAAAGGAGTGTGAATCACTATCACCCTTAGGTGACAAGGCCCAAGACAAGGACACGGAGACTGTCCGTGGACCCAAAGAAAAAAAGTACCCCCAACGCGCCCATGGAGATACGTTCGTAGCACTGGACGAAACATCGGCGCTTGAAGAAGATTACCCCGCGGAGTCCCTTAATGTAATACAGACAGTGTGCATCCAACCTGATGCCGATTACCCTCCTCCTTCCCTACCGGGCGAGTCTTTTGAACCCTCTGACCTGGATATTGACGCGCAGCTGACACCACATCGAAAGAGTCAGCTACAAGAACTATTTGAATGGAGTCACCATTTAACCACCCTATTAGCTCTTTTCGAGCGACTGCGCGAAAAATGGCCTCACCAATGGCCCCAGCAAATGCCATTTTGCCCACGAAACCATAAAATACTTGGGTTTCAAAATAGGACAAAGCAAGTTGGGTTCCCAAGAGGACAAGATTAAGGCAATCGCCGACATGCCCCTCCCGATTACAAAGAAGCAATTAAGATCGTTCCTAGGATCAGCTTCTTACTATCGGCGATTTGTTCCAAATTTTGCTGCAATTTCGGCGCCCCTCTGCTCCCTTTTAAAAAAGAATTCCCCCGATCGTCTACGTTGGAATGATGTCGCTGTTTCCCATTTTAATCAGCTGAAGAGTAAGCTCATTTCTGCCCCCATTTTAAAGTTGCCCAACCCGGAAAAATCCTTTGGGATTAAGACCGACCCGAGCAACGAGGGCATTGGAGGTATACTCCTTCAATACGAGGATGACGGAACGAGTCATCCAGTTGCATATGCTAGTCGCCAATTATTACCACGAGAAAAGAGATATGCCACTATATAGAAGGAAGCTCTATCAATTATCTGGGTTATAGAGAAATTCAAAATGTACTTGATAGGAAAAGAATTTCAGATAGAAACCGACCACCGTTCGTTAGCCTATATTAGGAATGTGTGACACTCCAACGGCCGAATTATGCGCTGGAGTTTACTCTTGCAAGAGTATCAATGTAAAATAAATGATATAAAAGGTTCCGATAACCAGGTCGCTGACGCACTCAGTAGGAATGCGTTACCGAATAGCGTAGAGTAATTGTATTCGTAGGATTAGGATCTCCATGTATGTATATACCGTCTTGTACGACTTAAATTAGATTCTCTTGTAAGATTATTAGTTAATGTATATGTCTGAATTTTGTAACGCTCAATGTCTATTTTTTTTTTGTATGTATATATATTTGTACCCATTAAATTACGTATAAATTATTTTGTCCCATATGTACTAATTTTATATCATTTCATTGTTCCATATGATCAAAATAATCATATTTTTCGAGGTAATACTAGTTAGGTGCATGAAGGTACGGTTGGTACAAGAAAACGAGTTCCCCACAACGGAGCTCTAACGTTGTCCCTTCTCTCTTTTTTTTCGAAGTGACAACTTCCCCCGGAATTGAGGGGTGTGATAGAACGGGTTGAGGCCGCTTAATTTCAACCACTATCACATGTTATTTAAAACCACGATGCTACCCACGTGCATCTTCGCCTTGAAGCCGGGGGCCTTATCGCAGCAACCTGAGTCAATGTTTAAACAAGGAGGTTTATCTTCCCCCGTTCGCTCCATGCGTCGACCTCGCCAGATTGAGTTAGGCTTATGGGCAGATAAGGCATTGTTCTCAGGCTCGGCTGTGCATTCCCTCGAAGCCCCCACTCCATTGTCCCCCACGCCAAGGGGATGTCCCGACTATTTATATGGAAACTTAACCACTAAGAGGCAGATTAGAGATCCAGATTTTCTTCGCGAGACATCACTACGGTCCAGTCTCACCTTGTGCACCAAAGGGCCCTCGACCTCGAGATCCACCATCACTTGTCCAGAAGAAGGACAATATTCCTTGAGTGCCAAGGTTCGAGCCTTCGTGACGCCAAGTCCACAAGGCTTCCCCTGTTGTTCAGAAAGAGAACAACGTTAGAACAACTATTGTTCTTTCGAGCCCGTTGACAAGAAACGGCTGTCACCCCCCCCCCTGTTGTTCAGAAGAGAACAACGTAGAACAGCCATTGTTCTTCCAGCCTGTTCGCCAAGAAACGGTTCTCACCCTTCCCCCTTGTTGTTCAGAAGAGAACAACATTAGAACAGCCATTGTTCTTTCGAGCCCGTTGACAAGAAACGGTTCTCACCCCCCCTGTTGTCTAGAAGAGAACAACGTAGAACAGCCATTGTTCTTCCAGCCCGTTCGCCAAGAAACGGTTCTCACCCTTCACCCTTGTTGTTCAGAAGAGAACAACATTAGAACAGCCATTGTTCTCGAGCCCGTAGACAAGAGACGGTTTTCACCCCCCCTGTTGTTCAGAAGAGAACAACGTAGAACAGCCATTGTTCCTCAAGCCCGTTCGTCAAGAAACGGTTCTCATTCCCAAGACGCCACGTCAGGATCATTTAATTCCCCCCCCCCCTTCGGCTGGAACTCGCTAGCGGACCGAAAATTCCTTCACGTCGCCTTCCTCTGCACAACAAGTGTAATTACGTAAGCCGAACGTTACCTTTGAGTATTTAACCCTTGTGTCAACTCTATCCTGTGCTTTAAATGGTTTAGCGAACCATCTCATCCCTTTAATTTATATTTGTTTTACCTTTTTAAATCTCTTAATCCTCGGATTAGCTAGATTTCCCACGACCCTTTCCAATTCTCTGTTTATGTCAATATTTTCCGTTTTGTGTGTTGTTGATAGTTTTTATTAATAAAACTCTATTTTATTAATGATAGCTATATTATTATCCTTGAGCTTAGTTCCACTTCTTAAGCATATCGAAGATACATAATATCGGTCAACCCAGACATCCACGCACTCTAAAGATAATTAAATACGTTCCCTCAACGAATAGTTATATATGGTATATCGTCGAGAGTTTATTCTACGACAATATATATATATATATATATATATATATATATATATATATATATATATATATATATATATATATATATAAATATATATATATATATATATATATATATATATATATATATATATATATATAAATATATATATATATTTATATATATATAAAATATATATATATATATATATATATATATATATATATATATATATATATATATATATATTTATATATATATAGATATATATATATAGATATATATATATAAATATATATATATATATATATATATATATATATATATATATATATATATATATATATATATATATATATATATATATATATATATATATATATATATATATATATAAACAGGATGACCAGGGCAGAGCCGTAGATGCCTCGTAACATTTATTTCAAACGTTTCAGGATTATAACTAATCCCATCATCAGTGCTAAAGAAAGAATACAAAATACAAACTTAAATGTATACATAAAAAGTTAACACATGTAATAAAATTTTAAAACATGAATATTATTAAATTTGAGATTAATTAATTACATTAGAAATATGGAGGAAAAAACAAACTAAACCAACGAGAGAATTTCTAAAAAAATAGGAAAGAAAATAATTGGCAATGGATTTTATTCTTGCCCCCTCTCTAAAGAAAACCAATGTGAAATTTAACAAATTTGCATGTTTTTAATGAGTCACTATATTTAATGGGACAGATAATGAGTTATTATTTAGACTAGGTTGAAGTTGTGTCATATAAATTGACTCCAGCAGGTAAAGGTCCGAGATGTTTCTTACCGCATTAAGTATCGTGAAGTTCTCGAGTGTAGCCCCAGAACCACATTGTGACAGATGGTCTCGAATTGGGGATGGATCAGGTTTCGAAAGGTGTAGTCCATTTCTTTCAGATCTATTCATATGCTGCATGAAGCGGGAGTAAAGCGTACGCCTTGCTGCCCCCACATATGATACAGTGCTACTGCACGTACAACGAAAAACGTATATAATTTTAGATTGCATATTGGTGGGTGTTTGATCTTTGAACTTAAATAATGATCCCAGTCTAAAGTCATTAATGAGAACAATAAATGGTAATAATTGAGGATAGGCTGAATTTAACAGTTTTAACAACTCTTTTTTAAGTTTTTCGGATTGGTAACCAAAGTATGGTAAGAGAAGGAAGATCTTTAATTTATTGATAGTTTGTAGTGGAGGCAGAGCCGAGTATTTTTTATTGAGAAACAGACTAATTTGTCTCAGAAATAGTGATTTGGGGTAGCCATTGGAGGTAAAGAATTTTGTTAAGAATTCGAATTCTAAATGTAGGGCTGGAAAAGTTGAAGACAAGTTATATGCTCTATGGAGGAGAGTAAGGATGGCATTCATTTTGAATTTAAAATCACAGAAGCTAAAAAAACTTAAACCAAGGTTGGGAAAATGTAATTTAATCTGGTCAGTCCCGATCTGTCTGGGGCTCTCTGTCGGAAGTTTTTTATGGTTTCTTTTAATTCCTCAGATGTAATGATTGCATCTATTCCGTCGTTGTTATTTCTCCTTTCCTCGACAAAGTCGAAGGGGCATGTTTTCTCGATCGCCCCATTGAGTTCGTCCACGATCTGATGTTCGAATTCAATGTTATGGTTCTCATTCTCTTCTTCGCTAATTTTGAATACATTTCCCCAGTGCTCTCTAAATAATGCCTCTATTTCTTCCTCATCTTCTAAAATGTTGTTCCCTGCATCCTTAATTTTTATTTTATCCCTTGTTGTCCGTGTCTTTAATCTGTTGTTATGTTTCCAAAATTTCCTTGGTGATGTTTCCACATCTATTTTCTCGATGTGCTGATCCCATTTATCTTTCGGTTTTCATAAATTAGTACTATGAGTTCTCTTTTCTCTCTCCTGAGTGCGTTGTATGCTCCCCTTGATGTTCCGAATCTTCTTATATGTTCTGCCGCCCGGCCGTTCTCCTCGCTCAAAGCCACCATTCTTGGTGTTCACCTAAAGTGTTTAATGGTTTGTAACGAGTTAATGGGGACGGCCCCCTTCTCTTCCCTTTTAATTTCTTCTCTGATCCTATCCAACCCCCCGTCCATTTCCTCTAGAGTGGCTTCCCCGAGCGGGCTGGGCACGTACGTCTGGAGCAATTCTTTGTACTTATCCCAATCCGCTCTATGGTACGCCTTCCATTTCTTCGAAGTGATTTGTATTGGATTCTTGTTTATGTGCATTAGAGTCGCAGTGTGGTCACTGCAAGGAACATCCACTGGTTCCATAAAATAGTCAAAGGGCAGATTGAAGTTAGCCATGCAGATGTCCGGTGTGGTTGCGTGTTCTCTTTGTAAGTATGTAGGGAAATTGAGTTCCAGTCTTTGCAGTATACGTCTATTGATAAGCGTGTTAAGTTGTCTTCCGACTCTGTTTGTATTTCTATACCCAGAAGCCCCGCAATGGGTGTTTAAATTGCCCATCAAAATGACCGGTATCCTATAGTTGAAGAGTTAAGTAAAGTTTTGTACCGGTAATTGGGGGCGCCTGGGTGGCTGGTATCCAGTTGCGACAATTATGTTGCTTAATTCCATTTTAATTTCTATAGCTAAATATGAATCTACCAATCTTTGTATTGTTTTGTACTGCAATCCTTGCTTGACCGCTATTGCCGATCCGTCGTGTGTTTCTCCTGAAGGATTTGTGTTAATAACATGAAAATGGATTTTAGCCGTGTTTATGTGCAAATGGTTTAAACGTTATTAACTTTATAAATCTATTGTGGCCTTGATTGGACAATTATTGCAGTTCTTATGTTTAAAAGCTGATTGGTCAGTTTGTTAATGCTAAGGTCTGTTATTCAAAAAATGAACATAAGTATGAGGATTAAATGTATCTCAATCCTGATTAGTTGAATTTTTTAGTACTATGAGTAGATAAAATGACTATTTATATAGGTGTACTTTTGTGGAAAAAGTGAGTACAGAAAAAGTTACTATCATTCAAGAAGAAAAGTTGACATTACTGTTCGCCATTTCGTGGCTTATTCCATCTATTTACCAAGGAATAAAGAATCCAGCTATTTATATATATATATATATATATATATATATATATATATATATATATATATATATATATATATATATATATATATATATATATATATATTCCTTTATCTTAAGGAAGCTCGCTGATCACATAAACCAGCTTACGAAACTAAGAGAGGAAATTAGTTACCCAGACCCTATAAGATCTCTGTACAGTTTAAAGTACCTCTAAATTCAGTTGGTACCATAATACGCAACAGGAAATCTCGTAATTCAATTCATCTTCTGGGTTGTTCAGGACCTATCGGATATTAACGGAACGTGTAGCTATAAAAATTGCTAGAATAGTATGTGATACACCACATATTACTCTTAGAGAGCTACAAGATGATCTAGAAACAAGTGGAGTTGAAGTTCGCAAGAATACAATAAATAGAACGTTGTGTCGTTATGATATCTTTTCTCGTACTCCAAAAAACACTACACTCCTTAAGAAAACTCGCTGTAAAGCTCGCTTGGCGTTTTCGAATGACATTTAAATAAACCTGCAACGTTCTGAGAACAAATTCGTTGGTCACATGAAAAGAAAATTGCACTTTTCGGTCGAAATTCACTAATCAGGATTTGAAAAATAAAAGTGTACACCATACGCACCAAAGAATAGGATCCCTACAATTAAATTGAGTGCTCGATCAATCATGGTATGGGGTTGTTTTTACTCATCAGGAGTTTGAAGAATAGAAGTAAACGAAGGAAGAATGAACGGTGAAATGTATAGGGGAAGTTTTGAAAGAAATTTGTTATTTAGCCTTGGCTTTCTGAACCTGAAATCATGATATGCATTTTAATAAGACAATACCTATAAACATACATCAAAACAAACTAAGAATTGGCAGCATAAAGGTAGAATTAATGTTTTAGAATGGCCAAGTCAATCTCATTACCTGAGTCCTATAAAAAGAATCTTTGAAGGGAAGTGAAACTCATGGTCCAGAAACGAGATCCGCGTAACTTATCTGATTGGAAGAAAATATGATTGGATGAATGGACAACAATCAGCCCAAGCCGCTGTAGAAAGATTGTAGGACACTACTCACTGCGCCTGAAAACTATAATTCATAGCAAGGCTTATGCAACCAGGTACTAAACTATATTTATTTATGTACATGTGTGTTGTAAGCGTTTGCGTTGGCAAATTTCATTATTGTCCTTATAAAGTTTTACCTGTTAATCATTTTGCTTTTCTGATCATTACATTATATTTATTACATAAAGTTCCACGTGCGTTTAAAGTTTTATTAACTTGCGTGAACTAAAAGTATGTGTTGTAAGCTTGTGAGGACGGTAATCGTTCGCAATTTCAACTGCTAATTTTACGCTTTATTTTACCTTTGTTTTCAGTCTTTTTCTTCTTAATAGTGATACCTATTTTTGATTTAGTTCTAACACTGTGTTTTAAACTTTTTGACCTACTCTATGTTTATTATGCTTCATTTCACCTTCGTACTACTAGCTATCACCCTTTGAGGAACGGATATATCGAACGGTTCCACTAGCAACTCAAGGTGACTCACCGCTCCATGGAATCATCTATTATGTGGGTGGACAGCTTGCCGTTGACTTTACTTGAAATTTGTTCCTTTTTTCTATTACTGATCTTATTTCTCAAACTTCATACGTACGCTTATTCATCAAGAATATAAATACTTAGTAGATTTTCAATTATTAACTCTTTATTTGCGTGGGTCATACTTGGACTCAGCACCCCACTAAACTCATTACCACCGTTGGCTAAATCATAAGTGGTAAGTGAGCCAAACAAGGAATATGAAAGATATATGCACAAAATCTTGGACTGTGCATAATATGCAATTTCGTTTGTTAGTGAATGCAACTTAAAGTCAATTACCCCTATCGATCTCCTTTCGGACTTTACAAACCTTAACTACAATTAAATAATAATCAATTTACAAAGAATGTCAACCAGAATTATTTATCGTTGTTTTAAAGGACCGCACATGGTTATGTCCATACTGCAATCACTTTTATCTTTTATTAACGCCTTTTCACTTATTTTGCACAACACTAGGTGGATTTTTAGTGAATTAAACAAAGAAGTTGGGAAACAGTATCGGAAGGCCGGGAAAACAGTCAACGAATCCGTTCCAGCCGCTATCGTTGGAAGTTATTCACTGACCACGACTTCGACTACGATTACCCTGACGATAACCCAACCCAGGAAAATTATACATATGAAAAGAAAGAGGTTAAGCCTGTTGATCTGGCCCGGATTATGGAGGTAACGAACGCCGACACTGACTAGTACTTGTCTAACCACCACAGGTGTGCAGACACACACTCAACTTGGCCAAAGTGGAAGTCATAAAATTCCAAAATTAGTCAACCAATACGGGGCCAAGCCTCACCAAAGCAATTAAATAAATAAAGGATTTGGTATGTCCATATTTTATTCAGTTTAGGATACTCTCTTTCATAATCAATGAAATAGTTCAAATTAAAAAGCCTCTACAGTTGTTTTCCAATACACTTTTTTCATGCCAGTTATCAATCTACTTCAAAATATTTATTTATTATTTTATAAGCATGGCTTTTAACTAATCTTTTTATTTTTATTCATATAGGTGATGGAAAAGACGCAGCCTCTGTGGAACACGTAGAAATAAGAGCCAGACACTGCGGCTAATATCAAGAAGAAGGCCTATTGTTACCTAGTCTCGCTTAGTCTGCCAATTCAGACGCCGATGAATGAGAGGAGAATTGCATATCATTGGGGTGTTTATATTGTTTAGTAGTAAATGAGAAAGAATTTTAAAAAACTATTTATTTGGAAGTGGTATGTATCCAATGAATAAAAGCCTAATGCCCCATTTTGAGAATAATGATATCTATTTACAAAATTCAAATGATTACCATCTACCTGATTACAATAATCCTTCCCTAACATCAGGGAAGATAATCTTTCCTGGAAACCCGACTCCCAGGAAATGACATGTTATAGTAATACGGATACCAAATTAAATTGAAGGCCCTTCAGTGAGATAGACAGTCAAGAGTTCTAGAAAAAAGAGGTTGGCAAAAAGAGTGAAGTGAAGCGAAGTGAAAATTTCCAGGAGATACATTGCCTGAGAGGTTAAAATAGGATTATTTGGGGTTGTTTGTGACAGTAAAGGAGCGCAACACTCAACCTCCCCCGTTCTGTAACGAAATAATGACTTTATGTGTCTCAGAACAGCAAATTAAATATATAAACGAAAAAAATGATCAGGATGACATTTCAATCATGGATGTTGAGAAGAGAACGGGATGACAAGAGCAAAATGTTCTACATGAAACAAATATTTAGAATTAAATGATGCCGAGTGAATAAGAGAGCACATCTGTTTGCACTCGACGACAGGTCCGAAGACGATTTCTTTATATTCTCTCTAGATTTCCTTCTGTCCTCCGCTTGAAACCTATCATTAAACAAGGACTCAACTAAACAGGGTCGAGCCAACTTTCCGGCAGGTCATTACTCACGCATATAAAAGTTCATCATATTGCTGTCTTCGTTGGATACCGCGTAGGAGAAGACGAATGTGGATTCTCGAAAATGGAGCACATTGACCCACACGGTCACGCTGAACGATGTCAATTGCGACGTTCCATCCACTGGTGAGGTCAGAAAGAGGACCGCGCGAGATTCATTTGATGGTTTGTTGTCTCGCTGAAATACTAGAGCTCTCTCGGAACAGCCTATAAAAAATAGAAGATACCAAAGGATTTTATTATTTATCAATGGGAATTTTATACTGAATAGAAAGTTATCTCACAACCACTGGCAGAAAGGGAAGATACGAAAGGATTTTATTCTTTAGCCATCTCATTTTTACACTCAATAGAGAGCTATCTCGGGACAGCCAGTAGAAAAGTAAGAGCTGAAAGGATTTTATTCTCTAACAATAGGAATTTTACACTGAATAAAGAGCTTTTTCGCAACAGCCTTCATGAAGAAAGGGGAGATACGAAAGGATTTTAGTCTCTAGCATTTAGAATTTTACACTGAATAAAGAGCTCTCTCTCTCTCTCTCTCTCTCTCTCTCTCTCTCTCTCTCTCTCTCTCTCTCTCTCTCTCTCTCTCTCGCAATAGCCCGCAGAAGGGGAAGATACAAAATGCTTTTTATTCTTTAGCCATCATATTTTCACACTGAATAAAGAGCTCTCTCGGAACAGCCTGTAGAACTGTAAGATACAAAAGAATTTTATTCTTTAGCTATGAAATTTTTACACTGAATAAAGAGCTCTCTCGGAACGAGCTGTAGAAAGGGAAGATACGAAAGGATTTTATTCTCTAAACATCACATTTTTACACTGAATAAAGAGCTATCTCGGAACAGTCAGTAGAAAAGGAAGAGCAG
Source organism: Ceratothoa steindachneri (assembly GCA_963969495.1). Classification (NCBI taxonomy): domain Eukaryota; kingdom Metazoa; phylum Arthropoda; class Malacostraca; order Isopoda; family Cymothoidae; genus Ceratothoa; species Ceratothoa steindachneri. The sequence continues at coordinate 80,717,133 of OZ018337.1, forward strand.
AAAGGATTTTATTCTCTAGCAATAGGAATTTTATACTGAATAATGAGCTCTCTCGCAACGGTCTGAAGATTGGGAAGATACGAAAGGATATATCCTTTAGCCCTGACATTTTTAAACTAAATAAAGAGCTCTCTCGGAACATAGTGTAGATAGAGAAGATACGAAAGGATTTTATTCTTTGTCAATGGCAATTTTACACTGAATAAAGAGCTCTCTCGCAACAGCCTGCAGAAAGGGAAGATACGAAAGGATTTTATTCTTTAGCCCTGATATCTTTACACTTTATAAAGAGCTGTCTCGGAAGAGGCTGTAGAAAGGGGAGATACGAAAGGATTTTATTCTTTAGCCCTGATATCTTTACACATTATAAAGAGCTGTCTCGGAAGAGGCTGTAGAAAGGGAAGATAAGAAAGGATTTTACTCCTTAGCCATGATATTTTTGCAGTAAATAAAGAGTTCTCTCAGAACATTCCGTAGAAAGGAAAGATACAAAAGGATTATATTTTTTAGCAATGGAAATTTTACACTGAATAGAGAGCTCTCTCGGAACAGCATATAGAAAGGGAAGAGCTGAGAGGAGCTTATTCTCTAGTAATGACATTTTTACACTAAATAATCAGCTATATGGAAGAGCCTGTAGGAAGGGAAGATACGAAAGGATTCTTTTATGTTTTTTAGCAATGGGAACTTTTTATACTGATTAAAGAGGTGAATTTTTTGTTTCCTCTGGCTAGTTAGTAATATGAAATCCTATCCGAAGAAGGAAAGGGGAACTCTAACCCATTTGCCAGCCCCGTTTTAACGAGGGTGTACTTTTGGACTAAATAATTCTAGGATGTTTAAATAGGCCGCCTTGTCAGGGCCATTTGTGGATGACGAAATTTCCCTCATTTATTCTTTTATCTCTCTGAACCTTTTCTTGACTGTTGTGTCTTCCTGTTCACTCTTTTCTTCACCAGTCTGCCTATTCCTCTATATTTACGCACTCCAAACATCACTTTGTTGATTACTCATTGATTCTTCACTTCACGGACTGGTACACTGGCTCTTAAATGACTAGTTGCCCTTCCTGGAAATCTCAAACTAGGGTGATACTAACAATGCTTTATTCCTTCTAGACATTTCTATTTTACATTTTTCCGACATTTTTTATAGGCCACTTCTGGCCTATTTTATTGGACAGCAGCCAAATTTGAAGGGTAGTTGCTGAGCATATTTCTTCTTTTTCATCGTTGGTCTGTGACGGGAGGGGAGTGAGCGTTCACACTTTCGTCTTGGGTCCGGTTATGGGGGGGAGGGGTCTTTTTTTTTAATATTCGCGCATTTTTCTCATCCTTTACTCCTTCTACTTCTATCTTTCTTCTCCTTATCCATCCTTTTACGCACCCGCTAGCCTGGCCAAAAGTGTTGCGGCTGACAATGGACACTGAGTTCGAACTAGCATCTACTCCTTCCTCTCTTAACAAATATCTACTCCTTCCTTTCCTAACTAACATCCAATCCTTCCTCTCCTAACTAACATCCAATCCTTCCTCTCCTAACTAAAATATAATCCTTCCTCTCCTAACTAACATCCACTCCTTCCTCTCCTAACTAAAATCTAATCCTTCCTCTCCTAAATAAAATCTAGTCCTTCCTCTCTTAACAAGCATCTACTCCTTCTTCTCCTAACTAAAATCAACTCCTTCCTCTCCTAACTAATATCTACGTCTTCGTCTCCTAACAAACATCTATACCTTCCTCTCTTAACTAAAATCTACTCCTTCTCCTCTTAAATTACATCTACTCCTTCCTCTCCTAAATAACATCTACTCCTTCCTCTCCTAACTAAAATCTTCTCCTTTCCCCCCTAACTGATCTTGCATCTCCCATGTAATCATCAAAAGATTAAGTTTAACAGATCTAAAGATTCTCCGAATTGTGCGGAGTACGATTTTCCGGGGACGACCCGAAGTAAGGTGACTTGCAGTTGTCCTTAATTCGTCAGCTTTCTTATTACTAACTCCACTGCAGACTGTAGGCATAGGACATTTACTTTCTCAGGAATCTTCTTGCAGCTCATCTTAGAGTTGAATATCGTATTTATTCTCAATTTGATGTCAGAAGACAGTTCATTACATTTCGCCATGATGATTGGTATGGGAATAAAACTATCGAGGCTGCGATACTAAAGCAATGATTGTTAGAACTTTCCAGACTATTTCTGACTAGTCCAAATTATTAATAGTTCACTGAAACTATTCTTGGGACTTCGAAACTGCTTCATAATTTAAACCATGAAAATTACATGAAGTTACATAGATATACAGGTCACAACAGACCTTGCGGTCTTTACTAGGTGACCTGAGATAAGGATTATGTGGAAGATCGTTATTACCACCCACAAGAAAGCCGTACAGGAAACAAGTCAGAAATAAATACCCTGCCGGGTTGGTAGGAAAACTCCCGAAGAAAATTTACTAGTAAAGATTGAAGGTAGATGTATTAGGTTGAGGAATAAGTTCTTGCGTTTTTTTTAATGTTGGTTGATTTAAGTTTTGTTGACGTGATTTGTGCACATATTAAGAAACAATAATAAATAATGAGAGTAAAATTTGGAAAGGTTAGGCTACGTCTCTTAACAGCGTAGACTATTAGGCTTTTGCTTAGGCTACGTCTTAAAGTTGAGTAATAAGTCATTGCGGTTTATTCAAAAGTTGTGTTAATTTAATTTTGGTTCTGTACCCTCAAGATGGAATTTCAAGTTGAAAGAAAGGCGCATTTTCTACACTAGTTGTTATTCATTTTCAATCAAGACTGGAACAATGCAAACGCAGCCAAAGCTCGTCGTGATATTTGTGCTGTGTACGGAGAAAATGCTTTATCAGAAAGGACAGCTCAATGGTAGTTTTCACGTTTCAAAAACGGTCATTTTAATCTTAATGACGAAGAACGTTCTGGTCGCCCCATTAAGTTGGATGAAGATCGATTGAACGACCTTCTTCATGAAAATCCTTGTCAATCGACTAGAGAATTGGCTGTACAATTGGCGTGTGATCAGAAAACTGTAGTGAATCACCTTTATTCGGTGGGAAAAGTTTAAAAACTCGGTGCATGGGTTCCGCACGCTTTGAGTGAAAGCAACAAACTTCAACGCTCCACGATTGCCGCAGGTTTGCTTGCTCATCACAAGGCTACTCGTGGATATAAGGACAGATTTCTTCACCGCATCATCACTGGCGACGAAAAGTGGTGTGTTTATGTCAACATGAACCATCGAAAACAATGGCTTAGCCCCAATAAAAAAACACTTCCGCGATTAAAGCAAGGACTTCATCTACGAAAGACGATGCTGTGTGTGTGGTAGGATTGTGAAGGCATCATTCTTTATGAGCTCCTTGCGAACAAAGAGATTGTCAATGCAGAACCCTACGTTCAACAAATGTATTGACTCGCCGAAGCTATTCGTGAAAAGCGACCTCATCGACGTTATGGAGTCCTTCTGCAACACGACAATGCTCGTCCTCACATTGCCAATATGACAAAAAGACGCCATCCAAACGCTTAATTGGGAAATCCTGCCGCATCCTCCATATTCGCCAGACTTTGCTCCATCGGATTTCCATCTGTTCCGATCGCTCTCCAATAATTTGCGCGGCGTTTCGTTCAATACTGATGTGGATTTAAGAACCTGGTTAGACGAATTCTTCGAGTCAAAATCCAGATATTTTTATTGCAGAGGCATCGAAGAACTAGTTGAACGTTGGGAAGAAGTCGTAAATAACAACGGAGAATACATTATTGATTAAATTACATATTATTATCAATTAAAAATGAAGCTTTTCGAAAATTGTTAATGGTAATGAATAAATTTGATAAAACCGCAAGAACTTATTCATCAACCCAATAATTTTGGGAATCTGTCACCTGAAGGCTAGGAAATTACTCGCTAGTAAACGCTGTTAATCGTGAATTAGATTCAAAGTATTTATCTATACGAAGTTTGAAAGTATCCACGGCATTGCAGTCAATTACATTACGAGGAAGCACATTCCATACGTTGCCGATTCGGTCAAAGAAGATTTTTTTAGATTCGTGCGAGTTAAAATGTTTACCCCAAATTTTGCAACCGTTTTCTCTCGTGTAGTTTGACTGTGCGATCGTGAATTTTTAAATGAAATCTGTATTGTCTATGTCTTTGATCATTTTAAAGACCTGAATTAAGTCCCCTCTTAATCTATGATAAGTTAACGGAAATATATTTATTTCTCTAAGTCGCTTTTTTTATGTTTTGTTCTTTAAACTTGGCATCATTTTAGTAAGCCTAGGTCTGACTAGTTCTAATTTCGCTATATGCTTCTGGTTGTACGGGCACAAGGCTTGAACGCGCTATTCCATAAGTGGACGGACCAAGGAATTATAGAGAATAAGGATTGTATTTTTGAAATTATACTAGAATACCCTCCAATGAATTAAATTATTTTGTTTATTTTTATAAGAACTTTTGAACATTGCTGACTGGGTCTATCTTTGCCTACCCTTAAGAGTTGAATACAAGTTTATGAGTAATTTACTTTGCCGTTTCTGTAGGAAGATTATTTGGTTGTAAATTTTCGCATAAAGTATTATTATTCCTATATTTTCCTTTCAAACTAGTTGAATTTTTCGTAAGGTTCTATTAAGTAATGCATTCGCCTCAAAGCCTCCAAATTTCGTTACTCTGCAATAAACGGTTCATGGATTATTCCCGAACGAGAAATTACCCTCTCACATGAGATGTATTTCCTGAAGAAAAGAGAAATCTGGTACAGTGGTATGGGTTTAGATACCAAAAACGCTTCCTGACTTCGCTCATTGATACTGAAATGGTAAAATTTCACGCATTGATTCACCCAGCACAAAACCATTTGATAATTATAGATAATGAAGGATAACAAGCGCCCAATTTTGACTAAAACACACTCGAAGCCTCTCATTAAACCGTTCCCTACGGAAAGACGATTAAAATTGCAAAACTCACGCAAGTCTTACCCAAAGGAAGAGAAATCACGAAAATGAAACTTAAGGCTCCGTACTCCATCAATTCACGGATCATTTTGGATTTCACTTCCTGCAGGATATCTGAAACAAAAAAATAATCAAACTTTATTTGAGTTTTGGGGGAAGGATATATATATATATATATAATAAGTAACCTCTCATCCCCCAACACCCACTGAATAAAGCCAATTTGTTTTGTGAACTCAGTTAAATCTTATAGAAAATTAGCATAAGGTATTTAGGTAAAGGTATCCACGAAGAAAAAGAAAACTAGAACGAACACGAAAAGAAGAGGAAAAAAATTATGATAACAGGAAGAGAGGACTGAGTCAACTGACCACAGGAAAATAAGTATTAACAAAGGGCGACTTCCGCACAAGAACATAAAAATGTAATTTTTTATTATTATTTCTCTTTAATTAACAAAACCTGACGGTGGCCATTGAAACGAACTCCCGTTTTTCCTCAGTAAAGTAGCCGAGGAAACTTGCTGACAATATGCTGAAAATTTGAGTGTTTAAAGCTTCAATTTCACGTGTTATGATGTTTGCTGAGATGGATCAATGACGCAAGGTATTAACGTATTCATGGGTGTCTGACATTATGGGGTTTAATTCTTTATAAAAAAGCACCATTATTTTCTGATTAAAATGATGGAATGCTTGCAGCTGTAATGAAATATAGGAGTTGATTAAAATAATGGAAGTGCAAGTTTATTTAGGAAATTTTCATCGTAAACTTTCAGGAAGAAATGTACTCGTAGGTTTTGACTTCTTAGTTTTTGGTAAACATTAGATGTAGCAAAGCTTCCACACCATAGTACCGCTTTCTTAATCTAATAGAGCTAACTTCGACCAAAACTATTTTTCATCTTAACAAAGTATATTTTCACTGCCGGTATGAGGCTGGTCCAATTTGTGTCCATGACTCCAAGAAACTATCGCCACTACCGGTATGAGGCTGGACAAATTTGTGTCCATGACTCCAAGTAACTATCGCCACTGCCGGTATGAGGCTGGTCTAGTCCAATTTGCTTCCATGACTCCAAGAAACTATCGCCACTGCCGGTATGAGGCTGGTCCAATTTGAGTCCATGATTCTAAGAAACTATCGCCACTCCTGGTATGAGGCTGGTCCAATTTATGTCCATGACTCCAAGAAACTATCGCCACTGACGGTATGAGGCTGGTCCAATTTGTGGCCATGACTCCAAGAAACTATCGCCACTGCAGGCATGAGGCTGGTCAAATTTGTGGCAAGACTATAAGAAACTATTCCCACTGCCGGTATGAGGCTTGTCCAATTTGTAGCCATAATTCCACGAAATTATCATCCCTGTCTGTATGAGGCTGGCCATAAGAGGTGAACCAGCGAAATGAGATATTTTCCCTCTGCCTACCCCACATCTGCTTCAGGTCTGACACAAAGATTCAAGTATCTGCTGGAATGAGACCTTTCCAGCTCACCCCTTCCCAGATCATGAATGAATCATTAAACTTCTGCTCAAACTTCAGCAGCAGCTCCCCTGCCTCCTTCCGAGACCTAGTCCAGATAACATCATGTTGAGAGTCCAACACCGTTTAACCATAGCACTGAAATCAGTGTTGATGAGTCTCCCCAGGCTGTCCTCCCGTTAATAACCCTACCACACTGCTGCAGTCCCCACCTGGCAAAATCCATCCTCCTGACCTTGTGCTGATCCTTCACCCCCTGTAACTTCCTCCTATGGCAAGCTTTGGCTCCGATCTTGCGCATGACTATCCTGTCAGTCTCCCTTACAGCTCCAACTCTGGCTGCAGCTCTCCGGACACTTCTCTATTTCTTGTTCAACATCAATGTCTTGACCTTCCGGTTTTCAGTCCTGAGATGTTGTTTTCCCTTCTGAGCTCTTCTTGCGATCCAAACGCCCGGTGTTTACAAACTTCTTTCTGTTAAAGTCAATGAAGTTGCACAGAGCCTTGCCATCCAGAAGAAACTTGCGGAGATTGTCAGCTGAAATGTGCGATATGAGGCTGGTCCAATTTGTGTCTATGAGTTCAATAAATTATCGCTCTCGCTGGTATGAGGTTGGTCTAATTTGTGTCCATGAGTCTAATAAATTATCATATCTGCCAGTATGAGACTGCTTCAATATGTGTCCATGATAGCAAGAAATTATCGCCACTGCCCCTATGAGGCTGGTCCAAATTGTTTCCATGATTCCAAGAAATTATCGCCAATGCCAGTATGTGGCTGGTCCAACTTGCGTTCATAACTCAAATAGATTATCTCTTCTGCCGGTATCACGCTGGTCTAATTGGCGTCCATGATAGTAAGAAATTATCGCCACTGCCTGTATGTGGCTGATCCAAATTGCTTCCATGATTCCAAGAAATTATCGCCAATGCCAGTATGCCGCTGGTCTAACTTGCGTCCAAAACTCAAATAAATTATCTCTTCTGCTGGTATAACTGGTCTTATTGGTGTCCATGATAGCAAGAAATTATCGCCACTTCTTGTATGAGGCTGGTCCAAATTGTTTTCATGATTCCAAGAAATTATCGCTAATGCCAGTATGTCGCTGGTCTAACTTGCGCCATAACTCAAATAAATTATCTCTTCTGCCGGTATCAGGCTGGTACTAATTGGTGTCCATGATAACAAGAAATTATCGCCACTGCCCTTATGAGGCTGGACCAAATTGTTTCCATGACTCAAAGAAATTATTGCACTGTTATTAAAATATGTGAGAGCAACACCAAAATGAAAGCCTTTAATTAAATTTAAAAATGAGAATTTACCAATATGTATAAAGGTGTTGAAATACACTAATGGTTTCACATTCCTTCACATTCAGTGAGTAACATTAATATATTAAACTTTGTACATATACTGGAAGATTCAAATTTTTAATTCATAAGATATCCAATGACTATCAATGGTCAACCATTGCATTCTACTGGTTGCACTATCTCCAGTACCCAATTATTAACAGAGTTCATTTAATTAGTTGTTTTTTTTAGTTAACGAGGAGGAAAACGCGAGAGTTTACCAAAAAAGAAAAATGTTAACGGTATGGCAAAATGCTTCATGCAAAATGCTTCATGCAAAATCCCTTACAGTTAATTCCAATCTGGGGATTTTGACTCGTTTAGCGACAAGAATTTATTAAAACCTGTAGCAATGCCATTTTCTTGATAATAATAATAATTATTATTATCAGCAATGACGCGAATCTAGGCCACAAAATGTATCCTCCAAGTCCAACCTCCTTATGGTCTGGTAGGCCCAAAGTTACCCACAGGCTCTTCGGAGCCGGCTCTTTTGTAGTATCTCCCACACTTAGGGCTCATGCCAGAGATAAGGGTCCAAACAAACCCATTCAAAAAAAAACCTTCTATACACAATCATACAAAATATCATTCACTTGTAGCTATGATTCTATTTTAAACAATAAATTGCTTAAGAACTCTAATGATTTAATCAATATAATTATGCCTTTCCCACCTTTTCTTTAACACTTAATAATTAGCTATTGAATTTTTAGTTAAAAAACACAGGTATTTAAAATGAATAATTATAAAAGATACAAAAGAAAAGCTAATGATTGAAATATAATTTTTCTATGATATATCAGATATCCTAAATTTTAAACCGTTTATCAGAACAGCTGAAAATTATAATCGCTTAAATTAATTTTAAGCCATATATATATATATATATATATATATATATATATATATATATATATATATATATATATATATATATATATATATATATATGGGTGTGTGTTTGCATATGTGGAGAACCATAGATGTCATAAAAGTTATTTAGACCAACCTTATCATTACACCTGAAGCTGGACGTCTTCATTCACTCATGCAGAGACTTAATACCTCCGAAAATGTAAAAAGAAAATGCGTTACCTCGCAATGCTATCTCGCTATCTGCTATCTTGTAATCCTAAATATAGTGAATAAGTGATCCACAATCCAGATCCAGTTATTGATCAACCAACTCATCTGTAGTCTTAGCCCACCTCCATCACCTCGCTGAAATCCGTCAATAAATATTTGAAATAGCTTTGGCACAGACAGACAAACAAACGTGCGATCACATAACCACTGCCTAATTCTATTGACAGATGTGATCACGGGAAGTTAAATGCTCTGAAAACGATTTCGAAGGCGAGAAGTTTGATCAAAGCTATAAAGAATTTTAATTAAAGGTAGTTAACTGTTTTGTTCTTAATAAAACAATTTAATTTGTTTTTAAAACAAATAAATATTGGGTATTTTTTTTAGATTTGGTTGATTCTGGTAGATTTGGTAAATGTTAGTAGATCTTGTAGATGTCGGTATATTTGATAGATTTTGGTAAATTTGGTCAATGTTGATTGATTTTGTAAGTTTTGGTAGATTTGGTCATTTTTTATATTTTGGTAGATTTGGGTAGATCTGGTAAATGTTGCTAGATGTTGAAGAATTTAGTAGCTTTGGTAGGTTTTGGTAGATTTGATAGATTTTGTATCCTTGGTAAATATTGGTAGATCCTGTAGATTTTTGTAGATTTTGATAGATTTGATAGATTTTTGTAGATTTGGTAGATTTGGTAAATGTTAGTAGATATTGTATATTTTAATAAATTTGGTAGATTTTGGTAGAGTTTGTACCTAGATACTTAATTACTCATTTTTATTTTCGAGAAGGTCATAAATGACCTGGTGACACAAGTAGTCTCCTAATTTTGTTACTCGACCTATGTATGCATCCTCAACACATACTCATTCCTATACCCTGAGTACTTAATTTACCTATTTAAAAAAAAAACAACTTTAGGGTATCTACTTAAAACAGTAGGTCCCACTTGTTTATCTTATAGTGGTAGATCGAGTGGTTTCTTGCGTGACGTCACGAAAAGATCCGGTTAGACGCGTCAGGTCAGCCCAAACCTTGATATCACCATTCATAAATCTTTCACTCGGAAGTTAAAAGACCAGATTGCCTTTTTGGGGAATAGAATTCTTGCAAATACTAGGAAGGAAATATCCTAGTCCATGACCCTAGTCACTACAACACTGGTGAATCCCCCCATCGGTCATGGTTTCTACACACAAGTTATAAGGCGTTCGGTTATTTAATTATACCTTTAACTAGCCTTTACTTTACAGCCACCCCGTCCGTCGCCACGGACCAAAATGGCAACGAGATTAATACACACACACACACAAACACCTACGCTACTTAGCGACGTAGTGTCAAAATTTTCACTACATATTAAAATTCACGATATCGCAAATAACTAACTCAACCTAACCTAATATGACAAAATACCCAATTTTGTATTTACCATCCCTCTTCTGAGAACCAATTGCGAACTACCGTAGTTGTGGAAGGACCTCGCTGCTACAACGGCTTGAACGCCATTGACTGTAAAATCAGAATCTCGAATACGACATACATTACCTAAAATGATGTCACATGCTAGTTACTATTTCACTAAGGATTCATCTCTCTAACAAAATTCTAATTTTTCACCATTTCTAATGCCAGAGCTACACTTTCACCAGAGAGCTTTGTCACTTTCAACAATCTGAAATCAATGTAAGCTTACTCTTCTACTAACTCTTCTACTATCAAGGTTCATCTCTTTTTTTTGTCCAATGTCCAGAATATAATTTATTCGAAACTCCAAACAGCTACGCAACTTAGACCCAGAATCACAGTGGTACACATCGTAAAGGAGGCAAGCAGACTACGAAGATGTAAGACAAATCAGCTTCCGTCTGAAGATGCCTTAAGAAAGGTGAAAGCTCACGACCAAATAAACAAATGTTTATGTAAATAAAATGGATTTGCCCCAATTAATTTTCATATGAATTGCATATGCGAAATTAAGAAAATTATTGTCAGGCTTGTCCAAATTCAATTCAACCTGGTCTTCAACCAACCAAATACAATGATATACGAGACGAAATAATGCGTAAAAAGTTAATACTTTTCAAATATGCTAAACTAAGAAAACTAATCTCAAAAAAAGGAGACTAATGTATACCTACCATAAAGTTTAACGATGAACTTAAAACGCTTTTCCTTAACGACAGCGAGCACAGAATAATGACCCGTGTGTTTTCCTCGTCAGACGAACCGAATGAGACAACTTCTCGTCTAAGACTGGCGCCGCCGTCATTTTCGTCTCCTGGAACACTAATGGAAATTAACCGAACCGTTGAAAGCCTTCTAATGCTTCTGATAATAAGCACGATACCATTTAGAAAATAATAATAACTCGGATTTTTTTTAGGTGGTAATATAAGTTAATGGTTTTGTGAATTATTTGATCCATGTCACGAATAGCAAAGCCTCTTTGAGTTCGCTATTCATTACATGGTAAAAATGAGTGACATCAGGGGACCTACTGTGGTCCTTCCTCTGATTATGGAGGACCCAAACCAGGTTTGGTTGAGCAAATGAACTGGACCAAACAGTGGTGGTGCACCTTGCAGTGCCCCACCCCCTTTCGGAATGAGAACCACCTTCCAACATTTAGAACTAAAAAAATATAAATAAACTTTCCAACAATTATGTACAAACCATCGTGTTTAGTGAACGTATGGTCTTAACATTTTGAACTCTACACATGTGCAATTGTACTCACTTTTTCTCCCCTGGAATTCCCTGCCGCTCCTGGCAAGGTATCGTCCTGGGCAGTTTCCCATATTGCCCATACATACTAAATCCACCCCTGGGTCAAAACACGCAAAAATGGACTAATTTTGAAATACCAAATCCCCCTGCTTTTTTTGGTGTGGAGGCGAGGCAGTTAAATAAATACATCTAACCTGTCATATTCTTCGATCACTAAGAGGAACATCGCATATATTTAACTTTTTTTTTCATCCTATTTATATCGCATTCGCTATTTTGTCATGCGCAATTTTGGGTTGGCTTTTTTGCCATGGGTAATTTGGGCTTCGCTATTTTTGTCACGGTAAAATTAGTTCGACTTTTCTTAACATGTTCGTAATTGTTTTAATTCGTTTATGTTAAGTGACATAAAATTTTGCAGTTAATAATAGGAAGATGGGAAACAATTTTTTAGATTAACATGAGAAAATGAGGTGTTTTCGCTTTTCTTGGCTACACAAACGAAATGAGCTCCTCGCCAGGGATATGCAAAACAATTTCCCGAGGCTCAATCCACGGATGGATTCGTGAACGAAGCAAAGAAATACTAAAACAGGGTTACATAGATAATTTCGGCATTCACTCCTTCTCTAACGTGCCCGAGATACCCAGACTGGATTATAAATTCATATAGAGCTCAAAATGACAATCGCTGACGAGCCCAACGGCAACCAACGACATTAAAATATTCTCAGAAAATATAAGCGAAATTAATATTATAATGTCTCGAATTATGGCATCCAGAGTACAAGGAAAGTCGGCCTGTGGCACCCAAATTGCAGGATAGGTAGGCCCAATGAGGAACCCCCACAAATGGGTGCTCGGTGGATCTATGAAATCCTGAAATTGAGCACAGAGCTTAATTAATTAGGTAATATGCCATGTAATAAGTAGTAAACCAATGTAAAATAGAGAAATACTTATATCACATCTGTACATTTATTAGAAAAAGCATAAGAAAGGCAAGCGAATAACTGGTTTCCCACGCAGCAACACACATACATATACACAAAGGAGCAGCTGCGGGACGAAAAGAAACCGATTCTTGTCAACGAGGGGAGCCGAGCAAATGCAGAATGATATATGTTTTGACCGGTTGAGTTCTCGTGAAAGTGTCAAAGGAAAAATAAACTGTCGTATCTTGATAAGATTTGCCAGCCCGGTCTCAAAATGTGTACAGCTACTGTAGTAACGCACACACCTCTGGTAACTCCGCCCAACGGTCAATGGAGAGACTGACAAATGCGTTTCCGATCATTAGCTTAGTCCCGTGTCTTGAAAAGAAAAAAAAAGGTCACGCCCCCTTAAGCAAGGAACTATAAATAAAATGAACCTGAACATTATATAGAGAGTTAAGTCATAGGTCGGATAGACTCAAGTAAAGGCATCTGCCCAGCCCAATTATCATTACTAGCATCACGAGTCCGTTCCTCGTCCTTTATTCATGTCGTTTTTAGTGGCGAGCAGTCAATGGAAGCAAGGGAAGCAATGCCTCCCCTATTTAAGAAGAAAAGAAAAATAAATTACACCCCAACAATTAATATGACAGCAGAATCAATTTTATTCTCACATTTATGTTGCCTATACTTATAGAGGCCATACAATATCGTTCACTTTCAATCGAATTAGCGTTAGACCCTGATGAGTCCGACTGCAATTGAAGAAAAGCATCCTTTTCGCCGAGATTTCTACTTTTTTTTTCTCTTAATTTCATTATTAGTTCTGCTTTTTGATGCTTTGGAATGAATAGTTTAAAAAATGTTTTGCTTTTCTTAGCAATAATATACAGTGATTAGAGTTTTATGGTTTCTATCTAGATATTTCAACGCTGTGTTAGAATTAAGAAAAAAATAACCGATGTGCATCTGGCAAATCTGCCTGGTTGTTAAAATCTAGGAAAAGCAACAAAATGTCTAAGAGACATTGACGTAACTATTATTATGCTCAGAAGCTTAACCAAATTTTTAGGTTATATTTAAATACTGGTTCTGAGAAAGAAAGCAGCTAAATAGCAAAAACTCTAGTATGGTTAAGCTCTTATATCTTAAATATTTTGTGATTATTTACGGGATTCTGTTGTGCCTACCATAGTCACCCTTCATATCTTTGAGATCAATAGTCCCGAGACAGTGCTTAGATAACTGTGGCGTATTGTTTATTCTTTCTTTTTAAGTGATAACCCCCTTTTAAACAAAATAGATAAAAAGGAAGTTGGGAGAAAATGTGATTGCATTATTAAAAAGGAAGTTCAGTGCAATGACTTATAATGAAAGAGAAACTATTATTAAAACAGGGATGTCTACGCCAACGCTAGATCCGTCATCTAAAACAGTGTTGCAGTCGCAAATACAATGTAGGCCAATATGATAAAACAACTTGGCTAGCTGGTTGTGCATACTTTCAGTAGCTATTTTAAAATTTAAATAAAGTTTTAAAAAATAACATTAACAAAAATTAAGTAAAGGGAGTAGCTTAGATTTTTATTGATATTTTTAATGAACAACATATTCACATCAATTAACATATTTATTTTTATAAAACTTGAATTGCTTACTCATCTTCAAAAGTCACCGCAACCACTGGTCGTTTTAGCCTCAGCTACCCCCAACAATAGTAAACTTACATACAGCCCATAAGACTCTATTTCGCGTACGCCTAATAATGTAGACTCTATTCAAGAATAAAAGTCTACTGTCGTAGGATCAGGTAGTCCTCCCTGACCTTTACTGACCTCCCTAGATGTGTGGGAAGGGGGCGACACACAAATGTAGGGAAATGTCTCCCTCTTAAGTGCGTGGGAATTAAAGACGAGTGAAAATTCTAATATTGGCCGACTTGGATACTATTTCGATAGGCTTCGAGTGGTTATAGGATACAAACAAGCGAAAAAAAATAATCTTTAATACTATACAAACAACATATGAGATTAACAAGAATGATATACTTTAACACTTACGTTAATCGTTCAGCAAGTGAAAATTGAATTGAATTTACAAATAATGATATTGTCTGAGCCGTACGAGGCACAATAATTACCCGAGAGGGATCGAGAGGAGACTATGAAGTGAGTCTTGCGGTCAGAGAGCGTCACGCCTCTTCAACGATGGAAAAGAAAATGTAATGGCTTGCGATTTTCTGGAGGAGACCTTGATTAGTTACTCGGGGAAGTATTCTTTTCGCAGAAGCGTAGCTAAGCGCGTTATTCTTGACTGGGTCCTTCGTCCTTGACCTTCGTCGCTCCAAATAATGGCTTCTGCTTTCGAGCCCTTAGGGTGCCTGGGTGTCGCTCGAGAAGTGCGCATCGTCCTTAGATGATTCCGAAAGCTCTTTTGTTTTCCGACGGAAGCGATTCCAACTCCGTCCCAAGGGAGACGGCTGCGATGGTTGTATCGCCATATCGCGAAATGATATCCCGGCTCCTGTCTAACTTCGATATCGATCCGGAAGTTTACCTAAAGGTTCCAATGGAATGTTCTTTGTCCATGAGATACACCTTTTTCCTTTTTCTCTTTATCTGCGCGACTCGCTTTCTCTCTCTCTCTCTCTCTCTCTCTCTCACACACACACACACACCGGTATAAGGCGGTGGATGTTATCTTCTTAGACTTTCAAAAAGCCTTCGATAATGTACCACCCCGCCGCCTCCTTCGGAAAGTGCGTTCACTGGACGTAGACGGAAATGTACCAAGTTGGATAGAGAACTGGCTAAACGGCAGACGGCAACGGGTAGTATTGAATGGACAGGCTTCTGAGTGAGTGCCCGTTACTAGCGGTCTTCCTCAATGTTCTGTTCTGGGACCACTATTATTCATCATCTCCGTCAATTTCTAAATTTGCCGATGATACCAAGTTGGTATGAACGTCGCAAATGAAGGAAATACTGCCTGCCTTAAAGAGGATCTTAGGAAAATTGGGGAGTGGTCAGACACGTGGCAAATGCTATTTAACGTGAACAAATGCAAAGTGATGCATATCGGCGACCGAAACCCCCAATCTCAGTATATCCTTAAGGGCACTGCTATTGAATTAACCGACACTGAAAAGGACTTGGGCGTAACAATCACTAGTGACCTCAAGTTCTCGAAACAGTGCATTGAGGAGGAGAAAAATGCCCAAAGGATGCTAGGCTAAATAAAGCGCCAGTTTGGATATCGGAACAAGGAGAGAGTACTGTGTTTGTACAACTCACTTGTCCGACCGCACCTGGAGTATGCCGTACAATTTGGGAGTCCTTCGCTTCGAAAGGATATTGCGAGATTGGAACGTGTGCAAGCCAAGGCAACCAAACTGATTTCATCTATCAGACACAAAAGTTACGAAGATAGGTTACGGAAATTAGATTTGTTCTCATTGGAGACCCGGAGACTGCGTGGTCAGCTTATTGAAGTGTTTAAAATACTTCGAGGCTTCGCCAATGTGGACTACAGGGATATTTTCCAGCTAAGCGAGAACAGAACCAGAAATCACGGCTACAAACTTGAACTGAAGCGTTACCACCGCGATCTGTGTGGGAAATTTTTCACATATAGCATCTGTGGTACTTGGAACGCCCTTCCAGTGGAAGTTGTCAGCATAAATTCTGTTGAACAGTTCGACTCGAGACTAGACAGTGTCTTGAAAAATCGCCCATTGGGCACATAAACCATTGTGCGTGTGTTCCTCGAGGGTGTCAATTGACACTTTCGAGAACTAGGCCTGCTCAGTTGTTACGTCAAAGGTACCCTTTTTGAATGGACCGTAAGGTCTACAAGTGTACTTAGTTTCTTTGTGCCTCCTTGTGACTCTCTCTCTCTCTCTCTCTCTCTCTCTCTCTCTCTCTCTCTCAGTCTGCGTTCAGCCGTGCTCAGTCTGCGTTCAGCCGTGCTTACAGTCTGCGTTCAGCCGTGCTCCAATTCGGACGTGTCTAATTGTGCTCCCGCTGTATAATTTATTAAGTGTTGCTTTTTGTACCTTTTTTTTTGCCTTCACAACGTGTTTTAAGCAGAAAACATTGCTTTATTGTAAATTACTAACCGTTTGTATCGTATGTGGTGTCTTTTTATAAATATTTGATTTTAAAAGTGAATTGTCTATATTTGGACGTTTAAGCCGGTTGCCTTGTCGGCCAATCAGAGTTTCCCATTGTGAGTGACGTATAATTGATTCGGCCAATCACAGAACAGATTTTATCCGCGTCACGCTACGTCAACAAAATCAACCAATCAGTGAATAGTGTATCTCATTAAGCCTAGCTGTCCGGCGCCATCTTGGATTTGGACGGCTAAAAGCCAGCGCCATCTTGATTTAAAGAACTCGACGCTGATTCTAAATTGTCAGTTGATTTTCTCATTCATCGAGATATTTTCTTACTGCCATATTTTAAGGGAAAGTATATATCCCTTCAAAGAAAAACAGTGAGTATTATTTTTCTATTTCCTTTATTTGTTCAATAGCCATACTTTAACACGTGTTGTTGTTTTTTTACCAATTGCGCAGTTTCTATCATATTTCTATTTTGCAATTAAACTTTTCAAGTGCATAAATTATTTTGTAAATCAATTTCTCAAGTATAGAGCGAAGTTCTTTAAATACTAACTTTCATTAGTGCAGGATATAGTGTTTTAATTGATTGATTTATAAGGTGCAAATAATTGTGCTCAACGATAATTCTATATTAGTGAACAAATCTCTATTTAAAAATGCCAGGTGCAGAGAGATTAAAAGCTTTTTGCTCCAAGTGTAAGTCAGTAAAGTGGTGTAGCGACTATGAAGAACAATGCTATCAAAGAATTACAGCTGCCAGTATTTGTTTATTCTGTAAACTCGCTGAAAGACATGATAAAGAAAGAAATGAACTTATGACCATAATTACTAACATGCAAAACAAAATTAACGCGCTAGAACTAAAACAATGTGATTGCAAAAACAACGACAAAAGAATAACGGATACTGATACAAAGATAGTCAGATTAGAACAATCAGTTGCCTTGCTAGAAAATAAAGTTGATCAAAACGACAATAATGCCAACGGTTTTTCACTTGTCATAAATAAACATCCATCGAGACCTAAACTTCCTGAACTGACTCAATTAAAGACGCATAATAGATTTTCAGCTTTATCCGAAGAGGAGGACGATACTTACTTAATTGGAGATTCAATAATAAGAAACCAAATTGATTATTTCGGCGTAAAAAACATTAGTAAACGAAAATTCAGATGCTACCCCGGCGCAGGGATAAAAAAGGTGACTGAAGAAATTGCCAGTTTAAACCTGAAGAGTAGAAAATCCCCTGTTATCGCTCATGTCGGAACAAACGATATTTTTTGTGGTGAAATGTTTCCTGGAACTGAAACGATGATTTCCGACTATAACGAAATGGTAACGAAAATTAAATCAAAAACGGATCACGGAATAATTGTCGGAGTATTACCCAGATTATATGAGAAAAAGGAAACTATGAGTAGAGCAATTGGAATAAACGAACGACTACGAAATATATGTAAACGGGAAAATGTCAAATTCGTCGAATTTTGGATGACCTTTATTAACAATAAAAAATATTTTGCTCATGACGGGACCCATCTTAGCGCAATGGGTAAAAAGGTATATGGAGATTTGATAAACTTGAGTCTTTATGATACCCTCGAAAACAAATATCACCTTGACTCTTCACCGCAGACCTCGGGAAACGTGTCCAACGCGGAAAGACAGTTAAACAGGTAGAAAAATTAAAAGCTGTGTTGTTCAATGCCAGGTCTATCCGAAATAAAATGGTAGAATTTAAAGCGTTAGTAGCACTGGATAAATACGATGTAATAGGTATTACAGAAAGCTGGATACATTGTCACACAAGAGATTTCAGAGGTGAATTTCAATTACAAGGGTATAAAATGTTTCACAAAGATAGACTTGGAACGGAAGGTGGAGGCGTAATTTTGTATGTGCGTGATGACCTCTATCCAACAGAATGTAATTTATCCTCTGACTTCGAAGTTATAGGAGTCAAGCTAAATCTCGAAAAAAGTTTATTTATATATTTAGTATACAGAAGTCCTCATCAAGCTGTAGATTCTGATCAAAGATTATACGAATGCTTATCAAATGAGATAAAGAACAAAATATCTTTAATTATCGGCGACTTTAACTGTGGACGAATAGACTGGTCTACTAAAATTTCAGACGCGGAAGGAGCAAGACTGATAAATTTTATAGATGATAACTTACTAACGCAATGGGTGAAAGAAGCCACAAGAGGCCCTAATATTTTAGATTTAGTATTATCAAGCGACGATGAATTGATTTCAAATTTAAACATCGGAGAAAAGTTTGGTAACAGCGATCACAATATAATATATTTTAACATAAACGTGCCATCCATAAGAAGAATAACAAGTACTGTTAAGTTTGATTTTATGAAAGCAAATTTCGAAGGTCTGAGGGAAAGTCTTACAAACTATACTATAAAGCCTGAAGACATTAATAAAGTGTGGCATGATTTTAAAAACAATTTACTAAATAAACAGAGACAATTCATACCATCTAAAGTTAGTACTGACAAAAAAAATAATGAACCCAAATGGTTGTCCTCTCAGCTTAAAAAAGCCATTAGAGAAAGAGATAAAGCGTATAAGATAATGAAATCCAATATGAATATTGATAATAAAAAACATTATGTTGAACTAAGAAGAAAAGTAAAAAGTGAAACCAAAAGAGCAAAACGGAACGAAGAAATAAGAGTAGCTTTAAAATGTAAACAAAATCCGAAGGAGTTTTTTGCATTAGTAAATAGTAGAAAACCAATAAAAAATAGCATTGGTCCAATAAAAGACAAAAATGATATATTACAATATAACGATTTTGACATTGCAAATACTTTAAATGAATACTTTGCATCCGTTTTTGTAAATGAGAATACGAGTAATAAACCCACGCCAACTATCAATAATACCGGTATTAGACCACTCAAATCTATTAGATGTACCGAAATTATTACAAACAAAAATATTGAGAAAATGAACAAATTTAAATCTCCTGGACCAGATAATATACTTCCACGAGTCTTGAAAGAAGTTAAAGACCAAGTGTCTGGACAATTGACACAGATTTTTAATAGATCATTAGAGAGTGGAATTGTTCCTACGGATTGGAAGCTAGCAAATGTGACACCGATATTTAAAAAAGGTCACAAAGAACTAGCTAGAAATTATCGCCCAATAAGTTTGACTTCAATAGTTGGAAAACTCCTTGAAACCCGTATTGCAGCTGAAATAGTTGAACACTTAGAAAAGAATAAATTATTAAAGGATTCACAGCACGGATTTAGAAGAAAAAGGTCTTGCCTTACAAATTTATTAGACTTTTTTCACTTTGTAAATGAAGAATATGATAATACCAGATCAGCAGACATTTTGTATTTGGATTTCCAAAAAGCTTTCGATAAAGTACCCCATAAGAAATTGTTGACTAAAGTAAGAGCCCTAGGAATAGAAGGAGATGTAGCCAAATGGATCGAGAATTGGCTCACTGATCGCAAGCAGAGAGTAGTTATTAACGGCCAACAGTCAGAATGGACAATGGTAACTAGTGGAGTACCACAAGGTTCAGTCTTAGGTCCCTTGCTATTCATTATATATGTCAATGATTTAGACGATGAGCTCTTGTCAAAAATTTCAAAATTCGCAGACGATTGCAAGCTAGGAAAAGCAATAGTAACTGAGGATGATGTTATTAATTTTCAAAACGATATTGATAAAATAGAGAAATGGTCGAAAAAATGGGAACTGCCCCTAAATCTAGAAAAATGTAAAGTAATGCATGTAGGCCATAAGAATCCCAAAGCGAATTACAAAATTTTTGATCAAAATATTAGCATAACCAATGGTGAAAGAGACCTAGGAGTTCACATATCTAATGATCTAAAATTTTCTCAACAATGTATCGAAGTAGAAAAGAAAGCAATGAAGCTTCTCGGATATATTAAACGTCAATTTAGCTTTAAAAATAAAGCTACAATTCTAAATATATTTAATGCATTAGTAAGACCACAGTTAGAATACTGTGCTCAGGTCTGGTCACCATACCTACAAAAAGATATTGATAGATTGGAAAGAGTGCAAGCTAGAGCCACTAAATTGATACCGGAACTCCGAAATTATAAATATGAGAAAAGACTAGATATGCTAAACTTATTTACCCTAGAGAAAAGACGTCTGAGAGGTCAACTGATAGAAGTATTTAAAATAATGAAAGGAGTCAATAATGTTAACTCTTCAACTTGGTTTCAACTTTGCCCAAATAATACACGAAATAACAGTTTAAAAATCGTCCCAAAGCGTTTCAGAACGAATATATGCGGAAACTTTTTTTCCTATAAAATTGTCAATTATTGGAATCAGTTGCCTGAAGAAGTAGTGGCCAGCAATTCATTAGAAACTTTTAAAAATAAGCTTGACAAAATAATTTTATCGATGAAATAACGAGTGACAAAACATTATACATATGTTGCTAAAATTAGGATAAAAACAGCATGCTGTAAGCATAGATGTGTAAAAAGACACTGTATAATATGCAAATAATTTTCTCATAGGTTATTATTAGTTTAAGATTTTGATGTAAAATATTGCCCTCAAAGGCAGTTCTCAGACGAAATATAAAATTAAAAATTGATGTATAAATTAAGTATGTACATATTAAGTTGTTTCTGCTTTCCTATAAAAATTCCAAGATGTGTCTTTTGTTCAAACACTTCCAGGTACATATTTTCCTTTTATCAAACCCGTCATTGGGTGGGAGAGGTGGGTGGGGAGAGACTTCATCTTTGCTATCCTATTCCTTATCATTAGGATTGTAGATATTTAATTTAGATAATGACATGAGTACTTCCAATGAAATGGATTGAATGGTCTTTTGAAGTACTTAGCTTCCTTGTAACTCCTTGTAACTCTCTCTCTCTCTCTCTCTCTCTCTCTCTCTCTCTCTCTCTCTCTCTCTCTCTCTGACACCTACTTACCGTCGTTTTCCTTTCGAGTCCTTTTCTTTAACCCCGAGGTAACCAAGGTACTTTCTGGAACCCAGCCTAGAGACAGAATCTACGTGAAACCTTTGGAGTCAGAGTAACCTCTCACCCGTAAACCGGTAACTTTAAGACGCGAAATAACATCGAGGACCTTTTCTCATCATATACGGGAAACATTCAAAACTCGCCATAAACTGGTGTCTAGAGATCCCGCCATAAAATATCGCATTAACTTTAGAAGCAAATGACTGTCACAATGGTAAATATATAAAAAGGTCATACCGCAAAATTGGCAATATTTTCCAGCTTTGCTGACCATTTCCGCTCGCCTGCCTTGTATGAAGATTCCTATTTCACAGTGGTAAAGTGTTATAATTTTTAATACCATTAATCTGCCACATTTCTAACTTACCAATAATATTGTTTTATTGAAGCTAATAGCCGATAACAGTTGTGATTTTGTTTATTAAAGTTAGTCTTTAAAATCCATTTATTTTTCCTTTGCTTTGGAGCAAGTGGCGTTCCATAATTTGTTTTGTCATAACTGTGAAGGCTTACCAACACTTCAAAAATTGGCATCCCTGTACCACTATCCCGTGCGAGAAAAACCGTGTTGAGATATTCCTAACCAGAGTCGCCATTGTTCTGTTGTTTGAATTTGGCGTCAACCAAATATTCATATAAATCTTTCACCTGCAAGTACAAAATTTAAACCTTGAATTTATTGTTCGTGCATTGGGGCTAGCATTTTTTATGGGTAGGACTTATAGAGTATAATTAGTAAAGTTTATTTTTTTTTCCTAATTCTGTCCCATGTGAACTGACCTAATATACTATATCTCCAACTTATTTTTTTATTGAAATTATTTAGCTGTCCTTATTTTCCAATCAACCAAATTATTTATAAATATTACATTCCTCTTATCTTGTGATAGAAATCTACTCTTTATTGTGCACAACTAACCATTGTTTCTCCCAAGTCAACGCTTCTTGTCCGTTCAGCGAAGTTAAGTGGCATTGAGACTTGTTAGCAATTGTATGAGAGACAAAATAACCTATTCATTATTGTGTAACAATGACTGTTGTTTTGCGTGAGGTAATATTGTTTAATTCAACCACGTGAATTCCCATTAACTCGACTTAATAAAATATTTTAGGGTGTGTGGATTTGAATGCAACATTGATCTCGGAATTTGAGTGATCCAAGGTTTAAGAAGTACGTGAGCCTTATCCACCCTTATCAACTCAGATTCAAAACACTGTTTGAACTATTTTAAACGCTTCTGAAGGGAATTTTAACGAGATCTTTGCTGGAGCATGCCAGGACTATCGGTTATATGTTAATCCGTATGTAAACTGGAGATCGGTCTCATATGGTCTTACCCCCAGAAACAATAGTTATATTGTTTCGCAGGTCCAAGAAGCGACTGCGCTTTCCACCAGCCAGTCAGGATTTTAAAATGTAAGGGTCCATATCTCGGTTGACAGAACCTTCATGGAAATGATAATGAAGGAACTAAGTGACATGAAGTTACACCTGGTGCACAGTCAAGAGCATCGGCACGAACAGGTAATGTATCGGGAGAGAAGCGGCTCGTCACCCTGCAGCGAGAACATCCATCGAGGACATTCTAGCTCGAGGGGTCAGGAACAGCATTCTTCATTTTCTCATTCTGCGTATCCTCACCTTTATTCCTAATCAAACTCGTCGGGTTTGTACCGGTACCATAATAAATAGAGCAACAGAGGTGTAAAGTGTAAAAAGCCGTGCCGGTATTTTTATTCTAGTGATACTCCACCATCATCGACCTCTGCTTCACCATCTTCGTCTTCACCTTCTACTAAATCATCACAGTTAAACAAGGAAGGTAAGTGTTCCATGGATCCACTATCTCTCTGCCTCTTCGCTTATTCCGGTTCATTCACCCGGTAGTGAATTTGATCGACTTCCTAGTTTTTCATTCCGTGTAGATACTGGCGCTGAGCTCAATGTCCTCCCAGCCTCTCGAGGTGACAATGCTTGCTCTTCTTCGACTCTAGTTTTTTTGTGCGGCGTAATCTTAAGGTTTGTATCAGCCTATGTTGGGTTTTTCGATGGGTTAATACCATTGCCGAGGTAGCGTCCTATTATGTACCTCAGTTTCCTTTCTACCCACGACTCTTCGTCGATTCTCGTGGTTGCAGGCTTGTTGATCACCCAACGTCTATCAGTGTCTCTTATTTTAGTTCTCAAAATTCTCTCCCGTTTCGCCCTCTCCCTGCGGCTGAGCCTCTCCTGCAGCGTCTGCGGGAATTTCTTGACCTTACACTTGCTCCTTCGAAGAATAGGGTAAAGAAACAGAGTGGCTTGCCTAGTTAAGGCGATAAGAGGACCCATTTTCTCCCGCCTCTATTGTCTAGTCTGGAAAAAACTCTCGCAAAAAAAGGAGTTTGAATTTACGGTTGATGCCGATATAGTTTCCCCGTCTACGCCTCATTGGGTCTATCCACTCCATGTCATATCGAAGGCTACACCTGATGATTTTAGTACAGTGGGGAATTAGAGGTCTTTGAATGATACTCTAATTCAGCTATCAGTACGTCTTCAATGCAATCTACAGTTGATTCAAGTCATTTGGATTTGATCATACAGCTTACGGGTGACAATAGCTTTGTTACTGGCCCTTCAAACGTTACACTAGCCGCTTTTTATCGCATTTTGTGAATCTCGCGCACGTAACTCACTCCTTCCTTGCGCGTTGGTCAGTCGACTCTTGCGTTAGCTCAAGAGCAAGACTTAGGCATGCATTCATTAGGTGAGTCTCTTAAACTTTTCGTGTGAGAAATCGAAATTCCAGAGAGTTCTTCCAGGCGTATCCTGGTCGAATTTTCTTTCTCTTTCTGCCTTCATCCTCTCAGTTCCTCTTTCTCACGGTCAGCATGTTTTCGATCAAATTAAACGCCTTTCTCCTAATGATGTTGCAACTACTTGAAAGTTCCTTGCACAGCATTTCGTGTGGGCAGGTATGAAAGCCGACGTGGCCAATTGAACCCGCTCATGCCTTGTCAGCGTGATAAGGTCCATCGTCATGCATCTTTTCCTCTTCCACCCTCGTGCCTCGACGCCATTCATCTCGATCTGCCTGGTCATCTAACTTTTTTTCTGTCCACTGACCACAATCAATCTATTCACTCGTTGAACAAAGGGTGTTCCAATTTCATTCAAGCTTTCATCTCGGGTCGGGTTTCGCAAATGGGCGTCCATTCAACGATCATGACCGATCGTGGGAGCTAATTCGAATCATATTGATGACGACCGCTGATGCCCCTTATTGTCTCGTCTGGCATTTGAATAACGAACTATCACGCGCAGAGTAATGGCACAAATGAACCTGTGTAGCAACTGTTATCTTGGCAAGTTGTAGCATATGTCATCTTGGCCAGGCCCCTACAAAAGTTCCTAAAATATCCTTGGCATTTTCCCCGTTTAAGAGTTTACTAATCATGCACTAAATTCAATTACGACAATCCACGTACCACATTCGAAATATTTACCATATTTTAAAAAAAAATTTAGAGTCCATCTGGCGACTGCCTAATGGGGCCAAATTCGCCGTACTCACACAACAACTTTGTTTACCCCAATACGATTTGTACGATTGTTCTCAACCAATCACAACCCTTGTCTGACGCATTTTAAATTAACCAATCAGTGTTGAGTTCCTTTTGTTTTTCTATCGCTTCTACACCCAAAGCCAATTGTGTTTTCTCAACCCGCCAGACAAAGTGAATTACCAATAATGTTAATATAATCAAAATGATTCGAATGTCCAAGTGTACAGGATGTAATTTCCCTTCCTTTTTTTTGTATTTTCAGTCCCACGTGAGGCTATAGCCCGTGTGGGCATACCCGTGCGGCTATACCTTCTTGTCTTACCACTTGTGTCCATACCAATCGTATTCATACCCTTGTGTCTATATTCATTCATTATAAATCAATACACATAACTCGTCTAAATATCTTTCATTTGTATTCTATTTCAATTGCTATTCTGTATCTGTGTATTTCTAATCTTCTCCTTTTGCTCTTTATTATATCTTTCTGCGCAAGTAATCGCAGCCCTTTAAAATATATAATTATATAAATTATTGAATTATTAGTTTCAATAACAGAGTATATAAACATTCCAAATTTATTTCATTCCCTGAAATGTTGACTCGGTTTACCTCAGTTAACGCTTTAAATCTCACTGTGCTTTTCAGTTAACGCTTTGCTCACTATGTCGGTCGGTCGCTCCATTTTGCTTTTTTTTTAATAACATTGTAACTATTCGGCTGATTTTAACGAAATTTGAAACTCTTATGATTTTTACATTCTCTTTCGAATGATATAATTGCCATAGTCATCCTAAGGTTAGCCCAGGAATTATTTTGTTTGGCAATAATATCATAACTATTTAGCCTATTCTAAAGAAATTTACAACCCTTATTTTGTTTTACATTCTGTATCGAATGATACAATTGCCGAAGTCCTCCCAAGGTTAGCTCGGGAATTATTTTGTTTTGGAAATGACATCATAACTATTCCGTTGATTCTAACGAAATTTGAAACCCTTATGTTGTTTTACATTCTCTTTCGAATGATATCATTGCCAAAGTCCTCCCAAGTTTAGCAATGGAATTATTTTGTTGTGCCAATAATATCATAATTATTCGGCCGATTCTAACCAAATAACCAATTACTTTATTGGTGCATTCATTAACCAAATCCCATTATTGGTGCCCCAAGACCCGTTTCAATTATATATATATAGATCGTCTAGTGACGAGAAATTTATATAGTTGTTTTCACGCGTTAGTTTCTGCCCGCGTGTGTTTTAAATTTAAACTCAACCGGCTTTGCTCTGATTGGACGTGACGCGGAGAGCATCCATACCCGTCTTACTTCACTCGCGCTTTGGAATTTTCTACCTTCTCTCACGCATTTTTTCTAACGAGCCGTCCGCATTGAATTTCACTCCAACTTGGAAATAACATTTCTTTTCATTTTCTTTCAAATTGTCTCACTTATTCAATCTCCTCAAATTTTATTTTCATAGCCGGGAAATGTTTGTACCTCACACATTCCCTCACACAAAATGGACAACACAGTGATGATTAATATTGCCACACAATCTTCTGCCATATCTGCAACTTGCAAAAACAGGCCAGAGCTACTCAACTTCCTTCTCGTTGTGCAATTCAGGCGCTGCAATCAGCCATCCAGCTGTATTCATCCAGGTTGTCAGCGCCCGACACAGCCACCCTCCAATCATTCGTCTCGCTTTCGATGCAGCCAACCCAATCACGTGGATGGATATATACAACGTAATCATGTTCCTTCACCCCATGCGTTTCACGTGGTTCCTTGAACATATTAAGGAATTGATCGGGGCGAAAGGCGCTCTGTCTGAGCCTTTCGACTACCTCTTGACAGATTTTCATTCGTGAAATTCTTGACCCTATAGGGTTACATATTATGATTGGGAGACATACTAACGTTGGTCAAATAGCCAAATCAGACGAAGTTATATGGCTAAATCCATACGTTAACTGGAGGACTGCCCCACACAATCCGATTATTTGTTCTAATCTATCTCTTTCTCAAGTTAGGATACCAACGGAATCTTGCAACAACAGAGAGGACCTGTGTAACACCTTTCACACTTCAACTCCGGCCTTAGCTGCCACGTTGTAGGGGATAGAGAAGTAATCAGAAAATTTGAAATTCAAACGTGGGACCGCGCGAGTGCACAGTTACACGGGTGAACGGATCGACAGGCGCCGTTCGTCCTCTCGAAGGCGAAACCAACATAGGCATTCCAGCACAAGAGGTGAGGCCAGCATTCCTTTAGTCATTATTCTTTTGCATCTAAGTTTTCTCTCTCAATCAAAGAGTCTCTGCTGGTAGCGTGAGAAATATGGTAGTAACGCTATACACTGCACACAGCCTTGCCAACATTACTACTCATCCTATTCTCATTCTCAATTAAATACTCTCTCTTCACAATTTCGGTCCTTCTCATTCTCATGCTTCTTCAAATGTTATTTTCCTCAACACAAAAATTGGTGCTGGTACCACAAAGAAATATAATGCACAAGCCGTAAAATGCTTGCACTTCTGCACACATTTGCAAGCAGTAACCCTTTCAAATAACATTCATCCACTATTTTAATCTCAACAATCATTCCCGCTTCTCATTCTAATGCTCCACTTCACTCTCATTTTCATTCTAATATTTTAAATTCTTCGGATAATTTATACTAAAGACGCAAGTGATTAATGGGTCTATCACCTCTGTCGTCCCTTTACTTCCTTAGGTTGATGCACGATTTCGTATTTTTCACCCACTTTTTGGTTTTTCATGTCTAGTTGACACTGTTATTCAATGGAGTGTAATTACAGCCTCTCTGGACTATAAAGCTTGCTCAACTTCTGATCTTGTCATTAAGGTCGCCAATTCCTCGGATATAAGACCTATTAAAGTCGCCAATTCATCTGATATAAGACCTATCAGTCGTCTATCAGGCACCGTCGGGTTTTTCAATGGACGTTTAATATTGCCGATGTTGGCACTCCTATTTTGCGTCTCAATTTTCTCTCTGCCCACGACCTATAAGTTGATTCTCGCAACCACACGCCTGTCGATCGAACTACTTCACTCACAGTTTCGGGTTCATTTTTCCCTTCTCACAGTTATTTCCTCTCTGCTCGGTTTCGATCAGAGAACGAGCAGTTCCATACTTTTTTATCGCCCCCTTTAGTCTTAAAAGGCCGAGGGTCGCAAACATCACTGAAAAGGAGAAAGTATCAGCAATCATCCAGCGATCACTTTCAATGGACAGAAGTGACGCTCGACGGAGGAGACAACAAAAAAAAAATGTGGGCCTGATCCTTTATTTCTACTTAACTGCCTCTGGTTTGTGGTTCCCTTTTTCTTCAAAATGGTTCCAGATATAACCATAGCTTTTTGTTTAAAATTCTAACAATTAAATCTAAATACTTATTAAGAAATACACTGCATTTTCATCTCCGCGGGGTCGCTACCACCTGTCCCTTGTACTCGTGACGTAATTGTAAAATTGTGGTCTTTTTTCCAATTTCCCGGTTGCATTTAATTTAGACCCCTAAAAAAGCAATTCATTGATCTTTTTGGAGCACACCTCGTGTCTGCCGCGGCGGTGCTATTACATGGAATTAAATATCAGTCGTTTGCAAAGAACAGGTTTTTCTTTAACAAAGGCTTAATTAGTCATCTTTATGTCCAATAATTGCCCATTGTCGTGCAGCATAGATACAAGATAATAAGAGGATGCAGGCGGGACTTCTTGAATTCTTATCTTCAAGAATTTATGTGGCGTGACCGTTTCTTCAGGAATCCTTTTCATAACCTATGTACTCATATTTCCAATCTTGCTTACGTTAGTTCCTTCTATTGCCAGCTGTCGGAGGGGGGTCCTGCGACAACTTGCCCCGAATCCTATTGAGTCGCTTCCACACGGAAACGACAGTACTCGTAGGCCTGGAGGGACCAGGAAGAGCGGCATTCATGATGTTAAGCAGCTCCCTGATGAAATCGAGGTATAAAGGCCGGTCTATCTCAAACATGATCGGTGACTGTGCGTGCCATTGCGCCGCGACTGTTCCCATGGACCTATCTTCCAATACCACGACGGCTTCAGGTCGCTTTCTGTCGTCTCCGAATCCGACACACTCGTGTGACGCATCGCTATTTGATGAAGCACTCGCCTGTGCCCTATTTCAACTACTGCGTCGTCCCTCAGACTGTTCGGCACATTCTTGTCGAATGTCCCAGTCTGGGTGATCTTC
This sequence comes from Ceratothoa steindachneri, assembly GCA_963969495.1. Classification (NCBI taxonomy): domain Eukaryota; kingdom Metazoa; phylum Arthropoda; class Malacostraca; order Isopoda; family Cymothoidae; genus Ceratothoa; species Ceratothoa steindachneri. The sequence continues at coordinate 80,746,665 of OZ018337.1, forward strand.
GCGCACGTTACCTGTCCCGGTACCGGGATGGGCGGGGGTCGCTACCGCCTGTCCTTTGTACTCGGGACGAGTGCGTGCACATTGACTGGTGGACTTGTTGACTTTTGGGGGGAGGTCGGCCATCTCCCTATTATTTAAGCAGGTTTTTTTTTTTTGTTTTTTGTTGTTATTTTGCTTTTTTCCCCTCTTATAGGTGGCACGCTCCTGCACTGGGGATACCTCCCCCGACGCAGGATCTTTCTTACTGTTCACTTCCCTTTCCCTTTTTTGGGTGTGTGTGTGTTTTTTATCCTAATTTTATCTTAAAGTATCCTAGTTATAGGCCAATTGTTAATACGGCGACTAATGCCCAAGTAGGCAGTCACCAGATGAGCTCTTTAATAAAAAAAAAAATGCCCGGTTTCCGCCAACCAATCCCCATTCCCTGAGCCTTCTACATGAATTTCCTGGCTTTAGTTTGCCATCTTAAAAAAACTCCTATTAAACACAGTGTTGTCCACCGGAGAGAAACGAGGAGAGGGCCTGTATTTCCCTAACCCCGTCGTCTAGCCCCAGATAAACTCAAGGATGAAGCAAGAGTTCACCTACATGGTGGAAGCTGGCATAGCTAGCCCCTCTACTTTTCCTTGGGCATCTCCACTTCATAATTAAATCTACTCCGGGTGAATACAGAGCTGTGAGTGATTACAGACGGCCAAATGCCTGTACAGTCAACACATAAGGGGGGGGGGGAGGCAAATAAAGCCAAACGAAAAATTAAATTTTAATAAAAATTAATTGAATCGGCGCATGAGGTTATTCAAAGGTAATCAGCCCATCTTTCTCGCGTTCATTCCTCCTAAAAAGAGAAAGAAAACCTAAGATTAGGAGGAATATTCATTTTGAAGGGTCCTATCCGTGTAGGACTTTAACGATGCTAAACTAGAACAAATTGGAGAAGATAAAGAAACCAACAATTGGGATTCCTACCTTATGGTCCTCCGTGCGACGTCTTCTTTGAGTTTCCAGCCCGAGTCGATTCCTCCCTCCTTCCACAGTTAGTGTGTGGTGTGAAGTTTCTTGCCTCGCCACTTTTCTTGCAAGCCGAAGGCTTGATTGAAGATAGCTCCGTTGGTACCGAAAATAAAATCACCGAATGTTAATATTACTTTTACCGAATCGGGTAATTTTAGACGTAAGTAAATAATTACGGACGGCTACGCTTAGCACTGCTTGCTCGATTGAAAATTGTGGGGGACGTTTGCTCTATCAGATTTTGAGAGCGACTGTTTGCTCTACCAGATTTTGAGAGCGACTGTTTGCTATATCATATTCTGAGAGCGACTGTTTGCTCTATCAAATTTTGAGAGCGACTGTTGTCTCTATCAGATTTTGAAAGCGACTGGGGAACAAGCTTCTCCGAGATACCCATAAGGATTTTGCCCAACTGTTAGATGATTGGTTTTTAGTGAATTTAAATAAAATTATTCTCCGAATCTTGGGCTTTTATTTATTAAATTTATCAAATTCATTAAGTAAGTTTATTCATTAAATCTATCAAATTGATTTATAAAATAAATTTTAATTATATTTGTATTTTTATACAAAATATTCTACACCGTTGCAGTTATATATCCTCTCCGCTATCTGTCTGAATTCAACTCTGCTCTCTTCGGTTGTTCAATCTTTATCGACTCGATCTAGTTCGTGCTTTCAACCAGATCACAATTTACCCAGATAACATCCCAAAGGAAGCTATCGCCAAGCCATTTGGTTCATTCATCATGCTCAGAATGCCGTATGGCCTTCGCAACAGTTATCAGACTTTGCAACATTTCATGCATCAGACTCTGAGAGCTCTTCTTTCCGTCTTTTGTTACATCGACGACCTCCCGATAGAATCTAGGTCTTTAGAGGAACTTCTATCAAAGCTTCGTTACGTTTTTGCTCACCTAGAAGAGTATGGTATCGTACTCAATATTTCTAAGTATCTATTTGGGGTCGCACAACTCTCATTTCTTGGATACTATGTTTCTCCTGACGGAATTCGTCCTCCCGACGACAAAGTTGCTGTCATTCGGGTTTTACCCAGACCATATTCGCTCAAGAAAATTGGTCAGTTCTGTGTTATGGTTAACTTTTATCATAGATTTATTCCTGACGGCTCTAGGATCATGCAACTACTCAACACTCTTCTCCCCGCCGTTTCACTGGGACATCCTTGCCCAGGGGCCTCCATGAGCGTTGCCTCGGATACGTCAGCCAACTATGTAGGTGCAACCATAACACACAAGGTTAGTGACTCATAGCAACCTCTCTCTTTCTTTTCGAAATATTTAACTCCTTCTCAAAAGAGATATAGCACCCTTTCAATGGAGCTGCTCGGGGTATATCTCATTCTTCACCACTTCCGAAAATATTTGGAAGTGAATATACCTTCTTCGCTGACCTAAAGCCATTGGTTGGTGCACTATTCGCACATAGCATTTCTTCCACGCGCTCTGCAGACGATTTTCTCATCTAGATTTCATTTTGAACAACTTACAAGCGACATTGAATACTTTCCTGGCTCCTCAAACGTCGTACCGGACGCACTTTCTCGCATTCCTTCAATATTGGGCAAGCAACTCTGCCATGCGTCCATTGATTATGCAACAATAAATAACGTTGGCTCAGGAACAGAATAAAAACACGCAAACACTAGTCACTCTTCTCAAGTCGTCGTTCGTGAAATCGACTTACCAAACAGTCCTTCTAGGAAAACTTTTCCTTATCTAACTGTTCTCGTCCTCTTATTCCTCTTGCTTACCATCGGCATACATTTGACCCAACTCACAGTCTTTCGCATCCTGGCATGCGAGCTACTCGCAAGCTAATTGCGCAACTTTTTGTGTGGCCAGATATGAGGGCCAACGTGGCCAAATGGACCCCTCATGTGTGCCTCGTCAGCGTGCTAAGGTCCAACGACACACAAAGACTCCTATGGTTCCCTTTGCATTGCCTTTGTCCCGTTTCAGCGAAATTCACGTCCATCTTGTAGGTCATCTGCCTTGCTATCGTGCCTGCACCTATCTTATCACTATGATCGACCGCTTCACTCATTGGCCAGAGACTGTCCCCATTCCAGACATATGAGCTTCCACCGTCTCTCAGGCTACGTTTCTCGTATTGGTATCCTTTCCACACTCATGACTGACCGTGTTAGTCAATATGAATCCCACTAATCTGATTTGCTCATGGCAGTTATTGGTTCTTTTTGCACCACAAGCTACGACTCCCAAATCAACGCCGCCGTCGAACGTTTGCATCAGACGCTGAAAGTAAGTTTGCGATCCACGTATCCCAGTATTACGTGGTTGGACGAGCTGTCTCTGATTCTACTGGGGATTCTTTCAACTATGAAAAAGGATGTGTAGTACTCTGTTGCTGAATCAATTTACAGTACGCACCTTCATCTTCCCGTTCAATTCTCTTCTTGTTCCGACCTACATCTACCTTCTTTTATCGATCCTGCTGCCTATGTCAATTTGACACCACTCCCGCGGCTATCTCTTTCTCCTAAGAAATAATCTAAGGTACTTTCCGAAACTATTCTAAAAGGTGGTGTTATTCCTATATATAAGTAATTTCACCCAATCACTGTGTAGTATTGTTGATAGCTTGGAGTAGGAAAGGGAGCAAAGAAAAATAAAGAAAGAAAAGTAGTGAAACGAGTTTGAAACGCGCTTCCCGCGTCGCTGGACAGCCGTTAGCAAGAGCCTTAAACCACTCGGCCATCCTGAGTCCCCCAAAAGACTCATTAAGGCAAAGCATTTAAGTCGCGCGTCTGAACTTCTCGCAAGCTACAGTATAACGAGTTTGTAGGGATATTTATTGTTTGTTTTTTTGCGACATTTTATGAGGCTCAATTTCATTATTTTTTTAAGAAATAACGACCAACGAGAGCATGAATTTGTTAAGGTCTGTGTTGGTTATTCCAAGTGGTCAGTGAAAAGAAGTCAAAATGAAGCTCTGGTAAGTTTCGGTTTCATTATTTACCAAACTAAGAAGGGAAAAACAACGAAAGCATGACTTTGTAAGTCTGAATATAGAATTGTGCCGAGTGGTAAAGTTAGAGGAAGTGAAATGTGTGGAAGATACTTCAATAATAGCCTATTTGCTGCACTCAGGAGTGGGTAGGCGCACAACTCTCTCGAGTATATTAAAATCTAGAGGGTTGCGCTTCAACGTTTCTCCGATCGCCAAGAAGTCTCTTCCTGACGAGATGCCTTCGTTGGTGATCGTTTTTTTAGTAGTGGGTAAATAATCACTCTATTATGAAGTTCATTATAATCTACAGATAGCTATGACGTCTAACAATATAGTTATTTTAAAGGTAATTATAATATATATTTATAATATACAAATGAAGTATGTCTGTGTGTGTGTCTTTCCATTTATAGGAATAAAAAATATCCCCTTCTAACCCCCTCTCCCCTCCATTCCCTCACTTTCCCCCACTCCACTTTCTCCCCCTTTTCCCTTATCTCTCCCCCCTCTCAAACCATGAAAAAATACTCTCCCTCCTCTCTCTCTGCTCCTCACGGCCTTTTCCCCAATCTCTCCACCTTTTCCCCCATCCCCCCCTCTCCAACTATCCAAATTTACCCCCACACTATCCCTTGTCCCCCATCTTCTCCCTCTCTTATTTATTCCCCTCTCCATCTTCCCCCTCTCTCCCTCTTCCACAACCCCCTCTTCCCTCTCTCACTTTTCCTACCCTCTCCCACCCCACTTTCTCCAGACTCCCCCTCTATCTCTTCCCTCTCAAACCATGAGAAAAATACCTCCCCCCCTCTCTCTGCCCCTCCCCGCCTCTTCCCCAATCTCTCCACCTTTCCCCACCCCTTTTCCCCCTCTCCAACTCCCCCAATTTACCCCCACACTATCCGTTCTCCACCCTGTCCCCCATCTCTCCCCTCTTTTATTTCGTTCCCTCCCCATCTTTCTCCTTTCCCACAACCCTCTATCTCCCCTCTTGCAAGCCTCTCATCCAAGAGAAAAATTCTCTCCTTTCTCAATCTCCTCCCCCCTCCTCTCTCTCACCTTCCTACCCTCTCCATCCCCACTTTCCCCAGCCTCCCATCCCCCCTCTATCTCCCTTTTCCCCTCCTACAAAGGAGATTCAAACCAAGAGACTTTTTTAAATCCGTTCTTAAAATATAGAGTTATAGAATAGAAGATAAGACGCTCGATCTGTTTCTGTGGCCAAATCGTTGTTCGCTCATAACTAACGGTCAGTCACGCGTAAGCGTAAACTGCCGGGCCCGTGCGGTGAAACGTTTACTCATTTTAAATATATTATATGATAAGGGTGATAGGGAGACTGCGCACCTCAACTGAATCTGCCTTCACCCTAAAAATGGCACTCGGCTGGTGGTAAAGAAACTGATGCCACATGTCATAGAAGCAACCATTCATAGTGAAAGTGGAAAAGGATAGGATGTTTTCATTCATGGAATAACCTTAAATCCATAACGGTATGAATTGCCATTTACATTCAGAAGACCTAATTTCCCAATCCGTGTAAGTTTTACAATGTGAATTTTAAAAAGATCGTAAGGTGAGATTCTATTAGAGGCATAATTGCAATTGGAGGAACTCTGTTTTTACCTGCGGCGAAGCGACAGGTCAAGGCGTTGTTTTTTTTTCAAAACGAGTAAAGTTCAATTGCACCCATTTAAAGCCACGAAATGACCCAGATGACCATGGGACATATGGTTATTCACCCTGGAGATTTCAAATCTGCCATCGGATTTGGCGCTGGGTGGCGCCATCTAGTTTCAGAAGCCTCATTTAGCCATTCAAAGGGACTTTTAAGTGATTTGAGCTATGGGAAACCATCGATGCAATAACCATTTATCATATTATCACAAAACGCCGCAGGTCATTGGAGGGACTTTCCCTCCGGTTCTTATGGTCAATTCTATATTGATTGCTCTATAGCCGGAAGCAAAAGTTATCTGTTGTATTTGCTCCAAATGGAAAAACTAAGAATACTCTATACCAAGAAGTTATGTATTGTTGCTGAACAAGATTAAGTTTATTTCATAGAATGAGAATATTGTTGGTGGAAGATAAAAAATGAAAAAGATCAAATCCGTCTTACTTTATTCCCGAAGGCACTTTTTATAAGTTAAAATAATAATAATAGGTATTTATAATGCGCCCTTCAGGGCTGTTAGCCCTCCCAGAGCGCAGGTTGTGTAGCGAGTGTAGAGAAAGTTTACAGGGGATAGAAGGCAATTTTGAAGAGATGAGTCTTCAGGAGACGTTTAAAATTAGCAAGGGAGGGAGATGATCGGACTTTGGCAGGAAGAGCATTCCAGAGTCTAGGAGCACAAACTGAGCAGGAACGGTCACCCATCGAGCGGAGGACAGAACTATGAGTGTTCAGGAGGGAAGCAAGGTTAGACCGGAGCGCCTGAAGAGTTTGACGACGGGAGCGGGCAGATGAGAGATAAGGTAACTGGGAATATGAATCAATTAACTGAGGTGAGCAAGAAGACTAATGGAGAAATTGAAGAAAGGATAGTGGCGTTGAAATCATCTGCAGTAGCACTTAACAACAATAATGAAGAGGTTCCACTCAAGTACAGCAATATTGTTAAATTGAGGGGTTCCATAGTGATAAAGGCTAGGTCGGAAGCATCAAAGGCGGCAGACAAGTTCAGATAGTTTCTTTGCCAAAATTATTTTAACAAAAATTTAAATTAAAGTCACCAACAATATCACCAAGATATTACTTTGTCTTAAGTAAATTTAACGAAAGGGCCTAACAATTAATGGTGCCGTGAAGTGGCAAAAGATTTGTTATAGTGTAGGAGGCGCTTTTTTTAATGAATCTAATAGAATATCAGTAAAGAAATTTATATTCAAGATGGCAAGCGTTTCATATACTTACAGATACTTACAGAAGACTTCATGGAAGAGGCTTACGCCTGTGACTCCAGATCTATATTATCAACTTGCGGAAAAGTGAAGTTTTGGCAAATAAGAGTCATCCTACGCACCTGAACTTCTCTGGATCATCCTTCAGACCTTTCCTCAGACAATGCTTTCAAACTTCTGGAAGCTGCTTCCCTATCCATCTCAACAATACCTGGTGGTGAGCTATATTGCTGGCAGTGAAGGTAAGTCCACACCATGTCTGTAGGGGCTGGGGCAACCCGAAAACCAACCATTGTCATGCGCCAGTCTAGGGTTGCTGCAAACTCTCCTAAAATAATGGCCACCATCCTAAAGGTGTTGACCCCTCTCCATGTAGTCAATGTAAATCCAATGTTGGTGAGGAAGATGCCTTACAGTGTGAACTCTGCAAAGTCTGGACTCGTGGCACTCAGAAATGTGTGGCCTCCCCCCCCATCCCCGAAGCCTTCAAGGTTATTGTAGAATTCTTTGATCACAGCACTACATATGTGTGCACCAGCTGCCGAATAAAAAATGACAACAACAATGGAGAAATCCCAGGGTCTTCATCAATTGCTACATATGGTACAGGGCCTCAGCGAATTATTAACCTCCCTCCAGAATGATGTGATAAAGCTGAAAGAAACTCCAAGACCATCTCCCCCACCCGTCCCTCCTCACAATCCCAACTCAGGCAGAGCCAAAGGCTGCGCACAATTCGTCCCATCCTCTTCCACCTCCACCTATTACTCCATCTCACTCTATTCCTCCTCTCATGCCAAACACACACAGCATCAAAATAATCCTCCATGATGAAGCTGTTGAAATAAGAGAGCTTGAGAAAAGAGTAAATTCCATCATCATCAGAGGCCTCGGCTGTGACCCTCAAGAAGTGAAGAAGAAATTCAAAGATGTCACCAAGTTCCTCTACCGTGAAAGTAACATTATCCCCCTACAGGAGATCATACCCATCAAGACTAATTTGGTTCAAGCTAAGATCACAGACAGACCCCCTAGCCAAATACGACCTGATCTCTTGAACCAGATGCTTTAAGGATTCCTACTATGACTGTATACATTAGCAGGGACTTAACCCGCAGATAGAGAGAGAAACGCAAGGCCCGTGCTACAAGAACTGGACAACCACCTCCCTCTACTTCCACACAGTCTAACGGTTCTCCAACCTCAGCACTCACCTACAGTCTCAGGCCTCCTCCTTCCCCCACAAATCCAGCTAGGCCATAATCTCCCGGCTCACTACCCTCTCATGTTCCTGCCGCCACCAACTGCCACCCCTCTATTTCAAGCCTCTTCTGGAAATTCCCCAAGTCCAATTCACTCTGAGATCCATAACTGTGCAAACAACCCCCCACCCCCACTCTCGCCAGCCCAAGGTCACCAGGACCCACCTGAATCACTAGTTTCTGCCACCCCTGCTGTCCCTCCAAAAAACTAGCCTCATCTCCCTCATGCTCCAGCTCTGTTCTATTAAACATAGCAGTCAAAAATGTAAATTGCTTAAGTAACAAGTTATACTTTGTAAATGTGTGCATTGAGGAAGATTTAGATCTACTAGGAATTACTGAGACTTGGCTACAACCCCAGATCAAAAATTGTGCAATCAACTTAGGGAACTACACTTTCTTTAGAAATGACTTTCTGTCCCCAACCCCCAAGCATGGCATAGGCATTTATATCAAGGATTCAATCAAAGCATGTGAATACACTAACCAAGGTCCCCACCCCAATACTCTAACTCTCCATCTCCCTGATTACAACATATATATAATGACTCTATCGACCCCCCTCCTATACCTGGGATGAGAACCTTGCTCTCATTCAATTCATTCTTCGACTTCAGCCCTGGCAAGGAACTTATCATAATTGGCGATCTCAACCTCCCCTCAATCAAACGGTCCAACTTAGCTGATAACCACTCCAATGCCACCGGCTCGCTTTTCCTCGACGTGTTCACCTCATTGGGCCTACAAGCCAACATTCACTCACTCCGGTAGTACTCTAGACCTGGTCCTGTCCTCTGAAGATGACAGAATAATCAATGTGTCCACCCTACCTCCCTTACCCCACTGCGAGCATGTCATCAAATTTTCATACTTATTTCAGGGTAACCTGCCAGACAACAGCCTAGACAACTACCTTGCTCTCAATTGGAATAGAGGCAAATACAACCACATCAGAGAAGCCCTCCGCAATTATGACTGGGACTTAGAGCTTGCCCACCTTACTGTCAATTTGACAAACAACTTTATAACCCAGCTACTACAAAAATGGCTAATCTCCATGTTCCACTCAGGACTCAACAACCCTCCTTCCCCTTTCCCATGGCATAAGCACATCCCAAAGGGCCTGTCAAGGCAAATTTTCATAAGGGAGATTATGTAAAACTCCGAAGCTTGCTAAATTTTGTAGACTGGGATGTAGAATTCAGAGGTAAAAATGCTTATGGGATGTGGGATACTTTAAAGCATATAATAAATGTAGTCCAAGAACAATGTATCCCAAAGAAGGCCATTAGGAACAAAAGTAGGAAACCATTATGGTGGAATCAGGAGATAGCTAGAAAAATTTCAGAGAAGAAAAGGGCATACAAAAAATTACAGGTAGAAAATAATATTCAAAATTTAAGTGATTATAGAATGGCTAGGAATGAGTTAAATAAGGTTATAAAGAAGAACAAAAGGGGGTCAGAAATTAAATTAGCTCAGGATAGCAACAAAGATCCTAGAAAGTTCTTTAGTTACTATAAAATTAATAATAAGTCTGGCAGAGTTAAAATAGGGCCTATGAAATATGAAGGGGGTGTGAGAGAAACCGATGAGGAAATAGTTGGCAGATAACAGAAATAGGTTCCAAGGCGATAGAGGTGAGGTCATTCAAGTTTCAAGAGGTGCTTCAGGGATAGGGGGGTTAAATTGTTTCTATACAAATGCTCGTAGTCTTAGAAACAAGAAGGATGAGCTATTTAGTTATATTAGCAATGAGGATATAGATATATTATGCGTTACTGAATCATGGGTTAATGAAATAGAATTTAGTGACACTATAAGTGAATTTGATTTACAGGGCTATAATATGTACATTAGTCAAAGGACAGGTAGGATTGGTGGAGGAATAATTATCTATATAAAAAACAACATTGTTTCAAGTTTAAATACTTCAATAAAGCAGGATGGAGTTGAGTCACTTTGGATAGATATTAGGTTCAGTAAAAATAGAATGGTGCATTTGGGAGCTTTTTACAGGCCACCTGGGCAGACTGATGATATAGATGAACTAATGATAAGGGAAATAAGTAAGGGATGTGAAACAGATGCAGTTATTATTGAGGACTTCAACTTAAACTCTGTGGACTGGGAAAATATGATAGGTAGGGATAGAACAAGTGGCAGGTTCATAGAATGCTTTGAGGATAATTTTTTGAATCAATTTGTTAATGAGCCAACGAGGGGGGACAATATATTAGATTTAGTACTTTCTAACAGTGATCATTTAGTTCAAGAATTGACTGTTGGGGAAGCATTGGGAAATAGTGGCCATCAGATAGTTTGTTTTAGCTTGGGAATTGAGAAGGGTAAAATAACTGAGAATGCTGAAAAAGTTCCAAATTTTCATAAGGGAGATTATGTAAAACTTCGAAGCTTGCTAAATTTGGTAGACTGGGATATAGAATTCAGAGGTAAAAATGCTTATGGGATGTGGGATACTTTCAAGCATATAATAAATGTAGTCCAAGAACAATGTATCCCAATGAAGGCCATTAGGAACAAAAGTAGGAAACCATTATGGTGGAATCAGGAGATAGCTAGAAAAATTTCAGAGAAGAAAAGGGCATATAAAAAATTACAGGTAGAAAATAATATTCAAAATTTAAGTGATTATAGAATGGCTAGGAATGAGTTAAATAAGATTATAAAGAAGAACAAAAGGGTGTCAGAAATTAAATTAGCTCAGGATATCAACAAAGATCCTAGAAAGTTCTTTAGTTACTATAAAATTAATAACAAGTCTGGCAGAGTTAAAATAGGACCTATCAAATATGAAGGGTTTGTGAGAGAAACTGATGAGGAAATAGTTGAGGTACTAAATGGTCATTTTGCATCAGTATTTACAAGAGAGAAACTAAATAGTCCTATGTATAGTACTCATAGGTCAGGAAAAGAGGTGTTTACTAACATTTGTGTGGATCGGAGGATGATAAAAGGACTAATAGGTGATTTAGATACTACCAAGACCTCCGGCCCTGATAATATTCATTCTAGGATACTTAAAGAAGGGGTAGAAAGTATCTCAATAGCTCTGGACAAGTTATATACTAGGTCATTGGAATATGGAGAAATACCCGATGATTGGAAGAGAGCGAATGTAGTCCCCATTTTCAAGAAGGGTAGTAAAGAGGATCCAAATAACTTTAGACCGGTTAGCCTAACTCCTGTAGTCTGTAAAATTCTTGAGAAAATAGTTAAAAAAGGGATTTGCCAACATCTAGAGAGGGAGGGGTTAATCAGCGATGCTCAGCATGGGTTTAGATCAGGTAGATCATGTTTGACTAACTTACTAGACTTTCTGGAGTTTGTAACAGATCAAGTAGATAAGGGAGAGAATGTAGATATAATTTACTTAGATTTTAGTAAAGCATTTGATAAGGTACCACACAGGAGACTAGTTCATAAATTAAAAATGATTGGGATATGTGGGGGTGTTTCAAATTGGATAGCTGAGTGGCTGAAAGACAGGAAGCAAAGGGTAGTGCTAAATGGTGTAAAGTCAGAGTGGAGGGATGTTATCAGTGGGGTTCCTCAGGGATCAGTTCTCGGTCCATTATTATTTGTCATCTATATAAACGATCTTGGGGAGGCAGTTAATAATAAAGTGTCAATTTTTGCGGATGATACCAAATTAGCAGCTGTAGTTAAAGATATTGATGATAATTTTAAAGTGCAGGGGGACTTAAATAAATTGTTATCCTGGGCACATAAGTGGCAAATGACTTTCAACCTTGATAAGTGCAAAGTTATTAACATGGGAAAAGATAATAGAGAATTTAACTATGAAATGGATGGGCATTGGCTGAGCTCAGTAGAGGATGAGAAAGATCTAGGAGTAGTAATAGATAAGTCATTAAGGTTTTCTAAGCAGTGTATTGAAGCAAGAAATAGGGCAAATAGAGTGCTGGGTTTTATTAAGAGAAATGTCAGTTACAAAAGTAAGGAGGTTATTCTTAAACTCTATAACTCTTATGTTAGGCCACATCTAGAGTACTGTATACAGGCATGGTCCCCACATTTTAGACACGATATTAACCTTCTTGAGTCAGTGCAACGGAGGGCAACAAAGATTATTCCTTCCCTGAGGCACCTTGAATATGAAGATAGACTGAGGGTATTAAATATGTTCTCGTTCGAAAGGAGGTGTGTGAGAGGGGATATGATTGAGCTGTTTAAAATTTTTTCCGAGATAGATAAATTGGATGTTAGCAAGTTTTTTGAGTTAGATGATGGAAATCGGACTAGAGGTCACCACTTGAAAATTAAAAAGCAAGGGTGTAGGTTGGATTTAAGAAAATATTTTTTCACCAATAGAGTGGTAGACTTCTGGAACAAATTGCCGCAGAGGGTAGTAGGTAGTCCAAATCTAAATGTATTTAAGAGTAGGTTGGATGAGTTTATGGGAAGGGAAGGTTGTGATGGTTCCTAAGTTTTGTATATATTAATATTGTTTGTATATATCTATAGCTGCATGATTTAGTTGTTGACAAGCCTTGATTGGTGATACCCTTGTTTCTAGATGCAATCCTCTGGATGTAGTTTTCCTGGGAGTTTGGGTGCCTTGAAAAAGAGGCCGCTTGACTCGGATGACCTATGATGAGCCCTTGTGGCTTTTGTCATCCGTTATATTATATTGTGGGGGACTTTGATTTTGTCTTTCCCTGGTGATGGTGCTTTTTGTGGGTGGGTTTTGACGGAGGCGGATGACCTTTGATAGGCCCTTGTGGCTTTTGTCATCCGTGTAATTATGTTATGTTATGTTATGTTATGTTAAATGGTCATTTTGCATCAGTATTTACAAAGGAGAAACTAAATAGTCTTATGTATAGTATTCATGGGTCAGGGAAAGAGGTGTTTACTACCATTAGTGTGGATTGGAGGACGATAAAAGAACTAATAGGTGAGTTAGATACTACCAAGGCCTCCGGCCCTGATAATATTCATTCTAGGATACTTAAAGAAGGGGTAGAAAGTATCTTAATAGCTCTGGAGAAGTTATATACTGGGTCACTGGAATATGGAGAAATACCTGATGATTGGAAGAGAGCGAATGTAGTCCCCATTTTCAAGAAGGGTAGTAAAGAGGATCCAAATAACTTTGGACCGGTTAGCCTAACTCCTGTAGTCTGTAAAATTCTTGAGAAAATAGTTAAAAAAGGGATTTGCCAACATCTAGAGAGGGAGGGGTTAATCAGCGATGCTCAGCATGGGTTTAGATCAGGTAGATCATGTTTGACTAATTTACTAGACTTTCTAGAGTTTGTAACAAATCAAGTAGATAAGGGAGAGAATGTGGATGTAATTTACTTGGATTTTAGTAAAGCATTTGATAAGGTACCACATAGGAGATTAGTTCATAAATTAAAAATGATTGGGATATGTGGGGGTGTTTCAAATTGGATAGCTGAGTGGCTGAAAGACAGGAAGCAAAGGGTAGTGCTAAATGGTGTAAAGTCAGAGTGGAGGGATGTTATCAGTGGGGTTCCTCAGGGATCAGTTCTTGGTCCATTATTATTTGTCATCTATATAAACGATCTTGGGGAGGCAGTTAATAATAAAGTGTCAATTTTTGCGGATGATACCAAATTAGCAGCTGTAGTTAAAGATATTGATGATAATTTTAAAGTGCAGAGTGATTTAAATAAATTCTTATCCTGGGCACATAAGTGGCAAATGACTTTCAACCTTGATAAGTGCAAAGTTATTAACATGGCAAAAGATAATAGAGAATTTAACTATGAAATGGATGGGCATTGGCTGAGCTCCGTAGAGGATGAGAAAGATCTAGGAGTGGTAATAGATAAGTCATTAAGGTTTTCTAAGCAGTGTATTGAAGCAAGAAATAGGTCAAATAGAGTGCTGTGTTTCATTAAGAGAAATGTCAGTTACAAAAGTAAGGAGGTTATTCTTAAACTCTATAACTCTTATGTTAGGCCACATCTAGAGTACTGTATACAGGCATGGTCCCCACATTTTAGACACGATATAAACCTTCTCGAGTCAGTGCAACGAAGCTTAATAAAGATTATTCCTTCCCTGAGGCACCTTGAATATATAGATAGACTGAGGGTATTAAATATGTTCTCGTTCGAAAGGAGGTGTGTGAGAGGGGATATGATTGAGCTCTTTAAAATTTTTTTGGGGATAGATAAATTGGAGGTTAGCAAGTTTTTTGAGTTAGATGATGGAAATCGGACTAGAGGTCACCACTTGAAAATTAAAAAGCAAGGGTGTAGGTTGGATTTAAGAAAATATTTTTTCACCAATAGAGTGGTAGACTTCTGGAACAAATTGCCGCGGAGGGTAGTAGGTAGTCCAAATCTAAATGTATTCAAGAGTAGGTTGGATGAGTTTATGGGGAGGGAAGGTTGTGATGGTTCCTAAGTTTTGTATATATTAATATTGTTTGTATATATCTATAGCTGCATGATTTAGTTGTTGACAAGCCTTGATTGGTGATACCCTTGTTTCTGGATGCAATCCTCTGGATGTAGTTTTCCTGGGAGTTTGGGTGCCTTAAAAAAGAGGTTGTTTGACTCGGATGACCTATGATGAGCCCTTGTGGCTTTTGTCATCTCTTATATTATATTGTGGGGGACTTTGATTTTGTCTTCCCCTGGTGATGGTGCTTTTTGTGGGTGGGTTTTGATGGATGCGGATGACCTTTGATAGGCCCTTGTGGCTTTTGTCATCCATGAAATTATTTTATGTTATGTTATATAAGGATCTATGTCATCTCTGCAGATGCCATTCTCACATAGCTCTTCACCAGCTATTCTTATTCAACCTGCTCAATGAACGCCTCCGAACATCCACCACTACTGCCCAGGTAAACTACGAACAGAACCTGATTGACTGCTGGCCCACTAGACCCAAGCTGTTCCACTCCTACATCCGACACAAGAAGACTGACTGACCAAAGGTGGATCCCTCATGGATAGGATAGGATTCTGATTGACAACCCTGCAATTATGGCTGATGTATTTGCTGACGCTTTCTCCTCGGCTTTTATCAGTGAGGATCTTGACAATCCTTATCCCCATCAACACTGCCCTCCCACTATTTCAAACATCCACTTTCAGGTTCAGGCAATTGAGCAACTACTCAAAACCCTCAAACCCGACTCAGCCATGGGCCCTGATAGTCTCTACCCCTGCCTACTCAAAGAAAGTGCTACGGAGCTAGCTATTCCATTTTCCATTCTCTTCAACCACTCCATGAACACTGGCTCCCTCCCCCTTGCTTGGAAAACATCCCATGTTATACCGATCTTCAAGAAAGGATCCAGAACCAACCCTCTGAACTACCGCCCTATAAGCCTTAGCCCTACCCTTGCAAGTCTATGGAATGCCTCATAACGAAGGCCACGCTGTCGACCTCATTCTATTTGATTTTGTTAAAGCCTTTGACAGAGTCCACCATGTGGTCCTCATTGACAAGCTGAGAGACCTGGGTATCTCAGGGAACCTGCTCCGCTAGATTGAAAGCTTCTTTCTTACTCAATCGATCCATGATAGTCACTATCAGTGGTCACAAGAGCGACGCAAAGCCTGTTCTTAGTGGCATTCCCCAAGGTTCAGTCCTTGGCCCCTTCTCTTTCTTGTCTTCATCAACCACATCAGCTCTCAGCTTACCTGCAAGTTCACGATGTTCTCTGATGACCTCAAGTTATATCTCCACTTTGCCTCCTCCGACAACCAAGCCCCATCAGAAATCCTCCAACACAACATCAACATTCTCTCCAATATCTCCCAGTCTTGTAGCCTGAGGTTTGCACCAGACAAGTGTGTCCACCTTAGGTTCTCTCATTTCCACCAAACCGCAGACCATCTTTACTTCTTGGATGGAAGGCCTGTCAAGCGGGTTTCATCGCACAAGGACCTAGGAGTAACATACACAGACCTAAAATTCCACCATCACACCAGACTGACAGTATCCAGGTCTGGAGGCGTTGCGACAAACCTTTTGAAATCCATAGTCTGTTGCACGACCCCTTTCCTAACAGCATTATTAGTAAGCGACATCTGCCCCATTATCGACTTTGCTTCCCCAGTCTGGAATACTATCTATATATCTGACCTCTGACTCCTCGAGAAAGTACAACACAGGTGGACTAAACAGGTCTACGGGCAGTCCGCCAATTCCTACTCCGAAAGACTCCAACAACTTGATTTATTCTCCACAAAGGGGCAGCTACTGAGGCACGACCTGATCTACTGCTACCGAATCTTCCATGATCTGTGCTCCATTAAGCCTGAAGACCTTTTTGTCTTACCCACCAACTCAACCACCAGAGGCCACAGATACAAAATTCAGATCCAGCATGCCCACATGGAGGCCTGCAGAAGGTTCTTCTCTTGTAGAGTAGCTCCTCTGTGGAACTCCCTTCCCTCCCAGGTAGTAGAAGCTCCATCCCTAAATGCTTTCAAACACCCTTCCCACTACCATCAGAGTTAGACTTTTTGACTATGTAGACTAAGCCACACCTCCATCCTATCCATTAGTCTGCACACACCTCTATGATTTACTCCATGTTAATAGCCCTCCTAATAGCTATTCTCACAGACAGATACAATCAATCAGTCATTATTGCTCCTTTTTATCCATGCTCTACTTCCTGCACATCTGACTGGGTATTTTGGGTCCCCCTTACCATCGCCGACTGGTTGGACACTGGATCAGGAGGCCCTACCAGGTAAGTGAGACTCTAGGAAGTTACAAAGGCGGGTCATATTGTAGTTGAATTTGGGACAAAAGAAAATCTGTATAAGGCTGCGAGCGTATTACAAAGCAAGAGTGAAGAACTGGACATCACTGCTGATGTTAAAGGGAAATTTAGTTCTAAGATCCTCTTAACTAATGTTTCTTATCTTGAAGATAAGAAAGACGTTACCTCAAACATATTATTAAAGAATGTCTGGTTAGATGAGTTGATGAAAAATGGAGAGTAGTTCAAGCTTGTTGCTTCCTTGAGTGAGAAAATGATAGATACCAGAGTTTTGTTTACAATTGCAGTCCTGAAGTTAGAAAGAGGATTCATCTGAATGGGGATCATCTTCTTACCCTATTTTTGAGATGCCCTGTCTTCAACTGCTGCCATGTGATAGTGTTTTAAATGCCAAGATTTTGGACATCTAGCTAAGAACTGTACTAAAACATCCCAGATTTTTGTCAAATGTTCCCCAAATCATAGAGTAAATGATTGTTCAAATGCCCCTAAGTGCTTCCATTGTAACGCTGAGGGCTTGGCTTGTGATTACTGGGCTAACTCTTATTGTTGTCCTTGACTTTTTTGAGCCGCATTAAGAGTAACACTGACCATGGATATTGGGACTTCTAACACTGGAATTCATGGTAGTCTTCTGAATGCACAATCAGTAAGGAATAAAGCATTAGAGATAAATGAATTAATTGATAAAAAATTGGATTTTTTAGTAATAAGTGAAACATGGCTCAAGGGAAACTCCAGTGATAATAGTGTGATTAAAGCAGTGGTGCCCAAATTGCACAGGTTTTATCATTTTGCAAGACCTATCAAGAGGGGTGGGAATTTTTTTGCTTAGAAGTTTCAAGAATGTCAACATAAATTCTACACCTATTCCCATTAAGACATTTGATGTCTTAGATCTTAATTGCTTTGAAAATAATAGAAAACTGAGATTGTTATGCATTTATAGAGCAGAGTGCAGGTATCAATCATTTATTGAAGAGCTTTCATTGTACCTTGCCTCTTTAAGAGAGGACATTTTCTGGTCCGTCATCTGTGGTGATTTTAACACATGGATTGACGTGCCTGCAGATAACAAAACTAAAAAGCTTCAGGAACTACTGACTAAATTAACAATATCAAAGTGTACCCTACTCCACCTCCAATAACAACAATAGATCATCAACTGGATATTTTTATGACAGACTCAAGCAGTCAACTGTTAGCAGATCTGGAAGTTGAACCATTCATGAAGAACCTACACCATCTAGTTACTGTGACCATTGATTTTTATTCCACAAGAGACGGTTAAAGGAGAAGAAGCAAGTGAGAGTTCTAACCAATTTTGATCCTGATACTTTTTTAGAATGTTGCATAAGTAGTTACTTGAGGAAGCCCAATCAAATTCTGGTTGTGAAGGTAGAATGGTTTTTGAATGTGTTGATTGTTAAACTGCCAAATACAATGAAATCTTTAAAAATGACTTTGAATGTACTTGTCCAATGAGAACTAAAACCATTAATAGAAATTCTTGAAGCTAGAAAGTTGAGAAGATTGAAGGAGAAAAAATGGAGAAGAGAGACGATTGAAGAGAAGAGAATATAATTCAATGCTGCCAAGGTCAATGTGATAACACTTATTAAAAAAGGAAACAAGAATATTACAACTTAAAAATAACAGAAAATGCCAAGAATCCTAGAAAGCTTTACAAGTTTTTAGATGAGTTGACTGGGAGTATGAATGAGAAAGTACTGCCAAATGAAAAGGATGATGATATTTTAGCACTGAAATTTGTTAACTATTTTGATTCAAAAATTGAAAAAATCATGAATGATCTCGGAAATAATAATGACATTCCGGCAAATGAACTTCCCGAATTGAATCCCCCAGGTGATCCTGAAGTTGAAATGAATCTTTGAAGATGTCATTGTTGATACAGGTAGCCAAAATAATATCAAATAGTAAGAAAACATTCAACAACAATGATCCATTTCCTATTTGCCTAGTAACTAAATCAAGGCATTTCCCCAAGCTTGTGGAAGTATTTACTCACATTTTAAATCTGGGTTTCAGCTGTCATAAGTTTCCACAAGGTGGAAAGCTTGCACTCATTCACCCTTTGTACAAGGGAGAGGGGAATATAAATGACTATAAGCACTACAGACCAGTATCAAATCTCTCATTTGTTTCCAAAATCATAGAAAAGTGTGTCCTGGCTCAACTCATTCCATTTCTAACAAATAATAAAGTCATACCAGATAATCAGTCAGCTTACAGGCAAAATTATTCAACAGAGACCACTCTGCTGAGTGTTAGTAACGAACTGCTATCTAGACTAGATGAGAGAAAGGTTGCTCTCATTTTCCTACTTGACCTCTGCAGCATTTGATACTGTCCAACATCATACTCTATTGAAAGACTTAAAAGATATTGGGTTGAAGAATCTTGCATTGGAGTGGTTCAGAGGCTATTTGAGTGGTTGGTCATTCAAGGTACAAGTTGGAGGAAGCTTTTCCAACCCTAGGGTACTTCTCTGAGGCATTCCTCAAGGCTCGTTACTGGGTCCATTTTTTTTTTCCATCTATGTACAACAGCTGACTGAGATTCTTGGCAAGCATTCAATCAAATGGCAATTATTTGCAGATGATAGCCAGGGAATGGTCATAGTGAATAGTGTTGTAAATACTAAGGCTCTAGTTGTAAGAATTATAATGCAGATCAAATACTGGCTTAAAGTTCGTTTTTAGAAGTTGGATGAAGATAAAACCAAATCCATGTTTGTAGGATCTAAGAAAAGCCTGCAAAGACTAAGAGCAGAACATGATTTGGATACCATTCAGATAAATTCATTTGATGTGGATACTGAAAACACTGAGAAATTTGGGATTTATATTTGATGAAAATCTAACTTTCAGAAGCTAAATTAATCAAGTTATCAAGAAGGTAAACTATCATCTGAGGAATATCTACCTCATAAGGAAATATTTAAACAACAAGAGTCTTCAACTGCTCATATCCAATCACATTCTCAGCTGGATTGATTATTGCAACAGCTTATACTATCGACTCTGAAGACACTCCTGAAAAAATTACAGATTGTTATTAATAAAGCTGCCAGACTAATCATGAATAAAAAACTAAGAGACAGAGTCACGCCATGTCTTATCGATTTGCATTGGCTGCCTTTGAAAGACAGTCACGCCATGTCTTATTGACTTGCATTGGCTGCCTTTGAAAGCCAGAATTGAGTTCAAAATCTGTATGATCACACACTCAGTTATGCTTACTGGGTATCCTAAATACCTAAGAAATTGTATACCATCTAGAATTGAAGCTGGCTTGCGAAATGAGTTATTTCTACTAAGAGTCAACTTATTTTCCTATAGTTCACCATATTTATACTGTCATCTGCCGAGAGACTTCGCAGTATTGCCAATCTTGTGACATTTAAGAGAAGATTGAAAACTCACCTCTTTCAAAAAGCCTATGACCTCGACACAAAGATTATTAAAGCCAAATACAAATTGTAAAACCTATACAAATAACTAAGGCTAACAAAATGAACTAAGCTTTCCAAAGTGTGTTTATACAGGAAGATGAAAATAACATACTAGAGTTTGATGGTCATTATGGACCAGTAATTTAAAGACATTTAAATTACATTTATGCTATCCCGATGCTGGAGCTTGCTTATTGCATTTTCCTTGCTGTTTTTTTTCATCTTATTTTAAAGATGCCTAGTACTAGGCAGTGTTGAATATGGCGACTAATGCCAAAGTAGGCAGTCACCAGATGAGTTCTTAAATTTTTTTTAAAAAGTACACAATTGGCCTCTTACCACCAAAGTGCACATAGACAATCGTTCCTTACAGACCACTCGCGACAATCAAGACTTCCTGAAATGGCAGGACCCTGGCACACACATTGTTCTCAATTCTTTCATAAAATTCTGCACTCTTGCCATACCAATACTCTCAGGCTTCCTACATACTTCACTGATTACCTCCTTCCTTAAGTCATCCACACTATTGGACACTCTCACATCTACTCCATCACTCTTCAAATCTTGCAAGACGCGCAAAGTCGGGGTCACCCGAAGTCTGTGTAAATTGCTCCAAGGCCGCACACGATAACTCTAAATCATGTGTGACCAAGTGTGTCAATTGCGAAGAGCCGCACCCCGCTTCTTCGAAGCAATGTGGTGCATATCTCCTAGAGAAAGAAATCCTGGCCGTTCAGGCCCAGGATCGAATTTTATTCCGCGAGGCTAAGGACTTGGTCCTGGCGCGCCCAGCTCTGCCTGGGACGTCATATGCCTCAATAGTTAGAAAGGCACCCTCTGCTCCTGGCCCATCCAGGCCAACGAGCACGGTTGTTTCCGTGCCCATTCGGAGCCCTTCTGCGGACTCTACTCAACCCGGGTGCTCCCCTGGTAAAGCTGGCGGCAAAAAGGGTTCCTACCCAGCCCCAGCTAAAACCAGGGCTCCCCCCTCTCCCCCCAGCGTGACCGTTTCCCGTAAGACGAAACGGACACGCGCCTCCACAGAGTCGTTAGACTCACAGGGGGCAACACCCCTAAAGCTGGTCACCAGGCCATCTTCCGGGGTTCCTAAAGCTGTCCCCTGGAAGGAGGACAGCAACAAAGGAGCTTCGGCTCCTTCGCCCACGCCTAAAGGTGGTGCGAGTAGCTCGGAGACGGTGGTTCCTCGAAAAGAGGGCCCCCCTCCCGCCTCCGAAGCCGCAACGCCCGCCTAAGGTTTCGAGGCGGAGGGAGAAAAGGACTCGCATGGCGAGCCCAACCTCCCCCAATAAGTCCTCGAAGGCGACAGCGCCTTCAGCGCTTTGTCCGGCCAACAGCGCCCGGGGTTCTGCCTCCGGGAAGCGTACGGCCATTCCCGTGAGGGCCTTCTGTTCGAGGAGGGCCCCCGCGTCTCCTCTGAGCTAGGCCTGGAGGGCATATTCCTTCAATGGAATTGCTGAGGACTCCGGGACAGCTGGGAGGAGCTGCGGAGGCTCGTCTCATCCCGTTCCCCGTTAGCTATCTTTTTGCAGGAGACCGTGCTAGGCACGTGCCCCCTGCCCTCCCTCCCGGGGTATAAGGGTCTTGCAACCCCACCACCACAGGATGGCCGGGCTTGGGGATGCGCGGTTTACACCCGGCATGATGTCTCCGTTCTTCCTTTCTCTTTAGATACCTCCTTTCAGGCAGTGGCTGTGCAGCTGCACATGGATAGGAGGTATACTATCATTTCTGCGTACATTCCACCGTCAGCTGACTTCGACGCGTGGAACTTACGCCGCGTCGTGGCACGGTTGCCGAGGCCCTTTCTCTTGCTTGGAGATCTGAATGGCAGGCATCCTCTCTGAGGAGATTACTCAATAAATCCCAGGGGACAAGTCCTTGCCGATCTGATCGAAAAGCTTGAGATAGGTTTCCTAAACGTGGATGAGTTTATGCATCACTGTCCGAGAACAGCTTCATTTTCTTGCCTTGACCTATCTTTGTGCTCTTCGGATGCACAGCCTGATTTTGATTGGGGGGTGGTCGATGACTTCCATGGTAGTGATCACTTTCCCATTCAAATATCATTTTCAGGGCAACTGCCGCCTGAGAGCCCACCTCGGTGGTGCTTGGCGCTTGCGCGGTGGCCTGCATTTCAGGAAATGACTGAATTCTCTATTTTAGTCGAGGAGTTTAGGTCGGTAGATGAGGCCGTTGAGTTCTTTTCCGGCAACCTCATCGCCGTGTGCCTGACTACTATTCCTAGGACGTCTGGCCGTTTTGCACGCCGACCACTCCCATGGTGGTCGGCCGAGTGTGAGACGGCCCTCAAACAGAAGCGTTATGCCTACATGCGCTATAAGCGCCGCCCAATCGACTTCACTGTCGCTGAATTTCGTCGGGTTAGGGCTAGGTTTTGGTATATTTCGAAGCACGCCCGCCGCTCTTCTTGGTGGGCATACGTGTCTTCACTTAACGGGAAGACCCCTTTAGCAGAGGTGTGGAAGCGAGTCAAAAGGATTCGGGGCAATTTCTCGCAGGACCCCCCTCCCGTTTTCCAGGAGAATGGGACCTCAATCTCGGACCCCGCGTCTGTGGCGGAATCCTTCGCGACCGCTTTCTCCGGATTCTCTAGCCGGGATGCTGCTCCGCGAGCATTCAATGCACGTTGTCATGTCGCGGAAGGCCGCTCTTGCTTCGTGCGCGGACACTGCCCATGGTGCGGGCGATTACCCGTACGCCATGCTTCGACACGTGGGTGAGCGAGGCATGGCCTTTCTCTTAGATTTGTTCAACAGGATCTGGGTGGAGTGTCTTCTCCCAGATTCCTGGCGAATCGCTACTGTGCTCGCCTTTCGCAAGCCGGGGAGAGATCACTCTACTCCGACCGGTTTCCGCCCAATCTCTCTAACCTCTTGCGTGTGCAAGTTGATGGAGAAATTGGTAAATGTTAGACTAGCCTTTTTCCTGGACAGCGGAGGCCATCTGTCTTCTGCACAGTGCGGCTTCCGCAAGTTCCACTCCACGTGGATGCTCTGCTCCGACTGGAAAATTCCGTCTGCGAGGCTTTCCTTCGTAGACAGCACTACGCCACGGTGTTTTTCGATCTGGAGAAGGCCTATGATACCCCTAGGCGATACGGTATCATGGAAACTCTCCACACGATGGGGGCGAGGGGACGCCTCCCAATGTTTATATCTGAATTTTTGCAAGATAGTCGATTCCGCGTACGGGTTGGGGGAGCCGTCTCCGGCCCAAAGGAGCAGGAAGAGTGTGTCCCGCAGGGAAGTGTCCTCAGTGTCACACTCTTTGCTCTGAGCATCAACGGCATCACCTCAGTGCTGCTAGAAGATGTTTTCGCTACGCTCTGCGTGGACGACCTTTCAATCTCTTTTGGCGCGGCCCAGATGCCAACTCTGGAGCGTCGACTCCAACAGGCATTGAGCCGCGTCTCTCGCTATGCCGAAGCGCACAAGTTTCGGTTTAATTTGGCCAAGAGTAATGTGGTGCACTTCTGCCGCCATCTACGGCTCCACCCTGACCCACATTTGTTTCTTAATCGGGTGCGCCTGGCTGTGGTGGAATCACACCGTTTCCTTAGTCTTGTATTAGACCGACGCCTCACCTGGGAGGCTCATATTTGCAGCCTTAGGGTCTATTGTACCCGCGCCATGGATATTTCCCGTTCCGTGACGTTCAGTTCTTGGGGCGCTGATAGGGCTACTGCCTTACTTTTTTATCGATACTGTGTTCGTTCGAAGCTCGACTATGGATGCGAGTTTTATGCATCCGCATCCGAGCGTTTATTGCGGAAGGTAGATTCGATCCACCACACCGGCCTTCGCCTTGCGACCGGTGCCTTCCGCACTTTCCCTATTGAGAGCCTGTTGGTCGATGCTGGGGAGATGCCACTCGCTCTGCGCCGCGTGCAGTGCATCACTCGCCTGTACGCGCGATCCCGGCGTCTCCCTCAGTCGCCAACAGCTTTCACTGCATGTGCAGCTGATCTCGATGGTGCCTATGCCGCCGAGAGACGCCAGTCATACCCTAAGCCCTTTAGGTTTAGGGCCAGAAAACTTCTTCGAGAGCTAGATATAGCTCTCGGGCCGGTGGCGCCCCTGGTTCGGCCTGGACGCCACCCTGGAGAGTACCACATTTGGCTATTTGTCGCCACGCCTCTGCTCCCAAAGCTTGTACGGCGCCGGGAGTATTGCGTTCGACCTTTTTGGAGCACACCTCGTGTCACGCTGGAACCGCGCCAGTGTATATGGATGGTTCCAAGTCCCAATAGGGGGTCGGCTTCCACGCCGTATCCCTTCTGTTTGAAGTCAGCGGTGCTCTGCCAGGCGCTGCGTCTGTCTTCACGGCCGAGCTGGTGGCAATACACCACTCGGTACGGGAGATTACGCGACGTGCCCGGTTCGGAGACCGAATTGTGATCTATAGCGACTCACAAAGTGCCCTGAGTGCTCGCGGGGCATTGGAATCTCCGCATCCCCTGGTTTGCGATATCCGTGACGCCACGGTTTTGGTGAGCCGGGTGGATGTTGAGATTACCTTCTGCTGGGTTCCTGGACATGTAGGAATTGCGGGGAATGTGCGCGCCGATGAGGGCGCCAAAGAGTCTGCGAGGACTCTGCGACCGGACCAGCGTTTCGCTCTTCCTCACACCGACTACATGGCAGGAAATAGGGCAGCTCTTCGGACTGCTTGGCAAAGAAGTTTGGAGACGGTCGAGGGGAACTTAAAGTTGTTTTCTGTCGTCTCCGAATCGGACACACTCGTGTGACGCATTGCTATTTGATGGAGTGGTCACCTGTGCCCTATTGCGACGACTGCATCATCCCCCAGACTCTTCGGCACATTCTTGTCGAATGTTCGAGTCTGGGTGATCTTCGCGCACGTTACCTGTCCCGGTACCGGTATGGGCGGGGTTGCTACCGCCTGTCCTTTCTACTCGGGACGAGTGCGTGAACATTGACTGGTGAACTTGTTGACCTTTTGGGGGAGGCCGGCCTTCTCCCTTTCATTTAATTAGCTTTAGTTGTTTTTGTTATTGTTTTGTTATTGTTATTGCTTCTTAATTGTTATTTCTTTTTATTGTTTGCCTTTCAAATTTTTTTAAGTAGCCTTGAGCTAGGCTGTTTGCTTACGGCGACTTATGCCTAAGTTGGCAGTTGCCAGATAGCCCCTTAAAAAAACAAAACAAAAAAACCCCCTATAATCAACACACAGGCGCAACCTTCCATCTGACTTACATATTGGCACAATCAGACTATTCCATGCACTCTCATTTTCTTCAATCACCCTCAATCATTTCAACTCCACACACTGCTCCTCAATTTCATCAGCAACCAGATGCTGGAAATGTCTTGACCGCTGATAGATTGGGCTGCCCTCCTTCAGGACAATCTTAAATTCCCGGAGCTTTGATACCCCCAAATCCAGATCGCCCTTACTGAGGACCCTCTTTTGCTCAATTAGCATTCGATTCACATACTCAGTCACACATTTATCCAATTTCACCATCCTTTTCACTTCATCATATGTCCACTCACAAGTTTTTTCATTCACAACATTCACCTTGGTATCAGTACAATCATCCACACCTGCCTCACTGACAGTGGAGAGGTGACCCAGCACATCGCCAACTTGGATACCTATTACCTGCCCTTTCGCTCTAGGGTCCACCTACACACATACAAAAGGATCATTCATTCTCATCAAGCCATCAAACACACAAGCAACACGCCTTACCTTATAATACGCACTCTTTCCATCCAATAACACAGTGTTCTCATCCACATTCAAACTCAAATCCTGAATCCAACTCACTCCTCACTCTAACAGACACCCTTTCACCCTTCACAAGCCTTACACTCTCCATAGCAGTCACCTCAATACTGCTAACCATACGATTCTCTTTCATAACAACATACCCTAAAATCACACCATACTCATTACTCACATTATCAACTACAGAGAATTCATACTCATTCATCAACATACCATGCATTCAAACAGCTATTCTTATCATACCCAATCACAGCTACTCTCATACCACCAATCCCTACCAAACTACCTTTACACTCAGACAGGTGGGCCTTTTCACTCAACTTGTCAGACATCCTTATATATCAAACTCTTCTTGCACCCAGAATCTATCAATGCCAAACACTCAATCCCGTTCAATTCAATCTTCACACTCAGACACATACCACCTACTGGACAGAACTTCACTAGACAGACCTACCAACACATCACTCACACTCACGCACCCAGAGGATACTTCACCAGGTACCCTCTCACAATTCAGTTTCCCGACTCAGACTTTCTATTCACACCTTGCGCTCTCAGTCTAATCCAACACCTTTTAGTTGAATGTCCTTCCACTGCACAATAGCTACATACATTCCTCTGGTCACAACACATCCTTGTATAGTGACCGGCCTTTCCACAGTTACCACGTGTATCTTCCACTCCCCCCAGCATTCACTCCACCATTCAACTTCGAACAATCTCTTTCAAATGGCCTCTTTGTTTACATTAAAACACTTTTTCATACTTTCCTGGCAATCCTTTATCATATGCCCCTTCTTACCAAACCTAAAACACGTGCCAGGCATCAACCTACATTACACCAACATATGCCCCTTCCTTCCACACCTATGATATTCCACGATCTTTTTCGTACCATTCAACCATTCACTTGCTGGAACATATCTCTGTACATAGTCCTTCATTTAGATAATTATGGATAAATATATTTGAGATCTATATATATAGAAAAAACAATCTTATATGCGAAAAAAACAAACAATTCTCTTATTCAAAATCACTTAGTTACTACCAAACAAAGAGAGGCCTTTATTTCATGTGGTACCACGCCTTTAGGTTTTAGGGCCCGCCCCCAGGGAAAAGTCTTGCCGGCAGTCACTCCTTGTGGCCAAAATTGTTGCGCGCGTTTAAAGGCCTGGTGCTTCCGGGCTCAATATAATATTAAAGCGATCTGGTTGTGTTCTTAAGACTATTAAAGCCCTCATGTCCAAATGAATTATTAATTATGGATGCACAACAAATTTAATTAAATTACTCCAAAATTCTGCAATACCAGCCACTCTCAACAAATTGAAGGAATACCTTTGCAAAATTTAACTTGAGTGGCTTCTGGAAAGAGAGGAAAAAAAAAATTATCTCCCCATTCACACACACATTCTTACAGAGGGAGGGAGAATGGCCCTACAAATACCCTCACATTCGCTCCACCATAGTGTTATTAAAGTAAAGTGTCCAAAAGCAATATAAGATTACAATTCTAACATGAATTGTGTTGATAAGTTTGACCAAAGGAAGGCTGAATATGAAATTGACAGAAAAAGTTGTGGCATCAAATGTTCTTCTACTTCATTGATGCAGCTGTCGTAAATGCTTTCATTATTTATAAAGAAATAGCTACTGAAAGCAAATCAATGAAGAATTTTAGACTTGACATTGTTGATGGATTTTGTTTCTGAGGCCTATGTTGTATCCATAGGATTGTGTCAGATCATGCATCTACAATATACAATTTAAACAATCCATAGGATTGTGTCCGATCATGCATCTACAATATACAATTTGCACCATACACAGGAATGTGTCAAAAACAAAAGGCATAATCATCAAGACTCATCAAAATTCAAATCAATCGTAATATACAATAATAAAAAACTACATCCACAGGAATGAGTCCAGAATACCCCAAAAGTTAACCCTCCCTCCCCATATAATCATCTAATCTACATTTGAATACATTCAAGTTTGGACTGTCTACCATCTCAGATAGCAAACTATTCCAGTAATCTACCACTCCATTGGTGAAAAAATACTTTCTAACATCCAACCTGCACCTCTTTTTTTAAAAATATTTAAGTGGCAACCCCCAGTCCTATTACTATCTTCCAACTCAAACAACTTGCTAAAATCCAACTTATCCATCCCACAACTGATTTTACAAATCTCGATCATATCCTCCCTCACACATCCTCTCTCAAATGAGAACATATTTAGCACCCTCAGTCCATCTTCATATTCACATATTTACATAAGCTTCAATGTGGCTTGCTGCTTAAAATTATTGGCCATCCCTGGCATGCACCTTTCATATCTTTAGAGAAGGAAAAAAAAAGAGTGAAAAGAATGAAGATATGTTAAATCACATTGCCCTCGCGTCCTGGCCCCAACCAAGAATGAATGAACAAAAGCTAGTTAGTAACTATGCAGCTCCTCCAGCTACCAGGTTTAACAGAGGAGAAATGAGGAGAGTGGCTGTAACATAAAAAAAGTACTAACTAATTGCCATTATCTTTTTTCACAGGATCCTATATATATATATATATATATATATATATATATATAGATAGATAGATAGTAACATCAGACTAAACTAACTGCCATTATCTTTTTTCATAGAATCTTATAATGCTGTATCCTGATACAAAGGGTAGCATAATATGGCTCATAGTGTTATTAAGTGCACTGTGTTTCTCTTAATGCATTGGTGCTATTAAATAGAATTCTTGTTTTCATTATGGATGCTAAATTTGATTTGGATTTTGCCAATATCAGTTTTGACTTTATGAATGAAGATCCTGTTGAATGTCTTCTGTGTAATGAAGTTTTTATGGTTACTCCTGATATTCAACCCATGCTAAAACATCTTGTAGAAGTCCATAAATTTATCATTGGTTCTCCTGAAGAGGTGTCCGATTTTAGACAGTAGGTATATTGCTATATTTTAGTTTTAATATTTTTGGACCAAGAACTGAGAAGAAAAACACTTTTAATAGCTTAGAGTTATTTTTTTTTTATATATATAGTAAAAAAATTTAATAATTTTATATCCTGAGATAAATATTGAAAGGGTAAACCTTTTACAATCCTTGCACTTCTGATTTATTCAACCAAAATGTACTTACATGTGTCTGATATTTTGAGGGGGTTTGAAGGTTTGAAGAACTTTCACACACTGTCTTACATCCACAGGGGGTTCTCTGCGTAGATTGTCACACCTGGTACCTGGAGGAGCAGTGTGTCCTTACCTTCCAGGCCCTCTCCTCCTGGCTTCCTCAGAGCTCCAATAACCACTTTCCTGCATGTAATTGGCTGACCACCTCCCTGTGGCCATTCTCAGGTGCTTATGGCAGGTAGGCTTTCTTGCCTCATTCGCTGCCAGGCCAGCTATTTGTACTATTTGTACAAGTGACACTGCATTCCTACTTTGGATTTTGTGAAAAGTGGTTTATGTGATGAAACTCTGGGACTCTTCCTTAGAAGACTACAGAAGAACTGATTGATCAGAGTGGATAAAGTCGAGCATGTGATGAGAAAATAGTGGGGTAGGGGTATTAAGGGCCACCCCTACTCATTGTCATGCTCGACAAAGGGTACCCCTGCCAAGGGCTACCCTTTGTAGGCCTACTGTTTCATGTGCTACCTTGAGGGACATGTCTTCCTTCCTGGCTGAGTGCCAATGGGGAAGGCCTGGCTCACTGGGTTGACTTGAACTCTTTGGCAGGCAGGACCTGGGGAAGCTGGGGCATTCACCCTTTCCTGCTATGCACCACCTTTTTCTAAGAGTCATTATCATATCTTGCCAGGTCACTACTGGGTCCACCGAAGGGCTAAGGGGTTTTGGTATTGGTCATAGCAACCCGGTCTCAAAGAGCATCCTTGGTGAATGGGTTCCACTCCTTATGTCCTCTATCTAGATTTTTAGGACCTGACCATCTACCTGATGCTGTGTCAGGAGAGAGACTTTGGAACTAGAGATGTACTGGATTGTTATTTAGCTAGATTCTGGATAGCTGTCCAATTTAGATTAGGCTTGGTACCGGATATTTGGCCATTTTTTCAGCCCAATTTGGATATCCGGCTGAATAAATAACCAGATATCTGGCTGAATATAAATAAATAACCAGATAGATATCTAACCAAATTAAGCTAGATATTTAGTGTGACTGTTTCCTGTAAGGTGAAACTGCCATGCGCCTCCACCGAGTCGTTAGACTCACAGGAGGCAACACTCCTGAAGTTGGTCGCCAGGCCATCTTCCCGGGTTCCTAAAGCTGGCCCCCGAAAGGAGGACAGCAACAAAGGAGCTTCGGCACATTCGCCCACGCCTAGTGGTGGGCTAAGTGACTCAGAGACGGTGGTTCCTTGAAAAGAGGGCCCCCCCACCTAGAGTTTCAAGGTGGAGGGATGAAAAGACCTTCATGGCGAGCCCAACCTCCCCCAATAAGTCCTCAAAGGCGACAGCGCCTTCAGTGCTTTGTCCAGCCAACAGCCTCCGGGAAGCGTACGGCAATTCCTGTGAGGGTCTTCTGTTCAAAGAGGGCCCCCGCGTCTCCTCTGATCTAGGCCTGGAGAGCATATTCCTTCAATGGAATTGCCGTGGACTCCGGGCCAACTGGGAGGAGCTGTGGAGGCTCATCTCGTCCCATTCCCCGTTAGCTATTTTTCTGCAGGAGACCATGCTAGACGCGTGCCCCCTGTCAACCCTCCCTGAGTATAAGGGTCTTGCAACCCCACTGCCACAAGATGGCTGGGCTGGGGGATTCGCAGTTTACACCCGGCATGATGTCTCCATTCTTCCTTTCACTTTAGATACCTACCTTCAAGCAGTTTCACCTGGATAGGAGGTATACTATCATTTCTGCGTACATTCCACTATCAGCTGACTTCGATGCGGGGGACGTCCGCCGCGTCGTGGCACAGTTGTCGAGGCCCTTTCTCTTTCTTGGAGATCTGAATGGCAGGCATCCTCTCTGGGGAGTTACTCAATAAATCCCAGGGGACAAGTCCTTGCCAATCTGATTGAAGAGCTTGAGATAGGTGTCCTAAATGTGGATGAGTTTACACATCACTACCCAAGAACCGCTTCATTTTCTTGCCTTGATCCGTCTTTGTGCTCTTCAGATGCACAGCCTGATTTTGATTGGGGGGTGGTCGATGACCTCCATGGTAGTGATCACTTTCCCATTCAAATATCATTTTCAGGGCAACTGCCGCCTGAGAGCCCACCTCGGTGGTGCTTGTTGCGGTGGCCTGCATTTCAGGAAATGACTGAATTCTCTATCTCAGTGGAGGAGTTTAGGTCGGTAGATGAGGCCGTTGAGTTCTTCTCCGGCAACCTCATCGCCGCCGGCCTGACTACTATTCCCAGAACGTTTGGCCGTTTGAGACACCCCTCAAACAGAAGCGTTATGCCTACATGCGCTATGGGCCCTGCCTGAATGATTTCACTGTCGCTGAATTTCGTCGGGCTAGGGCTAGGTTACCGTATATTTCGAAGCACGCCCGCCCTTCTTCTTGGCGGCATACGTGTCTTCACTCAACGGTAAGACCCCTCGAGCAGAGGTGTGGATGCGAGTCAAAACGATTCGGGGCAAGTATTCGCAGGAACCCCCCCTCCCGTTCTCCAGGAGAATGGGACCGCAATCTCGGACCCCGCGTCCATGGCGGAACTCTTCGCGACCGCTTTCTCCGTATTCTCTAGCCGTGATGCTGCTCCGCCAGCATTCAATGCACGTCGTGATGTCGCGGAAGGCCGCCGGCTGGATTTTACCTCCAGAGGCGGAGAACCCTTCATCGACAGGTATTACTGTGAGTGAGTTGCGTTCCGCTCTTGCTTCGTGCGCGGACACCGCCCATGGTCCTGACGATTACCCGTACGCCATGCTTCGACACGTGGATGAGCGAAGCATGGCCTTTCTCTTAGATTTGTTCAACAGGATCTGGGTGGAGGGTCTTCTCCCAGATTCCTGGCGAATCGCTACTGTGCTCGCCTTTCGCAAACCGGGGAGAGATCACTCTACTCCGACTTGTTTCCGCCGAATCCCTCTAACCTCTTGCGTGTGCAAGTTGATGGAGAAATTGGTAAATATTAGATTAGCTTTTTTCTGGACAGCGGAGGCCATCTGTCTTCTGCACAGTGCGGCTTCCGCAAGTTCCACTCCACGTCGGATGCTCTGCTCCGACCGGAAAATTCCGTCTGCGAGGCTTTCCTTCGTAGACAGCACTACGCCACGGTGTTTTTCGATCTGGCGAAGGCCTATGATACCGCATGGCGATACGGTATCATGGAGACTCCACACGATGGGGGTGATGGGACGCCTCCCAATGTTTATATCTGAATTTTTGCGAGATAGTCCATTCCGCGTACGGGTTGGGGGAGCCGTCTCCGGCCCAAAGGAGCAGGAAGAGTGTGTCCCGCAGGGAAGTGTCCTCAGTGTCACACTCTTTGCCCTGAGCATCAACGGCATCACCTCGGTGCTGCCGGAAGATGTTCTCGTTACGCTCTACGTGGACGACCTTTCGATCTCTTTTGGCGCGGCCCAGATGCCAACTCTGGAGCTTCGACTCCAACAGGCATTGAACCGCGTCTCTCGCTATGCCGGTTTTCTTTGGCCAAGACTAAGGTGGTGCACTTCTACCGCCATCCACGGCTCCACCCCGATTCAGATTTGTTTCTTAATGGCTTGCGCCTAGAAGTGGTTGAATCGCACCGTTTCCTTGGTCTTGTATTTGACCGACGCCTCACCTGGGAGGCTCATATTCGCAACCTTAGGGTCTCTTGTACCCGCGCCATGGACATTCTCCGTTCCGTGACGTTCAGCGCTTGGGGCGCTGATAGGGCTACTGCCCTACTTTTTTATCGATCCTTTGTTCGTTCGAAGCTCGACTACGGATGCGAGTTTTATGCATCCGCAGCCGAGCGTTTATTGTGAAAGGTGGACTCGATACACCACACGCCTTCGCCTTGCGACCGGTGCTTTCCGCACTTCTCCCATTGAGGGCCTGTTGGTCGATGCTGGGGAGACGCCTGTATTGCGTTCGACCTTTTTGGAGCACACCTCGTGTCACCCTGGAACCGTGTCAGTGTATACGGATGGCTCTAGGTCCGAAGAGGGGGTCGGCTTCCACGCCGTATCACCTCTGTTTGAAGTCAGCGGGGCTCTGCCAGGCGCTGCGTCTGTCTTCATGGCCGAGCTGGTGGCAATACACCACTCGGTACGGGAGATTACGCGACGTACTCGGTTCGGAGACCGGATTGTGATCTATAGCGATTCACAAAGCGCCCTGAGTGCTCTCGGGGCATTGGAATCTCCGCATCCCCTAGTTCGCGATATCCGTGATGCCACGGTTTTGGCGAGCCAGGCGGATGTCGAGATTATCTTCTGCTGGGTTCCTGGACATGTAGGAATTGCGGGGAATGAGCGCTGATGAGGGCGCTAAAGAGTCTGCGAGGACTCTGTGACCGGACCAGCGTTTTGCTCTTCCTCATACCGACTACTTGGCAGGAATACGAGCAGCTCTTTGGGCTTCTTGGCAAAGAAGATGGGAGATGGTCGAGGGAAACTTAAAGTTGAGTGCCATTGCGCCGCGACAGTTCCCATGGACCTATCCCCCAATGCCGTGACGGCTTCAGGTCGCTTTCTGTCGTCTCCGAATTGGACATACTCGTGTGACGCATCGCTATTTGATGGGTGATCTTCGCGGACGTTACCTGTCCCGGTACCGGAAGGGGCGGGGTCGCTACCGCCTGTCCCTTGTACTCGGGATAGGGGTGCGTGCACATTGATTGGTGGACTTATTGACTTTTGGGTGGAGGCCGGCCTTCTCCCTATTATTTAACTATTTTTTTGTTTTGATTTTTCGTTTTTTTCCCTTATAGGTTGCACGCTCCTGCGCGGGGGTGACCTTCCCTGATGCAGGAGCTTACTTACTACTCGTTTCCTTTTCCTTTCTTTTAATTTCTGGTGTTGTTTGGGTTGTTTTTGTTTTTTGTGTTATTGCATTAGATTTTAAAGTAGCCTAGTACTAGGCAGTTTTTAATACGGCGACTAATGCCCAAGTAGGCAGTCACCAGATGAGTTCTTACAAAAAAAAAATTAAAAATCTTTGTGCACATTACCTGTTCTAGTACCGGGATGGGCGGGGGCACTACCGCCTGTCCCTTGTGCTCAGGACGAGTGTGTGTACATTGATGGGTGGACTTGTTGACTTTTTTGGGGAGGCTGGCCTTCTCCCTATTATTTAACCAGGTTTTGGTTTTTTTTTGCTTTTGTTTTTTTTCCTTATAGGTCGCACGCCCCTGCGCCGGGCGGACCTCCCCCCGATGTCGGAGCTTGCTTACTGCTTGCTTCCTTTTCCATTTTTGTAAAAAAATTTTGCTGTTGGTTTGGGTTGTTTTTTGTCTTCTCAATTTGATTTCAAAGTAGCCTAGTACTAGGCAGGTTTTTAATACGGCGACTAATGCCCAAGTATGCAGTGGCCAGATGAGCTCTTAAAAAAAAATAATCATAAATAATCTCCCAGTGTCGGATTACCCTTGTAGGCCTCTAATTTTTTTTTCCTGTGGAGTTTCCAGTAATGTGAGGAACCACTGTCCTTAAAATTCACAATTTTGGTCTGTTCCTAGTCATCAAATCCACCAAATAAGTGCCTCTCTCTCTCATCCGCCTGCTCACCCTGAAACGCCAGCAACTTCCCCAACAAATAGTTCCCCGGGACAGCAAGTTAATTTCCTTTTCTACAAAAGCTCCCCCGGTGGGCTTGAGTTCGAAAATGGAAGTGTTAATGGTTGTCGAGTGTCAACACTCGTAAGAGACAGGATGCACTTGCTTCATCCTTTCTGAAAAGTTGCTCCCTCCAGTTGGCCCCGATCATGATAAATTTGCAGTAGTCCATTAATACTTGGGACATGCAAATTGGTTCCCTGTGGACAGCTGCTCTCTTAAATATGAATACTTACTGGTTGGACCGAAGTGATGGCAGCCCCCATTAAATTCTGTGCCGTGTTGATTGGCCAGAGCCCGCAGCTCTCCCCTAACCCCATCGCTCAGCCCATCATCATGAGGGCCCAAGCGCTAAAGGATACTGTTCTCCCTGTGTCTTTAGAATCCCCCTATGCCCCAGAGTTTGCCACCCTTCAAAATGAGACTTTTGCAAGTGCTCAAAAGGAATGCCTCACTCTTCAGTCCTTGTGGAAAAAAGCAAGAAGTTGCGAACGTGGATCTGCCCATGGTCAAAGGGAATTCACCTACTGCGTTAGCGACGGACTCCTTTATCGATCCAGTTTGGCTGAGGGTAAAACCCCCACTCACTCTTTGTGTATTTTCCGGTCCCATGTTCCCCAAGTCCTCCGACTGTCACATGCTGAATTAATGGCGGGTCATTACAGTCACAACAAAATGTCTGAGAGAATCTTCTGTTATTTCCTCTCACCCGGTGCTGCCAAAGAAATTAGCGAGTTTTGCAGGGCGTGTGACATTTGCCTTTTTTTAGTGTGGCCATAGACCTAATTGGTCCAATTCACCCCCCTTTCTCCCCATCTAGCGAAGGACACTCGTACATCCTCACTCTTGTTGACTTTGCAATGAGATTCCCCGATGCAGTCCCCCTTAAGAAAATTGATAGCGTGACTTGTGTGGCGGCCCTTATTTCTATCTTTTCCCTCTCGGCATCCCGAGGGAGATCTTGTCCGGCAGAGGTAGACAGTTCACCTCTGAGCTAATGGAACACGTCGGCAAGCCCCTTATGATCAAGCTCTCGTTCACCTCCCCTTTTCACCCTGCTGCTAACAGCATCTGTGAAAAGTTGAATGGCACTCTGAAGACCATTCTGAAAAGGTTAAGAACATAAGAAAAGAAGGAGACTGCAAAAGACCATTCATGGCCTACACTTGGCAGCTCCTGTTCCAGTCAACACACAAAAGATTTCTTACCAGAGAAAAGTCATCAACATTGTCACCCTTTACAGGAGTTCGTCAGATCTAATCTACAATATACATAAAATGCATCCAGAGGATTATGTCCATTCATGCAACCGCAAAATTCTCCCCACTCCTTAGAAAAATATATACATATGTACATAAAAAAAAGTCAGTCCCATCTAGCAGCTTCATCCATATATTTATCTAATCTATTCTTAAAACTACCCAGAGAGGAGGCTTCTATCACATGTCTAGTGAGCCTATTCCATTCATCTACCACACGATTTGTAAACCAATTCCTCCCAATCTCCTTCCTAAACCTATACTTATCAAGCTTAAACCCATTGCTATGTGTCCTGTCATGTTCACTAAGTATAAGAACCTTACCCAGATGCCCTTTATTATATCCTTTTACCCATTTGAAGACTTCAATCAATTCCCCTCTGACTCTTCTCCTTTCCAATGTATGTAGATTTAGTTTTCTGAGCCTTTCACCATAAGGTAAGTTCCTTAGCCCACCAATCATTTTTGTCATCCTTCTCTGCACAGACTCAAGCAAATTAATATCCTTCCTATAATATGGTGACCAAAATTGTACTGCATAGTCTAGATGAGGCCTAACTAGCGCCAGATACAGTTTTAGAATGACTTCAGCACTCTTATTGCTTACACTCCTCCTAATGAATCCCAATATCCTATTAGCTTTATTCTTAGCATTTAGGCATTGCTTTCTAGGACGAAGGTCTGAACTTACCAAAATACCCAAGTCCCTCTCACAATCGGTCCTCCCTAAAATTCTCCCATTTAATTTATAACTATTAAATGGATTATTTCTACCTATACAGAGTACACTACATTTGTCTATGTTAAACTTCATTTGCCATTTCTCGGCCCAATTGGACAGAATGGTCAATTCCTCCTGTATTACAACAGCATCAGAATCAGCCCTAATGGCCCTACCTAGCTTAGTATCATCAGCAAATTTACTCAGGTCATTACTTATACCTATGTCAAGATCATTAATATAAATTATGAATAGCAAGGGATCCAAAACAGATCTTGCAGAACTCCACTGCTAACACACCCCCACTCAGATTTAACTCCATCTATACTAACTCTTTGCTGTCTGTCACCAAGCCATGACTGAATCCACCTTTAGAAATATACTGCCATCGATCCTGTGTGCTTTAACTTTGCTCAGAAGCCATAAGTGTGGCACTCGATCAAAAGCCTTACTAAAGTCCAAGTATAAAATATCAGTTTTCATCATTATCTGCTGCTTCATACACCTTACTATAAAAAAACAGCAAATTAGTCATACAGGATTTACCCTTTTATCAACTTATGCTTATCCAAGTGATCTCTAATATTCCTTGCTATAATAGATTCCATCATTTTCCCTACCACTGATGTCAAACTTACTGGTCTGTAATTAGACATATTTGTTTTATCCCCTTTCTTAAATATAGGTATCACATTGGCTTTCTTCCATGCCGCTGGCACAATGCCACTCTCCAATGATTTTCTAAAGATGCATGCTAGGGGCTCACTTAACACATCCTTACATTCTTTCAAAATTCTAGGAAAGACCTCATCAGAACCGGGTGCTTTACTACTATTGATTTTATCAATTTCCTTTGTCACTATCTCCTTTGTGATCAAGATATCCTTCAATTTCTCTTCATCATTACCCTGAAAGATCATTGACACCTCAGGTATATTTAGAGTATCCTCCTTTGTAAATACTGAGAGAAAAAAGTCATTTAGCATTCCAGGCCATTGAGTCCCTATCACTCACTAATTCTCCATTGGAATCTATAAGTGGGCTTATTTTATCTCTAACCTTAGTTTTGTAGAATTGATAAAAACTTTTAGGATCTTCCTTTGCCCTATTTGCCACTTTAATTTCGTAATTTCTCCTTGCTACTCTAATTAACTTTTTAATATCTCTTGCTAGTTCATTATATCTCTGCCTTAAGTGATTCTCTCCATTTTTTATTTTCCTATAAATGCCCTTTTTAATGCCAATATAATGCTTAATTTTATCTGTCATCCATTTTGGGTCATTATTTTTAGTCCTAATCTCCTTATAAGGAATGTTAATCATCTGACCTGTAATTAATTGCTCAATTATTCTTTCATACTCAAATGCTAGGCTCAGCCCCCCAAATTTCATCGATACCTGCCGGTTGCCCTTTTCACTTGATGAGAAATCCCCCAGACTGTTCGGCACATTCTTGTTGAATGTCTCACTCTGCGCGACCTCCACACATGTTACCTGTTGTGTTACCTGGATGGGTGGGGTCGCTACCGCCTGTCCCTTGTACTCAGGATTGATTCATTCACACCGACCTGTGGACTTTTAGACTTTTTGGAGGAGGCCGGCCTTCTCCCCTTTATTTAAATAGTTGGGATTTTTTGTGTTTTTTTCTTATTTTAGTAGGTTGCATGTTCTTGGGCCGGGGAAGAGGCGGACCTCCACCTGATGCCAGAGCTTGCTTCCTGCTTATTACCCTTTTCTTTGTTTTATTTTATTGTTTTTTTTATTTGATTTTTTTAGCATCCCTTTTTAAAGATGCCCAAATTTTAGGCAATGTTGAATACGGTGACTGATGCCCAAGTAGGCAGTCGGCAGACGAGCTCTTAAAAAAAATGCTGGGGAGATGCCACTCACCCTATGCCGTGCACAGTGCATTATTCACCTGTACATGCAAGCGTAGCACCTCCTTCAGTTGCCAACAGCTCTCACTGAATCTGCAGCTGATTTTGACGGTGCCTATGTCACCAAGAGACACCAGTCATACCCTAAGCCCTTTGGGTTTAGAGCTAGGAAACTCCTTCGAGAGCTTGGTATAGCTCTCGGGCTGGTGGCACCCCTGGTTCTGCCCAGGATATCACCCTGGACAGTACCACCTTTGGCTATTTGTCGCCAGGCTTCTGCTCCCAAAGCTTGTACAGCACCGGGAGTATTGTGTTTGACCTTTTTGGACACACCTCGTGTCACTCTCGAACTTTGCCAATGTATACGGAGGGCTCCAAATCCGAAGATGGGGTCGGCTTCCATGCCATATCCCCTCTGTTTGAAGTCAGCGTTGCTCTGCGTCTGTCTTCACGGCCGAGCTGGTGGAAATACACCACTTGGTATGGGAGACTACACTACACGCCCGGTTCGGAGACCGGATTGTGATCTATAGTGACTCACAAAGCGCCCTGAGTGCTCTCCCTTTTTCGCCATATCCGTGATGCCACGGTTTGGCGAGCCAGGCGAATGTCGAGATTATCTTCTGCTGGGTTCCTAGACATGTAGGAATTGCGGGAAATGAGCATGCCAAAGAGTCCGCGTGGACTTGGTGACTGGACCAGCGTTTAGCTCTTCCTCACACAGACTACATAGCAGGAATACAGGTTGCTTGTCAAAGAAGATGGACCTACCCACCAATGTCACGAAAGCTTCAGGTTGCTTTCTGTCGTCTTTGGATTGGACCCACTCACGGGACGCACCGCCATTTGATGGAGTGCTCACCTGCGCCCTATTGCGAAGACTGCATTATTTCCAAGACTGTTCGGCACATTCTTGTTGAATTTCCCAGTCTGGGCAATCTTCTCAGTACTGGGATGGGTGGGGTTGCTACTGCATTTCCTTGTACTCGCGATGAGTTCGTGCCCATTGATTGATGGACTTACTGACTTTTAGGGGGGAGGCCAGCCTTCTTCCTTTTATTTAACTAGGTGGGGTTTTTCTTATTGTTGTTTTCTCTGTAGGTTGCACGTCCCTGCGCTGATGGGAGGTGGACCTTCCACCGATGCTTGAGCCTGCTTCCTGCTTGTTGCCCTTTTCTTTTTTATTGTTGTTTTTTTTGTTACTCTAAAGTAGCCTAGTACTAGGCTGTCGTGGTGAGTACAGCGACTTATGCCCAAGTTTGCAGTCACCAGATGAGCTCTTAAAAAACAAACAAAAAACCCCCCCCCATCCTGCTGAAACCACATAATTCTCTGATTGTATAAGGTTATGTCATCTAATTTAGGTACAAGAATGTTTTCCAGCATATGCAAATATGACTCAGCAGTCCTGAAAAAAATATGGACCAATCACTGTATCACCAAACATACTCATAGCTGCCAATACCATAACTTGGATTGAATTGCATGTGTCCTTCCTCTACCCAATGTGGATTATCAGTAGCCCAATCCCCGCAAGTGGTGCGGCGATTTGCCTTCCTGGTCGCCGTGCTGACAGGACTCAGTGCCCCGTCCGGTCCCAGCTTGGCATTCTTTTTCTTCTTCCACTAACCCTTATCTCGTCTTCTGTACCACAGCACGGCGACGTGGTACGCACCCTTCAACGAGCTCAAAAGACCTTTGGATGGTTACATCACATCAATATGTTGGCAGACCCCTGTAGACAAAATCTGGAAGAGAGTCAAAAAGCTATTGGGGAAATCCAATGGCTTTACAGCTCCCAACATTGTTCAGGCCGGAGAACTTTTGGGAGACTTGTCCAATATTTCCGATGTTTTGGCCGGATCATTTGCTAATACTTCAAGCCCAGACAACTATTCCATCCAATTCCAATGCTTTAGGCTCTAACAGGAGCAGCATCCTATCGACTTTATGGAGCTTAACATGGATAGTGAGCCTTATAACTGGCTCTTTTCTATCCATGAGCTCCATAATGCACTGAAGCACTGTGGATCCACTGCACCTGGATCGGATGGCATTTCCTATGATATGATTAGGAATATGCATCCATCCCTCCTCTCACATTCGCTGGACATCTATAACTTCATCTGGATTAGGGGCTGCTTCCCTTCTATGTGGAGGGAGGCTGTGGTTTTACTTTTTCGAAAACCAAGAAAGGATGGGATTGAACCCACCCATTACTGCCCCATTTCCCTTACTAGTTGTCCATGTAAATTGTTTGAGAGGATGATAAATACAAGACTCATCTGGTTTTTGGAGACAAACCATCTTATATCTCCCTCTAAATCAGGGTTCAGAAAAAAACAGAGTACCATCGACCTGCTTGTTAGAATAGAGTCTTATATAAGAGATGCTTTATCAAAGAGGCAGCATTCTGTTGCTGTTTTCTTTGATATTGAGAAAGCATATGATACCACTTGGAGGCGTGGTATCCTTAAGCAATAACATGATTGGGGCCTGTGGGGCTTTCTTCCCAGGTTTGTTGAGCAATTCCTCATGTGGCGCACACTACATGTAAAAGTTGGAAATGCCCTATCATAGCCTGTAGAGCAAGTTGAGGGTGTGCCACAGGGAAGTGTCCTCAGTGTCACCTGCTTCTCTGTGGCCATCAATAGCATTATCACAAATCTCCCAGCTGAGATTTCCTCAACTCTATATGTGGATGGCTTAGCGCTTATCTGCTCATTGCCTAGACTTCCATTTGTCATCCTTAAGCTACAGCAGGTTATAAATACCGTAGCTGATAATGCTTCTTCCAAGGGCTTCCGCTTTTCCGCAGTAAAGACCAAGGCTGTCCACTAATACAATCATAGATTGGTGACATAGGACCCTCCCCATTTGTCACTCTATGGTGTCCCTATCACCTTTGAGCCCCATTTCAGATTTCTAGGGGTGATCTTTGATTCAAGGCTTTCTTGGAGGCCTCATTTGGATACTTTGAAAAGGTCTTGTCTGAAGAGAATGGACATAGTGAATTACTGTCACACACTTCTTGGGGAAGTAATTGACACACCCTGTGGCTTCTGTATTCAGCATTGGTCCAGTCAAAGCTGGACTATGGGTCACAAGTGTACTCCTCTGCCTTGCCGTCCATCCTTGAAAAATTAAATACTGTGTGTAAGCAGGGTGTATGCCTTGCTTCTGGAGCCTTCAAGTCCTCCCCTGTGTGGAGTTTATGCAGAGAATGGGGCTCTTCCTTTTCACAGGCTCAAGTCTAACCTCAAATATCTTTTTAGATTTAAGCAATTACCATGGTTGCCAGTATATAAGTGCACGTTTAATTTGCGAACAGTGGCCTCATATGATAGATTTGCATCCCTGGCTCTCCCCTTTGCTCTGCGCATGGCCAAGCACACAGGATGTCTAAGGGAGTTTTCTGTTATTTCCTTTTCATTACCAAAGATTCTCCCATGGCTCATACCACCTGTAGTGGTATGCAAGGGGCTTACTGGTAAGCCCAAGGATAAGTTCTTGCCTGTAGCCTTGAGAACCATATATGATCAAGACTCCTCCCACCATCGGGCTAGCACTTTTGTGTTCACTGATGGGTCCAAGTCATCGGAGAGAGTTGGAGCTGCTGCTGTCTTCCCATCTCAGACCGCATTGGTTGACCTACCAAGTGCAGCTTCTGTTTTCACAGCAGAGAACTTGTTGCCATTCTTGCTGCACTCTTTATTATGGCTCCAAAGGAATCTGGTTGTCCTACGATTTTCTCTGACTTCCTTGGTTCTCTGGAGGTACTGAGTGCTTTTGGTCCTAGCCATCCACTGATTTCCAAGATCCAGCGGTGGCTTTTTTATTTTTCTCCTATTCATAAAATTGCTTTTTGCTGGGTGCCCAGTCACGTGGGCATCCCAGGTAATGAAAGGGCGGATGCTGCGGCCAAGGAGGCAGCATCATTGGGGGCAGCCCC
The DNA here is from genome assembly GCA_963969495.1 of Ceratothoa steindachneri. Lineage (NCBI taxonomy): Eukaryota > Metazoa > Arthropoda > Malacostraca > Isopoda > Cymothoidae > Ceratothoa > Ceratothoa steindachneri. The sequence goes on from OZ018337.1 coordinate 80,789,454, forward strand.
ATCAGCCCCAGTCCCACTTTGTGGTCTATCCTCTCATCACTGAATATGTAGTCAGCTTATGGTAGAAGATGTGGGATGAGCTTCCTACCACCAAGCTCCATTCCATAAAACCTTCAACCCTCCCATGGCCACATACCATGAGACCACATAGACTAGAGGTTATTTTGTGCCGACTGAGGATAGGCCATTGCCGCCTCACTCATGTGCACTTGATGAATGGGCAGCCCCCACCTTTGTGCATCCCATGTGGGGTGCAGCTATCCATCCTTCACATCTTTGCCGAGTGTCCCCTTTTGAGAAATCTTGGGAGTAGGGTCTTTCCTTTCATTACTGGGCAGATGGCCCCCCCAACAGGTTCTGCCGGGTATCTTGTCTGAGACTTGTGTTTCTTTTAGTGTGAATAGAATTTTTAAATTTTTAGAAGAATCTAATTTTTTAACCAAAATTTAATATGTTTCATGATTTTATATTATCTGTTCTTGTATCTCTTGTTGATCCATCTATAGTCTATGTTTTTATCCTTTGTCGAGTCCTCAATAGTTTATTTTTTATATCCTTTTACACCCCTTGATGGTTTTAAATTCCTGTACTTCCATTCTATTGATTTTAATTTCATAGCTATATTTTTGTATATTCTCTAGATGTCTATATTTTTACTGAGAATTTTCATGCAAATTACCCGTCCTTGAATTTGGCTGCAGGCTCGTCCGTTTGGGCTTTGCAGCATTTATTTTCAGCACCCTTCATTCATTCATTAGCCCAATATCATGCATTATATCTATTGACATCACTGTTATGGTAGAAAATTGCTTCATCACTAAACATGATACGTTTTTCCAACTATATGAAAAAAAAAATCAAAAATGTATTATCTAATATCTAAAATCAAGATTTGCAAAATTATAAGATACGTAATATGAAATGAATTAATAAATCCATTTACTGTATATTTCCTATGGGGCCAGACTTTTGGGACACCCTGTATATCTTCTCAAGTCTTTCAGTATCTTTCTATGAATGAAGGTTGTTTTTTTTTTTAGATAAATATTATTTATTAAATCTTTGTATACTCATTTTTTATTTCAGCGCATTTCAGTAATTTATATTAAAAATATTTTAAAATATTCCTAGTGACTTTTATGGGTAGTATTGGAAGTATATAAGTAAATTTGATTTTAATCAGAGAAAATATTTTTTTTAATGATTTTATGAAATGTTACCTTTTTTAAAGTCCTTTCTCATATATCTTGAATCCTATTTCTGGAAATGATTGTTAGTAAGGTTATCTATAATGAGTAATATACTTAGCATTTATTTTAAATCTTTATTTTCAGTTATATATTGTACTGGAAAAAATTACAGTTTTTGCAATTAGAAGATTATTGTATTGTATATATTACAAATACAGAAGATGATGCAAAGGCGCCATCAGAAAAATTTTATCTTTTATGTGATAAACTACCAGAGGATAAACAGTTCAGAACAATTTTGTACCAGATGAAATTAGTAAGTACTATTTAGTAAATAGTAAAAGGAATGTCATTTGCACTTTATTTACATATAAGTGCCTAAATATATTTTTTACCTCACTGTTATACTTTTAGAACCACAAGTAAAAATTATTGATTGGGATTGCTGGGGTAATAACTGCCATGAATATATCCCCTCCCTCTTCAGCAGCTCCCCATCCAGCCCCAGCTTAGCCTCTTCTTCTTTCAGGCAGCTTGTGTTTCTCCCCTACTTCCTCACTTACCGTACAACCTCTCCCACAACTTTCTCTGGTTCGCCTCTATTTTAACTGGGCAGATGCTGACCTTCTCAGCCAACTATCCCGTATTGGGGACGAGGGGGTAGGTGACAATGTTCCCTAACCCCTGAGCTCTGGTTTGGGATGGTGGGTTAACAACTTTCTTCATCTCCACCCATACCTTCCTCACATCCCCTTTCCTTCTCACTTCACATTCTATCCTTTTTACGCCATGCCCAAGGTGGAGCTGCCAGGTCACCAGGCAGGAGGGGTGGCCTTAAATGCCGGCACCCAGCTCTGCAAGCCCCGTACGCACCCCTTGCAGAGTGGGCTACTGCAAGGAGTGATTAACCTCTGCATCCTGTGAATAAAAATGGGTCACCATCCCCACTGATGAGTCTAACAAGAAAATTCCCCTTAATTTCCCCCCGTCCACCATTGGAGCCTCCCTCGGGCAGCTCCACTGAAAAAATGGAGGTTCCTCCCCTTTGCTTTCACAGGTGACCCTGCAACACTCTTTAACAAGAGAGGAGGCTTACTCCTCTCCTTTGCCTATGGACTCCCCCTCACCCCCTTCTCTGGAGGTGCTTTCGGGCACCTCCCTTTTTCCAGTGGCAGTCCCCTCTTTCCTGTCCAAGAGGACTGCCAAGAAAGCCAGCAGGCAGCCCATAGCCAGCCGCTCCGCATCGAAGCGGGTCGGTAGGGCAAAGGTAGGGGGGAGAGGGAAGCCAGGCCCCTACGGTCGCTTCCCTCAAAAGACCTGCTGGCAAGAATATTAAACCTTGCCAGGGTCAAGGCCTGTGCCTGTGCCAACTGGAGGCCACTTCTGTGATAGACATGGTCCTTGAGGAAACCCAGCCTCAGATGGTAGGGCCTTCCATGGGGGGGAATCCGGGCTCCCCGCCAAACACCAAACCTGAATCCGCCCCTATGCAAGGCCCTCCTCAAACGGCTAGGGTTTCTGAGGCAGTACAAGGAGGGGAGGGATCTCCTCCGACAGGTTGCCTAGAACTAGGCTGTTTGTTTACGGCAACTTATGCCTAAGTCGGCAGTCGCCAGATAGCCCCTTAATCCAAAAAAAAAAAAAATCCTCCGACAGGTGCCCCTACGACTACCAGGACCTTCTCCATTTCGGAGAAGGACCTGGCTGAGGACGGTCCTTCTGGCCAGGGGGCTTCTGCCGGCCGAGGTGAGAAGCGGGTTCATTCCCTGCCCTCCTCTCCAAAAAAGAAAAGGATGAAAAAGACCAAAAAGACAAAGAAGACTCGGGGTTCCTCTCCATCCACGGGGGCTGCGGGGATGGATGGGTCTGCTGCCACTTTGGCAAGTGACCAAGCCAAGATCGGCACATCCGGCCCCTCTACCCCCCCAGGTGCGGAGCCCCCGAATATAAAAAAGACCAAAAGTGTGCAGGGCGGAGCCTCGATAACATCGGGACCCTTGATTCAGAGGTTACATGGTGTTTTCGAGCCCGCTGGCTTCAAACGCTTCATCGTCATTCGCTCCACTGATGGTAGCATGGGGACAAGGGCAACATGATCCATCAGAGGAGAGGATTAGCTAGTGTAATTGGTAGAGAGCCGAAGGTGACCCGTTTCTCGGAAGGGAGCCTTCTGGCGAATGCGGCGAATCCCGCCGAGGCGGCCAAGATAAGTGCTCTTTGGACACTTGATGGCACCCCGGGGAGTGTGACGCCGCACTCTACCATGAACTTTGTGAAAGGAGTAGTTTAAGCGAGGGAACTCGTTGATTACTCCATAGAGGACATCACCTTAGAGCTGGCCGACCATGGGGCGGTCAAGGTCGAACGTGTGATGAGAAAACAGGGAGGGGCCTCGAGACCCACCCCTAAACTCTTCGTCACGTTTGACTGTGACAAGCTCCCTTAGTCGGTGCATGCCGGTTGGTACCGCTACCGCATGAAGGCATTTGTGCCACTGTCGCGGCGGTGTTATTACTGTCACCGCTTCGGCCATACGAATCGTTCTTGTAGACTGCAAAGTCGGGGTCACCCGAAGTCTGTGTAAATTGCTCCAAGGCCGCACACGATAAGTATAAAGCATGTGTTGCCAAGTGTGTCAATTGCGGAGAGCCGGACCCCGCTTCTTCGAAGCTATGTGGTGCTTATCTCCTTGAGAAAGAAATCCTGGCCATTCAGGCCCAGGTTCGACTCTCATTCTGCGAGGCTAAGGACTTGATCCTGGCGCGCCCGGCTCTGCCTGGGACGTCATATGCCTCAATAGTTAGAAAGGCACGTTCTGCTCCTGGCCCATCCAGGTCAACGAGCACGGTTGTTTCCGCGCCCATTCAGAGCCCTTCTGCGGGCTCTACTCAACCCGGGCGCTTCCCTGGTAAAGCTGGCAGCAAAAAAGGGTTTACACCCAGCCCCGGCTAAAACCAGGGCTCCTTCCTCTTCCCCCAGCGTAACCGTTTCCCGTAAGGCGAAACGGCCACGCGCCTCCACCGAGTCGTTAGACTCACAGGAGGCAACGCCCCTGAAGTTGGTCGCTAGGCCATCTTTGGGGTTCCTAAAGCTGTCCCCCGAAAGGAGGACAGCAACAAAGGAGCTTCGGCTCCTTCGCCCACGCCTAGTGGTGGAGCGAGTGGCTCGGAGACGGTGGTTCTTCGAAAAGAGGGCCCCCCGCCTCCGAAGCCGCAACACCCGCCTAAGGTTTTGAGGCGGGTGAGGAAAAGACTCGCATGGCGAGCCCAACCTCCCCCAATATGTCCTCGAAGGCGACAGCGCCTTCAGCGCTTTGTCCGGCCAACAGCGCCCGAGGTTCTGCCCCCGGGAAGCGTACGGACATTCCCGTGAGGGTCTTCTGTTCGAGGAGAGTCCCCTCGTCTCCTCTGAGCTAGGCCTGGAGGGCATATTCCTTAAATGGAATTGTCATTGACTCCGGGCCATCTGGAAGGAGCTGCGGAGGCTCGTCTCGTCCTGTTCCCCGTTAGCTATCTTTCTGCAGGAGACCATGCTAGGCGCGTGCTCCCTGCCCGCCCTCCCGGGGTATAAAGGTCTTGCGACCTCACCACCACGAGATGGCCGGGCTGGGGGATGCGCGTTTTACACCCGGCATGATGTCTCCGTTCTTCCTTTGTCTTTAGATACCTCCTTTCAGGCAGTGGCTGTGCAGCTGCACCTGGATAGGAGGTATACTATCAGTTTAGGTCGGTAGATGAGGCCGTTGAGTTCTTCTCTGGCAACCGTGTGCCTGACTACTATTCCTAGGACGTCTGGCCGTTTTGCACGCCGACCACTCCCATGGTGGTCGGCCGAGTGTGAGACGGCGCTCAAACAGAAGCGTTATGCCTACATGCGCTATAAGTGCCGCCCGAACGATTTCACTGTCACTGAATTTCGTCGGGCTAGGTTCCGGTATATTTCGAAGCACGCCACCCACTCTTCTTGGCGGGCATATGTGTCTTCACTTAACGGGAAGACCCCTTTAGCAGAGGTGTGGAAGCGAGTCAAAAGGATTCGGGGCAAGTTCTTGCAGGACCCCCCTCCCGTTCTTCAGGAGAATGGGACCGCAATCTCGGACCCTGCGTCCGTGGCGGAATCCTTCGCGACCGCTTTTTCTGCATTCTCTAGCCGGGATGCTGCTCCGCCAGCATTCAATGCACGTCGTGATGTCGCGGAATGCCGCCGGCTGGACTTTACCTCCAAAGGCGGAGAATCCTTCAACGACAAGTTTACTGTGAGTGTGTTGCGCTCCGCTCTCGCTTCGTGCGCGGACACCGCCCATGGTCCGGACGATGTCCCGTATGCCATGCTTCGACACCTGTGTGAGCGAGGCATGGCCTTTCTGTTAGATTTGTTCAACAGGATCTGGGTGGAAGGTCTCCTCCCAGACTCCTGGCGAATCGCTACTGTGCTCGCCTTTCGCAAGCCGGGGAGAGATCACTCTACTCCGACCGGTTTCCGCCCAATTTCTCTAACCTCTTGCGTGTGCAAGTTGATGGAGAAATTGGTAAATGTTAGGTTAGCTTTTTTCTGGACAGCGGAGGCCATCTGTCTTCTGCACAGTGCGGCTTCCGCAAGTTCCACTCCACGTCGGATGCTCTTCTCCGACTGAAAAGTTCCGTCTGCGAGGCTTTCCTTCGTAGACAGCACTATGCCACGGTGTTTTTCGATCTGGAGAAGGCCTATGATACCGCATGGCGATACGGTATCATGGAGACTCTCCACACGATGGGGGCGAAGGGGAGGCCTCCCAATGTTTATATCTGAATTTTTGCGACATCGTCGATTCCGCGTACGGGTGTGGGGAGCCCTCTCCGGCCCAATGGAGCAGGGAGAGGGTGTCCCGCAGGAAAGTGTCCTCAGTGTCACACTCTTTGCCCTGAGCATCAACGGCATCATCTCAGGGCTGCCGGAAGATGTTCTAGCTACGCTTTCCGTGGACGACCTTTCGATCTCTTTTGGCGCGGCCCAGATGCCAACTCTGGAGCGTCGACTCCAACAGGCATTGAATCGCGTCTCTCGCTATGCCGAAGCGTACAGGTTTCGGTTTTCCTTGGCCAAGACTACGGTGGTTGATTTCTGCTACCATCCACAGCTCCACCCTGACCCAGACTTGTTTCTTAATGGGGTACGGCTGGGAGTGGTTGAATCGCACCGTTTCCTGTATTTGACAGACGCCTCACCCGGGAGGCTCATATTCGCAGCCTTAGGGTCTCTTGTACCCGCCATATGGGTGTTGTTTTTTTTTCTTTGCTTGTTTTTAATACGGCTGCTAATGCCCAAGTAGGCAGTTGCCAGATGACCTAAAAAAAAAAAGTACCCGTGCCATTGATAATCTCCGTTCCGTGACGGTCAGCGCTTGGGGCGCTGATAGGGCTACTGCCCTACTTTTTAATCGATCCTTTGTTCGTTCGAAGCTCGGCTACGGAGACGAGTGTTATGCATCTCCAGGTGAGCGTGTATTGTGGAAGGTGAACTCAATCCACCACACCGGCCTTCGCCTGGCGACCGGTGCCTTCTGCACTTACCCCATTGAGAACCTTTTAGTCGATGCTGGGGAGATGCCACTCGCTCTACCCCGTGCACAGTGCATTATTCTCCTCTACGAGTGAGCCCGGCGCCTCCCTCAGTCGCCAACAGCTCTCACTGCATGGCGCCGAGAGACGCCAGTCATACCCTAAGCCCTTTGGTTTTAGGGCTAGGAAACTCCTTCGAGAGCTAGGAATAGCTCTCGGGCTCGGGCTCGGGCTGGTGCCGCCCCTGGTTCTGCCCAGGACGCCACCCTGGAGGGTACCACCTTTGGCTATTTGTCGCCACGTTTCTGCTCCCAAAGCTTCTACAGCGCTTGGTGTATTGCGTTCGGCCTTTTTGGAGCACACCTCGTGTCACGCTGGAACCTTCCCAGTATATACAGATGGCTCCAAGTCCCAAGAGAGCGTCGGCTTCTACGCCGTATCCCCTCTGTTAGAAGTTAGCGGGGCTCTGCCAGGCGCTGCGTTTCTTCACGGCCGAGCAGGTGGCAATACACCACTCGGTACGGGAGATTACGCGACTTTCCCGGTTCGGAGACCCGATTGTGATCTATAGCGGCTTACAAAGTCCCCTGAGTGCTCTCGGAGCATTGGAATCTCTGCATCCCCTGGTTCGCAATATCCGTGACGCCACAGATTTAGCAAGCCGTGGATGGATGTTGAGATTATCTTTTGCTGGGTTCCTGGACATGTAGGAATTGCGGGGAATGAGTGCGCCAAAGAGTCTCCAAGGACTCGGCGACCGGATCAGCGTTTTGCTCTTCCTCACACCGACTACATGGCAGGAATACAGGCAGCTCTTCCGGCTGCTTGGCAAAGAAGATGCGAGACGGTCGAAGGGAACTTAAAGTTGCATGCCATTGCACCGCGACTGTTCCCATGGACCTATCCCCCAATGTAGTGAATGCTTCAGGTTGCTTTCTGTCATCTTCGAATTGGACACACTCGTGGGACGCACCGCCATTTAATGGAGCACTCGCCACCGCCCTACTCTGAAGACTGCGTTGTCCCCCCGACTGTTTTGGCACATTCTTGTTGAATGTCCCAGTCTGTCTCTCTCGGCGCACATTACCTGTCCCGGTACCGGGATGGGCGGTGTCGCTACCGCCTGTCCCTTGTACTCGGGTCGAGTTCGTGCACATTGACTGGTGGACCTATAGACTTTTGGGGGGAGGCGGGCCTTCTACCCTTTATTTAACTATTTTTTTTTGTTGTTTTCTTTGTAGGTGCACATTCCTGACGGGCGTTGGGGATCTCCCCCTGATGCCGGAGCTTGCTTCCTCCTTGTTGCCATTTTCTCTTTTTTATTGTTATTATTTTTTTGTGTATTCTTATTTTAAAGTAGCCTAGTGCCAGGCTGTCATGAGTGCGTCGACTTGTGCCCAAGTGGGTAGTTGCCAGATGCGCTCCTAAAATTATTATTTTGGCGTATTCTTATTTTAAAGTAGCCTAGTGCTAGGCTGTCGTGAGTGCGTCGACTTGTGCCCAAGTGGGTAGTTGCCAGATGAGCTCCTAAAATTAAAAAATAAAATATAATGCTCATCTGTTTTTGCATCACCATTTGTGTAGATGCATGGTTAAATACTTGCTGCAGCGTTTTGAACCTCTTTACTTTGCTTTCATTTGATTTTTATTGGTCTCTCAATTCTTTTGCTTTAGAAATTTAAAAACTACTGAATGATAGAAACAATGTAAGCAATTTAATTTTTTTTCATAGATGCTATATATTTTTATCTCCCTAGCCTATGCGTCAGATGGATTAATTTTGATCGCTCCTTAAAGTGTTTTTATCTCCTGATTTCTAGAATTTTATTACTCATCAAAAGGAAGCTGAATATCAGGACAAGACTTTTTCTCGCCAATGTATTTATTGTCCTGCCACAATTGGAGGTGGTATTGCTAACTCGTTTGATCATCTCAAGCAAGATCATGGCTTTTCTCTTGGGAATCCAAACAACATTGTATTCGGAGCAAAGCTTTTAGATATTTTGGATAATATGCTTCAAAGGTAAGCTTGCAACAGTTTTTTTTAAATTACTCTTAATTTTAAAAGGTGTCTGATATGCAAGTTAAAATAAAGTTTTCTTTTATATCAATAAATAAAAAAAACAATTGTTTTTTTTTAATATTATATATACTCAGTGGTACAGGGTGGTACATAAACTTATGCTGAGGAGGAAAATAAAAATTTTATGTAGCATCCTCTTGATTACTACTACTTTTATTCTTTATCAGATATAATTTGATTTTTCTCCTTTTCAAATTTCATGCTTTTCATGTTGATTGATTGAATCTGAGCAAGTGCTTGTATGATGATGGTTGGGGATACTTTCATATTCTAAACTTAGATTGATGGCAACATTACCACTGATATAAGGTGACTGACAACCCGTACGACAATGTTCACACAATCTTCTGCTCCAGCCCTACAGGGGGTATCTCGTGTAAAACTACTGGACTCGGCACCTGGAAGAGAAATACCCTCCTGGGGAAGCTGGTGTGCTTCCTTCTGGTCAATCTTACAACTTTATCACATCCTATCATTTTTTCAATCTGCTGTCTAAGTTAAAGCCAGCAAAAATTTCATCTTCACATCAATTTAATTAGTTCCCTTATCATTAGTTCATCAATCTATATAAGATTCACAAGTGTAGTTTTGTTAAATTATGTTTGTAACAGTGCTATGTTTATCGTGATAATTATCCCAGCATTAAATTTGTCTTCACTTATCTGTGATTCTTTTATACATTATCAAGCCAATGTATGTAATCACAGTGAACAATTATACTTTTTCTACATATCTACAATCTTAACCATAGCATTAACTGGAACAGTGCCAAACAAGTTATAAAATGCAGTAATTATATTTTGAGAAATATATTGGACTGTATCTCCATTAACACATTCCAGAATTTCAATCTTAGCCCTGGTTTGTTCATGCTAGACTCCATTATCACTACATACATAAAATCTCAAATAAAGTTGTTTCAGGATTTTGTACTCCTTAATTAAGGTTCAGAGGTGGGTAGTCTAATCCCCCCTTCCACTATTTAAGGCAATGTATGGCCAGCCTCCTGTTCATTCCTTGAAAAAGTCTTTAAGAATAAAGACAAAAATGCTTGGAATCATTTTTCACTTTTGCTTTGTGGCTGTATCTGCATAACTTTGACTCACGTGCAATTTGTGAGCTTTTTTCATCTATATCATTAATATAACTAACTCACCCTTTTTACTTGTATGATAATGAGTATTAGTATAGAAACATTCAAACCCCTCTTATTTCTGGAAATCCTTTTTGTCAACCTGATTTAAACTTGCTTCCATTATCAACTAGGTTTCCCGCCTAGTGTCTCTACTATTCTTCTCTAGTCTGTCCAGCAAAAGATCTACACCCTTCTTAATCAGACGTAGAAACATCCACTACATACAAGTCCTTTCTGTTATTCATTGGTAATAATTGGTTATTAATCATATGTTGTAACTTCACACAAAACAGGTTGACTCCATGTGATGTCACCAAGCTGGTTGACTTCATAGCTCCCTTGTGATAACCCATTTTTTGCAAACATGTACCCCATATGTCTATAAACCTTATATCCATGCTTTCAGACATTTATTGCTCATTTATCTTAGTTGCTCATGGGAACTACTTACCTATCTTTAGCCCAGATACTACTACTGACACTATACACTTCCTATTACTCTCCTGAACAATGTTTAACAAGTCCCTATATCCAGTTACAAGCTTCATAGATCTCATTTTTCCTGTCACTCCAACATGCAAGACCTGAACTGCATCTCTTTCACTCATGCAACCAACTCTTGCTTTCTCCACACAGGCTCCTAGCAAGCATACACTCATTCTCCTTCCTATTCTTGTCCAATAAATTCTTTGGAAGATCATGAATTGTTGTGATGTGCTTTGAGTGTTAAGGGAGGATGGTTATATCAGCATAGCTGTAGACTGCAATGTTATGACTTTGGGGAGGCATGTCTTGGAGAAAATGGTGAGGGAGAGTATGGAGGCCTGCAGGACTCTATTTGGTATATATATGATATGTTCATGATAGCTTACTGCAGTATACTATTAGGGGTACTAAAATGTAATGTTTCATTTCATGTAAAAAAACCACAACAAAAAACATAAAACAAATATATTTATTCATTAGAAACATAATTAAGATCCATTAGTAATGACATTTCCCCACCACAAAATAAGTTTGCTGACTCAACAAGCAAAACAAGCAGGCTCCTTAGAAGAAACCTTCAATGAAATTGCCTGGATTTCGGGATTTGACACTGGCAGCATCGTTGCTGAGGCCCTTTCTTTGGCTTGAGGATTTGAATAGTAGACACCCCCTCTGGGGAGACTATTTGATCATTCCCATGGGTAAAGTTATTGCCAATCTGATCGATCAGCTGGAGATAGTTGTCATAAATGTGGATGAGTTTACACATCACTGCCCGAGAACTGATTCATTTTCTTGTCTTGATCTATCTTTGTGCTCTCTGGATGGACAACCCAATTTTGGATTGGAGGTAGTCCATTACCTTCATGATAGGGATCACTTTCCCATTCAAATATCATTTTCTGGACTACTGCTGCCTGAGACACTCCCTGACCCTTGTCAGTGTTATTTGGAGCAGGTGTGGTGGTCTTTATTTCAGACACACAATGTAAGACTGCATAAACCACAACTACCTATGCCAACAACATAACATACACTCACTGGAAAGTTTGTGAAAGTTCCCAGTGTCGGCTGTAGCATTCCCCTGAGGCTTGGGGCTATTCAGCCAGATAGCCCAAGGCAAAGAAACAACAACAAATATAGCTATTAATCCACTCGTTGTATATCTCTTGTGACACAGGTTATTTTATTTGAACCCTGTAAGGAGCACGGCGATTTGCTTTCCTTGCCTCAGTGCTAATGGGACTCAGTGCCTGGTCCAGCCCCAGCTTAGCTTCTTCTTCTTTCTGACACCCTGTTTCCTCACTTTTCATACAACCTCTCCCACAACTTTCTTTGGTTGGCCTCTAATCTCACAGGGTAGACACAGACCAGCTTCCTCTCATCCAACCACCATCCTGGATCGGGGCTGATGTCTCCGTTCTTCTCTTGGCTTTAGATACCTCCTTTCAAGCAGTAGCTGTGCAGCTGCACCTTGATAGGTGGTATACTGTTATTTTCGCCTACATTCCACCGTCAGCCGACTTCGACGCGGGGGACTTCCGCTGCGTCGTGGCACGGTTGCCGAGGCCCTTTTTATTGCTCGGAGATCTAAACGCTAGACACCCTCTCTGGGGAGACTACTCTATTAATCCCCGGGATCAAGTCCTTGCCGACCTGATCGACGAGCTTGAGATGGGTGTCCTAAATACGGATGAGTTTACGCCCCACTGCCCGAGAACCGCTTCATTTTCCTGCCTCGATCTATCTTTGGGCTCTCTGGATGCACAGCCTGATTTTGATTGGGGAGTGGTCGATGACCTCCATGGTAGTGATCACTTTCCCATTCAAATGTCATTTTCTGGGCCGCTGCCGCCCGAGAGCCCATCTCTGTGGTGCTACGGCGACTAATGCCCAAGTAGGCAGTCGCCAGATGAGCTCTTAACCCCCCCCCCCCAAAACCCAGTGGTGCTTGGCGCGGAGGTCTGCATTTCAGGAAATGACTGAATTCTCTATTTCAGTCAAAGAGTTTAGGTCGGTAGTTGAGGCCGTTGAGTTCTTTTCCAGCAAACTCATCGCCGCAGGCTTACCTACTATTCCTAGAAAGTCTGGCCCTTTTGCACGCCGATCACTCCCGTGGTCGTCAGCTGAGTGTGAGACGCCCCTTAAGAGCATAAGAGTTATGCCTACATGTGCTATAAGCGCCGCCCGAACGATTTCACTGTCGGTGAATTTCGTCGGGCTAGGGCTAGGTTCCGGTATATTTCGAAGCACGCCCGCTGCTCTTCTTGGCGGGCATACGTGTCTTCACTCAACAGGAAGACCCATCTAGCAGAATGTGGAAGCGAGTCAAAAGGATTTGGGGCAAGTTTTTGCAGGACCCCTCCTTACCGTTCTTCAGGAGAATGGGACGGCAAATCTGGACCCCGCTCTTGCTTCCAGCGGACACCGCCCATGGTCCGGACAATGTCTCATACGCCATGCTTCGACACCTGGGTGAGCGAGACATGGCCTTTCTGTTAGATTTGTCTAACAGGATCTGGGTGGAGGGTCTCCTCCCGGATTCCTGGTGAATCGTTACTGTGCTCGCCTTTCGCAAACCGGGGAGAGATCACTACTCGGCCGGTTTCCGCCCAATCTCTCTAACCTCCTGCCTGTGCAAGTTGATGTTAGATTAGACTTTTTTCTGGACAGTGAAGGCCATCTGTGTTCTGCACAGTGTGGCTTCCGCAAGTTCCACTCCGCGTCGGATGCTCTGCTCTGACTGGAAAATGAGTCTGGGAGGCCTTCCTTCGTAAACAGCACTACGCCGCGGTGTTTTTCGATCTGGAGAAGGCGAGGGGACGTCTCACAATGTGTATATCTGAATTTTTGCGAGATCGTCGAATCTGTGTATGGGTAGGGGGGAGACCTCTCCGGCCCAATGGAGCAGGAAGATGGTGTCCCACTGGAAGTGTCCTCAGTGTCACACTCTTTGCCCTGAGCATCAACGGCATTACCTTGGTGCTGCCGGAAGATGTTCTTGCTACGTTTTATGTGGACGACCTTTCGATCTCCTTTGGCGCAGCCCAGATGCCAACTCTGGAGCGTCGACTCCAACATGCATTGAACCGCGTCTCTCACTATGGGGACACGCCACTCGCTCTATGCCGTGCACAGTGCATTATTCGCCTGTACGCGGGAGCCCGGCGCCTCCCTCAGTCGCCAGCAGATCTCACTGCATCCGCAGCTGATTTCGACGGTGCCTATGCCGCCGAGAGACGCCAGTCATGCCCTAAGCCCTTTGGGCTTAGTGCTAGGAAACTCCTTCGAAAGCTAGGTATAGCTCTCGGGTCGGTGGCGCTTCTGGTTCTGCCCAGGACGCCACCCTGGAGGGTACCACGTTTGGCTATTTGTCGCCACGCCTCTGCTCCCAAAGCTTCTACAGCGCCAAGAATATCGCGTTCGACCTTTTGGGAGCACACCTCGTGTCACGCTGGAACCGTGTCAGTGTATACGGATGGCTCTAGGTCCGAAGAGGGGGTCGGCTTCCACGCCGTATCACCTCTGTTTGAAGTCAGCGGGGCTCTGCCAGGCGCTGCGTCTGTCTTCATGGCCGAGCTGGTGGCAATACACCACTCGGTACGGGAGATTACGCGACGTACTCGGTTCGGAGACCAGATTGTGATCTATAGCGATTCACAAAGCGCCCTGAGTGCTCTCGGGGCATTGGAATCTCCGCATCCCCTAGTTCGCGATATCCGTGATGCCACGGTTTTGGCGAGCCAGGCGGATGTCGAGATTATCTTCTGCTGGGTTCCTGGACATGTAGGAATTGCGGGGAATGAGCGCTGATGAGGGCGCTAAAGAGTCTGCGAGGACTCTGTGACCGGACCAGCGTTTTGCTCTTCCTCATACCGACTACTTGGCAGGAATACGGGCAGCTCTTTGGGCTTCTTGGCAAAGAAGATGGGAGACGGTCGAAGGGAACTTAAAGTTGCGTGCCATTGCGCCGCGACTATTCCTATGGACTTACCCACCAATGCCGCGAAGGCTTCAGGTTGCTTTCTGTTGTCTCCGAATTGGACACGCGTAACGTCCCGCCACTTGATGGAGCGCTCGCCTGTGCCCTACCTTGAAGACTGCGTTGTCCCCCAGACTGTTTGGCATATTCTTGTTGAATGTCCCAGTCTGGGCGATCTTCGCATACGTTACCTGTCCCGGTACCTGGGCGGGGTCGTTATCGCCTGTCCCTTGTACTCGGGACCAGTTCGTGCAAATTGACTGATGGACTTACCGACTTTTTTTTTGGGGGGGGGGGGGATGTGGCGCCTTTCTCCCCTTTATTTAACTAGTTTTTTTGTTGTTTTCTTTGTAGGTCGCGCGTTCCTGTGCCGGAGGTGAGGCGGACCTCCCCCCGACGCCGTAGCTTGCTTCTGGCTTGTTGCCATTTCCCCTTTTTTTATTGTTGTTTTTTTCTATATTCTTGTTTTAAAGTAGCCTAGTGCTAGCTTTCGTGAGTCCGGCGACTTGTGCCCAAGTGGGTAGTCACCAGATGGGCTCTTAAAATAAAAAGTAATTAAAAAAATGCAGAAACACTGATCCCCACTAATATCAAAGTAAATTTCATATTCATCATGTTATTTCTGGTATATACACATCTTTCATTCTTTCCCTAGTAAATTCTATTTCCTCAGTCAAGATGCTACAAGTTCAGCTCCTTACTTACTGATACCTAATTCTCACTATGTATTTGCTGACTCTTGCTCAGGGTTGGCAAAACCCCCCAATTTTGAAAAAGATGAATAAAACCCATTTAAAAAAACAAACAAACACTGGTTTTATTCTGGGTTTTTTCAAAAAATAAACACTACAAACATTATAATAATATAGAAAAAGAATAGATATCTCTATTTTTATAATAATAATTAGTTTAATAATTTTATTAAGGTAAGAACAGATCACAGTGACAGATCATTGATTGCGGATTGTAGGTACCCATGATAGCCATAACCTGTAGAAGGAGAGATGAATTATTATGAGTCAGTATCAGAGAAATAACCTTAATTTGATACCTTTTTGTTGAAATTATAAACATAAATATGCATTTTGAATAAAATAATGATAAGTAGTGTTCATTTCTTTAAAAAAAAAAGTGTAATTTACCCCCCCCCCCAAAAAAAAAAATCGGGGGTTTTAAAATTTCGCTGGAAAATGCACCCAAAACCCGATAATAAACCTAGGTTTTTTAGGGCTGGGTTTTTTTGATTTTCCAAACCTGCTCTTGCTAAGTGAAGTTAAGTCACATTGGCTCTTGTGAGTTGCTAAATGGAGTTACAATTTGGGTCAATTTTCCAGAGGTTGCAGAATGTTATAGCATTTTAACCTGTTAGTCTCTATTAGGAAAGGAAAGCCTAAAAACAAAATGATAAGAATGAAACCTGTATCAAACTAAAAATATGTTTTTTTTTGTATCTGTAACAAAAAGTTATGTAACACCCTTTCTATTAAAGGTAAAATGAAAGCTGCACAAGCAATCACTGCCATTTTGAGTTTTTTAAAGCAAAGTTTTCTTCAGACTTCAATGTCTGCATTGTGAGAAAACCTTCAAGAATCATCTCACCCTTAGAGAACATATGAGAAAAAAACTGCATCGTTCACTAAATCCGAAAAATAAGCACTATGACAAATTCTACCTTCTTAATTACTTAAAGGTATGCTATTAATTATTTGTTTACTTTGTTCTTTGTAGGAACTTAAGGGCTGTTGTCTCACTATTGCTAAATGAATAACCAACTTTGACAGTTTAAGAATATACCTTTACATACAACTCAATCCAAGACTGGTTAATTAGGGTTGAGCACTAAGGAGTGATGCCACAGGTGATTTTTACAGGTGCCTTCTAGAGAAGCTATATTGTAAAATATTTTAATCTTTGGACAGTGTTTTTGGGTTGTTGGAGGTTGTAATGATGGGGTTTGCCCAACTATCTCTACCTAAACAGTTTGTCAGGCACTTCATGGATCTGTATACCGAGGAAAGGCTTCAATTACCAAACCTCCTTTCTGACATCAATATTTAAAAGCAAGAAAATTGTCTACTTATAATCAGAACAGGACATTAGAGCCATTAGAGAATGTCATTTAATCTGATGAATTGTTCTTCATTCCTTTTCCATCCTCAGGGCATGTTTATGTATGGGGACAGCCAAAGTAAGACTTTTTATCCTGACTGCCTGAAACATTGAGGGGTGTGATCATTTGAATGACCACAGTATGGACTTCTCTTGGTCGTAGCAGTACATATTAGGGTTAACACTAGGGAGAATTTCCACTTTTGAGTAACTGGGGCCATTCTTCAGTTTAAATAATGGTCCCAGCATCGCTGAAGGAACTGGAGCAGCCTTTGCCTTTAAGAATGGTTCAAAATTTCAGAAACCACTGTCAAAATGATGTACAAGTTTATTTCTTAATGCCACAGGAAGATAACTCAATCAAATGATAGTTACTGTCAAGATTCCAGGTTGTGTTCCTTCTTTTCATCAGCTCAGTTGGGTATCTTTTCCATAGATTGGAGAGAGCCTTCATCTATCTTATGCTTTTTCACAAGCTCTATGTTAAGGCTGTCCCTGTATAGTACCTATTCAAAAGAAATGTCCTTTAATGGTTATTGTTGCAAGTTGGATCATATTTTGCTTAACCATTAACTATTTTTTTTTATATCATCTTCAACTTCTTAACCCTTAAAGCTCTGTGTGGACCAAAAGGCCTTAAGTATACAACCGCCGCTTGGACCAATTGGTCCTCTTATGGTTTTAGGCCTATGGAAAATTCCATTGAATTCCTGAAGGTCGTTTTTCTCGCGCACTAATGGGATCCTCTATTGTCTTAACATGCTGCTTTAAGGGTTAAAATTTTGATGGTTTTTATTAGTGAATAAGTTCTTTATCACTACATTATTTTACAAAGTATTTCAGCCTGGTGTTCCTTGGGAAGAGGCCAAGAAAAGTATTTTGGAAGAAAAGGAAATCTATGTTCTGTCTGAGCTGCGAGGTGCAGGTGAAATCTTTGAAGATGAGCAAACTTGGATGGACTGGCAAGAAGATACAGGCGGGGTTCCTGTAGTTTGTCTCTTTTGCACATTCACCTCACCTAAGGTAGGATTTTTATATTGGCACATTTTAAAGATTTCTTGCCCTGCATTTTGTTGTTGTTGACCTTCGTCAGGCTGTCTGGCCCAACAGTCCCAAGAAGGAAGATACAGCCTGTACTGGGTTTGCCCACAGAACCTTTAAGGAGTGTCTCTTGTGCTGTTGGCATGTGTCTCCATATTTGTATTTGGTACCTAGAGAAGTGGGGTGCCCCGCAATTCTCCAGTATCCCCAGCAGTCTCGCACTAGATCGAGACTACCTGTGCTTTACTCTTTCTAGTCCCTTGTAATTAGGGATGGATTTGTGTACATAGACTTGCGGACTATCTGACTTTTTTGGAGTAGGTTGGCCTCCTCCATTATATTTCTCTGTTGTAGGTCGCATCTTTCCTTGTCGGGGGGGAAGCCCACCTCCCCCAGAGGCTGAAATGTGTTTCCTTCTTGCTTTTTTTTTTTTTTTTTTAATCTAGCCTAATATTAGGCTGTAGCGTGGTGATTACAGGGACACTTATGCCCTAGAATGCAGTAGCCAGATGGGCTCCATAACACCCCATCCCATCTTTTAGCCATTTTCATTTTCACCACCATCTTTACAGGCCTCTTCTCACCTATTTTAGGGGCCAGAAGAGCTATATTATTTTGCAGGGGTGTGGGACAGTTCACTGCCCCCCCTGGGCTCCTGTTGGGATGGGTGTTGTTTTTTTAATACACCTGCATTTTATTGACCTTTCCTACCCCTCCATCTTTCTTTCACTTATGCCTTTGCTGCAGCTAACATTTGGATGATTATGTGCCTTTCCTTAGACTTGGGACCTGGAGGAACTGCACCTCCTCCTGGTCTGAGTGCAAATAACGTAAGCCCTCTCACTGGGTTGATGTGAACACTGATGGGGCATGGGGGAAGTTGTTGGTGCATTTCCCCCTCACTCCCTCTCAGCATTTCTTTTTTATACACCTCCCCTCAACCTTTTGCCTAGGTTTATGGACCTCCCCTCAACCTTTTACCTAGGTTTATGAATCTCCCCTCAACCTTTGGCCTAGGTTTATGGACCTCTCTTCAACCTTTTGCCTAGGTTTATGGACCCCCCCTCAACCTTTTACCTAGATTTATGGACCTCCCCTCAACCTTTTGCCTAGGTTTATGGACCTCCCCTCAACCTTTTGCCTAGGTTTATGGACCTCCCCTCAACCTTTTGCCTAGGTTTATGAACCTCCCCTCAACCTTTTGCCTAGGTTTATGGACCTCCCTTTAACCTTTTGCCTAGGTTTATGGACCTCCCCTCAACCTTTTGCCTAGGTTTATGGACCTTCCCTCAACCTTTTGCCTAGGTTTATAGACCTCCCCCTCAACCTTTTGCCTAGGTTTATGGACCTCCCCTCAACCTTTTGCCTAGGTTTATGAACCTCCCCTCAACCTTTTGCCTAGGTTTATGGACCTCCCCCTCAACCTTTTGCCTAGGTTTATGGACCTTCCCTCAACCTTTTGCCTAGTTTTATGAACCTCCCCTCAACCTTTTGCCTAGGTTTATGGACCTCCCTTCAACCTTTTGCCTAGGTTTATGAACCTCCCCTCAACCTTTTGCCTAGGTTTATGGACCTCCCCTCAACCTTTTACCTAGGTTTATGGACCTCCCCTCAACCTTTTGCCTAGGTTTATGGACCTCCCCTCAACCTTTTGCCTAGGTTTATGGACCTCCCCTCAACCTTTTGCCTAGGTTTATGGACCTTCCCTCAACCTTTTGCCTAGGTTTATGGACCTCCCCTCAACCTTTTGCCTAGGTTTATGGACCTTCCCTCAACCTTTTGCCTAGGTTTATGGACCTCCCTTCAACCTTTTGCCTAGGTTTATGAACCTCCCCTCAACCTTTTGCCTAGGTTTATGGACCTCCCCTCAACCTTTTGCCTAGGTTTATAGACCTCCCCCTCAACCTTTTGCCTAAGTTTATGGACCTCCCCCTCAACCTTTTACCTAGGTTTATGGACCTCCCCTCAACCTTTTGCCTAGGTTTATGGACCTCCCCTCAACCTTTTGCCTAGGTTTATGGACCTTCCCTCAACCTTTTGCCTAGTTTTATGAACCTCCCCTCAACCTTTTGCCTAGGTTTATGGACCTCCCTTCAACCTTTTGCCTAGGTTTATGAACCTCCCCTCAACCTTTTGCCTAGGTTTATGGACCTCCCCTCAACCTTTTACCTAGGTTTATGGACCTCCCCCTCAAACTTTTGCCTAGGTTTATGGACCTCCCCTCAACCTTTTGCCTAGGTTTATGGACCTCCCCTCAACCTTTTGCCTAAGTTTATGGACCTTCCCTCAACCTTTTGCCTAGGTTTATGGACCTCCCCTCAACCTTTTGCCTAGGTTTATGGACCTTCCCTCAACCTTTTGCCTAGGTTTATGGACCTTCCCTCAACCTTTTGCCTAGGTTTATGGACCTCCCTTCAACCTTTTGCCTAGGTTTATGAACCTCCCCTCAACCTTTTGCCTAGGTTTATGGACCTCCCCTCAACCTTTTGCCTAGGTTTATAGACCTCCCCCTCAACCTTTTGCCTAAGTTTATGGACCTCCCCCTCAACCTTTTACCTAGGTTTATGGACCTCCCCTCAACCTTTTGCCTAGGTTTATGGACCTCCCCTCAACCTTTTGCCTAGGTTTATGGACCTTCCCTCAACCTTTTGCCTAGTTTTATGAACCTCCCCTCAACCTTTTGCCTAGGTTTATGGACCTCCCTTCAACCTTTTGCCTAGGTTTATGAACCTCCCCTCAACCTTTTGCCTAGGTTTATGGACCTCCCCTCAACCTTTTACCTAGGTTTATGGACCTCCCCTCAACCTTTTGCCTAGGTTTATGGACCTCCCCTCAACCTTTTGCCTAGGTTTATGGACCTCCCCTCAACCTTTTGCCTAGGTTTATGGACCTTCCCTCAACCTTTTGCCTAGGTTTATGGACCTCCCCTCAACCTTTTGCCTAGGTTTATGGACCTTCCCTCAACCTTTTGCCTAGGTTTATGGACCTCCCTTCAACCTTTTGCCTAGGTTTATGAACCTCCCCTCAACCTTTTGCCTAGGTTTATGGACCTCCCCTCAACCTTTTGCCTAGGTTTATAGACCTCCCCCTCAACCTTTTGCCTAAGTTTATGGACCTCCCCCTCAACCTTTTACCTAGGTTTATGGACCTCCCCTCAACCTTTTGCCTAGGTTTATGGACCTCCCCTCAACCTTTTGCCTAGGTTTATGGACCTTCCCTCAACCTTTTGCCTAGTTTTATGAACCTCCCCTCAACCTTTTGCCTAGGTTTATGGACCTCCCTTCAACCTTTTGCCTAGGTTTATGAACCTCCCCTCAACCTTTTGCCTAGGTTTATGGACCTCCCCTCAACCTTTTACCTAGGTTTATGGACCTCCCCCTCAAACTTTTGCCTAGGTTTATGGACCTCCCCTCAACCTTTTGCCTAGGTTTATGGACCTCCCCTCAACCTTTTGCCTAAGTTTATGGACCTTCCCTCAACCTTTTGCCTAGGTTTATGGACCTCCCCTCAACCTTTTGCCTAGGTTTATGGACCTTCCCTCAACCTTTTGCCTAGGTTTATGGACCTCCCTTCAACCTTTTGCCTAGGTTTATGAACCTCCCCTCAACCTTTTGCCTAGGTTTATGGACCTCCCCTCAACCTTTTGCCTAGGTTTATAGACCTCCCCCTCAACCTTTTACCTAGGTTTATGGACCTCCCCTCAACCTTTTGCCTAGGTTTATGGACCTCCCCTCAACCTTTTGCCTAGGTTTATGGACCTCCCCTCAACCTTTTGCCTAGGTTTATGGACCTCCCCTCAACCTTTTACTTAGGTTTATGGACCTCCCCTCAACCTTTTACCTAGGTTTATGGACCTCCCCTCAACCTTTTGCCTAGGTTTATGGACCTCCCCTCAACCTTTTGCCTAGGTTTATGGACCTCCCCTCAACCTTTTACCTAGCTTTATGGACCTGACCAGTCTTTCCAAATGAAACCGATACGATCAACCCAACAGAAGGCGATCCGGGAGTGAGACCACCCCACTTGGATGTATTCCATATGAAGTTAAGTTGCAATAGAACTTCCATTTCCTTGCTGTTGCATGGACCTCTAGCACAGCCGGGGAAGGGGTGCTATAAAATTCCCACAGCATGCAACACCATCCCTCGATTCTAACCTGGTCCCTCAGGACAGCCTCACAAGGAGAGACTGCCCCACTTAATCGAGGTAACGTCTACGGGGCCTACAGACACAGGCTTCAGGATTAAAGGTGTTTCTCATAATCTCCCTAGCGGTTGGAGGGAGCAAATTTCATCTGATCCTAGGGAGATGTTGACAACCACAATGACAACCCGACCAGCTACCTCATGCCGTGTAGAAGAGAGGCTTTGGAGCCGCTTTAAACAATTCCGTTTAACGCCCGAAGCTCGCAAGGGACCGGGTCTCAATGGATCCTGAGTGTTGGGGGTGATTAATGGGAAGATCAGTTTTACCCCATTAATCCCTCTCCAGTATGTAATGGGTTGACGTCTCGCTCGTGGCTATTCTGAGGTGTGTACTTCTTGTGTCGGATGTCCTTTACTGGCTTGTTTGCTGGTAAACCAACTAAAAGCCTCAGGTCCTGTCCTCTGGGTCTCCCATGACATATCTTTGCTGCCCTATTGAGGAAATCTGCCTCTTCAGCTGCCCAGTTGGGCGCTGCGGCCATTGTAGATCGACTGGTCCACTGGGCAACTTCTGGTCACTGTGTGTCGCTGCACAGGTGTGAACACCATCCTTTAACACTCCTTGGGGTGGAAACCTGAAAATTCTGAAAACCTTAGATAAGCGGGATTGGCTGGATGCGCAATATAGCTACCCCTCTTCTCCTACTGTTTTCTTTTTTTTCAGGGGTCACAGACTTGGGGGTTCCCAGTTGTTGGCAAATTTCATATTATAACAAAATTTCAGATTAAATCCTATTACCAAATCCTCACCCTGACATTGGCTTATGGTGGACAAGGTTTTCTGCGCTCATGCCACTGGTACTAGTAGAGGGGATCCCCTACGATCATCGTTATGCGGCAAAGGGTGTTTTTGTGCCATGCTTGGGGGAAAGGGCACTTCCCCTGATGCCGGAGCATGCCTGCTTCCTTCATTTCTTGTTTTTGTATTTTTTGGTTTGTTTTTACTCTTTTTACCCTTAACTTTAAAGTAGCCTAGTACTAGGCTGATTTTTTTTAATTACAATGACTTATTTCCTTCATAATAGTTGCCAGATTGGCGCTTCTAAAAAAAATACTCTGCTCCAGCTAGGAAATGGTATCTGTGAGGCTTTCCTTCATAGACGGCATCATGCCATGGGGTTGTTGAGAAGCCTTAGGATTGCACAGGGCGATACAGTATCAGAGATCCTCCACACAATGGGAGCGAGGGGACGCCTTCCACTTCTCGTGTCTGAATTTCCTCAAGATCGATTCCACATACGGCTGAGGGAAGCCCCTTCCTGGGGCATCCTGCGGGAAAGGTTCCTCAGTTTCGTACTCTGCCCTGAGCATCGACGGTACACTTCGGTACTGTCGGAAGATAACCTCGCTATCCCTGCAGGAAGATAACCAGTTTAGCCTGTTGTAGTTTGTATCTGGAGGAGCTGGTTTTATAACAGTAAGAGGGAGTGCCTGTCACTAGGTGGATGGGAACCCCCTAATTGGGCCTGGGAAAGCTGATGTCCTTCCCTCTCAGCACTACTTTATCTTTATTTATTATTATTATCATGCACATTTATTATGTATTATTTTTATTTATTACGGCTATCTCCTTAATCTTTTGTCTACCCATGTAGCTTACTGTGATGATTGCATTGTCCCCCAGACCTTTCAGGACATTCTTGTTGAATGTCCCAGTCTGGGGGATCTTTCGCACATGAGATGAGAAGTTTCACTCCCGGTTGTCCCTTCGTCTTAGGATGGGCCTTTGCAAACCTGACTATGGATTTTTTGGAAGAGGCAGAGGCGCCACCTCCAGTGTATGTAGTTGTATGGTATCAGTTTCATGATGAGCGGTTGAAGGGAGAAAGTCCTCGCTCTGTGATGCTACACCGTGGCTCTTTCTTTCTAGTTTTCTCTGTTCAGTTTTGTGTTGGTGTTTCGTGTTGCTTTTTTTTTGATAATTTTAATGTAGCCTATAAATAGCCTATAAATATAGCTGATTAATTATTAATTTCGGTACCTGTGCTCGATGTCACTCGCCAGCATCGACCCCTTTAAAAAATTCTCCTGATGTGGAACAAGTGGCCCTTCCTTGGCCCTGAAAGGATGTTTTCCTCCACCTTTCCTTGGGTGTTCTTGGGCTTGGCAGGAATTGTCATTCTGATATGTGAATTTCATTATCTAGTCAGGGGACTTCATTCCCTATTGAAAAAAGGGGGTGGAGGCAATTAACTAAATAAATATTTCAAAAGAAACCTAACCTTCAGTTCTCTAGTAGAGATGCCCTCAGTTTTCACGTCATAGTTTCAACTAATATTTATAGCTTTTCTGTAAGAAGAAAACACTGATTTCAGGTCATGGCTCTCCTCCATCATATGAGTGAACATCATCTTTTTCATTATGAGAGTTCAACAAAAGACATGAATTTTTATTCAAAAGTTAAATTGATCAATTTTATTCGGACAAAGGTGAGAAGCAGAATTTATGAATGTTATTTCTTTTTTTTTGTCTTGTTTTGTATGTATATACCCCCTATAACCTTTTCCTGACTTAGAATGTATTGTTAAACTTGTGTAATTTATTTCCTGAATTTGGAGACTTCATCATGACTATAAGTTGTTTTTTTTTGCCTCCATTATCTTTGCCAATTATTGCTTTATCCTTTTCCTATTCCATGCTTCCATTATGGCCCATCTTTCTTTTCCCTGCATATTTTTCTAACCCCCGTAAGAGGCGTGGCGATTTGCCTTCCTGGCCGCCGTGCTGAGGGGACTCAGTGCCCCGTCAGGCCCCAGCTTAGCTTCTTCTCCTTCTTTCAGACAGCCTGTGTTTCTCCCCTACTTCCTCACTTACCCTACAACCTCTCCCACCACTTTGTCTGGTCGTCCTCTATTTTCACAGGGTAGATGCTGACCTTCTTCTCGACCAACTATCCTGGATCGGGGCTGAGGTGGGGAGGGGACAATGTTCCCTAACCCCTGAGCTCCGGTTTGGGATGGTGGGTTTTAAACAACCTGCTTCATCCCCACCCATACCTTCCTCACATCCCCTTTCCTTCTCACTTCACTATCTATCTTTTTATGCCGTGCCCAAAGTAGAGCAGCATGCCGAAGGGCTGCAACGACACCTGGCGGGAGGGAGAGCCTAAAATGGTGGCACCTGGCCTTGCCAGCCCCCATACGCACCCCTTACAGAGCGGGCTACTGCTAGGGGTGATTAATGTTTGCTTTCCGCAGAAAGAATAGGGTCCCCATGCCTGATGATGTAAAACCCCAAAATAAAACGTCCCCTTTCTCCCTGACCATCGACGGAGCCGCCTTCTGGCAGTTCCATTGAAAAAAATGGAGGTTCCCTCCCCCCTCCCTGTGCTCTCGCAGGGGACCCTGCAAATCTCTTTAACTGGAGAGGAGGCTTACTCCTCTCCTTTGCCTATGGGTGTAGGGGACTCTCCCTCACCCCCTTGTCTGGAGTCCCCCCTCGGGGCCTCGCTCTTTCCAGCGGCATTCTCCCCCTTTACTTTCCAAGGGGACTGCCAAGAAAGCCAGCAGGCAGCCCATAACCGACCGCTTCCCATTGAAGCGGCTCGGTAGGGCAAACCCCTTAGGGGGGGGGAGAGGGAAGACAGGGCCCATCAGCCAATTCTCTCCAGAGACCTGCTGGCTTGTATACTAACCTTAGCGGGGGTGAAGACCTGTGCCTCCCCATACTCTACTCGTGACACCGCTGCCAATGGGACCTGTGAGTGCCTGGGGTGGGATGGCCAGATAGAGGCCCCCCCCTCCCCCGAGATAGACATGATCCTTGAGGCAACCCAGTCTCAGACGGTAGGGCCTTCCATGGGGGCGGATCCGGGTTCGGCGTCAAGCACTGAACTCGAGTCCGCCCCTATGTAAGGATCTCCTCCTCCGGCCGGTGCCCCTGCGACCGCCAGGAACTTCTCAATCACGGAGAAGGAGCTTGTGAGGCCGGGTGGAGGAGCTCCTCTCCATCCGCGGGGAGTGCAGGGACGGATGAGTCTGCTACTTCGGTAAGCGACCAAGACAAGATCGGCACGTCCGGCCCCGCTGAATCCCGGGTGCGAAGATCCCTAACGAGGACCAAAAGTACAAGTGAAAGTGCGCAGAGCGGAGCCTCGATTACGTCGGGGCGCTTATTCAGAGACTACCTGGTGTTTTCGAGCCCGCTGGCTTCAAATGCTTCCTAGTTATTCGCTCCACCGATGGCAGCATGTTGGCTAAGGGCAACATGATCCATCAGAGGAGAGCTTTAGCTAGTGTGATTGGTAAAGAGCCGGGACGGGAGCCTTTTGGCGAATGCATCGAATCCTTCCGAGGCGGCCATGATTAGTGCCCTTCGGACACTTGATGGCACGCCTGTGAGTGTGACTCCGCACTCTACCATGAACTTTGTGAAAGGAGTAGTTTATGCGAGGGAACTCGTGGCCTACGCCATAGATGACATCACCTTAGAGCTGGCCGACCATGAAGCGATCAAGGTGGAACGTGTGATGAGAAAACAGGGACCGGCCTCGAGACCCACCCCTACACTCTTCGTCACGTTTGACTGTGACAACCCCGTAAGGGGCGCGGCGATTTGCCATCCTGGCCGCCGTGCTGATGGGACTCAGCACCCCGTCCGACCCCAACTTAGCCTCTTCTCCTTCCTTCAAAACACTTGTTTCCTCGCTTTTCATACAACCTCTCTCACAACTTTCAATGGTCAGCCTCTAATTTCACAGGGTAGATGCTGACCTTCTTCTTAAGTCAACCGTCCCGGATTGGGGCTGAGCGGGGAGGGGACAATGTTCCCTAACCCCTGAGCTCCGGTCTGGAGTGGTTGGTTTTTAACAACCTGCTTTATCCCCACCCATACCTTCCTCACATCCCTTTTCCTCTCCTCTTCACAATCTGTATATTTTTTACGCCGTGTTCAAGGTGGAGCCGCCATGCCGATGGACTGCCAGGCCACCAGGCGGGAGGGGTGGTCTTAAATGGCGGCGCCTGGCTCTGCCGGGCTTGTAAGCACCTCTCGCAGTGCGGGCTACTGTGAGAGGTGATGCGCGATTGCATCCCGTGTCAAAAAGAGGGTCACCATGCCCAATGATCAGTATAAAAAAAACCCAACCCCCAACTTCCCCTATAACATCGACGGAGCCGCCCTTGGGCAGCTCCAGCAAAAAAAAAATGGAGGTCCCATCCCCTGTGCTTGCTCAGGGGACCCTCCATATATCTCTCTGGGCTACGCAGCTTTTAATCCTTAATGCACTATTCATTCATTCCATATATCTCTAACCGGAGAGGAGGCCTACTCCTCTCGCTTACGGGTGTAGGGGACTTCCCCTCACCCCCTTCTCTGGAGGTGCTTTCGGGCGCCTCCCTTTTACCAGCGGCAGTCCCCTCTGTTCTTTCCAAGGGGACTGCCAAGAATGCCAGCAGGCAGCCCATAGCCAACCGCTCGCCATTGAAGTGGCTCGGTAGGGCAAACCCCCTTAGGGGGGGAGAGGGAAGCCAGGCCCCTTTGGTCGCTTTCCTCAAAAGACCTTCTGGCAACAATATTCAACCTTGCCTGGGTCAAGGCCCATGCCTTCCCAAAGAAGACTAGTGACGATACTGCCAACGGGACCTGCGATGTCTTGGGGGGGGGGGGGATGGCCAACTGGAGGTTCCCCCCTGAGATAGACATGGTCCTTGAGGAAACCCAGCCTCAGACGGTAGGGCCTTCCATGGGGGGAAATCCTGGCTCGGCGCCAAGCACCGAACCCGAATCCGCCCCGATGCAAGGTCCTCCTTAAACGGCTGTGGTTTCCGAAGCAGTACAAGGAGGGGAGGGATCTCCTCCGACCGGTGCCCCCACGACTACCAGGACCTTCTCCATTTCAGAGAATGACCTGGCTGAGGCCGGTCCATCTGGCCTGGGGGCTTCTTCCGGCGGAGGTGAGAAGCGGGTTCATTCCCCGCCCTCCTCTCCAAAAAAGAAAAAGACTAAAAAGACTCGGGGCTCCTCTCCATCCGCGGGGGCTGCGGGGACGGATGGGTCTGCTGCCACTCTGGCAAGCGACCAAGCCAAGATCGGCACATCCGCCCCCTCTGCCCCCCCCCCCCGATTGCGGAGCCCCTGACTAAGACTAATACCAAAAGTGCACAGGGCGGAGCCTCGATGACATCGGGGCACTCATTCAGAGGTTACCTGGCGTTTTCGAGCCCGCTGGCTTCAAACGCTTCCTCGTTATTCGCTCCACTGATGGCACCATGTTGTCCAAGGGCAACATGATCCATCAGAGGAGAGGATTAGCTAGTGCAATTGGTAGAGAGCCGAAGGTAACCCGTTTCTCGGACGGGAGCCTTCTGGCGAATGCGGTGAATCCCTCCCAAGCGGTTAAGATAAGTTGTCTTCGGACACTTCATGTCACCCCGGTGAGTGTGACGCCGCACTCTACCATGAACTTTGTGAAAGGAGTAGTTTATGCGAGGGAACTCGTTGACTACTCCATTGAGGACATCACCCTAGAGCTGGCCGACCATGGGGCGGTCAAGGTCGAACGTGTGATGAGAAAACAGGGAGGGGCCTCGAGACCCACCCCTACACTCTTCGTCACGTTCGACTGTGACAAGCTCCTTGAGTCGGTGCGTGCTGGTTGGTACCGCTACCGCGTAAAGGCATTCGTGCCACTGCTGCGGCGGTGCTATTACTGTCACCGCTTCGGCCATACGAATCGCTCATGTAGACGTGCAAAGTCGGGGTCACCCGAAGTCTGTGTAAATTGCTCCAAGGTCGCACACGATAAGTCCAAATCGTGTGTGGCCAAGTGTGTCAATTGCGGAGAGTCGCACCCTGCTTCTTCGAAGCAATGTGGTGCATATCTCCTTGAGAAAGAAATCCTGGCCGTTCAGGCCCAGGATCGACTCTCATTCCGCGAGGCAAAGGACTTGGTCCTGGCGCGCCCGGCTCTGCCTGGGACGTCATATGCCTCAATAGTTAGAAAGTAACCCTCTGCTCCTGGCCCATCCAGGCCAACGAGCACGGTTGTTTCCGCGCCCATTCGGAGCCCTTCTGCGGGCTCTACCCAACCCGGGCGCTTCCCTGGTAAAGCTGGCGGCAAAAAGGGTTCCTACCCAGCCCCGGCTAAAACCAGGGCTCCCCCCTCTTCCCCCAGCGTGACCGTTTCCCGGCAAGCGTACGGCCATTCTCGTGAGGGTCTTCAGTTCGAGGAAGGCCCCCGCGTCTCCTTTGAGCTAGGCCTGGAGGGCATATTCCTTCAATGGAATTGCCGTGGACTCCGGGCCAACTGGGAGGAGCTGCGGAGGCTCGTCTCATCCCGTTCCCCGTTAGCTATCGTTTTGCAGGAGACCATGCTAGGCGCGTGCCCCCTGACCGCCCTTCCGAGGTATAAGGGTCTTGCGACCCCACCACCGCGGGATGGCCGGGCTGGGGGATGCGCGGTTTACACCCGGCATGATGTCTCCGTTCTTCCTTTCTCTTTAGATACCTCCTTTCAGGCGGTGGCTGTGCAGCTGCACCTGGATAGGAGGTATACTCTGATTTCTGCGTACATTCCACCGTCAGCTGACTTCGACGCGGGGGACTTCCGCCGAGTTGTGGCACGGTTGCCGAGGCCCTATCTCTTGCTTGGAGATCTGAACGGCAGGCATCCTCTCTGGGGAGATTACTCCATAAATCCCAGGGGACAAGACCTTGCCGATCTGATCGAAGAGCTTGAGATCGGTCTCCTAAACGTGGATGAGTTTACGCATCACTGTCCGAGAACCGCTTCATTTTCTTGCCTCGACCTATCTTTGTGCTCTTCGGATGCACAGCCTTATTTTGATTGGGAGGTGGTCGATGACCTCCATGGTATTGATCACTTTCCCATTCAAATATCATTTTCTGGGCAACTGCCGCCTGAGAGACCACCTCAGTGGTGCTTGGCGCTTGCGCGGTGGCCTGCATTTCAGGAAATGACTGAATTCTCTATCTCAGTCGAGGAGTTTAGGTCGATAAATGAGGCCGTTGACTTCTTCTCCGGCAACCTCATCGCCGTGGGCCTGACTACTATTCTTAGGATCTCTGGCCGTTTTGCAGGCCGACCACTCCCATGGTGGTCGGCCGAGTGTGAGACGACCCTCAAACAGATGCGTTATGCCTACATGCGCTATAAACGCCGCCCGAACGATTTCACTGTCGGTGAATTTCGTTGGGCTAGGTT
The DNA here is from genome assembly GCA_963969495.1 of Ceratothoa steindachneri. NCBI lineage: Eukaryota > Metazoa > Arthropoda > Malacostraca > Isopoda > Cymothoidae > Ceratothoa > Ceratothoa steindachneri. Next base: position 80,819,386 of record OZ018337.1, read on the forward strand.
CCGGTATATTTCGAAGCACGCCCGCCGCTCTTCTTGGCGGGCATACGTGTCTTCAGTTAACGGGAAGACCCCTTTAGCTGAGGTGTGGAAGCGAGTCAAAAGGATTCGGGGGAAGTTCTCGCAGGACCCCCCTCCCGTTCTCTAGGAGAATGGGACCGCAATCTCGGACCCCGCGTCCGTGGCGGAATCCTTAGCGACCGCTTTTTCTGCATTCTCTAGCCGTGATGCTGCTCCGCCAGCATTCAATGCACGTCGTGATGTCGCGGAAGGCCGCCGACTGGACTTTACCTCCAGGGGCGGAGAACCCTTCAACGACAAGTTTACTGTGAGTGAGTTGCGTTCCGCTCTCGCTTCGTGCAGGGACACCGGTGACCCATGGTCCGGACGATGTCCCGTACGCCATGCTTCGACACGTGGGTGAGCGAGGCATGGCCTTTCTGTTAGATTTGTTCAACAGGATCTGGGTGGAAGGTCTTCTCCCAGACTCGTGGCGAATCGCTACTGTGCTCGCCTTTCGCAAACCGGGGAGAGATCACTCTACTCCGACCGGTTTCCGCCCAATCTCTCTAACCTCTTGCGTGTGCAAGTTGATGGAGAAATTGGTAAATGTTAGATTAGCCTTTTTCCTGGACAGCGGAGGCCATCTGTCTTCTGCACAGTGCGGCTTCCGTAAGTTCCACTCCACGTCGGATGCTCTGCTCCGACTGGAAAATGCCGTCTGGGAGGATTTCCTTCGTTTACCTCACTACGCCACGGTCTTTTTCGATCTGGAGAAGGCCTTTGATACCGCATGGCGATATGGTATCATGGACACTCTCCACACGATTGGGGCGAGGGGACGCCTCCCAATGTTTATATCTGAATTTTTGTGAGATCGTCGATTCCGCGTACGGGTGGGGGGAGCCCTCTCCGGCCCAAAGGAGCAGGAAGAGGGTGTCCCGCAGGGAAGTGTCCTCAGTGTCACACTCTTTGCCCTGAGCATCAACGGCATCACCTCGGTGCTGCTGGAAGATGTTCTCGCTACGCTCTACGTGGACGACCTTTCGATCTCTTTTGGCGCGGCCCAGATGCCAACTCTGGAGCGTCGACTCCTACTCGGGCGGAAAAGCTGGAGGATATGAACTTCACCGAAGTTAAAATCAAAAAGAAGATCAGTGACTCTAATGACGAATAAGTCACCTGGCCCGGATGGGTTTCTACCTAAAGTGTTAAAAGAAGTGCGCGATCAAGGGTCACGACACCTGAGCGCAATCTTCAACATGTCAATCCGGACCAAATGCGTTCCTAGAGACTGGCGTGAGGCGGAGGTGACTCCAATCTTCAAGAAAGGAGATCGTAACCAACCGTCGAACTACCGACCTATCAGTCTGACTTCGATAGTCGGTAAACTCATGGAAAGCATCATGTTGGACAAAGTGACGTCGTATTTAGAGTCAAACCTGCTACTGAGGAGTTCCCAGCACGGCTTCCGAAGGCAACGGTCATGCCTGACGAACCTTGTAGAATTCTTTCACTTCGTTTTCAGTGAGCACGATCGGGACAAGGCGGTGGATGCGGTCTACCTAGACTTTCAGAAAGCCTTTGATAAGGTAACACACCGCCGCCTTCTCCGGAAAGTGCGAGTGCTTGGCATAGACGGAAAGGTAGCCGGCTGGATCGAGAACTGGCTAAGTGGCAGACGGCAACGGGTGGTGGTGAATGGACAGTCTTCTGAGTGGGTGCCCGTTACTAGCGGGGTGCCTCAAGGTTCTGTCCTGGGACCACTACTACGTCATCTACGTCAACGACATGGACGGTGACATGGTTGCCAAGTTTTTCAAATTTGCCGACGATACCAAGCTTGGTATGAACGTTGCAAAGGATAGAAATACTGTCCGCCTGCAGGAAGATCTTTGGAAGATTGGGGAGTGGTCGGACACGTGGAAATGCCTTTTAACGTGGGCAAATGCAAAGTGATGCATATCGGCCACAGAAACCCCCAATCTCAGTATATCCTTAAGGGCACTGCTATTGAATCCACCGACACTGAAAAGGACTTGGGGTGTAACAATCACTAGTGACCTCAAGTTCTCGAAACAGTGCATTGAGGCGGAGAAAAAGGCCCAAAGGATGCTAGGCTATATTAAGCGCCAGTTTGGTTATCGGAACCAGGAGATTGTACTGTGCCTGTACAACTCACTTGTCCGACCGCACCTGGAGTATGCCGTACAATTTTGGAGTCCTTCATTGCGAAAGGACATCGCGGGATTGGAACGCGTACAAGCCAGGGCAACCAAGCTGATTCCCTCTATCCGACATAAAAGTTATGAGGATAGACTAAGGGAATTAGATCTGTTCTCGCTGGAAACCCGTAGACAGCGTGGTCAGCTCATCGAAGTTTTTAAAATACTTCGAGGGTTCGCCATGTTGACTACCGGGATATTTTCACACTGAGTGAGAACAGAACGCGCAATCACGGCTTCAAACTTGAACTGAAGCGTTACAACCGCAATCTGTGTGGAAATTTTTTCACTTACAGTATCTGCGGGAAGTGGAATGCACTTCCAGTGGAAGTTGTCAACAGTGAATCTGTTTACTAGTTCAAGTCAATACTAGACAAGGTCTTGAAAAGTGGCCGTTTAGGGACGCAAAACAATTGAGCAGCCTTGTGCCCGCTCGATTGCTAGTCCAAAGGTACCCTCTTAGAATGGACCGTAAGGTCTCCTAGGGTACCTTCTTTCCTTGTTGTTACTCCCCTTGTTGCCTCTAACAGGCATTGAACCGCGTCTTTCGCTATGCCGAAGCGCACAGGTTTCGGTTTTCTTTGGCCAAGACTAAGGTGGTGCACTTCTGCCGCCATCCACGGCTTCACCCCGACCCATATTTGTTTCTTAATGGGGTGGGCCTGGATGTGGTTGAGTCGCACCGTTTCCTTGGTCTTGTATTCGACCGACGCCTCACCTGGGAGGCTCATATTCGCAGCCTTAGGGTCTCTTGTACCCGCGCCATGGACATTCTCCGTTCCGTGACGTTCAGCGCTTGGGGCGCTGATAGGGCTACTGCCTTACTGCCTTTTTATCGATCCTTTGTTTGCTCGAAGCTCGACTACGGATGCGAGTTTTATGCATCCGCAGCCGAGCGTTTATTGCGGAAGGTGGATTCGATCCACCACACCGGCCTTCGCCTGGCGACCGGTGCCTTCCGCACTTCACCCATTGAGAGCCTGTTGGTCGATGCTGGGGAGATGCGACTCGCTCTGCGCCGCGTGCAGTGCATCACTCGCCTGTACGCGCGAGCCCGGTGCCTTCCTCAGTCGCCAACAGCTCTCACTGCATCCGCAGCTGATCTCGATGGTGCCTATACCGCCGAGAGACGCCAATCATACCCTAAGCCCTTTGGATTTAGGGCCAGGAAACTCCTTCGAGAGGTAGATATAGCTCTCGGGCTATATCTATGCATCCGCAGCTGAGCGTTTATTGCGGAAGGTGGATTCGATCCACCACACCGGCCTTCGCCTGGCGACCGGTGCCTTCCGCACTTCACCCATTGAGAGCCAGTTGGTCGATGCTGGGGAGATGCGACTCGCTCTGCGCCGCGTGCAGTGCATCACTCGCCTGTACGCGCGAGCCCGGCGCCTTCCTCAGTCGCCAACAGCTCTCACTGCATCCGCAGCTGATCTCGATGGTGCCTATACCGCCGAGAGACGCCAGTCATACCCTAAGCCCTTTGGATTTAGGGCCAGGAAACTCCTTCGAGAGGTAGATATAGCTCTCGGGCCGGTGGCGCCCCTGGTTCGGCCTGGACGCCACCCTGGAGATACCACATTTGGCTATTTGTCGCCACGCCTCTGCTCCCAAAGCTTGTACGGCGCCGGGAGTATTGCGTTCGACCTTTTTGGAGCACACCTCGTGTCACGCTGGAACCGTGCCACTGTATACGGATGGCTCCAAGTCCCAAGAGGGGGTCGGCTTCCACACCGTATTCCCTCTGTTCGAAGTTAGCGGGGCTCTACCAGGCGCTGCGTCTGTCTTCACGGCCGAGCTGGTGTCAATACACCACTCTGTACTGGAGATTACGCGACGTGCCTGGTTCGGAGACCGGATTGTGATCTATAGCGACTCACAAAGCGCCCTGAGTGCTCTCGGGGCATTGGAATCTCCGCATCCCCTGGTTGGCGATATCCGTGACGCCACGGTTTTGGCGAACCGGGCAGATGTCGAGATTATCTTCTGCTGGGTTCCTGGACATGTAGGAATTGCGGGGAATGATCGCGCCAAAGAGTCCGCGAGGACTCTCCGACCGGACCAGCGTTTCGCTCTTCCTCACACCGACTACATGGCAGGAATACGGGCAGCTCTTCGGACTGCTTGGCAAAGAAGATGGGAGACGGTCGAAGGGAACTTAAAGTTGCATGCCATTGCGCCGCGACTGTTCCCATGGACTTATCCCCCAATGCCGCGGCGGCTTCAGGTCGTTTTCTGTCGTCTCCGAATCGGGCACACTCGTGTGACGCATCGCTATTTGATGGAGCGCTCGCCTGCGCCCTATTGCAACGACTGCGTCGTCCCCCAGACTGTTCGGCACATTCTTGTCGAATGTCCCAGTCTGGCTGATCTTCGCGCACGACACATGTCCTGGTACCGGGATGGGTGGGGTCGCTACCGCCTGTCCCTTGTACTCGGGACGAGTGCGTGCACTTTGACTGGTGGACTTGTTGACTTTTTGGGGGAGGCCGGCCTTCTCCCTTTCATTTAACCAGGTTTAATTGTTTTTGTTATTGTTTTGTTATTGTTATTGTTATTTCTTTTTACTGTTGTTTCCTGTTCAATTTTTTAAAGTAGCCTAGAACTAGCCTGTTATTTACGGTGACTTATGCCTAAGTCGGGAGTCGCCAGATAGCCCCTTAAAAAAAAAAAAAAAATTGACTGTGACAAGCTCCCTGAGTTGGTGCGTGACGGTTGGTATCGCTACTGCGTGAAGGTATTCGTGCCACTGCCGCGGAGGTGCTATTAATGCCACCACCTCGGCCATACTAATCACTCCTGTCGACGTGCACATTCGGGGTTATCCAAAATCTGTGTAAGTTGCTCCAAGGCCGCACATGATAAGGCCAAGTGTGTCAGTTGCGGAGAGCCTCAACCCTCTTCGAAGCGATGTGGTGTGTATCTCCTTGAAAGGGAAATCCTGGCCGTTCAGGCTCAGGATTGTTTCTCATTTCGCGAGGCTAAGGACTTGGTCCTGGCACGCCCGGCGCTGCCCGGTACGTCCAGGCCTACGGGCACGGTCGTTTACGGGCCTATTCGGAACCCTTCTGCGGGTTCTACCCACCCTGGGCGCTTCCTTAGTAAAGCTGGCGGCACAAAGGGTCCACTCCCAGCCCCGGCTAAAACCAGGAATACCCCCATCCCCTTTTCCCCAGCGTGACCCGTTCCCGTAAGGCGAAACGGCCACGCGCCTCCACCGAGTCGTTAGACTCACAGGAGGCAATACCCCTGAAGTTGGTCGCCAGGCCATCTTCCGGGGTTCTTAAAGCTGCTCCCCGAAAGGAGGACAGCACTAAAGGAGATTCGGCTCCTTTGCCCACGCCCAGTGGTGGGCTGGGTGGCTCGGAAACGGGGGTTCCTCGAAAAGAGCATCCTCCCCCTCCGTATGGCTATTCCCGTGAGGGTCTTCTCTTCGAGGAGGGCCCTTGCGTCTCCTCCGAGCTAGGCCTGGAGGGCATATTCCTTCAATGGAATTGGCGCGGACTCCGGGGCAACTGGGAGGAGCTGCGGAGGCTCTTCTCGTCCCGTTACCCGTTAGCTATCTTTTTGCAGGAGACCATGCTGGGCGCATACTCCCTGCCCACCCTCTTGGGGTGTAAGGGTTTTGCAACCCCACCACCACGCGATGGGGGCGGGGGGGAAAGATGTGCGATTTATACCCGGTATGATTTCACCGTTCTTCTCTTCACTTTAGATACCTCCTTTCATGCAGTAGCTGTGCAGCTGCACCTTGATAGGAGTTATACTGTTATTTCCGCATACATTCCACCGTCAGCCGACTTCGACGCGGGGGTCTTCCGCCGCGTCGTGGCACGGTTGCCGAGGCACTTTCTTTTTCTCGGAGATCTACACGGTAGACAACCCCCTCTAGAGAAACTACTCTATTAATCCCCGGGGTCAAGTCCTTGCCGACCTGATCGACGAGCTTGAGATGGGTGTCCTAAATGTGGATGAGTTTACGCATCAATGCCCGAGAACCGCTTCATTTTCTTGCCTCGATCTATCTTTGTGCTGTCCGGATGCACAGCCTGATTTTGATTTTGGGGTGGTGGATGACCTCCATGTAGTGATCACTTTCTTATTCAAATATCATTTTCTGGGCCGCTGGCGCCTGAGAGCCCGCCCCTGTGGTGCTTGGCGCGGGCGCGGTGGTCTGCATTTCAGGAAATGACTCAATTCTCTATTTCAGTCGTTCAGTTTAGCTCGCTAGATGAGGCCGTTGAGTTCTCTGGCAACCTCATCGCCGTGGGCCTGACTACTATTCCTAGGACGTCTGGCCGACCACTCCCGTGGTGGTCAGCGGAGTGTGAGACGGCCCGCAAGTAGAAGCGCTATGCCTACATGCGATATAAGCCCCGCCCGAACGATTTCACTGTCGGTGAATTTCGTCGGGCTAGGCCTAGGTTTCGGTATATTTCGAAGCACGCCCGCCGCTCTTCATGGCAGGCATACGTGTCTTCATTTAACGGGAAGACCCCTCTAGCAGAGGTGTTGAAGCGAGTCAAAAGGATTCGGGGCAAGTTCTCGCAGGACCCCCTCCCGTTCTCGAGGAGAATTGCACCGCATTCTAGGAGCCCGCGTCAGTGGCGGAATCCTTCGCGACCGCTTTCTCGGCATTATCTAGCCAGGATGCCGCTCTGCCAGCTTTCAATTCACGTCGTGATGTCGCGGAAGGCCACGGGCTGGTCTTTAACTCCTTTTTTTACAATTTTTTAGAGCCCATCTGGTCTTTAACTCCAGAGGCGGAGAACCCTTCAATGACAGGTTAGATTTGTTCAACAGGATCTGGGTGGAGGGTCTCGTCCCAGATTCCTGGCGAATCGCTACTGTGCTCGCCTTTCGCAAACCGGAGAGAGATCACGCTACTCTGACCGGTTTCCGCCCAATTTCTCTAACCTCTTGCGTGTGTAAGTTATGGATTAATTGCTATATCTCAGATTAGCCTTTTTCCTGGGCAGCGGAGGCAATCTGTCTTCTGCACAGTGTGGCTTCCGCAAGTTCCACTCCACGTCGGATGCTCTGCTCCGACTGGAAAATGCCAGCTGCGAAGCCTTCCTTCGCAGATAGCAAGCACTACGCCACGGTGTTTTTCGATCTGGAAAAGACCATGATACATCATGGCGATACGGTATCATGAAGACTCCACACGATGGGGTAGAGGGGACGCCACCCAGTCTTTATATCTGATTTTTTGCGATATCGTCGATTCCGCGTACGGGTGGAGGGAGCCCTGTTCGGCTCCAATGGAGCAGGAAGAGGCTGTCCTGCAGGGATGTGTCCTCAGTGTCGCACTCTTTGCACCGAGCATCAACGGCGTCACCTCGGCGCTTCACTTGGGAGGCTTATATTCGCAGCCTTAGGGTCTCTTGTACCCTTGCCATGGATATTCTTCGTTCCGTGACGTTCAGCGCTTGGGGCGCTGATAGGGCTACTGCCCTACTTTTTTTATCGATCCTTTGTTCGTTCGAAGCTCGACTACGGATGCGAGTTTTATAAATCCGCAGCTGAGCGTGTATTGCGGAAGGTGGACTCGATCCACCACACTGGCCTTCACCTTGCGACCGGTGCCTTTCGCACCCTCCCCATTGAGAGCCTGTTGGTCGATGCTGGGGAGATGCCACTCGCTCTACGCCGTGCACGTGCATTATTCGCTTGTACGCGCGAGCACGGCGCCTTCCTCAGTCGCCAACAGCTTTCACTGCATCCGCTGCTGATTTCGATGGTGCCTATGCCGCCGAGAGACGTCATTCATACACTAATCCCTTTGGGTTTATGGCTAGGAAACTCCGAGAGCTAGGTATAGCTCTCGGGCCGGTGGCGCCCCTGGATCTGCCTAGGACGCCACCCTGGAGGGTACCACCTTTTGCTATTTGTTGCCACGACTCTGTTCCCAAAGCTACAGCGCGTAAGTATTGCCTTAGATCTTTTTGGAGCACGCCTCGTGTTACACTGGAACCGTGCCAGTGTATACGGATTGCTCCAATTTCTAAGAGGGGGTCGGCTTCCACGCCGTGTCCCCTTTGTTTGAAGTTGATGGGGCTCTGCCAAGCGCTGCGTCTGTCTTCACGGCCGAGCTGGTGTCAATACACCACTCGGTACGAGAGATTGCACGACGTGCCCAGTTCAGAGACCGGATTGTGATTTATACGACTCACAAAGCGCCCTGAGTGCTCTCGTGGCATTGGAATCTCCGCATTCCCTGGTTGATGATATCCGTGACGCCACGGTTTTAGCGAGCCGGGCGAATGTCGAGATTATCTTCTGCTGAGTTCCTGGACATGTAGGAATGGCGGGGAATGAGGGCACCAAAGAATCCGCGAGGACTCGGCGACCGGACCAGCGTTTCGCTCTTCCTCACACCGACTACATGGCAGGAATACGCTACTAGGCAAAGAAGATGGGAGACGGTCGAAGGGAACTTAAAGTTGTGTGCCATTGCGCCGCGACTGTTCCCATGGGCCTACCCCCCAATGCCGCAAGGGCTTCAGGATGCTTTCTGTCGTCTACGAATTGCACACACTCACGGGACCCACCGCCATTTGAAGAGCGCTCTCCTGCGCCCTACTGTGAAGACTGCGTTGTACACCAGACTCTTGGGCACATTCTTGTCGACTGTCCCAGTCTGGGCGATTTTCGCGTACATTACCTGTCCCGGAACCGGGATGGGCGAGGTTGCTACCGCATGTCCCTTTTACTCGGGACGAGTTCGTGCACATTGACTGGTGGACTCACCGACTTTTTCCTGGAGGCCGGCATTCTCCCCTTTATTTAACTATTTTTTTTGTTTTTGTGTTGTTGTTTTTTTTGTTATTTTTATAGTTCGCACGTTCCTGCGCCGGGGACCTCGCCCCGACGCTGGAGCTTGCCTTCTTTATTTTATTTTATTGTTGTTGTTTTTTTTGCATGTTATTCTAACGTAGCCTAGTACTAGGCAGAGGTGAATACGGCGACTTATGCCCAAGTAGGCAGTCGCCAGATTAGCTCTTAATATTAAAAAAAAGACAAATATATATTTTTCTAACATTTAATAAATAATCACAGAGAAATTGTAATTGACCTCAAATGTTGAAATGATTTCTTGTTCGTTGAAATGTACTTATGTATAGTTCTTGCAGGTTGCTGATTGTACTTGCGTTAATTGTTTGGCTTCTTTTGACTCAAGCGAACCTTTACTTGAGCACATCGCCACATGCAGTTTCTCATCTTTGCTTACTGAACACTTGTGGGATAAACCTGGGTAAGTTATCTTCTTAACATAGTGTTTTCCTGTTGGTAGAGTCACGAGGGTATGAAATATGTTCTCATTTGAAAGGTGTGTGAGAGGGGTTATGATTGAGCTTTTTAAAATTTGTTCTGGGATGGATAAGTTGGATTTTGGAAAGTTCTTTGAGTTGGTGAGTAGTAATAGGACTAGAGGTCACAAGTTGGAAAACAGGGATGTAGACTGTAAATATTTTATGATGAATAATGTGGAATATAAACAATAGATTGTGGCTGCTCTAACTTAACTGTAGTTCTGTTGATCCAGCACATCCGTCTGATGCACTACACAATCATAAGTCGAACAAATGAATTGAACAAAGACGAGAAATAACAACTACAAGCATCCCAAGCAACACAGCAGGGAACAGCAACGAATCCAACACTAGTAACACAAATGCCTAGTAAAATAACCGTGCCTCGACGACGCCATCCACGAACTGAACTCACCTCTAACCACCCGGACACAAAACATATACACAAACACACATACACATTCTATATTCCTCCGCACAACCGCCTTTCTCCTTCCCCTTTTACTCCTACACAACGCCCCCCCCCTCCCCCCATGATCTCACCATCACTGATCGTAATCACGAAGCCAGACTGGAGGTCGCCTGACTCGCTCCGAACACCTCGGACCAACTGGAACCCGTTCTCTCTGAGCCAAATCCCCTGCATCATCAGAGCCATCATCCTCATCAAGGACGCCACCCTCCCCATCAGATGATGCTTCATCGAGAAAAATTCATCGGATGAAATGAATCCAACAAGCTGCAAGAAACAGAAAAACAGGATAATTTTTCTTCGGAAAAAGTAATTTCCTAATTCGAAAAATTCCGTAGAGGGGTGGGATTCGAACCAAGCACACTGAGGCAGCGAGCAACCGCTTTGATCTCAATTAAACCGCCCCTTAGACCACTCGGCTACGCGGAAGACAAAAAATCTTCTGAGTAAACAAGCTTTTAAGGCACGCTTCGCAAGGTCGATCGGGACTATGAAAGAGAGAGATAAATTAATTGGGAATTCAAAGGACAAAGGAGAGTTGAGGTAAACACGCAGCGAATATACAATGTATAAATCTTTCATGAATGCGAAAGAATGATGAAATGAATCCAACAAGCTGCAAAAAATACCAGAAAAACAGGATAAATTTTCTTTAGAAAAAGTTATTTCCTTATTCGCAAAATTCCGTACAGGGGTGGGATTCGAACCGAGCACTCATTTGTCCTTTGAATTCCTTTGACTTTTGTCTTCTGCCTAGCCGAGTGGTCTAAGGGGCGATTTAATTGAGATCAAAGCGGTTGCTCGCTGCCTCAGTGTGCTTGGTTTGAATCCCACCCCAGAATTTTTCAAATTATTTTTTCTGAAGAAAAATTATCCTGTTTTTCTGTTTCTTGCAGCTTGTTGGATATATATATATATATATATATATATATATATTTATTAATTATATATTTATTATTTTTAGGGTGTTGTAAATATTCATTGTTTTTGTTAAGGAAGCCTCTTAATTCAGTTGAGGAATTCTCTGGCTCTGGTTGAGGAAGCCTTGGCTTATGGCTTCATTTGAGGAAGTCTGTTGCTGCATTCCAGGTAGCCTCTTGCTACAGTTAATGAAGCATTTTGCTTCATTTAAGCACACTTTTGTCTTTGCTTTAATTAAGGACATTTATTTTGTCTTTGTTTTAATTAGGGACGCTTTTGTCCTTGCTTAATTTGGTTTGATAAGAATTACCTAGACAACTGAATCTTACTTATATCTATTGCGTGCTTTAGTTAGAGCACTATAAATTGTCTTTGGGTCGAATTTGGGGTACATCCATTTTTTAATTGTGCTTATTTAACATTCTTACATTGATCTTTGGCTAACAATCAGGTGGCCCCTTTGGATTGTACAGTCCCAAGGAAATTTATAAATACGCAGGTTTTTGTGGCATTTATTACCCCAAGAAACATGACCTGGTATAGACTCTTTGTGTATTGAAGCATAAAATTTTCCCAGTTTACCAACCATGAACCAGGATTGGGTTTTGTCGAAGGCACATATTTCAATCGATCTGTGATAGTGCTTTGCTGGTTTCCCAACCGGTAACTGGACTAGCACCATTACATTCACAGGCTATAATCCTCTTTCCCCTCCCCACTAGAAAATTTTATATTATCTCTTCCCTATTTATTTATCACTCTTTTTTTATCCAATAAGTACAAAACTACTTGGTTACATAGTTTCCTTTCCTTCTGATTAAGAACAAAAGTGGGAATTTATTGTATTCCTATGTTTTAGTCATATTTATACCTCTTAGATAACATTAATCTTTTTTCTGTTTTAGATATTTGATTCCTTTTATGGAAAATGATGGTCTTTTGATTGATTTAGAAGATAATGACATTGATGATGAAGATACATCCAGCATCGCATCATCGGTTAATGATGAGGTTGGTTAACTTTGAGCATGAAGCTGGATTATGAATCTGTTTCTAATTTAACTCAATTTTAATTGAAGTTGTAAAGCACACTGAGGCAGCGAGCAACCGCTTTGATCTCAATTAAACCGCTCCTTAGACCACTCGGCTACGCAATGGGTTGATTATTTTTATTTTTGGTTTATCAGACTTGGCGAGATATTTGTGGGTTTCTTAGTTCTAAGGAAGATGCTGAAATGCTTTATTAATTGTTTAAAAGTTGAGGGGTATACTTTATTTTATTTATGGACAAATATTAGGCTATTTTTGTGATGGGTCAATTTAATTGAAGGAATACTCAAACGAGGTAGTTTTATTTACATTTTTGGGAATGAACGGCATATGATGTCATGTGAAGATGGCACAGCGCAATGAGTCGACTTGTTGTTATTGTGGTGAATGGTGGTGGTGGTAAACAGAGCTTTGTTACCCTTTTGGGGAGAGGTGCCAGGAAGTATCATGTTTTTGACACCAAACAGCGTTCAGGTGGAAGCCTTCGTCACCTCGGGGGAGAGGGACCTGTTCTGCGTCAGAGGTACGTGGATATAGATACTCATCGGCAGGATTTTTGGGAACAGAGTGTGTCTGTGTGTTGTGCTGTGAAGGCGGGAGAGGAAAGAAAGCTGTGTTGTGATTGGCTATGTGTGAGGTGTAAGTCTAGCGATTGTCATACTGACCTTATATATATTTCATTATCCAGTGGGGGATCCTCCCAGTATCATGAAAAGATTACCGCTGACGAACTAACTAACTAACTAACTAACAGAGCTCTGGTTGGTGTTAGTTTGTAAGTTTGGTTTTGGTTTTCATTCTTTTTTTCGGTGTTGCCGATATTTGGAGATAGCTTACGTGTGTGCAGAATGCAGAAAAAAGTAAATAAAAGTAAATAATAACCTAGGCTAGCATAATTTCATGGGTAATCTGGGCACCCGCCCAGGGCTGCACCTTGCCAGGGGCACCATGGAAACTGGGGTAGAAAAAGCAAGCACAATTGCAAATGTGTGTAGTTTTAAATGTTAAGACCGTAGCTAGATAAACAAGTTGGTTTGTACATAATTGTTGGAAAGTTCATTTTTAAAATTTTTAGTACTATACTTTGGAAGGAGGGTCTCATTCTTAAAGGGGGGAGGGCTGAAGGGTGGTTGTACCAAGGGCACCATATAGGTTAGGACCACCACTGGTTAGTATAGATTCATCAGTGTTGCAATTTATTTTGTTTACATATTGCCCTACTATGATGCTTCTGTCTCTACATAAACTTCCTAGCTGTTGCATGTGCTGCTAGCAAAGAGGGAGGGGGGGCTATAAAGTTTCCACAGCATGCAACAGTCTATCGAGTTGACCGCGCACGCTCACCTCTGAACAACGACTGCAGTGGAGCGGACATCCAGCCGCCATTACACCACCGGCTGTGACGTTACACTCGCCGGCCGCACGGCTACGACGTCACGTCATGCCACAAACAATTTCACAGCGCACCATTATTACTCGGCCAGATATTTACACAGCCTGCCTCCTCCGCTCTAACCTATTCACCTCAGGACAGTCTCACAGAAGGCGCGGCCCCACTTAATTCTGGTAACATTGATAGGACCTACAGCACCGGCTGTAGGATTAAAGCCTTTGTTAATCTCCTAAATAGTCGGAATAGGGGGTGGGCAAGGCATCAACAACAACATGAACAGAAGTTTTCTTTCAGATCCATTAACCTAGTGTAGATAGAGGGAAGTAGGAAAAGGGGCAAAGAAAAAATAATGAAAGTAGCATAGGTGGGGCGGTGGGTTTTAAAAAACATGCCTCAGCCCCACCCTCACCTTCCTCACATACCCTTTCTCTCTCCTTTCATGGTCTATCAATTTACACCCAGCCCAAGGTGGAGCTGCCTGGCCACTGGGTGGGAGGAGTGGTCTTGAATGGCAGCAGCTGGTTTTTCCGGCTTTTTATTCACCCCTCGCAGAGCGGGCTACTGCGTCGGGTGATTAGCGTTTGCCTCCCGTAATACTAATAAGGTCACCATGCCCGATTATGTAAACCAAAAAGCAACCCCTCTTCACTTCCCCTTTACCACCGTCGGAGCCGCTCTCGGGCAACTTCACAGCAGAAAAGGAGGTCTCCCCCCCCCCCCTCTGCTTTCTCAGGGGATCCCTCCAACCTCTCTGACCGGAGACTAGGCTTACTCCTCTCCTAGGTATAAGAGTGCAGTCTACTCCCCCGCACCCCTTTCTCTGGAGTTGCCCTGGGCGAGTCTCTCTTACCAGCGGCCCCCGTAAGGGGCGCGGCGATTTGCCATCCTGGCCGCCGTGCTGACGGGATCCAGCGCTCCGTCCGGCCCCAGCTTAGCCTCTCTTCCTTCCTTCAGATAGCCCGATTTCTTCCCTACCTCGTCGCTTTTCATACAACCTCTCCCACAACTTTCTCTGGTTAGCCTCTAATTTCACAGGGTAGAATGCTGACCTTCTTCTCAAGCCAACCACCCCGGATCGGGGCTGAGAGGGGAGGGGACATTGTTCCCTAACCCCTCAGCTCCGGTTCGGGATGGTTTTTTTTTAACAACCTGCTTCATCCCCACCTATACCTTGCTCACATCCCTTTTCCTCTCCTCTTCAAAATCTATCTTTTTTATGCCGTGTTCAAGGTGGAGCCGCCATGCCGAAGGACTGCCAGGCCACCAGGCGGGAGGGGTGGTCCCAAATGGCGGCGCCTGGCTCTGCCGGGCCTGTAAGCACCTCTTGCAGTGCGCGCTACTGCAAGAGGTGGTGAGCGATTGCGTCCCGTAAAACAAAGAGGGTCACCATGCCCAATGATGAAAAAAAAACACATCTCCCCCTAATTCCCCCTAAAACAACGGAGCCGCCTTCGTGCAGCTCCACAGAAAAGATGGAGGTCCCATCCCCTGTGCTTGCGCAGGGGACCCTCCATACCTCTTTAACCGGAGAGGAGGCTTACTTCTCTCCTACGCCTACGGGTGTAGGGGACTCCCCCTCACCCCCTTCTCTTGAGGTGCTTTCGGGCACCTCCCTATCTCCAGCGGCAGTCCCTCCTTTGCTTTCTAAGGGGACTGCCAAGAAAGCCAGCAGGCAGCCCATTGCCGACCGCCTCTCGTGCAAGCGGCTCGGTAGGGCAAACCCCCTTAGGGGGGAGAGGGAAGCCAGGCCCCTTCGGTCGCTTCCCTCAAAAGACCTGCTGGCAAAAATATTAAACCTTGCCGGGGTCAAGGCCTGTGCCTCCCCACTAAAGACTTATGACGCTGCCAAGGGGAACTACGATGTCCTGGGAGGGGATGGCCAACTGGAGGCCCCTCCTGTGATAGACATGGTCCTTAAGGAAAACCAGCCTCAGACGGTAGGGCCTTCCATGGGGGGGAATCCGGGCTCGGCGCCAAGCACCGAACCCGAATCCGCCCCTATGCAAGGTCCTCCTCAAACGGCTGAGGGCTCCGAGGCAGTACAAGGAGGGGAGGGATCTCCTCCAACCGGTGCCCCTGCGACCACCAGGACCTTCTCCATTTCGGAGAAGTACCTGGCTGAGGCCGGTCCATCTGGCCTGGGGGCTTCTACCGGCGGGGGTGAGAAGCGGGTTCATTCCCCGCCCTCCTCTCCAAAAAAGAAAAAGACGAAGAAGACTCGGGGCTCCTCTCCATCCACGGAGGCTACGGGGACGGATGGGTCTGCTGCCACTTTGGCAAGCGACCAAGCCAAGATCGGCACATCCGGCCCCTCTGCCCCCCCGGGTACGGAGCTCCTGACGATGACAAAGACCAAAAGTGCACAGGGCAGAGCCTCGATGACATCGGGGCCCCTCATTCAGAGGTTACCTGGCGTTTTCGAGCCCGCTGGCTTAAAACGCTTCCTCGTTATTCGCTCCACTGATGGCAGCATGTTGTCTAAGGGCAACATGATCCATCAGAGGAGAGGATTAGCTAGTGCAATTGGTAGAGAGCCGAAGGTAACCCGTTTCTAAGACGGGAGCCTTCTGGCGAATGCAGCGAATCCCGCCGAGGCGGCCAAGATAAGTGCTCTTCGGACACTTCCTGGCACCCCGGTGAGTGTGACGCCGCACTCTACCATTAACTTTGTGAAAGGAGTAGTTTATGCGAGGGAACTCGTTGACTACTCCATTGAGGACATCACCCTAGAGCTGGCCGACCATGGCGCGGTCAAGGTCGAACGTGTGATGAGAAAACAGGGAGGGGCCTCGAGACCCACCCCTACACTCTTCGTCACGTTCGACTGTGACAAGCTCCCTGAGTTGGTGCGTGCTGGTTGGTACCGCTACCGCGTGAAGGCATTCGTGCCACTGCCGCGGCGGTGCTATTACTGTCACCGCTTCGGCCATACGAATCGCTCATGTAGACGTGCAAAGTCGGGGTCACCCGAAGTCTGTGTAAATTGCTCCAAGGTCGCCCACGATAAGTCTAAATCGTGTGTGGCCAAGTGTGTCAATTGCGGAGAGCCGCACCCTGCTTCTTCGAAGCAATGTGGTGCATATCTCCTTGAGAAAGAAATCCTGGCCGTTCAGGCCCAGGATCGACTCTCATTCCGCGAGGCTAAGGACTTGGTCCTGGCGCGCCCGGCTCTGACTGGGACGTCATATGCCTCAATAGTTAGAAAAGCACCCTCTGCTCCTGGCCCATCCAGGCCAACGAGCACGGTTGTTTCCGCGCCCATTCGGAGCCCTTCTGCGGGCTCTACCCAACCTGGGCGCTCCCCTGGTAAAGCTGGCGGAAAAAAAGGGTTCATACCCTGCCCCGGCTAAAACCAGGGCTCCCCCCCCTCTTCCCCCAGCGTGACCGTTTCCCGTAAGGCCAAACGGCCACGCGCCTCCACCGAGTCGTTAGACTCACAGGAGGCAACACTCCTGAAGATGGTCGCTAGGCCATCTTCCGGGGTTCCTAAAGCTGTTCCCCGAAAGGAGGACAGCAACAAAGGAGCTTCGGCCCCTTCGCCCACGCCTGGAGGTGGAGCGAGTGGCTCGGAGACGGTGGTTCCTCGAGAAGAGGGCCCCCCGCCTCCGAAGCCGCAACGCCCGCCTAAGGTTTCGAGGCGGAGGGAGGAAAAGACTCGCATGGCGAGCCCAACCTCCCCCAATAAGTCCTCGAAGGCGACAGCGCCTTCAGCGCTTTGTCCGGCCAACAGCGCCCGGGGTTCTGCCCCCGGGAAGCGTACGGCTATTCCCGTGAGGGTCTTCAATTCGAGGAGGGCCCCCGCGTCTCCTCCGAGCTAGGCCTGGAGGGCATATTTCTTCAATGGAATTGCCGTGGACTCCGGGCCAACTGGGAGGAGCTGCGGAGGCTCGTCTCGTCCCGTTCCCCGTTAGCTATTTTTTTGCAGACCATGCTAGGCGCGTGCCCGCTGCCTGCCCTCCCGGGGTATAAGGGTCTTGCGACCCCACCACCGCGGGATGGCCGGGCTGGGAGATGCGCGGTTTACACCCGGCATGATGTCTCCGTTCTTCCTTTCTCTTTAGATACCTCCTTTCAGACAGTGGCTGTGCAGTTGCACCTGGATAGGAGGTATACTCTGATTTCTGCGTACATTCCACCGTCAGCTCACTTCGACGCGGGGGACTTCCGCCGCGTCGTAGCACGGTTGCCGAGGCCCTATCTCTTGCTTGGAGATCTGAACGGCAGGCATCCTCTCTGGGGAGATTACTCCATAAATCCCAGGGGACAAGTCCTTGCCGATCTGATCGAAGAGCTTGAGATGGGTGTCCTAAACGTGGATGAGTTTACGCATCACTGTCCGAGAACCGCTTCATTTTCTTGCCTTGACCTATCTTTGTGCTCTTCGGATGCACAGCCTGATTTTGATTGGTGGGTGGTCGATGACCTCTATGGTAGTGATCACTTTCCCATTCAAATATCATTTTCAGGGCAACTGCCGCCTGAGAGACCACCTCGGTGGTGCTTGGCGCGGGCGCGGTGGCCTGCATTTCAGGAAATGACTGAATTCTTTATCTCAGTCGAGGAGTTTAGGTCGGTAGATGAGGCCGTTGAGTTCTCCGGCAACCTCATCGCCGTGGGCCTGACTACTATTCCTAGGACGTCTGGCCGTTTTGCACGCCGACCACTCCCATGGTGGTCGGCCGAGTGTGAGACGGCCCTCAAACAGAAGCGTTATGCCTACATGCGCTATAAGCGCCGCCCGAACGATTTCACTGTCGCTGAATTTCGTCGGGCTAGGGCTAGGTTCCGGTATATTTCGAAGCACGCCCGCCGCTCTTCTTGGCGGGCATACGTGTCTTCACTTAACGGGAAGACCCCTTTAGCTGAGGTGTGGAAGCGAGTCAAGAGGATTCGGGGCAAGTTCTCGCAGGACCCCCCTCCCGTTCTTCAGGAGAATGGGACCGCAATCTCGGACCTCGCGTCCGTGGCGGATTCCTTAGCGACCGCTTTTTCCGCATTCTCTAGCCGGGATGCTGCTCAGCCAGCATTCAATGCACGTCGTGATTTCGCGCGCCGGCTGGACTTTATCTCCAGAGGCGGAGAACCCTTCAACGACAAGTTTACTGTGAGTGAGTTGCGTTCCGCTCTCGCTTCGTGCGCGGACACCGCCCATGGTCCGGACGATGTCCCGTATGCCATGCTTCGACACCTCGGTGAGCGAGGCATGGCCTTTCTGTTAGATTTGTTCAACAGGATCTGGGTGGAAGATCTTCTCCCAGACTCCTGGCGAATCGCTACTGTGCTCGCCTTTCGCAAGCCGGGGAGAGATCACTCTACTCCAACCGGTTTCCGCCCAATCTCTCTAACCTCTTGCGTGTGCAAGTTGATGGAGAAATTGGTAAATGTTAGATTAGCCTATTTCCTGGACAGCGGAGGCTATCTGTCTTCTGCATAGTGCGGCTTCCGTAAGTTCCACTCCACGTCGGATGCTCTGCTCCGAATGGAAAATGCCGTCTGCGAGGCTTTCCTTCATAGACAGCACTACGCCACGGTGTTTTTTGATCTGGAGAAGGCCTATGATACCGCATGGCGATACGGTATCATGGAGACT
The DNA here is from genome assembly GCA_963969495.1 of Ceratothoa steindachneri. Taxonomy (NCBI): domain Eukaryota; kingdom Metazoa; phylum Arthropoda; class Malacostraca; order Isopoda; family Cymothoidae; genus Ceratothoa; species Ceratothoa steindachneri. Next base: position 80,838,350 of record OZ018337.1, read on the forward strand.
CTTCACACGATGGGGGCGAGGGGACGCCTCCCAATGTTTATATCTGAATTTTTGCGAGATCGTCGATTCCGCGTACGGGTGGGGGGAGCCCTCTCCGGCCCAAAGGAGCAGGAAGAGGGTGTCCCGCAGGGAAGTGTCCTCAGTGTCACACTCTTTGCCCTGAGCATCAACGGCATCACCTCGGTGCTGCCGGAAGATGTTCTCGCTACGCTCAACGTGGACGACCTTTCGATCTCTTTTGGCGCGGCCCAGATGCCAACTCTGGAGCGTCGACTCCAACAGGCATTGAACCGCGTCTCTCGCTATCCTGAAGCGCACAGGTTTCGATTTTCTTTGGCCAAGACTAAGGTGGTGCACTTCTGCCGCCATCCACGGCTTCACCCCGACCCAGATTTGTTTCTTAATGGGGTGCGCCTGGATGTGGTTGAGTCGCACCGTTTCCTTTGTCTTGTATTCGACCAACGCCTCACCTGGGAGGCTCATATTCGCAGCCTTAGGGTCTCTTGTACCCGCGCCATGGACATTCTCCATTCCGTGACGTTCAGCGCTTGGGGCGCTGATAGAGCTACTGCCTTAATTTTTTATCGATCCTTTGTTCGCTCGAAGCTCGACTACGGATGCGAGTTTTATGCATCCGCAGCCCAGCGTTTATTGCGGAAGGTGGAATCGATCCACCAAACCGGCCTTCGCCTTGCGAACGGTGCCTTCCGCACTTCCCCCATTGAGAGCCTGTTGGTCGATGCTGGGCAGATGCGACTCGCTCTGCGCCGCGTGCAGTGCATCACTCGCCTGTACGCGCGAGCCCGGCGCCTCCCTCAGTCGCCAACAGCTCTCACTTCATCCGCAGCTGATCTCGATGGTGCCTAGGCCGCCGAGAAACGCCAGTCATACCAAAGGGGTTTAGGGCCAGGAAACTCCTTCGAGAGGTAGATATAGCTCTTCTGCCGGTGGCGCCCCTGGTTCTGCCCAGGACGCCTCCCTGGAGGGTACCACATTTGGCTATTTGTCGCCACGCCTCTGCTCCCAAAGCTTGTACTGCGCCGGGAGTATTGCGCTCGACCTTTTTGGAGCACACATCGTGTCACGCTGGTACCGTGCCAGTGTATACGGATGGCTCCAAGTCCCAAGAGGAGGTGGGCTTCCACGCCATATCCCCTCTGTTTGAAGTCAGCGGGGCTCTACCAGGCGCTGCGTCTGTCTTCACGGCCGAGCTGGTGGCAATACACCACTCGGTACGGGAGATTACGCGACGTGCCCGGTTCGGAGACCGGATTGTGATCTATAGCGACTCACAAAGCGCCCTGAGTGCTCTCGGGGCATTGGAATCTCCGCATCCCCTGGTTCGCGAAATCCGTGACGCCACGGTTTTGGCGAGCCGGGCAGATGTCGAGATTATCTTCTGCTGGGTTCCTGGACATGTAGGAATTGCGGGGAATGAGCGCGCCAAAGAGTCCGCGAGGACTCTGCGACCGGACCAGCGTTTCGCTCTTCCTCACACTGACTACATGGCAGGAATACGGGCAGCTCTTCGGACTGCTTGGCAAAGTAGATGGGAGACGGTCGAAGGGAACTTAAAGTTGCGTGCCATTGCGCCGCGACCGTTCCCATGGACCTATCCCCCAATGCCGCGCGGCTTCAGGTTGCTTTCTGTCGTCTCCGAATCGGACACACTCGTGTGACGCATCGCTATTTGATGGAGCGCTTGCCTGCGCCCTATTGCAACGACTGCGTCGTCCCCCAGACTGTTCGGCATATTCTTGTCGAATGTCCCAGTCTGGGTGATCTTCGCGCACGACACCTGTCCCGGTACCGGGATTGGCGGGGTCGCTACTGCCTGTCGCTTGTACTCGGGACGAGTGCGTGTACTTTGACTGGTGGACTTATTGACTTTTGGGGGGAGGCCGGCCTTCTCCCTTTCATTTAACCCGGTTTAATTGTTGTTGTTGTTTTTGTTATTGCTTTGTTATTGTTATTGTTATTTCTTTTTATTGTTTCCTGTTCAATTTTTTAAAGTAGCCTAGAACTAGGCTGTTTGTTTACGGCAACTTACGCCAAGTCGGCAGTCGCCAGATAGCCCCTTAAAAAAAAAAAAAAAAAAAATGTGCTAGGACAGTATGGGTATCTTTCCTGTCACACATGCAGTCATAACAAAAGTCAAATACATGGGTATCTTTCCTGTCACACATGCAGTCATAACAAAAGTCAAATAAATCGATATCTTTCCTGTCTCACATGCAGGAATAACAAAAGTCAATTAAATGGGTATCTTTCCTGTCTCACATGCAGGAATAACAATTGTCAAATACATGGGTATCTTTCCTGTCACACATGCAGTCATAACAAAAGTCAAATAAGTCATTTTATTAAGGGCAATTTTTTTTTCTAGGTAGTCCTACCCGAAGATCAAATCCCAGTATCATCTATCCTCACCGATTGGAAACTACGCGAGGAGCTCGCTCAAGACCTTGGCCGGACCTCGTCTGCTTCATGGGGAATTTCTTCTATGAGCGGCGCCATGTTTAAATGTTTCTTCTGCTCGTTTACGACGAGTGGCTTCGGCGGCCGCACCATTTGTATCAATCATATGAAGTCCATCCACTGCTTTAGTTATAACGAAGCTTTCCGGGAAATGGATTTCGATATCAGGACTAAAATCATCAATTATATTCGGTTCCAGGTTAGATGTTGATTCCGATTGCCCATCCTTCATCTTTTTCTCGTTCCTCACCCCATACGATATAGTCCCAAGCTGTTTGGCCGAACAGCCTTGAGCCCCTGGGGAAGGCTACAGCCAGCACTGTGTATCGCACAAACTTTACAGTGAATGTATGATCTGTTGTATGCGTAGGTGGTTGTTAATGCAGTCTTCCATTATGTGTTTTATGGTGTGGGTGCATCTTCGATAACATGGACATACGTCTACGATGGGGTCCTCCAGCTTTTTGTGGTAGTTCAGGAGGGATGGGTGATCCCCGCCTCTCAGTCTGGCCCGGTGCACCCTTTTGCGATGTAAAGTGGATTTAGATGTGTGTATGTCAGGGGTGGGGACGAGTGATTTCAGTGTGTATGTGATTGTGAATGTTGGCTTTGAATGGGGAGAGGGTAGTTGAAATTGTTTGAGTATAGTATCTAATGCTGGGTATTGTTTGGATGTTTCTTTGTGTGTGTGGTTGTGCTGCAATGTAGTGTAGACGATTTGTTGGTTTGTGAAAGTTGCAGCTTTTTTTGTGGGTTACAGTAATTATTGGTGGCTGTAAAATGCCGTCCTGCAGGGGGGATACTCGGTATACACTGTGAGAACTGATACCTGGAGGAGGGGCACGTCCTCCCGGAAGAATTTCGAATAGGAAAGGCGAAGGAGGAAGGCCGGAGAAACGTGTGCGTTTCCCCTTTTCCCTTCTTGGACCTAATTTCCTCTACGAGTATATCTAGACTTTGTACCTTGGATTTAGTTTAGTTCGCTAGACATTGTACCTGGAGGTATTGCACGTCCTCCCACTCCATCCAGAGCCGGGGTATGATGATAATGGGGGATGCCTGACCCTACTCGCTAGTGGACTCTCCTATCTCTACGTCTCTCTATTACATACCCGCCTACCTCACTTCCAAACTTGCTCTTCTATCCAAAGAGTTTCTGGCTGCCCGCCGTACTTTCGTCCTTTTACGAGTCCCTAGACGAGTGGCAGTGTATACTATTTGGTCCCTACTTCCTACGAGGGCCGAAAATCCGGCGGCTGAGGCAAGTATTAGGCAAAGGGTGCGCTGAGCCATCGACTCTGGTCACCTTCTTTCAGTGCACATCGGCACCATCCTTTATGGTCAAAGCTCGAGGACAAATTCGCCTTAATGACCTGCCAGGTATCAAGGCCCATTTTAGTTCGAACCCGTGGGCCGAGTATGTGTAGATGATCATATTCTGGACATTTCCGATCCTATGGAGACCTCTCTTAACCTCTCAAGGCATTGGGAGGTCATAGTATCTACTTTCCATCCATTTTTTCTCTCTTTGCATGGCGACAATGGAAATTAATATTGGGCGACTCGATATTCACGGAGAGCCGCCTCCATGTGTGGCCTCGCCTTTGCTTGGTGTCAAGGAAGACGAAGTAGCACGAGACACCCCCTCAACCGATGGAGGAGCTCCCTTCTTAACATCCTCATCCGGGCAGCTCCACTTTTCAGAAAAATATTCCCCCCCCTCTCTATGCTTTTCCAGGGGCCCCTCCTACTTATAGACGAGAGCAGGCTTACTTCTCTCTAAAGTCTATGGGTTCGGTGGCTTTCCCTCACCTCCTTATTTGCAGTCGCCCTTGGACAACTCTTATCTCTGCACCAGCGGCGCTCCCTACTCTTCCTTCACCGGGAACTCCTAAGAGAGCGCACGTGTGGCCCAAAATCGAGCGCTCCCGTTAGGAGTCGCTCATTAGGGCCATCCACCTCGGAGGAGCAAGGGATAGCGGGGTTCGGCCAGCCGTAGCCCTCTACTGTCCTGCAGGCAATCGTTTTGAGCTTGCAGGGGGCCGGCGTGCCCCCCCATCCTCTTCCCCAATGGAGGTCGTTTTACCGGCACGAGACTGGAAGACAAGAGTGAAGAGCCCTCGATTGGGATCTGTGACAACTTGGGGTGGATGGCCACTTGGAGGCCTTCCCCGAGCTGGACATGGATCTTCCACGGGGCGAACCTAGCGGTTCTTAAAGCTGCCCAGCGAAAGGAGGACAGCACTAAAGGAGCTTCCGTTATATGCCCCACCCAAGGCTGGACTGGATGTCTCTGCCAAAAGTTTCGAGGCAGAGACAAGAAAAAGATCCGCATGGCGAGCCCAACCTCCCCGGATAAGTCCTCGAAGGCAACAGTGCCTTGTTCGGCCAACAGCGTCCGGAGTTCTCCCTCCGGGAAGCGTACGGCAATTCCCGTGAGGCTCTTCTCTTCGCAGAGGCCCCCCGCATCTCCTCCGAGCTAGACCTTGTTGGCATATTCCTTCATTAGAGTTGCCGCAGACTCCGGGCCAACTGGGGGTCAGGTCCTTGCCGAGCTGGAGATAGGTGCCATAAATGTGCATGAGTTCGGGTATCACTGTCCAGGAACTGCTTCATTTTTCTGCCTTGATCTATCCATTTGCTCTCCGGATGCACATTCTGATTTGGGGTTGGAGGTGGTTGATGACCTCCATCGTAGGGATTACTTTCCCATTCAAATATCATTATCTGGGCGGCTGCCGCCTGAAAAACCGTCACGAATCGCTTGGTATGGGCGCGGTGCTCCTCTATTCAGAAAATGACTGATTTCTCTATCCCAGTTTAGGAGTTTAGGTCCGTGAATGATGTGGTTGAGTTTTTGTCCTGCAACCTCAACGCCTTTAGCCTAACTACTATTCTGGTCCTTTCACACGTCGTCCGCTTCCTTGATGGTCGGCCTAGTGTAAGACGGGCACCATCCCTGGTCCGGACTATGGACCATGTGCCTTGCTTCGACACCTATGTGAGCCAGGCATGGCCTTTCTGTTAGATTTGCTCAAGAGGATCTGGATAGAGGGTCTCCTCCCAGATTCCTGGCGAATCGCTACTGTGCTCGCCTTTCGCAAATCGGGGAGAGATCACTCTACCCCAGCCGGTTTCCGTCCAATATCTCTAACCTCCTGCGTATGCAAGTTGATGGAGAAATTTGTAAATGTTAGATTAACCTTTTTTATTTGGACACCGTAGACCACCTGTTTTACCTCTAGTTCTTCCTTCGTAGACTGCACTACACCATGGTGTTTTGCGATCTGGAGAAGGCCTATGATACCGCATGGCGATACGGTATCATGGAGACTCTCCACACGATGGAGGCGAGGGGACGCCTCCCAATCTTTATATTTGAATTTCTGTGAGATCGTCGATTCCGCGTACGGGTGGGGGGAGCCCTCTCCGCCACAATGGAGCAGGAATGGTGCGTCCTGCAGAGATGTGTCCTGAGTGTCATACTTTCTACTTGAGTGACCTTTCGATTTCCTTTGGTGCAGCCCAGATGCCAACTCTTGAGTGTCGTCTCCAACATGTATTGAACCGCGTCTCTCGCTATGCCAAAGCGCGCAGGTTTCGGTTTTCCTTGGCCAAGACTAAGGTGGTGCACTTCTGCCGCCATTCACGGCTCCAACCCGATCTTGACTTGTTCCTAAATGGGGTTCGCCTTGAAGTGTTCGATTCACACCCTTTCCCTGGCTTTGTTTTCGACCGATTCCTCAAATGGAGGCTCATATTTATAGTCTTAGGGTCCCTTGTACCCGCGTCATGGACATTCTTCGTTCCGTGGGGGTACAACCCTAGGTCGGTGAGAGTGCTACTGCTTTACGTTTCCAACGAAGTTTGAATACGAGTGCGAGTTTTACGCATCTGCAGTTAAGCGTGTATTGCGTGAGGTGGACTCAATTGACCACACAGGTATCCGCCTGGTTACCGGTGCCTCTCGCACGTCCCCCTTTGTGAGCCTACTTGCCGATGCTGAGGAGATGCTGCTCGCTCTGCGCGTACGCAGTGCATTATGCGTTTGTGCTCGTGAGCTTGGCGCCTCACTCATTCACTAACGGCTGTCACTAAGTCCGTGCCCAATCCCGATCGTGCCTATTCCTCCGAAAGATGCAAGTTATACCCCAAGCCCTTTGGGTTTAGATCTAAGAAACTCGAAGATATCTGTGTATCTCTTTTGTCGGTGTGTCTCCTCTGGTTCTGCCCTGGACGTCATCAAAGAGGGTTACTCCTTTGACTACTTGTTGCCTGCCTCTGCTCTCAAAGCTTCCACAGCTCCGTGAGTATTGCGTTTGATCATTTGGAGCACACTTTGTGTCCCGCTGCTTATAAGTCCGAGGAAGAGGGTCTGTTTCCACGCTGTATCCCCTCTGTTTGAATTCAACAGGGCTTTACAATGCGCTGCGTCTGATGTCTTGACGGCCGAGCTAGTCACAATACACCCCTTGGTACGGAAGATAACGCGTCGTTCCCGTTTCGGGGACCGGTTTGTAATCTTTAGCGACTCACAAAACGTCCTGAGTGCTCTCTGACCTTGGAATTTCCGCACAACCTGGTTCACTGTTGTCGCGAGTCGGGCGGTTGTTGTCGAAAGTATTTTCTGCTGGGTTCCTGGAGAAGATGGAATTGCGGATAATGAGGGCGCCAAAGAGTCTGCAGGGAACGGGCGACCACACCAGCTTTCGCTCTTCCTCACACACTACATGGCAGGAATCAGGTTATCCTCCTGGCTGCCTCGCAAACATGGGTTACAGCCTACAGGAACTTAAAAGTTACGAGTAAGTGCCATCGCGCCGCGATTGTTCCGTTCCTACTTCGCCGACGCCGGAGCGTGCCGCCTCCTCCTTGCTTGTTTTTTTTTTGTTTTTTTTTGGCTCTATTGTCTTGTTTTTCCTTTTTGTTTTTAATCTACGTATTAATAGGTAGGCTTCAACTAATTATGGCGACTTATGCCCTTGTATGCACTCATCAGATGGGCATCATAAAGAAAAATAAATGCCTAGAGGGCATTATTTTTCTTTATGGTGCCACGGTTGCTTCAAGCCGGGAGGATATCGAGATTTTCTTCTCCTGGGTCCCTGGACATTTGGGAGTTGCTCGAAATGTGTGCATTGACGAGGACGCCAGACTGTATGCTCAGACTGAGTTACTGGACCAGCCTTTTGCTCTGTCACTCCGACTACATGCATATAATCAGGACAACCATTCGGGCTCCATCGCCCAAAAAATTATGCGAGACGTCTGACCGTTATTTCATGTTGCGTGGCATTGCGGTCCACCTTTTCACGTTCATATACCGCACAATTCCTCCACGGTTTCAGGTGTTTTTTTTTGTCGTCTCCAAATCGGACTCACTCGCAGAACCCAGTGACATTTGACGGAGCGCTCCCCTGATGTGATTGAAATTTTGGACTAAGTGGGCCTGCTCCATATATTTGCTTGTGTATGGCCCCTGGGCGTACTTTTTGTTGTTTGCGTTTTTATCTTTAGTTTATAGACTTTTTTTTTCTTATTTCTATTTTTTTTCTTTTGAAGTACCCTAACGATACCTTATATCTACGAGTTTGCCGGTTGTGACCTTGTTAGTAGCCGCCAGATAAAAAAAAATCAATCTTTTTGTGTGCACTATCATCGCCTCACGGTATTTTTTTTAAAATTTCCAGACACATGCTGGGAGGTGCTTTGTATGCGATAAGACCTACATAACTAAAGGAGCCCTGGATGAACATAGAATATTAGAAGGCCACACTGACCTACCAACCTATCATCTCTATGACGAAGAATGGTAAGAAGAATGTCAAAGAGGGGGAGAGGGTGTTGTACGATTGTATAGGTGTCATGTTGTTCTAGTTCTTGAAACTATAGATCCCCGTAAGGGTGCTGCGATTTGCCTTCCTGGCCGCCTTGCTGACGGGACTCAGCGCCCCGTCCAGCCCCAGCTTAGCCTCTTCTTTCTTTCAGCACCCTGAGCCTAAATAAGGACTGTGCGTAAAAATATTAAATCAATCATTTCCTGTGGCACTCACAGGGATGCATAGGGCCTAAATAAACTCACGCCACCACGCTCTATTTTGAGCTAATGCGTCAAGATCTTCCCAACAATCATCTGCTTCCCACCTCATAGTCCTTATCCAAGTCTCCCTAGGCCTACCTCTCCCTCTTCTACCAGGAGCCACCAACCCTGGTGTATCCCGAACTATACCCTGCTTTCTATAAGTATGACAACCATTTCCAATGGGAAAATCTAACGAAAAAAAAAAATGAAACTATAGATATCCATCTATAGTTTCAATTTTTTTTTTTTGTTAGATTTTCCGGGGGGCCCAAAAGGCGAAAGTGAAGGTCTTAATGAAATAATTTGAATGCGAGGAAGAACTGTGTGTTGTTTATCGCTCCGCGAGGCCTGATGGATTCTCTGCTTCCTCCGACCGCTCGAGAGATTAAAGGGGAGACATCTTTGATCCTAAAGCCTGTGTTTATAGGCCCCGAAAACGTTACCACAATGAAGTGGTGCCGCGTCTTAGTTGAGGCTGTCCTGAGGAAACAGGTTAGAGTCGAGGGAAGCTGTTGCATGCTGAGGGAATTTAATAGCACCCCCCTCCCTCTGTGGTAGCGGCCCATGTGCAAGATCTAGGAAGTGCACAAGAGGCGATTCATCCGGTCGTTTGAATGTCTTTTCGTATCTTCGCTAGACGAGTATGGTCTTCCAGCGTGTCGTGAAAGGCAACTATGCCCTGATAAAGGTTTTGATGCGCGCCAACCCCATTTGGGAACATGGTTAATGTTGATTTCTTTTGTGGCTGTGAGCGAGCCATAAGAGTACTTTTTATGTATGTGGAAGTGAAATTTTCCCGTGGACCGAATGGAAAAGGAAGAAGCGAGAGAATTACACCGTTTTCCCAACTGATCTCCACAATATGACAATGGGTTTTAATTATGCTATGTTACTCACTTCTCATGGGGCCTTCCAACCCTCTTCTACAGGAGAGGAGGTTTAATCCTTTCCTAGGCTTACATGTTGCCGCTCACCTCCACCCCCCTTCGTGCAGTCTCCCACCAACGACTCGTTATCTTTCGAACAATTGCTGTCCCCCGTAATCTATCATAGGGACCACCAAGAGAGTAGGCAGGCGGCCCAAAATCGACCGGTCCCAGTGGGAGTGACTCGATATGGCCGACCTCCTTAGGGTGGGGGGGAGCGGGGCCCCGTCTTGCCGTGCCCTCTACAGTCCTCCAATCATGTATTTTAATATTGCGGGGAGTCGGCGTGACTGCCCCAACCCCCCCATCCTCTTCCCCAATGGAGATCGGTTCGTCAGTCAGAGACTTGTCTGATGGGAAATACCTCGAATGGGATTCGTGATGCATTGGGGGTGGGGTGGCCATATGGAGGCCACCCTTGAGATGGGACATGGTCCCTGAGGTAACCTAATACCAGACGGCAGGATCTTCCATGAGGTCGAACCCGGGCTCCAGCTCCAAACACCGAAACTGAGTCCGCCCCTGTGCAAACTTCTCCTCAGAGGGCTCGGGCTCCCAAGGACTCACAAGGAGAGGAGGGATCTATTCCCTCGGCTGTTCCTCTGATAGTTAAGACCTACTCCATCTCGGAGAAGGATCTTGCTGTGGCCGGCCTAGGGGCTTCTTTGCCGGTGGGGAGAAGTGGGTTCATTCCCTACCCTCTTCATCCAAAATGAAGAAGTAAGAATAAGCCTAAGAGGACTAAGGGTAACTTTCCCTCGGTGGGGGCTCCGGGGACGGACAGGTCCGCTGCCTCTTCTGCAGGCGATCAGGCTAAGATCGGCACGTCTGGCACCGAGGCGCCCTCGAGAGGGGGGGGGGGGGGTCCCAGACCAAGACAAAAGTCGCAAGTGCGCAGAGCGGAGCCTCGATTACGTCGGCCCCCTCATTGAGAGACTACCTGGCGTTTTCGAGCCCGCCGGCTTCAAACGCTTTCTCGTTATTCGCCCCACTGATCACTACATGTTGGCCAAGGGCAACATGATATTTAGGGAGCCGAAGGTGACCCGTTTCTCGGACGGGAGCCTTCTGGCGAATGCGTTGGATCCCTCCTAGGCGGCCATCATTAGTCTCCTTCGGACACCTGATGGCACGCCGGTGAGTGTGACGCCGCACTATTCCTTAGAAAATATCACCTTATAGCTGGCCGACCAAGGAGTGGTCAAGGTCGAACGTGTGATGAGAAAACAGGGAGGGACCTTGAGACAGCCCTATAATCTTCGTCACGTTCGACTGCGACAGGCTCCCTGCGTCGGTGCGGGCCGTTTGGTATCGCTACCGCGTGAAAGCATTCGTGCCACTTCCGCGGAGGTGGTACTACTGCCACCGCTTCGGCCATCTGAATTGCTCCTGTAAACCTGCAAAGTTGCGGTTACCCGAAGTTTGTGTCAGTTGCTTCAAGGCCACACACGGTCAAGTATGTCAATTGCGGAAAGCCGCACCCCGCTTTTTCGAAGTAATGCGGTGCGTATCTCCTTGAGAAAGAAATCCTGGCCGTTCAGGCTCAGGATCGACTCTCATTTCGTGAGGCTAAAGACTTTGTGCTGGTGCGCCCAGCGCTCCCTGGAACGTCTTCTGCCTCAATTAAAAAAAAGTACCATCTGCTCCTGGCCCCTCCAAGCCTACTAGCACGGTCGTTTCCGCGCCCATTCAGAACCCTTATGCAGGTCTTACCCACCCCAACGCTTCCCTGGTACAACTGGCAGCACAAAGGGTTCCACCCAGCCTCGGTTAAAACCAGTGCTCCTCTCTTCCCGAGCTTGACCGTTTACCGTAAGGCGAAACGACCACGCGGCCCCACCGAGTCGTTAGACTCACAGGAGGCGACACCCCTGAAGGTGGTCGTGGGACCGTCTTCCAGGGTGGCTAAAGTTGCCCTCCGAAGGGACATTTCCCCTACCCAAGGTAGGGGATCCTCAAAAAGATGGACTCCCGCCTCTGAAGCCGCCCCGCCCGCCTAAGCTTTTGAGGCGGACGGAGAAAAGGCTCGCAAGGCGAGCTTAAACTTCGCCGATAGGTCCTTGAAGCGGACAACGCTCGGAGTTCTGCCTCCGGGACTTTTCTTCGAAGAGGGACCCCGCGTCTCCTCCTAGCTAGCCTCGGAGTGCCTATTCCTTCAATGGAATTGCCGCGGACTTCAGGCCAACTGGGAGGAGCTCCCTAGGCTCGTCTCCTCCCGTTTCCCGTTAGCAATTTTGTTTTGCTGGAGACTGCTGGGCGCGTACCCCTTGTCCAGCCTCCCGGGTTAAAGTCTTTTGCGACCCCACCACCACGGGATAGAGCTAGATAGGTGATGCGTGATTTATGCCCTGCATGATGTCTCCGTTCTTCTCTTTGTTTTGAATACCTCCTTTCAGGCAGTAACAGTGTACAGATGCTCCTGGTTAGGAGGTTACTGTTATTTCTGCGTACATTCCACCGTCAGCCAACTTCGACGTGGGGGACTTCCGCCGCGTCATGAAACGGTTGCCAGGCCCTGACTCCCGCAAGTTCCCTTCTACGTCGCATGCTCTGCTCCTACTGGAAAATGCCGTCTGGAAGGCTTTCCTTCGTAGAGAGCACTACGTCACGGTGTTTTTCGATCTGGAGAAGGCCTATGATACCGCATGGTGATACAGCATCATAGAGACACTCCACATGATGAGGCGAGGGGACGCCTCCCAGTCATTATATCTGAATTTTTGCGAGATCGTCGCTTCCGCGTATGGGTGTGGGGGATGGAGCCCTCTCTAGTCTAATGGAGCAGGTAGAGGGTGTCCCGCAGGAAAATGCCCTCAGTGTCACACTCTTTAGCCTGAGCATCATCGGTATCACTTCAGTGCTGCTGGAAGATGTTCTCCTTATTTTCTACATGGACGACCTTTCGATCTCTTTTTGATGCGGCCCAGATGCCACCTCTGAAGCGTCGACTCCAAAAGCATTCAACCGCGTCTCTCGCTATCTCGAAATTCACAGGTCTTAATTTTCCTTCGCCAAGACTAAAGTAGTGTACTTCTTCCGCCATCGACAGCTCCACCCCGACTTGGACTTGTTTTTAAAGGGAGTTCGCCTGGAAGTGGTGGATTCGCACCGTTTCTTTGGTGTTGTTTTCGACCGACGTCTCAACTAGGAGGCTCATTCGTAGCTTTAGTGTCTCTTGTACCCTCGCCATGGAATTATCTATTCCATGACGTTCAGCACCTGCCTGGATTGCTGATTTGGCTACTGCCTTAGTTTTCTATCGATCCGTTGTTGGTTCGAAGCTTGACTATGGATGCAAGTTTTATTCATCCTCCGACAAGCGTGTATTGCGGAAGGTGGATTCGATCCGCTCCAACGGTCTCGGCCTGGCTACCGGTGCCGTCGATACCACTCGCTCTGCACAGTGCATTATTCGCCTACGCGCGAGCCAGGCGCCTCCCTCAGTCGCCAAAAGCTCTCACTGCATCCGCAGCTGATCTTGACGGTGTCTATGCCGCCGAGAAGCCAGTCATACCCTAATTCCTTTGGGCTTAGGGCTAGGAAACTACTTCGAGAGCTAGGTATTGCTCTCGTTTAAAAGATAGAACCTATTTTTAAATGCTCAAAATAGTGGTTTACGATTATCACCTCTCTAAAACTGTGAAAAACGTCACTATTTAAACATTGTACACATTTGAAAAAGCTTTAGTGTTTTCGACTATTAGCTCCTGAGACCACGCTGTCTTAAAGTTCTAGAGACTAACAACAGATAAAATGCTTATATTATTTATAATAATAAATCTATCCTAAACTTTCTCCTACTTGCACCCATATAATACAACAATTATGCATAATTCTGCTTTTTTCTTCAGCTGCGCAAAGAGTTCTTCAACTTTACTAAACGACGGCTTTCTCCAGCCAGAGCAGCATGACGGGAAATGACGAAATAGAAGCAAATAAAGTTTATATATTTGTATTCCATTATTATCCCATCTCGGGTCCTGCTGAAATATGAAACAGAAAATCCTGTAAGGAGAGCTTGGAGAATTTGTCAGGGAGGATGCTTGGACTTCTATGACCTTTGTGTGGGTGTAAAGAGAAACCTAAGCGTTCATGACCCTATCGTTTTCTTTTTTATGATACCTGCCCATCCCTCCCCAGCTACGGTGTTTCGATATTCACTGTGGAACGGCTACTGCCTTCAATCTCTCAAGATATTCGTCGCATGCCTCACACTGACAAGCACACACACATACATTAGATCCACGCTTTGTAATCTTGATGGGGGGCCAGTGGGCCTGCCTAGAACTTTCCATGCTGGTCCCAACGACCTGTGAACCTCTGAAATTAGTTCTCGGCACCTTGGGGAAGGGGAAGAGGGCGTCAAGTGGAGCTGAAGCTGCTGCTACACCAAATAGGGTTTTTTCCTGGAGCAAACGACTCTGTGAAGGTCCGCCTTTTTAGCTCCTCTCCTGGGAAAAATTCTCCCGGGGCAGAAGGACCCCAATGGACTAGAGGACAGGAGGTGCTTTTCTTAAGGAGAGAGAAGATGGTGCACTCTCACCCCCCCAAAAAGGTTAAGAAAAGAGGTTCTTTTGTAGGATGGCATGTCCTACTTCGGGTGATGAGGCGAAGTCCTAACAGACACGTCAAAGAATAGAAAAGTGGAGCCTCGATGGCGTTGGGCCCCCTCATTAAGAGGTTACCCATCGCCCATCTGATGTCATCATGCGGCCCGAAGGACACGTTACATCGGCATCAGGCACCTTCGAGGATTATCTAGAAACCGACGAATTATGTTTCTCGGTAGGTGCCCTTCTGGTGAATCTGGCTCACCCTGTTCAGGTGGCAATGAGTCCTCTCACTCGAGGGTTCTTCCTGTGTACGTGACATCGCACTCGTCTAGGAACTTCGTGGAAGGAAGAGTATGCAAGGAAACTCGTTGACTATTTGGAAGATATCACACAGGACCAGGCCGACCAAGAAGCGTTCAAGGTCGAGTATGTGATGAGAAAATGGAACGGCTTCGAGACCTACTCCTACACTTCGCCACGTTCTGTCGCGACCGGCTTCCTGAGTCGGTGCGTGCAGGCTGGTATTACTACCGCGTCAAGGCATTCGTATTTTTCCGTCCAGATGCTACTACCACCACTTTGGCCACACAAATCGTACTTGCAGAAGTGTCAAGTTGGGTTAAACTAAACATCTGCTCAAACTGCTCTAAAGATTTACGTAGTAGATTTGTATTGGATAAGACCAAGTGTGTGAATCACTGCCAGCTGCAGCCTGCTTCGAAGCGCTGATTCTTATCTTGTGAAAGAGGTCCTTGCCGTTCAGTGTACGGAATGAATCTCTTTTCGACAGGTCAAAGAATTGGTCCTGTCGCGATCTGGGCTCCCCTTCGTTTCATTTGTAGGAAGCACTCTGCTCCTGGCACCATCAAGGCGTTAGAGCATCGTAGCACACCGCGTCCATTTGGAACCCTTCTGCGGGTTTTACGCCTCGCTGGTCCCACATGATTTAATGTTATTGACTTTAATTTATTTCTTGTAATTGGCAAGTTATAGCTTCTTTGTACTTTGCGTTGATTAGCTTTACCCAACCAAGAGATTTTGAAGGCAACCTTATTTATGTCATAATTTCATTTTAGATTTTATTCAGCTGTGTGGAATTGTGGCTGTGCATGGAAGGCCTACAAATTAAGGTTGTGTCCATCAGCACTTTCCAAATCACGGTGGTTTGGGACATATGCTGCGGCGAATGGAACAACCACCAATTTCCATATTAATTATAGAAGGCCGCGATGATTATTTAATTAATACTTCTTCGCATAATTTTGGTTAAATATATTTCGGTCACCCTTTTTACGCAAGTCTTTGTGAATTTTAGGTATAACATGGTTAGAGAGAGACTAAAATTGATGGTTGAGCTTTGAGGTTCATAAGAAACATGTTAACTTTATTGTCGAGTCCAAGGCAATTTTTTCAGCTCATGGATAACTTCAAATGATGATAATATGAATTGTTTAGTATGTTATCATCTTGGTCAAATAACCTTTAGAATTGAAAATGACAAAGCCTTATCAGTTTGCTGCGTCATACTCAGTGAGGTAATATGTACTGATAGCAGGTGCACATCGCTTGGGAGCCTAAGACTGTGTAGGGATGCGAAGATGTATAAGAGAAAAACTTCCTTCCAAAAGCGAGAATATAAATAGCCCATTAAATTACCAAGTCAAGACGGACTAAGCCGTGTCCTAACGGTAGAGTGCTTGCCTCGGGATACAAAGACCCAAGATCGATCCAATACAGTCCACAAATTTTTACGAAGAAAATTCTCGAAGAAAACGGAGAATGCTTCAAAGACTAACTAATCCAGAAGGACCAAGAAATCGACTCAAGAGAAAACCGCGCTCAAAGAAAACAGAACTCAAGGAAATCGACTTTCAAGGGCTAACTCGTCTCAACTCATCAAAACCTCATCAAATTGTCAAGAAGTTATCACGTCATCAGAATTGGAAGGAATCATCACATCGTCGTTAAAAGGAAGATACATCAAGAAAAGAAGATCAAGAATTAACCCAGCCAACCCAACTTAATAAAGAAGGAATCTCAGCCTACAAGAATACGATGAGTCAGATTACTAGAAGACAATGTTTCGAGGGGCAACTTCAGTCAAGAAATAAACAACATTGGAATGAAATGGATTGATGCACAGAGAGCATAAAATTTTAACGGAGGATAAATTCCTTTTCATCTTTTGCTTGCATTTGTTCGTTTGTTTATACACAGCACATGTCAAAGTTAAAGATAATTTCAAAACCTAAAGAGAAAATTCGGTAATTCTTCAGATCAACAACTCCAACGCAATTTTAATGGCTTTGTTATAAATATTTGTATTTTGAAAAATACTCAAAATGCTATATAGTATATATCGTAGATATATAGTTGTCAAATACCTGGGGAAATTTATATTTATGCTGCTAAAAAGAAAAAGATTGGCAGCCATCTTGTCTTTGATAGCTTGTTTTGAACCAAAAAAATAATGCTTGGGTTAGGTCGGATATGAGGTCGGTTGTGCTTTTTAGTTTGTGTTTAGGTTGGCTTTGTGGGTTGCTCTTATTTCTTTTAAGTAAGTTCTGTAAGGATTTATTTTTTTCTCCCTAGAAAGGGACTAAACAAGAAGCCTATTGTATCGAACTTGCCGTGGCATAGACTTAGGTTTCAGTTCAAAATGGATGATCTTTGTGAATGTTATGATACAATGGTGGTTGCGTTTTCGCGCGAATATTAGTAGTTAATCTGTAGAATTACCAAAACTAAACATGTTTAAATAAACTATTACCCCTAACTTACATCGTAGTTAAATTAGCTTTCTACTTAAATGTGAGGCAAATAATCACCGTCCCATATTGGTATTTCTTGCAACTAATCTCTTCCCCGGGTCTTATGACGCCGTACCGACCGTTCAAGACGCGAAAAATTACTAGTTCGGAAAATACTAATTTAAAGTGTTAATAATTCGGAAAATAGTGCTTTCCATAGTGAATAAATAACAATAGAAAAATCAGATAAGCCTATAAAATAAATCGAAAGTAAATTTTCTGCAAAAACTGGAGTCGTTAATTTGTAGAAATACCCATAATTCATTCCAAATCACCCACAGTCAAAAACATATATCCAGACCCCTATTATACTTTTAAAAATTTCAAATTAGTTGCTAAATGCCTGCTTTCATATTTACCACCATTTCTTCCTTCATCACCACTGCCTCGACTTCCAAATCATTGCTCATAATTTAAACTTCCTTTAATGGGGTGACTTATTTATCTCCGCCATAAAACTGCCGCCTTCCATTTCAGACAAAGGATAGGAACCCTTTCGCAATCCGAAATGCAGCGAAATTCTTCGTCTTTTCGTTCCTTTTCATTCTCTTCATTTCATAAACTTGGAAACTTGAAGGCTAATTTGAGAGTCTTA
Source organism: Ceratothoa steindachneri (assembly GCA_963969495.1). Lineage (NCBI taxonomy): Eukaryota > Metazoa > Arthropoda > Malacostraca > Isopoda > Cymothoidae > Ceratothoa > Ceratothoa steindachneri. The sequence continues at coordinate 80,855,794 of OZ018337.1, forward strand.
GTCTCTCTTTATCACTCCGAAATACAATGATGTTTATTCTGTATTGTTTCTACGGAAATAGTTTCCAGCTTATCTTTTCGAAGATCCAATGTGTGCCGACAATCTAAAAAAATAAAAGCAGTGAAATTAGCTAACGGTGTAGATAGAGGAGGGTAGGAAAAGGGGCAAAGAAAAAAATAATAGCGTAGGCGAGTTGCGAACAGCTTCCCCCGTCGTTGGACCACTGTTAGCCAGCGGCAAGTCCACTCGGCAATCCTGAGTCTTAAAACAGGCACATTCAAACAAAGCTTTTAAGCCGCTCGCCTGCGATTCTCGTACGCTATAACGGCTCTAACCTTAAACCACGGTGGGTGCAATTCCACATGAGGAGGAAGTTCGTACCCCAAAAGCTCCTGAAAAATAAGACGTTGGTGTATGGCTTTTACAAAAACTCCAAACAAAGTAACATCATCATTTAAGAGGCTAATATAAACAACAACAACCCCACACTCTCGATCTCATCGTGGTTCTTTATAAAGAGCTAATAGATAAATTCTTTAAACTATTAAGGTTATATTATTATAGATATCAGTTTCTATTTTACAACGTTTTTATTTTTTAGAAAATTTGCTTTGGATTAATATAAACGGATTTAGGTTTGGCGCTATTGAATTATTCAAAGATTATCCAACCTTTTAAAAATAGGAAAAAACACACGGATTAACAATATTCAGGATTACATTGCGATTACATTCAGCCTCGTCGATTCGAGTTCGAATAGCGCCAGAAAAAAACATGTAGTGGTTCGGCCGCCTGCCTTTATCAAGGCGGATCCTGTCCGGATAAAGAAATAGACATAAAGGTCAGTATGACAATCGCTGGTGAGCCCGAGGTCACCAGGGGCCGGTTCTCTTTGGGAAGACGTGCCAGCAAGTAAGATGTTTTTGACACTAAACAACGTACAAGCAGGAACCTTCATCGCTCTGGCGCAAGGGAGGAGGGGGGGGGGGGCTGTTCCGCGCCAGAGGTATGTGGATATAAATACCCATCTTCCTTATTCCTTGGACCAGAGAGTGCGCTTTCTTTCACCTCTTGTTTTCGCCGCACAACACACTTGGCTACGTGTGTGATGAAAAGTGTAAGATCTACGCACTCTCAGTACGTGGCTGAGCACAGCGCGTCCACCAATTAGTAGCCAGAGCTCTACCTGCGGTTAACGTTTGTGTCCACTCATGCTGGGATCGAACCCGGTACTGCGACGTTGGCGTGGCAGACCAACCCCGTAACCAAGCGGGTAACAAAAGCCTTTGGAAAAACCATCTCTGGCTGTTTGACAGATTGAGTCTCGGTTCCGCTCGACTCTTATGGCTCCTCCGAACATGGCTGCAGCGACCTGTAGCTCGGCTCTCACCTAATTGGTTGAACGTGTTCAACGGATTACAAAATAAGTTATCAACCAATCAATCCTAACCTGAGGTTAACCTGACGCTAGTCAAAAGGTCAACCATAGACTTGTTTTTCTTCTGTTTGATTATTGGAATATCTTTTGCTCCGAATTGCTCGCTTTGCCATAGTCTCAGAAACGAATCATTTTCAATTAAGAAAAGGGGTATGGCCACTCAATTCATAGTAGACCCAACACCCTAAAAATATATACATATAAATGTATTAAAATATTGGGATAAAGTAATGTGCGTAGAAATTACGCAGGTATTTATATTATTTTTTGTTCCTCTGCTCAAGTTTGGTTCAAAATAATTTTAACGGGTTAATCTATTCATAGCAGTAAAGTAACCCTTTCTCATAGCATATTATGTACATTTATAAAGAAAAACATTTCCTGATGTGGGAGAAAACGAAGTTTTCGATATCCTACATCAAGGTGGTAATATTTATATTGATATCTTAAAATTTATCCCAAGTGTTCACTGGTCATAAGCTTCCTTTCTGTAATATTTCTCAGAACGACGATAAATCCGCGGCACCTGAGAAAGGCCCAAGGGCGATAGGGAGTGAGTGTCATTACATAGACGAGGAGTGATGATTCCGGTGTAAATAAAAGGGTGTAGTAAAAGGAGGAAGAGAAAATAAAGAAGGAAAGTAGCGTAGGTAAGTTGCGAACAGCTATATACATCGCCGGACCACTGTTAGCACGTCCTTTTGGGGGTGCTCCACACGAAAACCTCAATAGAGGTTTGATGCCCGGCCCCATTCGGACTGGTCCTTACTCTCATAGTCCGATTCGGCTGAATGCGCGAACCCTCTCCTCACCGACAGAGAATTAATGGGATATGCCGTCTCCCCCCCCCCCCCCCGCCCATTGATGGATTCAGATAGTGTCGAGGCTGATTGAGTATTTGGAGTTGATTGGCCACAAGACCCAATGGTACTTGATATGTGTGGGTGTTCTATACATGAAAAGGAAGTGGATGTGTCGCTGTGCTTTGAACTGATGGGAGAGAGGTTTGGAATAAGACCTCTGACAGGATCTTACGGCTCTGTGTCATCCAAAATATAACATAATTCGAAGAGGGACAAAAGACCCCCCTGAGCCCATATAGGTTCTACCAAATTAGAATGTTACGCTCATGCGGTGGGCTGCCGCAATTCCCACGGCAGTCTTTTGAATTTGCGACAAGGCAATTGCCAAAGACAATGGCTTGCGCAGTCAGCGAAAAGGGAGCAAATGACAATGAACTTTCACTTATGGCAATCGGTTCATTTTGGCTTTCACAACAAATGCCGCGCGGAATTGATAAAAACGACAAGTGCAACTCGGACTTGATAAAAACAACTGATGTCGTGTGAACATAATAAAAACAACAAATACCATACGGATTTGCTAAAAACGACAAAAGCCGTGCTGACTTGATAAAAACTTTAAATGCCGGGCCGACTTGATAAAAACGCCCCCCATAAAAATTAACCGCCTCTCATTTCGAGGGAACTTTAAAAGTTTATATCTTGAACTTTTTCCTTTCGTGTTTCTCTGATATTTTTTTTTAGGAGCTTGGTGAGTTATATATCGGGGTGGGAGGAGGATGGGGACCTTGAAACCCCTAAACTTGTTTTTAATTTCGTTTTGTCCTTGTTTCAAAAGATTTCAGGGTCGCTTCTTTGTGTTTGGCGTCATTTCCTAGCATTAAATTTGGCCTCTTCTTCATATTCCGGATATTCGAAATTTAACACATTTTGGTAATTATGCAGATTAGCAACTCAAACGAAGGCGTTTAGTTATAAATATCTATATTTTGAAAAGAGAGGCAAATTTCTACTTATGATGTTTTGACAAAAATAGATTGGCAGCCACCTTGTCATTGATAGCTTGTTTTAAACAACCAAACGAATTGGGGTTAGGTTGGTAGGATAGGTTTTGTAAAGGTATCTTCTAGAATAATATTATTTCCCCAACTCCTAAGATATTACTTTGGGAGAGAAAGCGAGCCGTTACCCCCCCCCCCCCATCCCCTCCGACTTCACCCTTTTTAGACTTGCCGCCAGGTCTCCACAAAATTCACACCGAGGTATGACGCTGAAATTGAGGCTACCTCCACGCCTTCACAACTTCCTCTTCCCCCCTCGAGTCGGGAGGTTACTTTGTAGGTTCATTGTGAACAGCTTTATATGGCTTCAGCCGCTGGTCGTCCGTCTGGCCCGCTGATCCCTGCCTTTGACACTTCCCCGTAAGGAGACGCTCGGTTTGTCACGCCCGATAACGAGGGTTCGAGAAGGCCTCTCTCTCTCTCTCCCTGTTTTTCAGAACTCCTGGTATATATGCACCCTCTCCAGAAATACAGACATATTTGGTTAGACGAGACTTCCCCGAAAGGAGTGCAATTCAACGAGCTCTCTCCCGAGAAGTGTGAGTGACGGTCGCGAGCCACGGAAGAGCTGGACATCACACCCGTATCTTCGGGTCAGGGAAAAGAGTCTCGTGAGGCAACGTCAGCCTTTCTCAACCGCCTTCGGATCAAGGATTGGAGAAGCCGTCCTCCGAAGTTTTTCTGGTGACCTCTTGAGGACAAGAGGCCCGTTGGCTCGCAGAAGCCGAGTGTGGAGAAGTCATCTCCCCCTCTCCCTTTCGAAGTTCGACCGGTGACTTCTTGAGGACAAGAGGCGCGATAGCTCGCTCATCCCGACTTAGGAGAAGTCATCCCCCCCCTTCCTTCGAAGTTCGTCCGGTGACCTCTTGGGGACAAGAGGCCCGCATCTCGCAAAACACAAGTTCGAGAAAGTAGCCCACCCGCTGCTGGTTTTTGGGCTACCCCCGTTAGTAATCAAGGTCACCAAGACCTCGCCCAAGTTTTCACCGCTTTACTCTCGAGTTTCAAAGGAACTAACTCACTCATTACCCTCAATCTTCCATTATAATCATTCCCTAACCACGGTTATCTAATTAGTATTCGGAACCTAATTCCGTTTTATTCATGTACTTATATATCTATACTTATTGTGTGCCTTTTATTTAGTGTTTATTAAAATATATTTTTATGTCGTTGTGTTTGGTATATTCCTTGGTCACGCAGCTGCTGGTATCTATTCAAATCGCACTCTTAGAACAATAACAGTTGTCGCCTTGCTTAGCCTACCTTAGAGCCTGTGTGCGCATATTCCCGTACACTTGGCCATACTTCGACAGGTATCTTTATTTTTTTTAGGTTAGGTTAATGTTTGAGTTTGGTCTAGTTTATTTTTTAGTAAATTGTTAGTTTTTGTACGGTTTTCCCGGCGGAAACGAACCAAACCAGAAGCCTATTCTAGTGGTATACCTTAGCATAGCTATTAGTCCAAAATAACTAATCTCTCTGATGGTTGTGAAATGACTTTACCTCATTCTTACGTGAATGTTATGGTAGTTTAGAAACTATAATGGATTTGTGTCATACACGACCTAATCAAGAAATAAAACAACATGTTTTTGAACAGTGCGGGAATTATGCTGAATTCGACTTATCGAGAAGGATATCGAGATGCCAGTTAAGTTTGAGGATTTAAAGCCCCCCAAAAGGAAATTTACCTGGTCGGAATCAATTTTTAAAAATACTTTAAACTAAACGTACTTAAATAACCTAATATTTGCATCATCGTTGCTAATAGGAATTTCTTTAATCGGTGCAATTAAAATATTTTTACAGAGGCTTATGACGTCAGAGCAACGGCGAATAATAGCTTCATATATGAATTTGATAGACCTGTAGAATAGATTGAATGCATTAAAATAACCCCGTTGTAGTTGTTAATCTGTAGAATTCTTAAAGATATAATTCTCATTGGAGGAATGTAGGAAAAGTGCTCTATCGCTGTCTACAATTCCTATTTCTTCTTTTCAATTTGTATGGTTTAAGGGAGGGAGATGGGGGCCGTTGTATGCTCTTTTGTTTACTGCGAATCGCATCCGCTGATGCACCCAGAAATCTTTAAATGTGACATATCCAATTAGAAAGTTTAAATCTAAATGCTTCCCTGACTGCAAATTAGATTTCCTTTTAGACAGCGCATCGAGACAAATAAACTTCTTTCTTTGGGTAAAAAGAGCCATTGATTTTATTTTGCGACAAAGCCGCTTGACATTAAGATTTGGGAATCTCCAGAAGCAGTGGGAACTCGGCAGAAAAGCCACTTTTTATTCGTTCATCTTCGAATTGGTCTGTTTATTCGGAGAACCGATGGAGAAAGAAAGGCAGGCGGTATTCCGCCCTTGAAGTCCTCTCTTAATCGCCGGTCTGAATTTGAACGAACAGCATTCGATGGCGGAGAGGCTAAATTCAAAAGCTCCCGAATCTCTTCTTAATAAATTTAATGCACGTAGTTGTCAATTAATTTGTTCTTTTGCCCGCCTTCCTGGGATGTCCTGTTTGGTTCTAACCTCTTCAAACCGGAGACAAAGGCATGGACGTTGGGAAGACGAACAACAGGTTTAAAGGATATTGGGCGGAATTAGGGCGAAGGATTAAGGATTAGATCCAAATAACTTCCTAAAGACATCTGTTGGGAAATAATGAGAAAACGTCGAATCAATAATTTGTGTGCGTATCTGGACATGTATTTGTGATTTTCTCAGTTATAAAATAATGACAAAATCCATGTTTATTTAAGAGTAAATTTGAGAATTGACAAATAGTTTATAAATCATAAGGAATTAAGTTCTTTATTGATAGGTTTCTCCCTTTTTATTCCCCATTAAATACTATCAAACCCAAATCGGTCTTTATCTGTCGTTCATTCGCCTATTTTTTTTTTACGTGTGGGACATTTTTGCATAATTAATCACATTTTAACTTTCGTTTCGCTTCTTTGGGTTTATTTAATGCACCCTAAGTTTGTTTCTGGTGTTTTTACTACTCATGTTTGTTTTTGCAAATTTACGATCCTAAATTAAGTAATATCTTTACCTTTAAATAGAATCACTGAAGATGTTCCGATATGTGGAAACGTCTGAAAGAGATATATAAATAAATGCCATTTTCCATCTCTTCCTGGGTCTTCATATATATATATTTAAAGGCCCAAGGAAATGAAAATTGGTGACACAACCCGTAAAGACACTTAGGAGAATATCACGTGAACCAATCAAAGCTTAAGAAGGAAAATGGGAGACGTAGAAAACGGAAAGATTGGACAAACTATTTTAACCGTTGTATGAAAATAAAAAAAGAAGTTGGATTTGAACCTGTAGCATTAAGCGCTCATCGCTTATATGACCAAGACGCTGATCGCCAGAGCTACCATCCTCACGCGTCATGTGATTTTCAATATATATATATATATATATATATATATATATATATATATATATATATATATATATATATATATATATATATATATATATATATATATATATATATATATATATATAATGAAAAAACTTACAAAGTGGCCCGTGCGGAAAGCAATAATATGAAAATTAACCCACAGGAAAATGAAAAGATGAATCCAAGCAATTTCGAACTATATTTGCAAGTTCATTTTCAAGGAATAGCATGAAAATAGAGAAGACAACCTTGTTTTTTTTTTGTTTTATTTCCCCCACCATATTCCATTCATATACATGGCGTTGTTGTGTGTATATCGTTTTGGGGATGCACATGTATGTTATTAGTTGCCTATTGTTCTTTTTCTTGGTATTTTTCTCTCTTTTTGTGTTTTTTCATTGGTTTGTACTTTGTGATGGGCGTTCCCTACGTATCTTTGTACCCTATATACGGTCGTCTTCTCCATTTTCATGCTCTTCCTTGAAAATGAACTTGCAAATATAGTTCGAAAGTGCTTGGATTCATCTTTTCATTTTCTTGTGGTTTAATTTTCATATATATATATATATATATATATATATATATATATGCCAAAAACTTACTAAGTATCTCGTAGAGAAGCAATAAGCTTGTCATAAAATAATTTGATACATAAACATAGATTTGTGAAGGAAATTATGTTTGATTTGACTCAAACATTTCCTAAAGTTTACTCGCATCAGCATAAATGTAATTTTCTTTCAAACTATTTTACCCAGATTTTCGTAACTTTGTTTATAATCCATTTATGTAAGAAACCCAAAATTCCCCGAAATAAATTTACTCCAGGTAAATATTTTTTATGTTTAATTCGCACCATTGATTTCAAATCCTGAACATTCTATTGATCAGAAAGTATTAGCCTGATTTCTAAGCGATGCTCACCCATTATGTTAAGCTCTTTCAGTATTCGTACAGACCCATGGCGACTGATTTAACCTTAGTTCCCCTCACTACACCCCCTGCCATTCAAATAAAAAAATATGTCATCTGATCAATTAAAATTATTCAGTTTTTATGAAATTCTTTTTCTTATTTTATTATTATATTTCTCATTTTTCGCATGTAATTCCTAAACACTCATTCGATTATTCAAATTTATATTTTTTATTTACAATAATCCTTTATTTTTAATTATTTAATGAACCTGAAGAATTTTTTAGCGTTGGTCTCCAATTTTGGTCAGCTTTAGTGGAATTCGCTTCTGCGCCGGTCAAAATTTGAGACCAAATCGTAAACAATAAATAACTCATGAATCATTGTTGACTTTATCTCTGGCGTCTGAAAATGACGTCACCTGCTGGAGATCATAGTTATAATCGTGCCAAAGAGAGAGAAAGAACTGAATAATATCATCGGAGGCTCTGAGGCAGATGGCTTATGTCTCGGTGTCAGTGACATTGCCTTCGGTCAATTATTTTCTGTAACGGTTGATTAATCCCTATGACCCTTAAATATTCTGTAGCCATTCGAAATGCTTAAGGACGTTTGCTTTAAGTTCTGATGCTAATTATTGTAATCCCTCAGCTTCACTCACCAAGATAGACACTGCATCCTTTTAAGAGTTAAGCGTCCATCCGTGTTGTAATTCTATCCATGTTTTGGCTGTTTGTAGCTACTTTTTTGTATTTCTCCAATTTTTTAGTTCATTTCCAACCAACTTTATGGTATATGAAACGTCTAATTCTTCCTATGCTTCCATTGGTGAGGTAGGGTCCGTATCAACATCTAGGCTTAAGATACTTAGATGGCGAACGAGGGCTTCGTGTTATTGCTTCAAATCTTCATTTTCGTATCTTAGAATCTGACTTTCAGATTCTACGCTACGATACTTTTCGACAGGAACTGACTTATTCAGAAGAGTCGATAGTCTTTTATTTTCTGTTACGCTTTCTTGGTATCTCTTCCAAAGACTTTAATATTGTTATTCATGATAATTCAACATTTATAGGTACATAGGTAGTTTGATTTCACTGACTAATGGTTATTTCCTGCTGATTTCAGATTTAACATATGAAATGTCATTTTGATGTATTCGAAAATGTGGGCTAATGACTTCGTTTTGATTTCTAATCAGACAAGAAATTTTTCTTAAATTCTGAAATTTGTCATTTATCTAATATGTCAAATCTTAATCTAAATGATTTTCAGCTTTGTTTTAAAAGATATTTGAATCTTTCATTTCACTTGGTTAGAATAATTGTTAATAATTCATCATAAAGCTTTTAAGAATGAAGTGATATCTAAATTTGCCTTTCTATATATTCCTGCTTTTTGTTTAAAATCTTCGAACGAAAACAGAAGCACTTGTTTAGCTCTAAAATAATTCTTCAGACTTATCTTTCCAGAAACATTCAGTTTTCCAGGGAATAGAATAACATCCAAATGTTATGATAAAATGCTTCAACATTTTAGAAACTTCGTTATTGATAAACGCAAGAGAGATCTCATTCGGAGGTCTTGTCTTTGTGTTTCTGCGACAGATCTTGTCTCCATTCGAAATTTGCAGCAAGTGATTCAAAATCCTTTACAAAGACACCTAACTACAATTCCCTAAAAGAAAAGAATTTTTTTTTTAATCAAAATATTTGTATAAATTCGTGGGACTTCAATTTGAAGTGAATAACGCGGAGCAACAAAAACTTGGTAATGTTGAATAAAATTGCAAATCCTTATGGTACTTTTCTTGGCGGATACAAATGAATTCTCATTAAAAGAAAAAATGTTCATCATAGCTCGACGAAAAGAGGAGCACCATTCGAAACTTTTGAATGAAAACGTCCGCAGTGGATTAAAAGGAATGGGTGTATGCGGATTGCATACAACGCTCGTGTGTTACTGTGCAAATGTAAGTGTTTTTTTGAGGAGGCTAAATGAAGGGACAGGCTCTCCGCTTTATTCGAATTTCTAAGAACGATGCTTTGTTGTTTTTTTCGCTCAAACGAGTGCTAATTTTTTGAAGCTAATATCAGGTTTACGAATTAGTTAAATCTATCATCACTAATCATCACTTCATCATCATCATTACTTCACTAACTCTATAATTTAAGAATGGGATCTTTTTGATATAATATCAAATTATTATGTATTTCTAGAAAATTCGTAATTTTCAATTCTCTTATCTCCTCCTCGGGTCTGTGTCAGGTTTTGGATACGACCTTTCTCACTCTCTCTCTCTCTCTCTCTCTCTCTCTCTCTCTCTCTCTCTCTCTCTCTCTACACACACACATTAAAGAACACAGATCCAAATTATGAAGTCAGTCGTTCACATTACCCTGTCTCCATCAAGTTCAAAATAAACTTATTTTCTCATCAAGTTGTTTATAAATCCAAATACGAACTTATTTGGTCTCAAGAACGAACTCGAGTCATGTAGCAGAGGTGGAATGCTGTTCCAACTCTGAACTGGCGACCCTGCCACAATCAAAGTATCAACCAACCAGCCCCTCTCGCTACAAGTGGTGACGCCCGGAGTGACTCTCATCATCATACGAAACCATCAAATCAAATTTCTGGAGTCATCATCGAATTCTTTCAACGCAACTAAGTACAACCATAGACTCCATCCAACCTTTCATCAAGGAGCCACATTCATCTCACCGAAGCACCAACTCGACTCAACGGGACGCTCAGCGTCCACAACGCGCAACTCTCCCACCCACAATCTCACCACTCTTCAGTAAGTGACGCAAAATAGACAATTTTAACTTACAGTCGCAGATATGGTAGTAAAAGTCCTTCTCTAACCGACTTGCTCGATCGTTAAATTATATCTGCACTTCACTTTACATTAATTCATTATAATTTATTCATTCGCACTCACATAATTTATTATTGCACTCACATACACCATCAATTTATTCATCTCACATGGTGATATTGCAACGCACCATCGATACTCATTAGCATTCACGTAATGCTACCGCGATGCTTCTCATTTAATGAAATGACTAGGAGAGAAAACTTTTAAATGCACAGCTATGCAACGCGTATAGTTTTTCACTTCATTTCACTCAAGATTTGAAAATTTGCTCGACTATTCCGTTCATAAAATTATTTGTTTAGGTTAACTAATTATTATTAGTTAACCTATTAATGTATTATTAAGAGAAAATATGTGCACTCAATCCCCAGTTTTGTTCTCTCTATGTACATTCACAACTGTAATGAATGACATACGCGCGTTCATGTGATATACAGCTCGAAAAAAATTACCTTTTGACCACCGAGTTCAAAGTTTATCGCTTGAGATTTCAGATTGTGTCATTTGTATGGGCTTTATCGTGTAAATGCTGACTTAATTATTATCATTTACCATGTACAAATTTGACCTAATTGTTCTGTATAAGTTTTTAATAATCATTCACTTTAAGAATGCTTGATTTGTCGAACTGATATTTAGTTCACAAGAACTAATATAATTTATACTCATGTATTGTTTTAACCAACGAATTAGTGTTATCATGTAAATACTGACTTAATTATTATTCCGCAATTTGTACCAATTTTACAGAAATATTCTCTATGAATATTTCTAATCATTTTACTTTAATGATATTTGATGTATTTAATTAGCATTTTGTTCACAAGAACTAACGTCACTTTGTACTCGTGTATCATTTTAAACAGCGAATTATTGTACAACTTACCTTATACCTTTACACGGTCACCCTCCCCCCCAAAAAAATCCCCCGAGCCTGCACACACTTTTTGTGATGTATCTTTCATTCATTCACTAATCACCCGTACTTTGCAGGGCATGACAGAAGCAACGCCCGTGAACACAACTAGATCTCAATGGAAGCTCCAGCAAAGAATATAATGCGTCAAAGATTACTACAAGACAGGCTCGTTCAAGAAAGTGCAGGACACTTTCGTGCATCAGTTCTAATGTGAAAAAGTTCCCTTTAAGAGCAGAATTCCGGACTGGGTGGACTACTTCGAGAATTATGGGACAGTGGAGAACCTTAATGCAGCCAGTGAAAACCGTCCAAGCCATTCAGGACGTCACAGGAAGCGTACAGCTGAGCTATTGGAGAGCGTGAGAGAGTCAGTTCAGCAGAGTCCAAAACGCTCTGTGCGCTAGCGAAGTCAGTCCCTCGATATATCCCGTAAACTCGCGGGAGAGTGCTAGTAATGGATGTAAAGGCCTACCCATAGAGAATACAGAAGAAGCAGACCCTTACAGCCTCAGACAAGGAGCAGAAAAAAGCTATGGCAGTCAAGATACTGGAGAAGATTCAGGAGATCCCAACTTTCCTTAACCTCCTTTGGACCTCAGTTGAAGCTCATTTCCGTCTCGAAGTAAAGGTAAACTCGAAGATAAATGTCTATTGGGGGACCTACAGACCAAATGAGGTAGCCATCAAGCCCCTAAGCGCCATTAAGTGCACGGTATGAACTGCAATCACAGCCAGAGGCATCATCGGACCATTCTTCTTTGAGGAATCTAACGCGACAGTGACAGTAGCCAGGGAGCGGTATGTCGAGGTCCTCAAAACCTTCTAGAGGGAGCTGCAGAGCCTGTTCCCGTCGCTTATGGGGAATTTCTGGTTCCAGCAAGATGGAGCAAGCTCTCACACCTCAAACCTGTCCCAAGATTGGCTGAAAGAGAACTTTGGTGACCGTATGATCAGTGTCAAGACTGATTTTGAGTGGGCACCTCACAGCCCCTAGATTTCTTTCTCTGGGGATACCTTAAAGACAGAGTGTACGCAGGGAGACCCAGCACCATCACGGAACTCAAGGAAGCCATCAGAGAGGAGATCAGAGCTGTCGTGGTATGACATTACATTATATCAATACCATATTATATCTATGGGAGAGGACCAATAACTTAAAAGCGAACCGACAAAAGGTAGGGAAAACCACGCGTTCAGACGGGCTGAGTAGCGAGAGAGTGCAACAAGGTCAGGTAAATTATGGACAATGGCAAAGCTCAAGGTTATTTAAAGAGGATGTATAAAAATATAATTTTATTTACACAAAAATAATGAGAGAATTGATGTGTAAAATTACCTCAGAGAATTAACGGGCAAAATCACATCAGTAATTGAAATGGGGAATTGTAGTTATAAATCAGGCTATAAAGTTAGAACTTAAGGTATTCCCGGAAGAGACTATTCAAATGCGGGTAAAAGGGTGATTAACTCAATTGGGTTACTAAAAGGGGGAGAGGGGTTAGCTTATGGATGTCTTCTGCACTTGAGGTGAGGCCGTTGGAGTGATGATAGTTCTCCAAAAGCAAGGAGGGGGGGCAACTTCCGGTCCAGGGAAGAGTATTTCGGCTACCCGAAATGAGGAGGGCTTCGACAAGAGTTGATGAAAGAAGTCGGGAAAATCACTCGGGGCGATCGTTCAGCGGAATTACCTCCTGGCTGGGGCTAATTCCAAATACACAAAATAGTCCAGCTGTCACTTTGCTTTGTTGCTAGCACTTGACTTGGAACCATGGGGAAATCTTCTGGGTTCTGCGCGAGACTTCTCAACTCTGTGTGTCTTCCGGGGAGTCGAGCGTAATTTATATCCGAGGCTCTCCCCGGAGTTGGGGGTTAGCGGGAAACAGCTCTACTCTCGAAGGGCCTCGAATCTTCTTGCAGAGCTATTTTAGCCCGTATAAAGGTGAATCGTGGGGTACTCGATTCGAGGCTACCGCTTGTGGAAGGGGGGGGGGGTAGGCTTGCCACTTTAGGCCTAACCGGGCCTTCTGCTGCACATGGAAGTTCCTTTCTGCTAAAGATCTTCCACGTGGGGATTCCCTCACAAGAGCCATTAGTCGGTCGGCTTGTAAGGACGTCATGGAAAACCTTGTGCTGCGCCTCAAGAATTGAACAGAGCTAAATGGAGGTCATCTCGAACACGTGCTCTAGAATAAAGAAGAAAAGTCCAAAGACTCTTATGTTTCGATAAGATGTTTCTAAACACACTAAACTAGTTATCACCAAAGTTTCATTCAATCCTTGCAGAAAATTAAGAAATGATGCCTATCGAAAGTTGGGGCCCGTTTTTTTTTGGGGGGGGGGTCACTGTGTATTATTCTATTTACCATGCCAATGAATCATCATTATTGTAATTTACGTAAGTGATTAATCCCGATCGAATTATATCATTGTTTTGATTCGAATATTCTTACCTATTGCTATTTTAATCTTATTTCATAATTTCTATGTTATATGTGTACCATACAAATGTAACTACATTTGCTAATCAAAAGGCTGGGTGTTCTTTGTAGAGATCCATCTACAAAGAGTAGCACATATGGCTCTCTTTGTTCATTCATCTCCTCTTCAACCAGTATTTACTGGCCCTTAACCTCTAACACCAATAATTCTGCTTTTCAATTCCCGCATCTCCCCCGAGTCTGTGCAATTTTTTTTATACGACCTCTCTCTCTCTCTCTCTCTCTCTATCTCTTTTTTTTTTCTCTCTCTCTCTTTCTCTCTCCCGCTCTCTCTCTCTTTCTCTCCTGGTTGCGCCCAGTTTCTCTACACATATAAAAGAACACAGATCTAAATTATGAAGACAGTCGCTCACATTACCCTGCCTTCATCGCTGTGATATGTCCTCTTCAGTGGATAGGACTCACATTGAAATCAAGTTCAAAATAAACTTATTTTCTCATAAAGTTGTTTATAAATCCAAATACGAACTTATTTGGTCGGACATTCTCAAGAACGAACTCGAGTCATGTAGCAGATTTAGAATGCTGTTCCAACTCTGAACTGGTGACCCTGCCACACTCAATCAAAGTATCAACCAACCAACCCTTCTCGCTATATATATATATATATATATATATATATATATATATATATATATATATATATATATATATATATATATATATATATATATATATATATATATATATCTCAAAGTAGCGCGAGAATGATGAAAATGAATCCATTAAACCACATTGAAAGAGAAAACGGAATAATTTTTCCTTGCAATAATATTTTTATTTATATACAGGCAGTGAGCACCACTTTAATCACAGTTAAAAGTATGCCGTTAGTACACTAACGGCATAGTTTTAACTGTGATTCAAGCGGTGCTCGCTGCCTCAGTGTGCCTGGTTCGAATCGCTTCCCTGCACGGATTTTTTCGAAAAGGTAATACAAATATTACTGCAAGAAAAAATTATTCCGTTTTTTCTTTCAAAGTGGTTTAATGGATTTATATATATATATATATATATATATATATATATATATATATATATATATATATATATATATATATATATATATATATATATATATATATATATATATATATATATATATATATATATATATATATATATATATATATATATGAATGCAATATCCCGCAGGAAAAAAATGAAAAGGTGTTTGCAAGTACTTTCGAACTTTATTAAGTTCCTTATCAAGGAACTTAATAAAGTTCAAAAGTACTTGGAAACACCTTTTCATTTTTTTCCTGCGGGATATTGCATTCATTTGCCACCCTCACGTGATACTTTGTGAGTTTTTCATTATATATATATATATATATATATATATATATATATATATATATATATATATATATATATATATATATATATATATATATATATATATATATATATATATATATATATATATATATATATACTATCTTGTAATTTTAAGACGTGCAAAATACCAAGATATTATCAAGCCGAACTGGGCAGCATGTTCATCAATACAAGATGAATACATATGGGCATGTCAATAGAACGTTTATGCGAAATTGAAACAAAACCGCTTGGATTCGTAAGGACCAGTTCTTTTTCCGAGCAGATTTTCATTTCTGAAATGAATAGAAGCAATATTCTCTTAGTGTGAAGATATGTCTTACTCAGACTGTAAATTTCTTAAATTTTCACAAGGAACACTAGTAGATATTTTTACATTTTTCTGTGAAATAAGCACAAATTACTTCGAAAAACATCGTGTTAAGTGTAGGTGCAGGACTGATCGTTCAAATTGACGAATAAATGTTTTTCAGATTAGCCTAAGTACTATAAAGACGAGTACCAAATGAGCCCATATGATTTTCGGTTTTGTGGATACAAGTACAGTGCCTTGTATAGGTTATATGGAGAGAGTAGAATATCGTAGCGCCATGCCCCTTTTGCTCATAATGAAAAGAGTGGTGAGGCCTGGAACAGTTACTCATAGGGAGCAGTGGAAAGCATAGTCAAATATTTAACAAGACCCCAGTCTTGAGCATCACGTAGTCATTCTCTATGTTTTGTGGATCCACGTACAGGTATGTATATACAGTCAATTGAAAACCATTGCGAAAGGCATAGATCAGCTATAAGGAGCATGCAAGGTTGCAAAAGGGAATTTCTACATTCATACCTTAAAAAATTTGTTGTGAGAAAGAAATAAACATGTCACGTTTCACGCATTCTGCAGGATTATTGCTAATCAATATAATTAAATTTAAAGCTATGTTGTTACATGTTATTCTAGAAATCATTTTCCAGTTTCATAATGTATCATAAATATTTTAAAAATGGAGAATTTATCCATTCAAATTGCATGGAAGTTAGAATTTCTTGAATTAAAATCACTACTATCTTAATTAACATGCACTATGTACAAATTTGATTTTATTATTTTGACATTTAGTGCTATTCGCTTTATTGAATTTCAACATTTAGTTCACAAGAACTAATATGTAATTTTTTTTTAAACTCTTGCATTATTTTAACCGATGAGTTAACTAGCAAATGATATTAATTGCATTCATTCATTTAACTCACATATGAGTTATGTAATTTTTCCCAAGCTTTCTCCCGACTTATTATTAATCCTTTTCTCAGCAGCTATCTCTACTTTCATATATTTTTTTATTAAGAATACAGATAATATCTGTTCTCTTTCTCTCTCAAACACACCCAACAAACATTCATTTTCAGACAAAGCTCTTACCCGAGAGACACGATTGGTGATGAAAACTAGTCACGCCCACTTTCTTTACACATAAATACAGGGACTTTATAAAAATGATTACAGTCTTTCATATCACTTCAGAAAGGACAAGTCTCTTTCATTCGTCCTTACATTGTGCTTCATCATACACCGATGAAGGACTTATAACTCAAATTATGTCTACACATTCACCTTCTCAATCAGTCCTCGGTGTAGGGATTCACACTACGTCAAATCACATCAGGGTGGACGTCTTCTTTCTAGCAACGTTCACGTTCACTCTTTCCACTAAAAAAGCACTTAAATTTCACTGAATCCAATTTTTACATCTTACCAAGAGTCAAGTACACACAAAAAGTAATTTTATTAAATTGTTTATAAATCCAAATACGATTTTATTTGGTGGACACCCTCAGAAACGAACTCGAACCTCGAATTTCACCTTAATCAACGATGTATGTGCTCAAAAAATATAAATAAAAAAATGGTTATAATTATTTATTGTTTCCAATTTTAAAATATCAGAAAAGGGGTATGATGTCGTTAAAACCTCATTATCTCTACGAGTGCAGATCAATTGAGTGGGCAGCACATGTGTGGATATCCTTCTGTTTCCATCTATCAGGTTTGATCTAAAACTAATTTACCTTTGAGTAATATTTGCAAAATTAGGCAGAGAAGAAAAATAATAATTCAATTTAAAAAAAATATTCTTTTGAGCTAGTAGAAACCCGTGAAATTGTTTGAACTCTCACGTTTGAGTTTAATCTTTATTACTTCTCACTCATAATTAAGATTATCCTTCTTTTCTCACAGTGTATTTCTCCCTATCACTTACGCAAAATTTATCTCTATACACACATTTATCTCTCGTCTTCACAATCCCATGAATGACCCTTCCTTAATTCAGTCTTTCGATTTCGTCATCGCTCTAACTAATGATCAAAAGAGCCACCCACCCCATTCCTTTGAATAGTTATTTATAAACTGAATGACAACTGTGGCAACCCATGACGAAATTTATACTTGGAACACGACTAAAGTAAAT
Source organism: Ceratothoa steindachneri (assembly GCA_963969495.1). Classification (NCBI taxonomy): domain Eukaryota; kingdom Metazoa; phylum Arthropoda; class Malacostraca; order Isopoda; family Cymothoidae; genus Ceratothoa; species Ceratothoa steindachneri. Next base: position 80,873,544 of record OZ018337.1, read on the forward strand.
AGAGATTAATAAAATAGGAGTAAAACATATAAACAAATATGCATAATAAGGACGTCAAAAGATGACATAGAAACCACTTAAACTTTTAGTATTACAGCCATAAATAAGTGGTACCATAAATCACAGGGACATAAATTAAGAATTTGGGGCTTACTTGCCTGGTTCGGTCTTTTAAAATAGGGGTGCGAAAATGTATCAGAGAAAAATTCCTTCTAACTCGATAATATAAATAACCGATAAATTTACCAACCTGCATACTCAAAATCAAGATGAAGAATGAATATTGATAAATAAATAAATGGGGATAAGAAGGATATACCCCCCCCCCCACCATAAACTTTCCTTTGAAATTAATTCTAATCACTTTAGGCAATTGTCTTCTTTCATAGCGTTTATCGTTGTAACCAGTGTCTCATCATTTGGGGAATGTCTTCAAAATAACATTCCTTTTAATTCCTCTCAAGTTATTTTGAATTGAGCGAAATAAAATTTTAGTTTGAAAAATAAAACTGACAGAGAAATACATCAAATAAATCAAATAAAAATCAAGAAAACTATAATTTAATCTATGTATATTTTTTTAGTAGGTTAGTGATATTACATTTATATTTAGATAAACGACTACCAGAACTTGCAGGCTACAATTAATTGTAATTTGTAAATAGAAAATGACTTGTAACATATAAATAAAACTGAATTAATACAAAGTCCTTGATATTTTTATTTAAGGACAGATAAAAGGTAGAAATAAACTTATTTTCTGTAGTTGATTAAAATATAGGCTTTGATCTATTTTCCGATTTATTTGATTGGAAATATTGATTAGAAAAAGGTATTAATGTTAGAATTTTCGGACCAATCGACTTGTTATTTACTGGTTCTGAATCTAAGAACACTTTTTTTTACTTAATTGTCGTTTAATTGATAGACACACACGACCAGCACCGTTCTTTAGAGAAAGTGGTCCTGGGTAAGATGAATTGCGTGCTCTCATTGCTTGTTAATCTTCAGGTATTCTCCTCATGATTACTGTTGGTACTCGTATATCTGCACCGAAAATTATCAGTACGAACCTCTCTTCAAATTTTTGTTGTTTAGGGGGGTTTCATCTTAAAATATCCCACCGAGAAAGTTTTACAAGCGATTTTCGATCATTTATAAATGGGAATTTATATTATATACCTACGATAGACGAGGCTTTACTCAAGATGTCGAAATTGTAAGGTGGTACGAAGGAAGGATGGTTCTATTTTTTATTAAAATTTTCCCTATAGAAGAATCTGCCCTAACATGTGGGCCATTGTTATTCGATGTCGAGAAACTAATGTCGCCATTTATAAAGGATAGTAAAATAAGTTTTAATATAAATAATAAAACAATACATATTTCGGACAACGTATTTTCTATTATTATTGACAATGCTCCCCCATCCCTTAACTAAGCATCGGGCACCATTATTCAAAGTTTCATGCGGTTTTGTTGAAAGAAGTGAATTGATATTCTTTTATACATACATCATATCAAAACAAACTTTGTCCTTTGCTGATGACGTAATGAATTAAATAAATGGTAATCCGATGGGGCAAAGTCTGCGAAATGTAGAGAATGAGGATGGACTTTTTTTGGCATGAAGGAGAAGTACACCTTTTCGCTTGACCAATGAAGGATGTTTTGTACTTTGAGTAGACTTTTAGAATTGTTCTTGCATTAGAAAAGGATTCATGGTATAATAATGGAACAATCAACATGCCACATAATAAAAAATACATAAAAGATAAATATCTTCTATTAACAAAATAAATTATAGGGAACAATTTGCGAAGCAAATTAATCACAAGAATCGTTTGAGAAATTCCCGAAGAAGAAAAAATCTATTTAATCTCTTACACCAAAAAGCTGTTTAGAATGCTTTTAGCTGAAGCTGCTGAATATACCTCCATCAATCCACACACGAACAATAATTTTCTTTGTTTGGAATGAATTAATAAATATTATTTATTATTTAAACATAAATAAGGTTTCTTATTATTTCTCTTTCAGTACAAGTATACGAAAGGCCTGAAAAAAAACAAACGTAAGAAATTTATTTGAGCCTCAGAAACTTCAGAAAAATCTTTTCTTCCTCTGGTATTGTCAGAAAGAGTTTTCAAGCCCCATTTTGCGCAAATTGTTCTCATTTGTATTCATTCCGAGCAGACTTTTCAAAGTTGTATCCTTTGAAAAGAATTGTGTGAATAACTTATGTTGTTTTTTCTTTTAAAGCACTCATTAAATTTTCTCGCTTTACTACATAGTATAGCAATGGATGTTATATAAACTAGGTGGTAAAGTTTTCTCAGATGTGATGCAATTCAGAAGACCTCCTGAATTGCCAGAAATGTCTCATTCCGACATATTTGTTTTGTAATTGTCATTTCCAGAGAAACAAATAAACATAATTGCATTTCTCTTGCAAATAAAAACACTCAAAGCGTCATTTTTTAGTTATTGTAAACGAAGAAGAGAAATGGGCTCATCAAAGATTGCACAAACAAAACATGAGAATCCTTTAAAAATAGTAAAAAAGGGAGGATAAATTGAAAGAAAAGGGAAAATGACATTAATCGAGCAAACATAAGAGTTAAATACATTTTTTCATCACTTTTCATCCATTTCTATCTGTTTATCATTTTGAAGCTTTGCGTGATGACTTGTGTTGGGTATGAAGTGGTATTTTGCAGACCTCTTTAAAGAGGTTTACAGTGCCCTAAATCGTGTTTTATCAATTTTACGGTTATACTTCTAGTTTTGACATCATTATACAGTCGAAGGTGAGCTGTTATATAATCTTATATTTTTTCAGTTTAATATTCGTTGTAAATCTCTATTTATTTCCTTACAAATTTAACAAAACTCAGCCATTAAATTTCCACTGCTAGCCTTGTGACGTCCTTACCAGCCGTAAATAAAGATGATTGTAGTATCGATGCAAGAATTACAATTTCACCAAGATTATGATTCCCATTTTAATTGGGTAAACAATAATTTAACTAAGAGGCCGAAGTAAAAGTTAGGTGATTATTTAAACGAACTTAGATCTTAATATACCACAAGGAGTAATATAATTTCCTTGAAAGGTGAATATGGTCAGTAAATAATAACCAAAGTGAGAGTATAATTGAACCACAATTTAGAGATTGTGTCCTTTAGGAGAGACCGGAGAAACTTTATCAAAACGAATTTATGATCATAAAGGTGATGTCAGACGAGGCAGTATCACATCCAGTATTTTTAATCGTATGAGGAATTTCAACCACCAAATTGACTATTCAAAGGCACAAATCATATATAATTGTAAAGATTTTTCTAAAAGAAAAATAGTAGAATCTATATTAATAGAAGAAATTCCCAATTTTAATTTGTCAGATGGGCAGTTGTAATGCAGCCCCCATTCCCGTAACCTGATCGTAAACAGCTTAGTCAACGATCTTAGAATTACACCCCTTAATTAATAATCTTTTTATCCCGTTTTATGTTTATTTGTTTCTTTTCTTTTCTTTCTTTCTGATTTGTACGCTATTTATAGACTTTTGTAACAATCGCATTCTCAGTATACGACTGAAGAGGGTATGATAAACTACATAATGAAACTCGTGTCGTAAATTAAACTTTTGGCTCCTATTCAGTGGTTTCACTATCATATACCATAACTCGCCATTGAGTTCTTTTACTTATATATATGAAATGAATAACTGACAAAGTAGCACGTGTGGTTCGCAATGAATGTAATGTCCCGCAGGAAAAATGTAAAAGCTTCTTCTAAGTACTTTCAAACTTTATTCAGTACATTCTCAAGGATAACTACGAGAGAAAATAATATAATAAGGGTATATTTAAGCGAGTAAAAGATAAAGGACCGCTAATAAGACAAGAAATCACCAATGAGGAAGTAGGAGAGGGACGGGTAAATTCACATTAAAATTTAGCTATAAAATATAGCAAAGTCAAACCGAGAGGCAGGAAAGAGTCAAGAACAGAGCCAAAAGGGTTAAAACAATTAACGGATATAGCGATAGTCTAAAGAGGGAGATTAGGAAAGAAAGGAGAAGTAAGCAGATACGTAGAGAAGAGGTTCAAGGAGAGAGGAAGAGAAATGAAATAATGTTAATAAAAAATCAATGCAATAGTGCAAGAATTTTCCATTAAAACCTATCCTCTTTTTTGATTTTTAGTTATGCTAACGTTTCATTATAACTTTTTGTTTGCTTTAACCTCTTCATACATCCTTTGCGCGTTAGACTTAAATAAAAATATAGACATAAGCAAATTTGGAATTAAAAGGTACTAAGATAAGTGTAAAAAATCATTTAATCCTTTAATAAAATTGAAGTGCTTTGATTGACATCCTTTTTTTATTAACCATACATTCTACTACCTAATATATTTAAAATCATGTACCGAGAATAAATATTAATTAATCTTGTGTCATTTTCAGTTAAAAAGATGAACAGCTACTGTTATCCTGCAAAGAAGTAATTTTGGAGGTGAATCAAATTAAATTCGTCTTTCTATGAGTGAGCATATTTATGAGAAAATTGTTACACACAATAATCTGAAAGAAGCTAAAATTCTCGAATTCGCAGAAAATAGTACAATTCCTCAAGATTGGAAATTAGCCAATGTGACTCCGATATTTAAAAAAGGACGTAAAGATCTGGTTTGCAATAATCATCCTATAAGTCTAACATTAATAATTAGCAAAATGCTTGAAAGTATTATTGCAGAAAAAATAATAAACCATTTTGAAACAAACAAATTTTTAAGAAACACAAAACATGGATTTAGGAAACTTAGATAATGTCTTACAAATTTATTAGAATTCTTTCATTACAGTAACACAATCAATGATAGTGAGAGGTCTGTCGACATTCAGTACCTGGACTCTCAAAAGGCCTTCAACAAGATGCCACACAAGAGAAAAATGTCCAGGGTTAGAGCTCTAGGAATAGAACGTCATATAACAAATAGATTGAAAATTGGCTTAGTGATCGTGGGCCGAGAGTCGTAAACAATGGAGAACAGTCTAAATGTATAACTGTGAGTAGTGGCCTTCCTCAGGGTTCTGCCTTAGAACCCTTGCTCTTTAGTAAGTATGTAACCGACATAAATGTGTGATTATTTTCACAAGTCTCCAAATTTGCTTATGATTGTAAACCAGGTAAAAGTATAATTACTGAGCAAGATATAGTTGATTTTCAAAATGACATTGACCACATAGCCAAATAGTCTGATAAAAGTAGACTTCCACTGAACTTAGAAAAATGCAAAGTGATGCACGTTGGCTACAAAAAATCCGAAAGCAGAATACAAACTCCTTGAGAAAACAATAACAGAAACAGAAAGCGAAAAGGATCTCGGTATTTGTGTGTCAAATAATCTTAAGTTAACACAACACTGTGGTGAGGTAGAAAAAAAGGCGCTAAGGTTACTCGGTTATATTAAGCCACAGATCAACTATAAAAGCGAAACGGTATTAATAAAACTGCACAATGCTCCAGTACGACTACAACTAGATTACTGTGCACAGGTTTGGTCGCCCTCCCACAGAAAAGATATAGAATGATTAAAAAAATTACAAGCTACGGCTACAAAAATGATACCTTCATTAAGAAAATACAGTTATAAAACATGGCTGCAAAAGTTAAACCTTTATAAACTAGAAACAAGGAGGGATTCGAGGTCAACTGATAGAGGTATGTAGAGAAATCGATATCCTACCCTAAAAACAGAGGCGCTGTTCGGTAATTGCAACGTCCTGGCATTTGGGCGGCGTAACCCGATTACTTAACTCCCCCTCTCTCCCCTCGCCTCGAGACCACCCAAAAGGCCTCCCCACAACCACGAGATGCTCGAATCATCAAGTTTCGGGTCCGGCGAGCCTAACATTGGTTAAACCGGCAATATTTCCCCTAAGACTTGGTACTTAATTTCAATTTATAGACCAAATTAGAGGAGCGTCGACCAAAAGCCAAAAGGTGCCTTTAGGGCTAAGTGAAAGACGCTCGGAGAAGCGCCGTTAGAGGAGGAGGATTAATTACGAAGATCTCACCCCCCTCCTTCCCTCACCCACAGTAGGGTGGTGAAGTATATATGCCGACAACTGTAGAAGAACAGGAAGATCGAGCTAGTCATCGAGACGACGAAGTCCGGCTAGAGTGCCCGGCAACCAACGAAAGGGACATAGAAGAAGCTCAGCCTGAGCCAGTTCCTGGTGGTCACACCGAAATTTGGTTTAGCTTGTACTGAGAAACAAGCTCAACCATCTCTCTTCAGAGAAACCTCCCCTCCCGCTTTACAACAAACCCAGAGATAGTCTCGCCATTGAGGAATCTCCCAAAGTGAACTTCTTCAAACACTCTCCATTCGTCAAAGGATTCACTCGTTTGCTCATCCCTCGTCAGTGCGAATCATTCCAAGATTAACCAGAAGATTGGAAGAAGAATACTTTCACGGTCCCGTTGTTGAAATCAGCTGAATAAGACAACGTGATTAATGCCACCCGTGGCCCACACCGAAATCACCTGTGGCTTCAAGCCGATCCCCATATAGCCAAACAGCTGGAGTGTCTGTGAATACGTCCACGTGCCTGGCCGCAAACAACATTCTTGCGTCTACATAAAAATTGAGGCCAAGGTCAGTCTCCAACCAGATTCACGTGTGGTTGTTTTTAAAGGTAAATAAATTCCATTATTTTTTTGAAGGTCAATTAGCGTTCAATATTAAAGTGAGCTTTGGGCCAACCATTACTTTATATTCATTTGTTTAATTTAGTAAGTCTCACTTAAACTCGTTTACTTCATAGCTGTATAGTTTGTTTTGTTAGATCTCGCTTTTGTTTTTTTCATGTGGTAATTAAAGATCTATTTTCTTAGAAGTATTTAATTTAATCCTTGAAACGCTGAGCATGGCACTAGAAATCCTCAAAGATTAATAATAATAATAATACTACTAATAATAATAATAATAATAATAATAATAATAATAATAATAATAATAATAATAATAATAATAATAATAATAATAATAATAATAATAATAATATAGCACTCCTAGAGAAAACGTAATCAAGGAGTTTTTTGAAGTACGTAACAAACCTAAGCGTACGTACACCACCACTCAGCCCTTGCAATACCACGACAAGGTATATAAAATCTTAAATGGAATCGAAAATGTGGACGACTCCATCTGGTTCAAAGTTAATAGAAAAATTACACGTAAAAATAGCATGAAGCTCGTTCCGAAAAAGTACAGATTCAATGTACGTGGAAACCTTTTCTCATATAAAATTGTCAATGCATGGAATCAGTTTTCAGAAGAGATTGTCTCAAGCCTCACCGAAATAGGGTCTTGAAAAACACTATCTCCTAGGTATGAACAATATACTCTTCTAAGGTACTACTATTCTTTGTAAGTAAACAATTTCATGCAGTATTTTTATACTTCTGAGCCATATGTATATGGCAAATATATTGTATCCCAAATTGGGCGGCGTAGAAAATTAGGGAACGAAGCTACTGAGTAGGCAGATGAGATGAGCAGACTCAAATTTTCGATTATTCTTGCACTCCGTAGAGGGAGTTTATTTCTGAATTGTTATTAAAGAGACATGAGATATTTTTATTCCAAATAAATGCTAAATTTATATTTGTACTTTAATGCTGTAGCAGGATATGCTGTGACAACAGCTTCCAAATCATCGGAATGAAGTTCCTTTGTACGAAAGAATTTAGGTCTTTTAGACTGAAATCTTCATTTCGTAAACGGTAAATCCACCTACTGCAACTTCTTTCATTTAATCAATCATCCCACTAAGTGCTCTGAATGGATTTGCCACTTTACTAGCAATTATACTTATATAAAACCCATAGAGTACAACCTGTCTAATATGATGTGTAGATTGGACGAAAATAAGGGTGAATACCAAAGAAGATTATGGACAATATTGTTATAATCTGAAAGAAAAAACTATAACCTGCTCAGTATACCATTCCTCAACAACAACACGAGGTTATTAGTTATAATAAATACCATCCTATACTTTATTTTCTCTTCAGAGAGTAACACTTTGGTGCTACTATAATATGAGATCTAAAGATTTGACCGTGGTCTACAGTGCATATTAACACTATACGATTGTGTCTACGACAATAAATAGTGATTTTTTTATTCAAATTGCTTTAGTATAATTTAGTACTTAAAAAATAGGTAAAATTTAGGTTTATATATGTAGTTTAAGGTTTGATTTATTTAAAATAAAAAAGCATAAATAGGAAATGTTAAAAACAGATTTGTAAATAGTTCAAATATAGATTAAAAAGCAATAAAGAAATCGTCACTCTCTTGCAGTAGTATTTACCAACAAAAATTATCACCTTCTAACATCCTTTCGCGATTGTTACTATCGTCATCCGGCCGATTTTGCCTCGTCGATTTCAATGGGTGAATTAAATTGTCAACCATTTGTCCTATGCATTAAGCAATTGCTGTAAAAAATTCATATATATACAAAAATGAAGTAGCAAACAAAAGATAAATATTTTCAAAGGGAAGAAACTGTCAAAATGAAAGAGTAGGAAATGAAGTAAAAAAATAAACAGGTATTAAAGTAACTCTGATGGGAAAGAAGCGTATTTCATAGAAAAAAAACACATCATATAATTAAAATGCAGAATAAAGAAAAACAAACAATAAAAAATTGACAAAAAATGGTGTATTCAGTTTCAATACCGAATATTGATGTAATATTGATGAGACTTACCAATCGGGTTTTTAAGCTGGGCACTCTACCGAAACCGCTCTACTCAATGTTACTGATTGCTTACGTATAGCTGCTGACCGGGGTTGTGCCTCCATCCTCATTCTACTTGACCTCTCCTCTGCCTTTGATACTATTGACCATTCTGTCTTGCTTGATCGCCTCCACTCTTTCCTTGGCATTTCTGGCGCTGCTCTCAACTGGTTCCGCTCTTACCTTTCGTCTCGCACCCAATCTGTGGTGATTAACTATGTCTCCTCTGATCCCACTCCCATTCGCTTTGGTGTCCCTTAAGGCTCTGTCCTCGGCCCTCTCCTCTTTCGTATCTACTTATTCCCTCTTAGCTCTCTCCTACGTAATCTCGATCTATCCTTCCACCTCTATGCCGATGACACTCAAATCTTTATTTCCACTTCCCCCTCGACCATTGCCCACTCAATCTGTAACCTCCTATCTGCCTATTCTTCTATCTCCGACTGGCTATCGGCTAATTTCCTCAAACTTAAGCAATCCAAAACTGAAGTTCTTCTGGTTGGTACTTTCACTCTAGTATACAAAGTTAAATCCCTCTTTCCCTCCCCCCCCCTCCTTCTGGGTGGAAACTCTGTCGCTTTTTTTTTACTCTGTTAGAAATCTGGGTATTGTGTTTGATGAGCATCTCTCCTTCAAGCCTCACACATACAATATTAGTAAATCTTCCCTTTGTTTCCTCCGTAACTTCTCCCGCATTCGCTCTCACTTCGATCGCCAAAGTCTTGAGACTGCTGTCCACGCCTTCATTACCTCCCGCCTTGATTACTGTAACTCTTGTTGTAAATCTACTATCTTTCTTTCTACGTCCCCTTCAGCTAGTCCAGAGCTACGCTGCCCAACTACTGCTCCGCTGTTCTCGCTTCTTCCCTTCTAAGCCCCTGCTTCAGGAACTGCACTGGTTACCTGTCATATATCGTTCTCATTTCGAGATTCTTCTCTTATCTTTCAAGGTCCTTCACCAAAAGGCCCAACCTACCTTTCCTCTGCCCTTTCTCAACGTCTCACCCTCGGGCCTTTTGGTCATCTCATGCTCCTCTCCTGAATACTCCTCGCTCTTCCCTCTGCTCAATGGGCGACCGCTCCTTCTCAGTCTGTGCCCCCAAGCTTTGGAATGCTCTTCCAGCCGAAATTAGATCTGCTGCCTCACTTACCACTTTCAAGCGACTCCTGAAAACGCATCTGTTCAGGATTGCCTACTTACCCACAGCCGAAAGTGCACTTTGTGAAGGACTCCGGCCTTGAAGTAAATACGTTCACACCGGTTAATTTAGCCCACTGGTTAATGATTGATGACAAAATACTCTGCATTGTGAAGGGGGCCCCATAGAAGCCCATGGGGAGTTTCTGGAATCTTCAGGTCCCCTTAGAGGTTCGAATCCCATAGCCTCTGCGGGTCTCCCTATTCAAAGCTATGTTGTAGAAACTGGCAGATAAATTAATGTTAATGCAATAATCCTTACTCCTAGTATTTTCAAACACCTTATTAACATTTGGAAGCTGAAATTTTGGAGAAGAGAATATTTTTATTCATTGAAAATATCGTAAATGGCCCTTACTAGGCCATTAGACTTAGAAACTACAAACAATCGGTGTATTAGTTTTATATCACTTGATTTTTCTAAGACTCCAACACTGGTGATTTGATGAATAAGAGGCTGGTATTTATCGCTAGTCCTAACATTATTTTTATAACTCTTAGGTAGAAAAACTTTAACATCTTTACCTTCTGCTGCTTTAATTAGGTTAGAGCAGTCTGAGACTTTTGATAAGTTACCTATTTTAAGTTTGCCCATGTCCAATTTTAGTAGGTTACCTTTTTCGGGTTCTACGGGATCAATTGAAGGCGAGATTTCTTCTTCCCTGCTTCTTCCTGAATCGTCGGTGTCCTGTTGTTGTTCCTGATCCCTGTCTTCCCGCTGATTCTGGTTGTTTTGGTTAGCCTCTTCTTGTTCTTGTTCTTGTTCTTCATCTTCTGTTTCGTCTAATGAGGGGTCATCATCTTCAAATGGATGAGGAAGATCAAAGAGGATTTCATCTTGAAGTTGATCCCCTTCCCAGAAGGGGTCCGGTAATGGCGGACTTGGGGTCCCACTGAGAATATCTTCTACGCGGGGCGGTGGTTCATTCGGATTTTGGATTTCAATAATCGTGGGAACCGCTAGGCCTGGTAGTGGGATGATTCCTATCATATCCACACCTTGCCAAAGTGGTGCTCTTTGTGGAATGTTTGGGTCTTTCACGTCGTAAACATCAAGTTCGTTTGCCGCTTGTTGAAAATATTGTTGGAGTGGGGCCAGTTGTTCGTCCTCAGCGGTATCGTTAATTACCGGATTTGCTGGTACCGGTATGTTCGGGACAATTTCCGTGGCAAAGAGGGAAAGAGGAAGATCGGTGTGTATTGGTAAATCAGCCACCGATCTGCTCAGTGATTCGATATTTCGACTATTGCTGAGCTCCTCCAGTACGCGCCTTGCGACGTGTAGTCCCCCTCCTACGGCTTGTTCTGCCTCTTCGGCCCATGTAGGAAGATTCCCTTTGTCTGTAGTTTCCAGGACGGCATGCGAATCCCATTTTTGCCTTGAGGGCATTTTCTGACAATGTTAAATTAGCGCTTTGAGTTGAGCGCTCTCTCCCGTCCACAAGGGCCGGTCCCCACCCGTAGTGAAGGACCTTTAATATATCCTGAGCCAGAAAAAGAGGTGTTCGAATTCTAAGTTGTTTAGGTACCTTCTGAATTTGCATAAGATAACTAAGGATGAAATATCCTCTCTGTCTCTCCTTTTGAACTTGGGCGATCCCAGATTTTTGCAAAGTTGGGAAACTACGGTTCTGTATTTGGTAGGAGAGTCCAGCTGATCGTGTTGTCTAATTCTTAATGGTGACTGACCTCGAGATGAAGCCCTGGAAGGGTACAGAATATCCTCAGCTTCGTCTTCCTCTTCTTGGTGAGAGGTGTCTACTTGTTGCTCTTCTTGCAATGAGGCTGGTGTATCAGGAGGTTGCAACACCCGGCGGGAAGGTCTGGGCGGGGGCCTCTCAAGGGTCCCGGCCGCTGCGAAGGGCGTTTTTGATCGGGCACTCGTGGAGGTCGTGGATTTTTCTGGGGATACCTCCTGGGTGTAAAATGCTCCCGATCGTGTAAGTTGGTGCACCAGGTTTGATATGGGTGCGTGAGTGCTGCTTTCCGAGTCGTTGCCCTGGTCCTTTGTCGGTGTCCGGAGTTCTTGATGTGAAATCTTGCCTTTTGGCATTCTCTTATGGCGCAGTAGTTTCCCTCACGGGATCTACTAATTAAGTAATTAACTAAAGGAGTAAATACCATAAATTTGCACTGAACACTAAAGGATCACGGGGGGCACGAAGGGCATCACGGGGAATGAATTGAGAAGGGCGAAAATTTTGCCTGACACCAGGGTATCGTGAGCGGACTGAATACCGGTCTCCCGCTTCCCGTCCTTTTATATTCGAGAATATAAAGCGATTTGACGGTGTAATTTTAAAATTAGAATAAAGTAATTCTTTAATAACATTTTGTAGTTTCGGATAAATTATTAATTAATGGATCCTCCTTCGCTATTCTTCGGACATTCTGTTGTTATGAGTAAGGTATAAAAGAAAAGTTGGGGTCAATTTTATCTAAGGAGTGGTAATGAAATTCTTAACTATAATAAAAAAATATGGGATTATTTTTAATTAGACTTCTATGTTTCTAACTTCAATGTATATTAGTAGGTAAGTTGACGAAAGGTTAAACCACTGTAAATAAAGTTTTCCTGCATTAAACTTCAGGACGTTTCAAAATGGCGAGCCAGAATTAATGACTAATCATATAGATACGTAATCGCAAAGTGAGCAACACACAATTTCATTCCACGCCACCTAATTTATTCACGCAGTAAAAATAGCATGAGAAAATAAGCAATATCTTCCTCCTCTTTATTAATTCTGAAAAAAAAATATCATAAAGTGACAATAAACCTAAAGTAAACCCACATAAACTAGCTCCCTTGCAAATCCACTCTGCAATTGGCAGGGACGATTGGGAGAAACGAAATTAATATTTTCGATATTTTCTTCAAATATATCATTGCAATATTGTTGCCTCTTTATGTTTATCAATAAGTTTTTACCTTTCCATCTTTCATCTTCTCTACTGTCAATGGAATGAAACTTTACATCGTCGAACTTCATTCTCATTGTCACGGACGGTCCTGGCAACGACCCTTACAATGGTCTGCTCACTCGCTCGTGAAAGGCCCATTAGATCTATATATTTACACACCACCAACTACAATCACAAAGAAAAAACCTACAGAGAATAAATATTATGTACAAAATAAACAAGAAAACGCAAATAATACAGACTAAGGTAATAATATTAAGCTCATATGAAAAATTAAGGAAATATCTACAATGATCTACACACGACCGCGTGACTGAGCTATCACACTCAAATGTAGTTTTGGCCCAAACATTCCTACAAACCACCTTGACTTTGTGGCTGATAATTTGCCCCAGGGTGACCTTAGTAATATGCAGGGAGGAATTTCTCCCTCGTTAGGATATCTCCATTTCTTTGAATCTGTTACCCCTTTCTTTGACTTAGTATGACCTTACTACCTGCTTCTTGTAATTCTTAATGTGTTTCTTTACCTTCCCCCTTCCGTCTTCCTCATTGGTGATTTCTTGTTTGTGAGGCGGTCTTTTAAACTTTTCTTTCGTATATATACCTCTAATATAATATTATTTCTTGTAGTTATCCTTGATAAGGAACTTAATAAAGTTCGAAAGTACTTAGGAAACACCATTTGATTTTTTCCTGCGGGACATTGCATTCATTTGCTATCCTCACGTGATACTTTGTGAGTTTTTCATTTCATATATATATATATATATATATATATATATATATATATATATATATATATATATATATATATATATATATATATATATATTCCTCTTGACCTGTATAATAATCTTCTTCTGTGAAGGAGAGAAAATCAGTCTTTGGCGGGAGACGGGGGTCCGGCACTGATTCCAGGCAGTTTTGTCCTACATCCTCCACCGAAACCTAAAATAAAAGGTGAGCATCAGAGTGGGCACAGGTGAGGTGAAGGGAAAAATACTGCATAATTACTGTTTCTAATATTTCTTGATATATTGCTTCGTACAGTATTGGGGAAGCAGAGAAACGGCAGGTTAATCAGAAATTCATTAGAGTAAAATTCACTCTTTTAGTTCAGTTAAATTTTATCTGAAATTTCTTCATATTTTTGGCAATTAATGAGCAATCTTACATGTAAGGTCACTTTACATTATCAGGTTAAATACAAGAAATTGAAACTGTACAGAATTTTCATAGTATGGGTACTTTGCTAATTAAATAATATATATATATATAAAGTTGTTTAGAAAGTTACATAACAACACAGTCTATTAAGTGTGATTGCATCACTCATAACCATATATCAGCCAGATGGAAAGAGTAAAATAATAATATTAAAAAATGAGTAGTGATTTGTATGTATGAATAAGCCACTTTACAGACACTTTAATCTCAAATACTCTGATTTGATTTAAAGTAATTTATTCCTTCATTGGTTTAATAAGAACAGTGAGAGTTCCAGCGACCTTATTTCACTGCAACTTTGACAGTAATCACACTTAGATTTCTTCTCCAATTCTTATACTAAGATATTGGTATTCCTATTAACCTACCACAGGACTCGAGAAACCTAGTAAATATTTTATATACACTTCCTAATTGCCTTCTTAATTTATAGAAATTGGAGAATATATTCATTGCTTTAAAAGGTATTAATGACTAAATTATAAAAAATTCATTCAGCTTTTGATCTGATGCAATATTTCACTCAATACAATAAAACATGCGAGAATGCTTCATATCTATTCTTCTTTAATTCTCTGACTCACTTTATTTGCACATGCGCCTGCTACAATATAACTAGTAGAGCTTTCTTCCTTCTCGCGTGTATTAATCCTCTTAAAAACTTTACGATACAGCCCCTAAACAAATTCCACAATACCATCAAATTTTCCCATTCCAGACCCCATAACTTCGACTCGTGCTGTTTCCTAATTTTCCGGACTTCATATAAATATAATAATCTTTTACAATCTTTTAGATTGCATACACTGATTCAACGCCATGCTTGCAATCTCAAAGGTTAACGTCTTAAAGTTTGCTGTATGTTCTGTTCTTACATCATTACAGCTCATTACAGAACTCTCAATTTTTCGTCTTAGAATTTTGCATTGCGTACATACACCCTCTCATTTAGCAACTTTAATAAAGAATGGCTACAAATGATGGAGTTCAGTTTAGACTGTTTCACCTGGCAACTAAAGGAGAGGATATGACCCTCCTGTAGTTAAAACTTAGATTAAGTATATGGGATTTTTGTCATCTAAAAATCTACATTTTATCCTTTATTTAGTCACTTTTTACAAATCGTTTCTCACCTTTTTTTATTTGTCGGGGGTAAATTTACCCGGCTATTTGCGGACCAGATTTTATCCACTAAATTCTGGGCGTCGAATTTTCAGCCCTATTCTCTTGTCTACGGTGCTGGGAATATATATAATGCCTGATTTCTTCCCTCCGTTTTTACCTTCCACTGCCTCAATCTTTATTATCTATCGCTATGCCTCACCAAAGAGTGGACAGCTGTACCATGCGCCCATGTTGACCCTGAAATCTAGAAGATTATTTATCTCAAATTTAAATAGAATATGTCAAATTTTATATCCAATGTTTTTTTATCTTTTCAGATATAGAAATACTATTAAGTGAAAAAGAAAGGGTGTTTTGTGTGAGAGAGAGTGCTCAAACACAGTAGAAGCACATATCATTTGTTAGATAATTCTCTAAAATATACCGACAGCAATGTAAATTTGGTCCGGTGAAAAGGTTCGAATAGCAATGTTGTCGTTAATGGGCAAAGGGATCTCGACGAAATCTATCATAGGAATAGATGGTCGATCCGGTTCGCTAAATACATTTTCACAGGCCTAAGTATCCTTGGACCAGATTAACTTTTAAAACCGAGATTCCTCCAAAGACACTGGCCTTTCCTGAGGACCCGCTTGCGAATGAAATGTACAAGCTGTTGCTCCTTCAGGTCCTAACGGTAGATGAGAATGGTAAATGAAAACAATTCTTTATTGATATAAATAAGAGACTTGAAAGATGAGTTCGACGAAGGTCGTGTTTTCAGTGAAGAGGTGACATTTCATACGAATGACAATGTTAATAGGCATAATTTTCGCATTTTGCGTCAGGAAAATCTCCATGGCAGATCCTATCAAGAAATGGACTAACCTAAAGGGGATTTATTCTCAGCCATCTCCAAGAATAGTCTGTATGGCCCGCTTTTCTTTTCAGGAAATATGACTGGCGATGCTTATCTACACAAGATTAGAAGTGGCTAATGGATAAACTCATTGCAAATGATCATGAAGACTTCATTTTTCAACATGCAGCTTTTCTAGCTCACGAGTGGTGTGCTCATTACAATGAGAATGAACTAGGAAGATGGATTATGCGTGCTCGTTATAAAGAGGATCTGTTATTAAAATAGTCTCCAAGATCACCAAACATGACCGCTTGAGTTCTTTACTCCGAGGATATAGGAATGAGATGGTCTTTTTGCCCCCTTTTTCATCAAGTCTAGAGGAATAAAACTAGGCAATCACTGCTGCACTTAAGACAATTCCTAATGAAATTCTCCAGCTCGTTTGGCAGGAGATGTTCGACCGACTTGAGGTGTGCAGTTTCTCTTGCGAGAGGTTATTAAAAATTTGTGAAATCTTTTTTGGAATCAAAATACCTTTGAATATTTTTTAAATTTTGACGAATAAATCAAATATTGCTCAACATTAAGCCTGTTCAGTTCCATTTGCTTAGACTATGTTTTATTCTGGGATATTTAAATCTTATATGATATAAAATCTTGACAAAAATGTTATCTTCCTTATATTTTACTTCTTCTATCATCGCCACTTCTTTACAAAAACCTTTCTCTGGGAGAATTCTTCAATAGGAATTTCTTCCTCTATAGAGTGCCTTTAAGCTGAAACGTGTTTAATACTTTGGTATAGCTATTTCGAATTCGCATTAAGACAATAACTCGTAACGATTTTAAACTTTACAATGAAGTTTAGTCTTATTATATTTCCACGCTATTTTAACAATCTACACGATCCACCTGAGTTCCTGTGTATTTCACCTACCTTTTATGTGCAAACTTTGCAATGGTGGTTACCATATTTTTCTTCGTATTTGGGTTTGTGTAGTATTGATAGCTCTCTTCCTACACTATAACTTCAATGCTCAACGACGGAAAATCCCTGAAATTCGTAATTTAACGAACAATTCTGTCAATGACTATGCCATTTTAAAAAATAATATTTGATATTGTGAGGAGTTTGGAATATATCGCTTAGAGGATTTGAATTATTAATTTCAGGTGTCCTTTTTATTACCAAGTAATATAAAAATACACCTTCAGTTTAATAAAATAAATGAATTAATAAATTAAAAAATTGGGTCAACCAAAGGAAAACAAAGGATGATGAGGAAATGTAGATATACTGTGAGAAAGGATCAAACAAAAGTACCATGAAAAATTGCAAGCTATATTTAATTGATTGCAAAGATCAAGCGATAAAGTATTACATCACTCTACCTTGTAGATGCAAACCTTTGTTCTTTCTTTATTTATATAATATTGTTATTGCAGACATGTATTTATTACGGGTCAGGGGATATTCTGTCTAATATTAAATATAGAATGAATCTACAACGTATTCTATATCTCTGAATTTATTTAACTATTAAATACTAAAAAAGGAAATGGCCTTCATCAGTGACCAGTATTCAATTTTTTTATCCATATTGTATAGATACCTCATAGTGTAGTTTTTTAAAATCTTTTTAATAGTTTATTTACTTAATCTTTTGTAACGAATATTTTAATGTCAATTTTGATGGTGATAAAGACCCTCCGTAACTATTTTAACTCTAGATTTTAATTGTGAATTTTAAGAATGGAAACTTTGCTCTCATTGTCCTATTTGTCATAAACTGCCTCTATTATTCTCTCTATTTATATAAACAAGGAATTAAATCGTTGTCATATTTCTCAAAACGCCTAAATATTGTTCTTTCTAAAAGAAATTAGATTTTCTCTGCTACAATGTTTGATATAACATTCACATTTTAATTTGAACTCTATAGAAATATAAAGCAAGGATACATACGAAATATAACAAATGGTGGCATATATTTTGTAAAGGAATCGGATAAAGGAAATATCTCAAGAATAATAAATTTAAGGAAACTGACAAACCAAGTAAGCAGCTAAACATCCATAATGTTATCAAAATAGGAGGCACTTATTTACTTTCAACTGTTATCATTAATAGCCGTGATTCTTTAATTATACTTCGACTCTCTTTGCTGGTCTAATTACTGCTAATATATTGTAGACGAATGAGGGTGGTTAGAAATCTCAGAATTGTATGCTCCCTATTTATTTTCTGACGGCTTAAGAGTGGCCTATTTTCAAATATAAAGTTGTATCCAGAGAAAATACTTCAAGTTTAGTAAGGTATTAACGATGGCAAAATGAATTAGAATCAGTTTGGGAATAGAACACTGTTTTTAATATTTCAAATTTACATCTGTTTATGTTACACCCATGATTTAAGAAAAGCTAACAATATGAGAGACCTTATAATATTGTCATAACTGTTAAAACAAGAAAAGACAGCTATCCTCTAGAGGAGGAAAGATAACTGCCCTACAATGGAAATAGATTGAAAGAACAAAACAAAAACTTATACATACGAGGGGCAGTCAATAAGTTTTGCGAATCGGTAGGAAAAAACAGAGGAAGAGGGATGGCTGTTTGTGGGCGTGGTAGGAAAAGTTATGATAAGTCAGGACCTACAGCCGCATGCTTCTGTCTCGTCTATTTAAGAAGCAGTGGCTGATTGCAGATCATCAGTCACAATTTTTTCAACAAAGACTATAGTTGAGCACCGTGCAGTGATCAGATGTTTGACCAACGAAGACAAGGATGCAAAAGAGATTCATGAACGCATGGTTGCAGTATACAGCGACAGCGCCGCTTCCTATGCAACCATTGCTCGCTGGAATAGGGAGTTCTGCCATGGTCGTGAGTCCCTTGAAGTTGACCCAGTCCATGGCACCCGTCAGACGTGACCAACGAGGAAAATGTGCCCCGTGTGGAGAGGATGATCTTCGAAAATCGACGGGTGAAGGGCTAAGAAATCGAGCGACAACTTGAAATATCACATGGAAGTGATATCAACATCATCCACGACAATTTTTCCATGACCAAGGTCTCTGCCCGTTGGGTCTCTAGAAACCTCACGCCCCATGATCGACTTCAACGTCGTCAAAGTCCACAAGGCTAGAGTTGCACAAGCTTCCCTGCGTGAGTGCGGATTCGAGGAGCTCAAACATCCCCCTATAGTCCAGATCTGGCCTATAGAGACTACTTTTTATTCCGCCAGCTCAAGGCTGCACTGCGTGGACGCTGGTTTGGGGACGATGAAGATGTCCATCTCGCCGTCCAGGAGTAGATTGAATAGAAGTCTGGTTGTCAGAAATTCGAAGCCTCAGAGACAAGTGGCGCAAGTGCATTAAAGTCGAGGGTAGTTATATTGAAAAATATTCAAACACTTTTCCTCATATGTCGTGTCCTTATAAACGAATTGCAAAACTTATTAACCGCCCCTCGTATAATGAAATTTTTGAATATCTTTATAAAATCCTGAACATACCTCAAATTTTCAAATCAGTACAAATTTACTGTAAAAGAAAAACCTCTGATCCCCCCACCCACTTTATCGGAGACCACGTGCGAGTGTATCTCACCATGAGAAACTCTACTTCCTCTTCGAACATTCAAGAATTTTCTACTCCTGAGCGCATTGGGAAAATATTCCCCAATCCTCCGAACTCGTCTAAAGCCTCCTTCCCCCCCCGTTGACAAGCAGAAAAAGAGCCTCTATCTCACACCTCGCTGAAAAATGATGAATCAACTCTGCCTCCAGATTAAGATGTCTGAGGCTTGTGAATCCTTTCTCCAAACTTCCACTTGCCCTTAGTATCGGACATATAAATATTCGGGTTATTCTGTAGTTTGAGGAGTCCAGCTCGAACCTCAAGGCTGTCCTCATCGTCTTAAGACTTAAGTCCCCTGACCGTTCGCCAGACAGCAAGACCTTTTCAGCCGTACTTCTACCCTAGTCAATTGGTAACCTATCTGATCGGCAAGCCTTTGAATTTGCGCAACACTCTAGCTTCGTTTAATCGAACCGAGGAATATCTTCATCGATTACATTTGAGAAAAAGAAGATTCCTCTTCCAGTTGAAATACAAAAAATTCCACATTTCCCATCGAACGTTTAAGAGGTAAAAGGACCAGTGGATTACCTAGTTCGAACCACCTGAGGAGATAAGGTTTTCCAAATCAATATGTTGAAAAGATATCACCGCCGTGCGTGAATCAACAATATTGTGGCTCTCGATTAAGAGTCCCCTTTCAAGGTGGTGTATCCTGCTGACCTCCTAAAGTCGTGCAAGTAGTATAAATTGAACAAGATGGTAATTATCCTATCCCATCTTTCCCTGGAGCCCTGGAATCATCAATCCCCGTACCGGAAGTCTCCTCCATCCTAGCGCCTCTTCAAAAGAGTTAGCTGCAGCAAAGGCAAAATGGATTTGACGATGTCATCCCCGAGACCCCAAGTTGCTCCAATCAATTTGAGCATAGCATCGTCCCTAATGCTCAAGAGCCTGTTCGCTCAGAAAATCAGATGGGGCCCCTGGACGAAAGGTCAGAGCCATTGTCGATATGCTCCTTCCACGGACGAAGAAACAGCTGTTTACCCTAGATTTATTCAGAACTTCGTGTCTATTTCCACCGCTTTGAGTGCCTTCCTTCAGAAGAGATCCCCAGATCCCGTTTCATGGAATCCCAAAGTTACCGCCAGATTTCAGGTGGTCAAGAACAACCTAGCGTCCGCCCCCCTTTTGAGGCTCCCTAATCCCTCTAAACCCTTCGTCATCAGGACGAATGTGAGTGAAGAAGGAATTAGATTCGTGCTGCCCCAATACTCCAACGAAAGTGAAAGCCACCCGGGGGCTTACGTGAGCCGAAAGCTACTGCCCCTTGAACGTAATTACTCGGCAATAGAACGGGAAGCTTTAGCTATAGTATGGAGTATTACCAAATTCATCATGTATTTACTAGGGAAAGAGTTTATTGTCGAAACGGATCATCGCCCTTTGTCGTACCTCCGAAATACTAAGAGCCAGACGGACGTATAACTCGATGGTTTTAAATACTCTAACAATATCAGTTTAAAGTTTGGTATATACGTGGTACCGAGAATTATACAGCTGATAAGCTTAGCCGAAATCCATTAGCCGACAATGCTGGGTAATCCAATAAATAATAGGTCGCCTGTAACCCCGTAAGCTAATCATGTATATATAATTTTTCTTTTTTTAACTCTGTGCATATATCCATGGTCCCTGTGAATACTTATTTAATATATCGATGGGGCGGGGGGGCTGTGTGTTGTTGTATCACTAGCCTTTTAGACAAAGTTCTAATTTTTGTCCTTAATTTAAATGTAATGTTTGTTTCGATCCATTTATATAATTTTTGCTCAGATCAATACAATAGCCTTTTTGTAAGCCTGCAGAATACATGTCAGGTTGCCCGTTTTTTCATCAGGCTGCCGCTTCGATAATAATTACTCCTATGTAAATTTGCGATGTCCCTTTTCTTCCCTTTCTCTCAGAAAAGATCCATTGTATGAAAGGGAGGGGTGTAATCGAGTGACACTCGGAGACCATGTGCGAGTGTATGCCACCATGAGGAACTTTAATTCCTGTTCAAACATTCAGAATTTTCTATTCCTGAACGCATTGGGGAATAATCCACAATCCTGCGAACTCGACCAAAGCCTACTCACTCCCGGTAACGAGGTAAGAAAGAGCAGCTGTTTCTCGCAGCTCGCTGGTGCGAGAAACAGCTGCTGATTAATTAACTCCGCCTCCGAAATAAGATGTCTGGAGGTGTGATTCCTTCCTTCAAATTTCCCCTTCCCCCTCAGAATCGGGCATACAACCACTCGGGTTATTCCGTAGTTCGTGGAGTCCAGTCCGAATCTCAAGGCCGTTTTCCTCGCCTCAATTTTTAATTTCCGTGAGCGTTTGTCAGACAGCAAGACCTTCTCAACCGTGGTTCTACCCTAGTCAATTGGTAGCTTATATGATAGGCAAGACTTTACATTTGCGCAATAGTCTCCCTTCAATTAATCGAACCGGAAAAAAATCTTTATCGATTAAATTTAAGAAATCAGAAGCTTCCTCTTGCAGTGTAATTACGATTAATCCCACATTTCACGTCGAAAGTCATCTTTGAAGATTTTCTATCTTCATCGGAAGATTGTTTCGAATCGTGCCTCACCTGCCTCTTTCGGACTGTGCCCCACTTGGCTCATCGGATCGTGTCCAATTCCCTGATCGGATCGTGCCTCACTTGCCTCTTCGGATTGGTCCCCAGTCGCCTAATCGCAAGAAGGACTTTCCAGGAAGTCACCGTTGCGTAAAACTGAAACCCCCTCCATTATTAGTATTGTCAAGTTCGTCCTTTTTTTAAGTGAGTCTAGTAACTTTAAGCAATTAATTCCATTTGAGAATCCCTCCTCATACGACGTGCGGTAAATCATTTTGGCAATTCGGATATAAGGAAATGAGATATGAGTTATGTTTTATTATTTTTCGATACAACTACCCTCGACTTCAATGCACTTGTGCAACTTGTCCCTGAGTCTTCGAATTCCCGACAACCAGAAATCTCCCGACTGCTGTTCAATCCACTCCTGAACGGCGAGCTGGACATCCTCATCGTTCCTAAACCGGCATCCGCGCAGTGCAGCCTTGAGCTGGCGAAATAAAAGGTAGTCGCTAGGGGCCAGATCTGGAAGGTAGGGATATGGTTGAGCTCCTCAAATCCACACTTGCACAGGGCAGCTTGTGCAACTCTGGCCTTGTGGACTTTGACGACGTTGAAGTCATTCATTTGGCGTGAGGTTTCTGGGGACCCAACGGGCAGAGACCTTGGTCATGGCCAAATTGCCGTATATGATGTTGATAACACTTCCATGTCATATTCCAAGTTTTCGCTGCATTTCTTCGACCTTTACACGTCGATTTTCGAGGATCATCCTCTCCACACGTGCCGTATTGTCCTCGTTGGTCACGTCTGACAGGCGTCCTGGACTGGGGTCATCTTGAAGGAACTCACGACCATGGCAGAACTCCCTATTCTAGCGAGCAATGGTTGTAGAGAAGGGGCTGTGTCGGTGTATACTTCAACCATGCGTTCATATATCTCTTTTGCATTCTTGCCTTCCTTTGTTAAAACTTTGATCACTGCGCGGTGCTCAACCTTCTTCATTGTTAAAAGATTTGTGTCTGACGATCTGCGATTAGCTACTGCTTCTTAAATAGACGAGGTAGGATCGTGTAGCTGCAGGTCCTGACTTATAATAACTTGTCCTAACACCCTCACAAACAGCCATCCCCCTTCCTCTGTTTTGCCCTACCGATTCACAAAACTTATTGACCGCCCCTCGTAATAATTATCCAGAGACTATTTTAAGTTACACAATTCCTGTTTTCCAATTATTATTCCTAATTTAATCTTTGTAAATAAAATTACATTTTTGTGTTTCATCTTTAACTAACCCTGAACGATACTCTCGGCCTATTCAAGTAAATCTCGCCAACCATTTTTGCACTCTGTTCGATTATTAAGGATTTGAAACCCTACTCCTAAAGTGTGACCTCCTAGTCGGTCGTGAATCCCTGCGAACAGTCTTTCAATGGTTTGCGTTGCAGTAGGTGATTAAGTCCCCCCCCCTCTACATAATATAGGAGTCGTGTTTGATATAGAGTGTCGTTCCTGCGGTCACCTTGGGAGGACTTTGACGAATATATTATTTGAAAGAGAATGTAAATCATTATATGGGTTTCAAATTTCGTTACAATCATCCGAATAGTTATGATGTTATGGCCAAAAAAATCCAATTCCCTGACTAACCTTAAGAGAACCTTAGCAAATATATCATTCTAAAGATATTGTAAAACAACATAATGGTTTTAAATTTCGTTAAAAGTTTCCGAATAGTTATGATTTTATTGCTAAACGAACATAATTCCCTGGTTAACCTTGGGAGGACTTTCACAAGTGTATCATTCGAAAGAGAATGTAAAACAACATAAGGGTTTCAAATTTCGTTACAATAGACCAAACTGTTAGAATATTATTTAAAAAGAGGCAAAACGGGGACGGTCCGACATAATGAGATGTAGACTCGCCCGAAACTAAAAAGTCGCAACTTTCTAATAGATTATTCAAAAGCAGAAACAAATTATATTAAAATATATATATTTTTAATTATAATGGTGGGTCTTACTTTTTATCACACCTGATTTATGGAATTTGAAAAGTGAAAATTTTTTCACACCCTAATTCCATATTATAGAATAGTATAACATAGCACATTATAGCATAATATCGCATAGTATAACATTGCATCGTATATTATAGAATACCATAGCATAACATAGTATACCATATAATAGCAAATCAAAACATAATATATCATAGTATATGTAGTATAATATCTCCTAGCATTGTATATCCTAGCATAGCATATCCTAGTATAGCATAGTATTGTCTAGAATAGTATAAAATTTTATACCATAGGCTATATAGTCTCGAATAGTAGCATGGCAAAACCTAGCTTACCGTAGTATAGCCTACCATAGTTTTACCTCACCTTACATAATAAAGCTTAGCTTAGTATAGACTAGCATGGATTGCCTAACATAGTAAATTCTGCCTAGCCTCGCATAGTATAGTATAGTATAGTATAGTATAACAGAGTATAATATGTCATAGTATAGCATAATTTATGCTTGCTTAGTATGAAAAATACTAGCCTAGCATTCCCTATAATAGTAGACCTTACCATTCTATACTCTAGCGTAGCTAGTATAGTATAGTTTAGCCTTACAAAGTATAGCTAGCCTGCAATAGTTTGACGTAGCCTAAACTATCCCAGCCTTTCCAGGCAGAGAATGTATAGTATTGCCTATCCTAGCCCCCAAAAAACATTGGAAAGCCTAGTCTAACATAGCCTAGTACAGCCTAGCATATATAGGAAGTAAAGCTTAGCATAGTAAAGCATATCATAGTATAGCCTTGCCTAAAATAGTATTATATAGCATATCCTAACCTATTATAGCTAAAATAGTGCCTAGTTCACTGGAGATTAGCCTAGTATATTCTATTCTATCCTAGCCTAATTATCTTATTCTAGCCTAGTATAGTATATCATAGCCTAACTTAATCTAACCTACGTTACCCTTACCTAGTTAGTATAGTATAGTATAGTATATCATAGTATTGCCTAGCGTAGAATATTAGATATTAGCCTAGGCTTGCATAGCATGTATAACATAGCTTAGCCTCCCCCAGCAAAGCTTCGCTTATCTAACCTAATGTAGCGAAGCCTAGCCTAGCGTACCATAGCTTAGTATATCATAGCTTAACCTAGCATTACATGGCGTTCTCTAGCCTTAAAAAAGCCCTTACAAGACTAGCCTATACTACCTTTCATGCCCTAGTCAAACATAGCTTATTATTGTATAGCCTAACATACGAGTACTTATGCTATCCTATCTTAGCATATTATAGCCTGAATTAGCATAATATATCTTATGCTTGTACATTATATCTTAGCATAGCCAAGTATAGTATAGCCTAGCCTATAATAACCTAGGATAGTATAGCCTAGCCTATAATAACCTAGCATAGTATAGCCTCTTCTAGGCTTGCCTGCAGAGTATAGCATATTATAGCTTAGTATAGACTAGCAGTGTATCGGAGGAAAATTTCTGATATTATTGCCAAAACATAATAATACTGGGCTAACCTTGGGAGGACATTGGCAATTATATCATTAGAAAGAGAATGTAAAACAACATACGGGCTTTGAATTTCTTTCAAATCCATCGAATATTTAAAATGTTATTGGGAAAATAATATAATTCCCGCACTAACCTTGAGAGGACTTTGGCAATTATATTATTTGAAAGGCAATGTAAAACAATATATGGGTTTCATATTTGGTTACAATCATCCATAGCTATGATGTTATTGACAAAGAAATCTAATTTCTGGGCTAACTTCAAGAGGACCTTAGCAAATATATCTTCTAAGGAGGATGCAAAACAACATAAGGGTTATAAATTTGGTTAGAATCGGCGGCATATTTATGATGTTATTGCCAAATAATTCCCCGGGTAACCTTGGAAGGACTTTGGAAATTATATCATTCGAAATATAATGTAAAACAACATATTGGTTTCAAATTTCGTTAGAACGTTCCGAAAAGTTATGAGGTTATTGCCCAAGGAAAATAAATCCCCGGTTAACCTGGGGAGGAGTTTGGCAATTATATCATTCCAAACTGAATGTAAAAGAACATAGTGCAATTAAATTTCTTTAGAATCTAGCGAATATTATGATCTTGTTTCCCAAACAATATAATTTACGGGCTAACTTTAGGAGGACTTTGCCAATTGTATCATTCGAAAGAGAATTTAAAACACCATACTTGTTTCAAATTTCGTTACAAAAGACCGAATTGTTAGAATATTATTTAAAAAAAAAAGGCAAAATGGGGACCGACCGACATAGTAATATATAAATTCGGCAGCGACTAAAAGGTCATAACTTTCTAAAGGTGAAAAAATTTTCACACCTTAATTCCATATTATAGAATAGTATAGCATAGCACATTATATCATACTATAGCATAATATAACATAGTTTATTATTGCACAGTGGTATTTATCATATTATAGCATAGTATAACATGGCCTAGAATATTTAGCATACCATAGCCGAGCAGGTCTATCTCCTCAGGCGACAAAGGTAGATGTTGGGATCTGGGGAGGGGGGTAAACCTCCTCTCTTTCTGACATCAAACATTATAAAACTCTCCAATCGTGGCGGTAAAATGGTAGGAATTTAATTCATAATCTATGATTTAAATATAAATTAATTGCTAAATATTTTCCAAACATAAAAACACTTATAATTTCATTATACAATTGAAGGATACAATTTTAAATTGCTCCTTTTTAAATGGATAAACAATACTTCCAGAAATACAACTGAATCCTTATAAGAGACAGTAGTATCTATCAGTCAATTTAGGAGGAGATATTATTGAGTAATTAAATTATTAATTATAATATCAAATAGTAATTGCCTACAAGGCATCCATCGAAGTGCACCTACAACATTCAAATGTATGAAAAGGTGAAGGCTTCGTATGCAAAAATAATACATGCAAACAACAGATTACGCTAATTATTTCGCAGTTAAATTCAAAGATGAAAGATTTAACGAGAATAAGAACATTAGAGTAATGATTGGAAGATAACTTGAAGCGAATCAGTAAATTTCTCATAATTTCCAACTTAGAAAATAGGCCTGCAAAAAGAAGACAAATTGAGATCGAAAACATAATCTTCTGCAAGAAATACTGAATAATCAATTCTACCAAATGGGGACTACAGATTATTCCAAAACGATATTAGAATATACATAATAAATAAGGGAACTTGAAAATCATGAAAAGAGATCAAAGGCCTAGAAAATTCCACACACAATAAACTAAAAGCCTTCCAAATAATGCAGGCAAACAAGAGCAGAAGATCCAAACAGAGAAATTTAATCAGAAATTGCAATAATAATATAACAAAATATTTTACTCAAAATACGATAAATGAGAGCTGAGTAAACTAGTAGAGAAAGTATAAATTTGTATTTCATCGTAAAAAATAGAACATAATATAGAAATATACTGAAAGAAAATTAAAACAAATCGCTAACCAGATAAAACAACCCCTAACTATTGCTATAACCATGAACAATAACTAAGATTACTGAAATGCTCTCATAAACGTAGAAGAAAAAGTACAAAAAATTTATAATAAATTACCTTCATGGGGTCCGAGCCCACGCACGATGTTAAATTTCCGCCAGGTGCGTCGGTTCTAAGCGAACTGCTGCGTTTCTACGTGTCGTATCTAGAGCTACCGCGTATGTATGGATAGAGCATCCTGTCTTTAGTAGATAAGCATTTATACCCGGTTAAGCCAAATTAATGATTAAATAGGAATTAAAAATAAACTATTAGCTTGAGATAAATATAAATATAGATTCTAGAGTATTTCAGTCCGCTCTCTCTTACGGTGCGCAACCTAAACCGGTAGGACCGATAGGTGCGACGGTTTCGGGGGTGGATATCAATGCCTTCGTTAGAAATAATGACATTGCTTCGGTTCAATTTATAAAAAAAATGTTAATATTATCCTTATTAAAATCGATTGAAACTTAATAGCACCCAAGAAAAAGAGACTAGGACTCTCGTCTATATTTTCCCTTCACTATCTCGGTCCGTTCATTCGATTTTTTCTAGATTTATAACCGTGACCCTATTATTTTTCGAGTAATCAATTTTTGGGGAAATAACTCAAAAGATATTGGTTGGATACAAAAAATAATTTTACTCTACTCTTTTCCAGCCTATTATTCATATAAATCCCAAATTTCATATTCCTATCTGTAATTGGGACAAAGGTGTTGAATCGCTCCCTGACCCTCGCCTAGGTAAGTATTTCTTTCGGTGTTAGGTGGGTGCGGAAAGGTACGCCCTCTCCAATAGTCAAAGTCCCATCGCTCTACGACGCATAGTGTAGGAGATATGGCCGAAAGAACGCTTAAAACCATGGTGTTTATATGCAGTCGAGCGTATAACCATGAATAGAAAACAGGGTTATTGGACTTCATCTTGGCTACGTACATTTCTGGATGGGATAAACATCCACAATCGAAATCTATTGGCCGCGTTAAAATCAGTCACGTAGAACCCGAGGTATTGGACTTCGATTAAGCGCGGGTAAACCCTTGATAGTTCGTTGCCCCTCCCCCCAGGCCTCCCACGATAGACAGGCATTTGTAAATTTATCTGAATATTTCCGGATCTACTCGACCGACTTTGATGAAACCGACGTCATTCAAAGGGGAGAAGCTTCCCTCACCTGACTATATACCCCCCTAAACATATAACTATGATTGCTGGGCGATCTCTCTGAAAGGTATATAGTCGGGTGGGAGAAGCACTCCCACGTCCAAATCTGTCAGTTCTATCATAATCGGTGCCGTCCATCCCGAGATATTCGAGTTCAATTATGCCGAACTGTATGTATTTATATGACTACAAGAAATCTGTTTCAATTTTCACCCGAGGATCTGCCAAACCGATTTCGATGACGTTAATGATAGTTATGACTATGATGATAATAATGATGATGATAATGTAATGACGATTACGTGGATGACTATGATGATCATGACAATCAATGAAATCATTAATATTATTACGACTACGAGGATAACAATAATAATAAATATGATGAAAACGCTGATAATGATGGCACTGGTGAATATGATGACGACGATAAGGAAGATGATCATGATTAAAAGAAAATGATTATGATTATGACCATGGTGAAAATGATGAAGACAATGATAATGAATATGATGATGATGTCAATGCTGATGATGATATTATGTGATGACATTGAGGATGGAGATAACGATGAAGATGTTGACAAAACTGTCGATGATTATAATGCTTATGATGACGATACTGTCGATGATTATGATGACGAAAATGATAATAATGGCGACGATAATCATAAACAAGATTATAATAACGATTATGAGAATGTTGATGACAATCATGACGATGATGATAATGATGAGGATGACAATTATGATGTCGATCATGACGATTATGCTGATGAGGATGATATTTATTACGACGAAGATGATAATAATGAGGACGATCAAGACGATGATAACAATAATGATGACGACAATGACGGCGATTATAACAATGATCATGAGGATGACGATGATGTATGATAATAATAATAATAATAATAATAATAATAGGTCATTGTAGAGGGGTCTTCAATTAGTAAAATGAGAGAACTTTTCCCGGTGCAAAAGAACAAATTTTTCAGATCTCTGAAACATCCCGAGAAAACGACTACAAAGCGATCATCACCACAAGAATAACAACAATAAACCTATTTTACGTTAAAAAACAATATATACCAACTTGCTTTCACACTTCCACAGCTAATGAGTTATAAAAATCAGATGTACAAAGTTGTTTAACATTTAAATAAGCATATGAGTAGCAAAGTTTCAATTTGATCCCCGATTTAGCCACATTATCAAAATAAATAGATAAGTGCCAGATGAACTTATAGAAAAGAGGGAAAAGCTCCTTGAATTAATTAAATGAATAAGTCCACCATTAATCATTTTGTATTTTCTGCCTTTTGACGCAATAATACGGCCTGTCCAACAAGGATTTTGGCAGTTTTTAACGATTATTTAAACTATACGATATCTAAATCGAATAAAAAAAATATCTAAAGTAATAAATTATTATATTATGATTGAAAATTATAAAATAATTATGCTTATTATTGGAAAAATACGAAACCCGAACTTTCAACAGGATTTAGTAAATTAAAGTTAACATTGTAGTCTGTATATAAAAAAAAGACGTTTTAACCGGAAATAAGGATTATTTTTGGCCCTAAATCTATACAAAGTAAAACAAGTATAACTTTTTTAATATTATAGTATTCTCAACTAAATTACAGCTGAATATACACTGGACTCATTACTTTATTTCAATTAACAAGTAAACAAAATATACCCGTTATATTTTTTTTAAGGGATTGTCCCCTTAATCCTTAATGTTTACAGGGAGTTTGGCTATTACTTTGGGTTTTTAGCTGGTTTTATAGCATAAAATATGGCCTTTGGCTTGTTTTATGACTATATATATATACATATATATATATATATATATATAAAAATATATATATATATATATATATATATATATATATATATATATATATATATATATATATATATATATATACAGTATGTGTCCCCTGAATACTATATTCTCTAAATCTCGTTATATATTTTATCATTCGAAAAGAACCCTCATATTTATAAAGCAATCGTTAATGAAATGTATGATCTAGTAATAAAATTGTTATATCTACTTGTTTGATAATAAAATTTAATTATTTACGCCAAGTGCTCAAATTATTCTAGAGCCGCAAACAGGCCGTTCTGAATCCGTCGAATTAACTGATTCATTAGATATGGCTTAAGTGGAAGCTGTGATGGCCTTTAGTTTTTCCTAAGTATAGAATATTAGTGTTAGAACGTTGTAGCTTTTGTACCATAAATAGCATCCTTAAGAAAGCACCACAGGTCAAAACAAGTGGAGTTAAGTCTTTTGAACGTGTAGGATCCTCGATGCTTTCTTTTTGTCCTATCACAATGTTTCGCAACATTTCTTCGAGGTACCTTCTGAAGTTTAAGAATTTCTCATGATGTTAAGAAGAGAGGTAAAAGGGAGTTGTAACTAGTGATACTCCATTCGATCACACATAAATAGAAAGATGGTCATACATTTCATACTCGTATGCAATACTTCTAAACAATTAAATTCCCCTAAGTTATGAAAATAACATCCTGAAGTTACGCTTTAAAAGAAAAGAATAAACAAACAGACGCACAAATCAAATCTTTCCCTTCATATGCATAATTTTTAACCAGAACTTCCAGAAACACATTTATATTTACATAAAAATAAATGAATACCATTGAATAAAACCTGGTAAACTAAAAAATATAAGGAAAAAGGAGAGATAAAGAGAAATTTTAAAATACAATGGAATTCAAGCATTTGGTAAGAACTAGATATAAACTAGGTGTTTGACAAGTTAACTGGTGTAGAAGCGCAGAAATGAGAAGTGGCGATTCTTCCTCGAAACCGATAGAGGACAGAGGTTGTAATGTTCTGTAATTTGAAGCCAAATTTCTTTAATCATAACTAATCAGCATCTGGGGTTGAGAACTGAGATTGTTTTCACGTGCCTATCATTAAAAGAGGCATCAAATTCACAAAAGTTTGAATGAGAGTATTCTCTGCACCCCTTTGGAGGATTTAAATGGTAGCTGTTGTTCTCTTTGTGTATTATTTCATAGTCATTGTTACGAAATTGGCCATTGAAATTTCCACAATTCTAATTTTCAAATTTATTTATTTTATTTTATTTTT
The DNA here is from genome assembly GCA_963969495.1 of Ceratothoa steindachneri. Taxonomy (NCBI): domain Eukaryota; kingdom Metazoa; phylum Arthropoda; class Malacostraca; order Isopoda; family Cymothoidae; genus Ceratothoa; species Ceratothoa steindachneri. Next base: position 80,905,756 of record OZ018337.1, read on the forward strand.
CAGTCAAAGTATTCCTAATTTACTAGGTTTCTTGTACGTCCGTAAAATTTTCTGATTTTTTTATTGCTTCCACTTCCGTGATCTTTGATGTCTAAGATATCTTGAATGATTCATTCTAAATTTTCTTCACTGAATTCAAATTTAAAATCCGCTTATGCAATTTTCATCTTGCAATGCAGATTTTTATGTAAATATATAGAAAGAGAAATAATTATTAGAAAGACTTCTCAAATCACTATAGATTTTTAATTAAAAAGATAGAAGCTTATTGTTTATCGCAAAGTTCGAGGTATTAATTATTTAAAAAAACACATCCAGTATGTAGAGTAAATGAAAAAATGGCCCCAATAGATTTGTTGCCTTTGTTGCAAAATTCAGGTGCCTGGATTTAATCGAAGATCACAGCATATGTGAAGTCCTTCTATTACGCCTATTTTGGTATCAAGTTGAGATATTAGGATAAGTATTTTGCATGTCACATATGTTGCGAGCATGTGTCGAATACTTTAAATGATGGAGCAAGGGAAAACAGAAGACATTACGTATTGATATACATATGGATTAGAGATAAAGAAATGAACATATGATGGGTTTCTACTTCTTTACAATGAATTTAAAGTTAAGTAGTTTCATCATAATTTTTGCTTATTTTATAAAACGAGATGAATAATTCGTAATTATCCGAATTTTCTATAAATTCCGCCCATTAAAGGGCCGAAGGTATGAGAGTAATCAAGTTTCAGAAGCGAAGAGCAAAAGAGATTTCCAATTATGAGCTTCACTAAAATTAGGCTAATTCCTCGAAATCATTCGAGATTGGGATTAATTTTCTCCCTTAGGTTTTCCATTTACAAAGTTTGCGACCTCTTGCCAGGTAAGTGGCTGATGCCGGGAAATTTCTGTCACGTATCTTTTTCCGTCTTGACAAAAGTCACAAGATGAATAATAGATGTGGTAATGAAATAAATAAATTGTAAATTTCCAAGTTTCTTTACTCTAGTGCTTAACTAGGGCTATTTCAAGTTGACCTTATTTTATATTTACTATCACAAACGATCGCAGTAATGATGTTCAATTTAAGTATAGTTAGGTATCTTCAGGGCCATAGTGTTTTAAATTGTCTACTTCACTTATTTATTATCATCTACAATTTTACTTCCCCTAAATTAATTAGATTCTTGATGACCGACTTTCCAGGAATGTTTTGTTCTTATCTCAGTTAACAATTTGAAAGTCTTGCAATGATCAATTTTGATATGAAAATTTCGTCCCGAAAAATTATATTTAGCACTCCATCCCTTGATCTCCTCAACATCCATTATTGCAGAATTAATAGCTTTTGGCTAGGTTGGATTCCTTGCCTTTGATAAATATTTTGAGATGCCAAGAACAAACGCCAATTACTTCCGAATAAACTCGCAGCCAAATGTGTCAATATTTGCTTGCCGTGTCTTATTTAATATGGGGTTATTAGAGAGACCTCACGTGTAAGAAAATATAGTGACAAATTCTAGTCACTACAAGAACACAAACACACCGACGGAATATAAAACCACCAAAATACGATTAATTATATATATATATATATATATATATATATATATATATATATATATATATATATATATATATATATATATATATATGGAATAAAATACAAGACAAATTGGTACAGATAATGTAGTGGCATTATTAGACAACCGATCTACTTTAGATCCAGCGTGACATCGTTCGTCCTCGTACTGCGAGCCAGTCGTAAATAACTGGCTTTCAAGTTATCCGTTTATGTTAGACTCGTTTACCTTCATGGAAAACCGTTATGATTATAATAATAACAGTAGTATCTTGGCTAAATACATTCGAAGATGAAGGGAAAACCTCATTTCATCCCCCCAAAAATGAATTTTTCATGATAATTAAAGATATCACTATATTATCTACCTTAAAGATTTAGTGAGCGAACTGTTAAAAACTCATGTACAAAATGTTTAAAGAGTCTATTAGGAAAGAATGATAACTAAGCTTTTTGAGCAGGCGTTCAAAAATAATCATCCTATGTCTTTTTCATTGGTCATTGATTGGTAAAGTCCATTATGAGAGATATAATATTGGAACATCTGAAGTTAACTAATGCTTAACTAATTTAATTCTATTTTCAAAAGATTATCTTAAAGTTTGACTAAGATAAAGATGTGGACGTAGTACATCTCGATATATGTAGAAGTGTCTTAATCACGTTCCTGGTTGCAATACCCTTAGCTTGCATCCATCTACTTGCAGTTTTAGCCACTTTGTTGCAGAACGAAAACCTCTATTTGGGAAGAGCCATTTATGGATTCGAAAATATTCAAACATATATTTGAAAAAAATATTATGAAAATTTAGAATATATTTTCACATTTTTTAACGCATATTTTTCATCCTTTTTATCAAATATCAAAGCTCAGAGACTTAAACTTACATCTTAACGGAAAAAGACCAGACCACCATTTTTGATTCAGAAAAGAGATCCACATTTTTTTCTCCCTGGACCCAGCGCAAGATAATTGAGCGCCGACGATTTAGCGCAAGACAATTGAAAGCCGACAATTGAGCGCCGACAATTTAGCGCAATAAAATTGAGCGCCGGCAATTGAGCGCAAGACAATTGAGCGCAGGATTAATGAGAAAATCCATTGAGAAATAAAGTTTATTCATGTGAATTAAAACTTTGGATTTACATTAGAATAAACAAAAATTGCCTTAAAATATTTATTCAAGTGAATTCAAACTGAAACAGTTTAACTTTACTTTTGTACTCCTATATTATATGAAATTGCACAGTTAACCGAACAAATTTGCTGTTGGGTATCCTAGTTAAAGTTGTACAAGGGCCTTATTTGTTGTCATGTATGTTTTATTTTTCGCATCGTCCTTATGCCCTTTATCTATTCTTTAAATTTGTAAAAGGTGGGGTGGATGTGCCAACAGACATTGGTACTGCTCGAGGCCATCCTTCTACCGAAATATTCGTTCGTGGATGATTAATTAGAACGCGCTCATAGACACTCCAAACGTATGGGGAGGAGAGCATTTCCTCTTCCTCTCCTGAAAGGGACCATCCATGTGTCTTCGAAATAATATACCAAATCCTCCAACTCCTCAGGCATTTGTCTTGCAACAATTCAAATACACAAATTAAGTCGTTTTCAGGCACGAATGCTAAAGCCACGAGCATTTTCGAGTATGTACGTATCTCTTCATTAGTACGATACAGCTGTACCACAGATAGCGCTTGAATTCTTCGCCTAACAGCTTGGTAAAGATTAACAAACTATGGAACACCTCCACATTGCTAAACACAGAAGAAAAAGCGTTATGAAATGTCTTTTTGTAGTCAAACAAAATTGAATTAGGTGAAATGAAGTATTTATGTGCAGATATGCCCTCCATACAACCAAATAATTCGATATATAAAAACTATATACGGGGCCTACATACTATTTTTAGTGTATATTTCTTTCCCTGGTAAAAACTGGGCTTAAAAGTAACAACCAACCCAATCTGAATATAAGTTCTCCCAAATCGTGTAATTTATAAGAACACTTAGAAAAAATACTCAATAGCCAAAACAGACACCATTGAAATAACAGTACGAGTATATACAAAATTAAAGTCAGCTTACCTTTACAACCTCTGAAGAGCTTCTGCTCCAGATCACAGCCAAGCCCGCTTTACTACGAGTCTGATTTGGGCGGGTCTTAAAAGTAACCACCAACTAACTTGTAGTTCGGACGGGATCAGCATTAAGCGCTCAAATCTGCGCTCAAATCTGCGCTCAATTTTCGGCACTCAATGGCATTTCACTCAATTGTCGGTGCACTATGTCAGTCAGTTGGTCGGTCCAAGTATCTTTTGATTGGGGTAATAATAACATTGAAACTATTCGTCCAAGGATAACGGAATTTGAAACCCTTATGTTGTTTTATATTCTCTTTATAAAAATATAATTTCCCAGGTTCTCCCAAGATTAGCCTGAGAATTATGTTTTTTGTGCTATAACATCATAACTATTGTGCCGATTCTAACGAAATTTGAAATCTTGATCTTCTTTTACATTTTCTTTCTAATCATATAATTGGCAAAGTCCTCCCAGAGTTAGCCGTGGAATTATTTGACAACAGGTTCATAACTATTCGGACGATTCTAAACAAATTTTAAAACCTTATGTTGTTTTACATTCTCTTTCAAATCATATAATTATTTGGCAAACCTCATAACTATTCGGCAGATTCTCTTTCAAATGATATAATTGCAAAGGCTATCATAATGTTAGTCCGGGGATTATTGAAAGATTTGAAGGTCGTAAGATAAAAGTCAAAATAAGTAAAAGCACCAACTTTTGTTCAACAGACCTTGTTCCACATTGTTGCTTATTTCCGAATCCTAAAGGCCAGAAAAAACTCTTTAATTACTTATTTTTCAATACTAAAAAAATCCTCATAATTCATTTTCCTGAATATAAATTTGATCTATTGGTTTTTAGAGGACAGTAGCTCTTTCCTCCGGACAAAGATTTAAATTAAAAATCTACTTTAAAAAAAACTTCGATAAAACTTTAAACTATACGAAAAAATGTAAGAAAGGAACAGCTTTGACTAAATATAAATTTTTTGAACTTCACCATTTTTAATTCTTATTTTTCAAATTAACCATTTTTTTAAAACCCGAAAGAAATTCTTAGAAATAATAATGATTTAAAAATTAGAATATACCAACAGTAGATGAAAAAGGTGATCCAAAATGCCCATTTTCTTTCAAACTATACAAAATAATCACGTTCATAATATATACTGTTATAAATGAACTGGTTCGTTATTAACCCAGAGTTACCTTTACATCTATAGAGAAGGATATATTATAAATTAGATAGAAAATGATTATAGAATGAAATTAACGATAAAATATACAGTTACGATTAGTCAACGAGTATAAAGAAGATAAAACTATTAAGCATTTCTATAGTATGTTTAAAGGAGGTTCATTTCTACCAATAGCTAAAGTTGTAGAAGTAATGACTTATCTCAAAAATGGCTGCTCTCCATCATGAAACTTATCATTTGGGGTAACAAAGGCCGTACACCTCTAATTCCCCTTCATTTCCGCCATTATTATGGAATTAATATGAAGCTATGTACAATTAGAGATTAATCTCACCCAAATAAACTCTGCAGAGTTTGAAACAATAGATTTAAAAGTTTGGTTGGTTACACATCAGTACAATATGAGTTGGAATAGAAAGATGTGTTAAAAGTTGAAGTGTTTCTTCAAAATGATGCAGAAGATGAACTACAGCAAAATGAGCAAAAACATAAACTGAAAAATCGTTTACAAAATCTAGGCTTGGAGTTTAGTGATGTGAGAAAGATGCTTCAGGAATTCCTTAAAGGGATAAATAAAAACGTATGAATCTTTTATACATAGGTAGGTATTATTTTTTCTTTCAAATATTTTTATAAAATAATACTTTTGCTTATTCATCGCCTTTAATAAAGTTATTTTTACTTCATATATTTTAGCTAACAGTGTTTACTTTGAAAGATCATGCATATGAATTATATGTGAAATAGAACAAAGAAATGACTATTCTCTGACGTCTAGTATCTGGATAGATGGAGTCACCTTTATAACTACGATTCAATTTGTATAAACCTAACCAACTAAAACTTTGGTATATGGGATGCGCATCGCATTTGGTAACCTGTTGAGACCAACGGTATCATAAAGCACAAAAACAAGTATTACGTAAGTTCAAGCACGCATGAAAATAATAAGGGTTTGATCCATTTTTTCAATAATGGGGAGGGGGGTTGCTTTTTATAGTGTGGAGATGTGTCTGAGTTTTTCTTGTCCGAGCTTTTGTTTGGCAGAGCGATTTTTTTCGATCCTTCCTTTGAACCTTCCCTATCAAACCATTGGGCACAGAAACATGTATGTTCCTCAATTTTTCTGGCATTGAAATATTTTTGCTAAAACCTTTGATATGATATGGAATTAAATAAGTTACAGGGCTCAATATACATAAAATGAGACCTCTGTTTTATTGTCTAGGGTTTATACTACCGAAAGTATCTCCTGAATAGAGAACTTATGAGAAAATAGACCATTTTTCTGGAGATAAAGACTCATTTTGATCAGATCTTCTCTTTGTGCTCATATTTTATCGTCGAATAAAAAAATGGATTACAAATTCATAAATCTGTGTTGTTTCGGAGTATAGAATTGAAATTTCATCAATACTTTAAATGTTGGTTTGATTAATCTTGGCGTTATTGATATCCTTTCCGTTTTAAGGGTTGTATTTATAAGGAATCTTAAAAGATAATTAGATGGATGAATAATTATGATTAATCTACTTTGTGCTTCGTATCTAACTCGATTAAAATCTTTAACACATTCATTTTCTTTGCTCTTTTTTCCTTTTTCTGAACTTCACTGGTACCAATAATGTCCACGTAATCATCTAAGTTCTTTTTCTAACACTTATTATTAACGGGGTATTATCACCCTATATCCTGCCTAAATGTCCCGTTGGGCCAGGGTTAGTTCTCAGCCCCTAATGGGAGCCATAATCCTAATCTGGATTTGATCAGGCATCGTATGGGTCAAAGAGGTCACGGCAATAACCCACGACGAACTGTGCGAGATTTTATCAACGGTTTAAAAGAGACTTCTCTTAAAACTAGGAACTCTTTTACACCAAGAATCTCTTTGCTACCTTCAGGTGTACGTGTTGACCCCAGGAGGTAGGAATGACAAGTTTGTTATTGTGGTCTTTGTTACCAATTACTTCGTCATTGCTATCTATCTAAATTTTATATATTATCCTCTTTTGCTTTGTTTTCCTATCTTAATATAAAATTTATCGCTTACAGTAGTTTTCCTATTATTCTTAATTTCAAAAAACAGAAAATTCAAATAGATTACAAGGGGAAAATTCATACGTAAAGATGATTACTTCAAGGGAGGTTCACTAGATAAAATAGTTAGGCAGATTTACAAAATTTTGGTCACCAAAATCCCTAATTCAGATCCATAAGGAGGAACAATTTTCGAATTAACCTCTTAATAAATTAATTCCATAGGCTATTTTTTAAGAAGGAAATGCTCTTTTTGTTACTCGTCTCTACTATCTCCTTCATTCCCTACGTTACAATGGCGAATTTAACCATAAATCCGCGATCCTTAAGCACAGCTTTACAACTTACTATTTTCACAGTATCAAATACATATGAAATACGGAGGTGCATCGCGAGGGATTTTTGGCACTTCAAAATGAATTATGGTGTCCTTAAGGCTAAGTCACTCATGAGGTCAGTTATAGGTTTGCGAATAACGCAGTCTAGAAATGGTTAGGACTCGTTAGCCGAATTTTGGGGACTCAAGAGCAAATGTATTTAAATTAACTATTATTTCTCTTTTCCTTTTACCTGCGGCGAAGCGCCATGTTTAGCCGTAGCACTTTTTTTCAAAGGTATAAATTACAATTGTACTCATTTAGAGCCATAAAATGACCCATATGACCATGGGACATATGGTTATTCACTCTGGAGATTTAAAATCTGCCATCGGATTTGGCGCTGGGTGGTGCCATCTAGTGGCAGAAGCCTCATTTAGCAATTCAAAGGCACTTGTAAGTGATTTGAAACCATGGGAAACCATCACTGCAATAACCATTTATCATCTTATCATAAAACGCCAAAGGTCATTGGAGTGACTTCTTCTCTTGTTGGCTAGTATTTAGTCTTTATTTCTATAAGGAAGAAAGGGAAGATATGGTGTGGCATAGTTAGATTGTCTGCCTCAGCAGAAACTTAGCGAAATCGCACATCTCCCGGTTCCCTTTGTCTATCATGTAATAGTTCATCAAGGGTGGCATTGGTCAACATTCCTTGTCAGATTAATACCCTTAGACCTTCAGAGGATCTGCACCTATATACAAATCTTAGACGCATTTTGACTTCCTCTTCCTCGCTTTCTTTACTGCTTTCTACTTAAAAGTTCTTCGCAAACATGTGCACATTGGTTTAAGCTTTATTTAATTAAAAAGGTATAGGCTACGAACTACTTGAAGTGTTAATGCTATTCAACTCATACTCTCGTCTCTTGAAGTGGAAATTTCTCTTGCTGCCTCACCTTTTCGCATCATGACGTTTCCTCTCGTCGTTTCCGTAATCTTTTGCCGAGACTCAAATATTTAAATAAAAATGTTGCTCCTCTGAAATTGGTTTGAAGAATTGGTTTCAATACCTGAAGTTGTATTTATCGGCTTTACACATATGTGTATTTATTAGAATCCCCAAAGGATTCCCTCTTTTCTCATTGTTTTCATACATGTTTTGTCTCTTTGCCTAAAACCCAGACCCTTATTTTAACCTCCAATTCTCAAACACTTGCTCGCCATCTAAATATATTGAATTTCGTGATTAATCCCTCCTAGTTTTAAAGATCTAGTCTAGTCTTCAGACGTTTGAACACCTTACTCTCTGAGTTTCCTTAGCGCCTTGCACAGACTCACTGTCCCCTCGCAAATACGCTTTAAATATATACTTAGATTTCAAATGTTTTCGTACTTTGCAGCTTTTCAGTGGCTTAAAATGTCTGTGAGTAACGAATTCTCATGTAGTTTCATAAGCTAGGTTATGTAATCTGCGAGCTACCTTAGGATAAAGGAAAATATATTTAGCTGGATTCTGTATCCCGTCGTAAATAGCTTCAATAAGCCTCGAAATGGCGAACACTAATAACAACTTTTCTTCTTGAATAATAATGATAACTATTTCTGTACTGTCAATTTCACAAAAGTACATATATACAAATAGTCATTCCATCTACTCCTAATACAACAAAATTCAACAAATCAGGATTAAGATACATTTAATCGTCATACTTATGTTCATTTCTGGAATAACAGTCCTAAACGTTAACAAATTGACCAATCCGCTTTGCAAATAAACACGGCTGAAATCCATTTTCAGAATGACTGCCGAAATTTCGTGTTATGATTATTTCTCTCGTACATTGTTGTATTTACAAAAGTAGGTAAGGTCAAGCGTAAACAGATAAACGTTCCACAAAGATTTTGGTGAAGCGTTTATATTTTTCATACGAATGTTTACTTGGTTCGCCCCCTAGAGGCTTTCCCAATTCAGTGTTGGAGCTGGAGAATTTCTGGAAGTAATAATAATAAGTATTTATAATGCGCCCTTCAGGGCTGTATAATAATAGAATAGTAATTTAGCCGACTGGGTAATAATTTAATGGAGATATGAAATAGAGGAAGAATAACAGCTGAAATCTTTTTCATTTGAAATAGTCAAAATCACACGGAATAAATAGAAAGAAATAAACATATATGAAATGGGCAAATTGACGGTTAAATTGATGGGTTAAATTGATGAGTTGAGTATTAGATCGAGTATTAATAACGGAGATAATTTAACTCGAACTAGTACATTAATTGTACATATTAACAATCGCATCGTTTTGTTATTCGGTAAGTGAAATGTATCTCATGGGTCTCTGAGGGAACAGTAAAAGTTAAAATCATGATTGCCTTTTTAAACTTGACCACAAAGTCTCATATTTTGCTCTCGTTTGAGGTATTGCATCATTTTTTATATGCTGCAAAAAGAATTATACATGGATTTAATATTTTATCAATGTCCTGATATAACTGCTAAGCATTAATCGACATCCGATCTCGAATTGTAATGAGAAATGTTGGAATCCATGTTTTCTTATGATGACTCGCTTCCTCTCCCATACCACGATTATTAAGTTACATACCTCATGGGGTCTTTTTGTACAAACTACGTAGTTTGAAAGATAGATAGGGCTGGACTGTTCATAAATTTAAGTTAAATGAACTCATATATCATCATAAGTTGGGCAAATTTGTTGACATTACTAAAGTATATTCGTCGAAACTTAAGATACATGAATAAAGTCACGTATGTTTATTAGAGCTTTCTTCATATTGTTTGAAATAAATATAATGGCATTTGCGAAGTGCCAAGATATAAAATAAAGTGTCTTCCGGATTCAAAGTTTGCCTGAACGGCGCCCGCTGTGCCAGTACGGATATTTAGGCATGGTCCTTCCCGGCTTTGAAGGAGGTCAGTGCGAAGAAAAGAGTGATTTCCATCAGGAGGGAGACAGGTCAATGGAGCAGCTGATGATTAATTGAACGACGACTTGTTTTTATTGCATTATTTAGTGATAATAAAAATAAATGACGTGTTATGGGCTAAAAGATTATCGTAATAGTTTTAGTGAGTTGGAAAATGATTCATTGCCATTCTGAAGCCTGGTACTTTACGAAACTGGTAATTGTATCCCTTATACTGGTCAATTCAATAATTCCTTAAAGTTACATTGGAGGAAATTCATGTTGATTTATTGTTCTCTTTGCTCTCTTATTTTGTCGGACGCGAAATAAATCTCTTCCAACTTCATAACCAGGTATTGCTTAGGGCATATGATTTAATTTCATCATGATTTTAAAGGCAAGTTTCATGAATCTTGGCGTTATTGCTTAAGTTGTGTTTATAAGTGTAATAGTTTAAGATTCTTAAGGAATACATGATGTATAAGCAATCATAACTCTCCCTCTTTTACTTAGTTTCTAACTCTATTAAAATTTATCCATCTTTGATTATATGCTCTTTTCACCTTTCCTTTAGCTTCACTAGTACCAATATTGTTACACTTGATTATCTTACTACGTTATGCTTACTGTTATTTGAACCTACTCAAAGTTCCAATTTGGGTAGAATACGTTGTTCCAATGCAATGTGGGCCAGAATCTTCGTCTATATGTCATTATTTGAAGAAATGCTAATAGAGTTCAGGGCTACAACCAAAAACAAGCACCGAGATATCTTCTATGATTTAAGAGAGGCTTCTATCAATGCTAATATTCACGGGTAAGAGGTACCTTTTAGCCACAAACAGCTGCATGTGTAGCAGGAATGAAGAAACTTCATAATCACCTGAAATTCTAAATCAAACAAATAATAACAATTTTAATTTTGACTTTGTGAATATTTTGCTTCGCCTTGTTTCGTGCATTTCAAAAATCTCATTTTTCCTCTGAGAGAATAAAAATTTAATATATTCATCAAAGGGATGAGAATAAATTTTAATTTTGGCCGTCAAGTAGTCCGGAGACAAAAAAACGGGCATATAGAGGCCGGAAATCACATATTTGACTTTCTTTAATGTTAGAAACCTTTCCAGGCTGTTCAGCTAAATATATTAAATTTATCCCAACACAAATCCATATGGATAAGGATAAATCTGAATACTAAAGGAGGACTATGGGGATTCAAATTAGTTTATTTTCAACTTGCGATTCAAGTTGCCACGGTTGTGGAAGTATGTCAGGCATCGCTTTGACACCAGGATGTAGAAATGAAAAGGGCTGTATCGTGCTTTCTTATAATTTAACTAGTCTTTGCTCTCTTATTTTTATAAATTATCCTCGTTTACTTTATAATTTATCTTCGTGTAAAATATCGTTGTTTACAATAGTTTTCCTTATATTATGAATAAAATGCAGAAAAAAGTTAAATATATTATAAAGGGAAAATTCAAAAACTTTGGGCTCCCAAAATCCCCACTTGGGATCGATGCTGCCGAAGAGAATAAGACTTACCTCTCAATTAATGAATTCCAAACCCTTTTCCCTGAATTAGTGACATAATTTTCTCTTGCTCAATTTCTTTATTAGTATATTCTAAGAAATTTTATCTCATCTATTGAAAAGAAGATAAAAATCACATAAAACGTCCCTGCGGATGAATATTTTGATAGGGTATGTTATTTTTCACAATAAAGTGTAAAAATCTTTGTTTATATATTTAACCATAATTTTTTCTTACTCATGCTGGATTATTATGTAGCCATAAGTGAGATTTTAACAAGAATTAAACAACGCTATAAACCTAAAGCTAGTGACAGGACTTAAATATTTAATCCATAAATAATTGTTGTTCATAAGAATGATAATGTTATTCAGTGAAGAAAAATTGATTTGTTGCAAGAATTGGAGAAGAACTTGATGAAAAAATATTTTTTTTAGGGAATCAAGAATCAAACCTTCTCAGTTTAAGTGGTAGGATTGAAAGGTATATTAAGTGGCAGAAAAGCAAATCAGGACAAAAGAAATTGAGCCATCTTGGTTTGGCTCATATTCAAATTACCTTCCCTGGAAGACAAAGTAAAGACAAATAGCCAATTTTGTTTAAACAATAAAAAGTGTATTACTAATTTGTAACTGAACTAATAAAGCTCAGAAATGTATACAAAATAGTAAAGAAACTAATGAAAATCTTTAAAATATTCTAACTATAGCTTATTCTCTTCAAGGTATGCGAACTCTACGTAATTCTCCGTAAAATTTGTTAAAGACTGATGCAACCCTCGTACAAGATAGAGGAAAACCAAAGGTAAATTCCTTACTAACATGCGACTGGATTTTATAGAGTCCCATTTCTTCCCAGTCAATTTTAACTATACTCATTAATTGCCAAGCTAAGGAGAGACCCAGCCGCCACTTTATACCTCTAAGTCTTAAAGGGATGGTTTCGTATGTTTATTTTCATTTAATATGTAATTTGGAATTTGGAATTTAATCTGCGAGATTAATTATCAGTTTTCATGCTTCGTCTTACTCAGTTTTAAGGGATTTTTAATTAGATTTATGTTATATTCTTTCACCTTATCACTTAAATTTCTTATTTCCATCTGCAGTTAATGCATCTTCGATGTTTTGTCTTTTTTACACTTAAAACGCCTAGTATTTATTAGAACTTTACTTGAATTAAGTACTTTTCATATTTTACAAGTGTAATCAATTGCTTTATCTTCTGCCAAAATCGATTAAACGGTTGAAATCACATAATAATAATAAACTGTAGTGGTAACTGCACACTCATTTGGGTGTTTCTCTTGTTGAGAAATAATGGGTTTCCATTACACAAATTTTTAAAATGATAATTTCTTCTGATATTTAACTTTGAATGGCCACTAATATTAGTTCAAATGGATAGAGTCGGTGCTTCTGTTTCGAAGAAAAAAAAGTTTGTCTCTTGGATTTCTTGGAATATGAATGAATGAAAGTCAAATTACTAATAAATTGTATATAAATGAAAGCGTTTATGTGAATACATAAGTGAACAAATATTTCGCTTACTGGAATAAAAGAAGTTTGCTTATAATGATGAAAAGCAAATTAACATTCATGACATGTTATTTATCTTCGAGGTTGAAATCTAAATTTGAGGTAAGAGAAAAGAAACACTATTTTTATGTAGTTTTGTGAAACGAATTGAGAGGGTGAAGTGTATCAATAGAAATGTAAGCAGACCATAATACAACACTAAAACCGTTATCTAGGGCGTTCGATGTGGAAGAGAAAAGAAGTAAGAAAGTAATGGTCAAAAATGAAGGTTTTCTTCCCCTTTGTTTGAGAATTCAGCGAAATAACAAATCTCGCCGTCACTTTGGGTATTCCGAGGTTTTGCCAAAAGAGGTCAAAAAATAACTCTTTACAAAACAGTCCAAACTTAGACAGATAATAGTGGGGAAATTGGCAATGAATGGTAAACAGAGCATTTAGGCTACAGTACTTAAGGCAATTGCGTGGACCAAAGAGAAATCTCATGTGACGTGGAGTTTATGGATCAATAAAAATGGAAAGGTAGGGAAAATATAGAAAAAAAGGTCATTTAGGAGGAAACTACTATTTCCATTCAAAGTAACAAAATGAGAATTTGGAGCTTTTATTTGTAAAACTGTTTCGTATTTGGTCAGATTTTGAAAGCTAAGAGAGAATTTCTTTTCGGAATTCCTTCTCCTCCTTCGTATTAAAATATCACAAAGACCTGAAACATTCACTAAAGATTAACTACCAAACACATTAAAGATTATTATTTTTTTAGGGAGGGGGGCAATATCATGGGGGCTAAGTATGGTGAGATAAAAGTTGCTTTCTTTACCATTTCTATTATTTAATTTTATCAGAACAAGCAAAATTGATTGCTCATTTGTGGTGAAACGTTGGAAAACCTTCGCATGACTGTCTATAACCAGATGAAATTGGATCATGTACTTACGGGTGTATTTTACGCAATGAAATTGCAGGTATGTGGGAGTAATGGACTCATACCTCTCACAAACGCTTTTTTGTTGAATGGAAAGCATCAAGCATCACTCAAGCCAAATTCATTGTTCTTCTTTAGGATAATCAGTGACTACAGTTCGCTTGTGTAGTGTAAAATGAGATCCAAACTTATGATAGAAAACCTCTACCTTACCCTCCCTATTTTAAGAATAATAAAACCTTTTGATTAGAATATCATCAATATAATAATTTCCTGTTAAATAGAACGCTTCCCTCTACAAATTATTGCTGAAAATAAGGTTTGTTATTTTGTAATAAAATCTAAGGAGTTTTGTGCACAAGTTTCTTCGTAACCTTTATTATCTCCCTTAGAGATAACTTCGCACCTTATGGAACTTCTTATTTACGCTTTCCTCAGGTTAATTTCTAAAGACTATATAAATAGATTTCAGTTACGCGAATAATATCTTTTAGTAGAACCCGCATTAAAGTTAGCAGTGAACTATTTTATTTTAAATGGAGGTAACGAGGTATAGTTTATAGAATTGTTGCTGTTTCTTCATGTATTATTAGCGGATGAGTTTAAAATATTTCTCAGTTTTTACATATTTAATCAATATTTCAGAATATTTGCAGCTCGTGACTCTTTGGAAAAATTACCTTCCAATTTTTCTAGGTAAATTTAATCATTCTCTGCCACTACTTTGTGTTTTACTCTTTCTAATTTTGAAAAAAAAATGCCACAAAATTATTGAATAAAATATGAGACATTATGATTTAGGAACACACCTCTCTCTAATGTGCAGCCTACTAGAACCTGGGTTGACTAGTTAGGCTATCACTACTCTAGTTAAAAGTTCCAAAATGTTTGTTAGGGCCAAGGTTTGTTATTTATTTCCAGTATTAGGCAAGCCTGGGTCTAGTTAATGGCCTAATAAGGCCAGCATAGCAATTATTTGTTGCAAGGTAAGTGAAGATTTGTTATTCACTCAAAATGCTTCTTACCTATTTTAACTATTGGTTACATTCTTATCAAAGCAGTAAAATGAGAAAGGATTGTAGAAAATAATGTAGATATATAATTGATTAAATGTTCATAGGTTTATTTTCTATTTTACAAAGCGAAACGATCTTTTTCGAGGGAATAAATTAATGGAAAATTCACTTAGTTCTGTCTTTTTGCGTCATCTTTATTATTACTATGTTGAGAGAGAAATATTTCGATTTCAAGTAGTTATTTTATTTCAAATTAAAGCTTAATTTAATAAGTATAATTGCCGAATTGACAAACTGAAAAAATATCGAACATTTTAAAAACAAATGTGTCTTCAATGTCACACTTTTCTTTCGTGTACGCTTTAATCTTTTATAAATAGAAAGTGTAAAATATCCTCTCTCATATTACCAAGATTCTAGCGGGTTTGATTGCATCTCTGCATTGTTGCAACAGATTTTTGAAATATTTCAGCGTGTTGCACACGTCACCTAAAGTTTCGCTGCAACAAACAAGATAGTAATTCAATAAAGGGCTTTAATTAGTTTCTAGCAATATTTATGGAATCAGCGTCAATAATTTAGAAAGAAAAGATGAATAGATATTCTGATAAACAATATCTTTTGAAATAATTATGACTTATTATGACTAATTTGAGCAGGAAATAAAAATATCACAGTAAACAAAGCGAAGTTTTGCTGAAAAAAATTTGATATATTAATATGAGAGAAGAGCCATGTCATTAGATGGTAATCTACAAGTACATATTCGATTATTTTCAAATTTCCTATCTTCTTATTTTTTGATGTTTAGTATAAAGCCTCTTAAAGGTAATTAGAATTCATAGTTTTATTGGCATTTGCTATACTCTTTCACACACAATTAGATTGGCTATTTTGATCCCATTACTACGTTTTGAAATACAAACTAACGCTTTACTTAGGGAGTTCCCATATTTATCATTTATTCTTTTCTACTTTTCCGAATTAGAAATTAATTGAAGGAAATAATCGTAAAAAATGAAGAAACTGAAGTGGAATGGGTAACAAAGGAAAGCGTAAAGTACGCACGTTATTGCTTTCGTTTTGTTGATGTTGCAGCGATTCAAATTTCCGGTGCTTTTAAACACTTTAGATGAAAATAGACGCCCAAATTTTCATCGTTTAGCCGGTCGTACTTTAATTGGGAACAATTTTTGCTAAAAGGTTCAAGAGTTCATGGCTGGTGCTTAGGGACATTAAAATGAGGTAATGAATCATTTGGCCTTATATATATTCTGTTCAATTAAAAGAAGTATTTATAAAATGTTTTTGGTTTTAAGCAACAGAATATAGATGTTTTAGATATAAGTATTCATAAACAAGTTATCCGCTAAGCATTTTGAGATGATCAAATGCCATAAAATGAAATTTTAAGATTTATAAGAAACATACTCTACCCCATTTAATTGTGAACGTTGATTGAGTGACCACATTTCCGAGTTAATCCAGACTTAATCTTGATATTTTCCATTGCCTTTGAATACGTTATCCAAGAGAGCTTTTTTATAGCAGATTAACTCAAGTAAAGGACACGAATTTTTAAGATTATAACTAAGGAGTAGCGTCTTTGTAGCTTCCTACAAAATTTAAATAAATAAATACGCGTACTTAGGAATAAAGCAAGAAACATGCTATATGGCAAGTTATCTGCATCTTAGATCGTGAAATTTAGTTATGGGCGATGAATATGCCATCTCTTCCTGGTGTTGGTTTTCAAATAAATTTTGTATGTAAGCAAAGGTTTTATCTGATTCCTTCCTAAGTCATAGGATGCAAATATCTCCTTGATTTGGCCATTTGTAGAAAGGAGAAGAAAAGATCGCCGGAAATAGGCTTTGCTAGCTTAATTTTCGCTCATCTTGAGTTTCTTCACAAATCGCTCATTTTCACGAGTTATACCATCAATGGTGAAAAATTTTGTTTGTGTTCAATTTCGTTGCCTATTATTCACTCGTTGGTGAAATTCGCGCTGTTGAGTAAAAGAGCAAATAAAGCTGCTCGCAGATCGGAGTGGGAAACTAGGAACAAACTGAGGTATGAGAGTAAATGGCACATCAAGACGAATATAGATCAGTGTGTAGTGTTGGCAATTAACAAGAGAATGTTAGAGGGAAAGAGTTATGAATTTGCGAATGAAGCTAATGGTTGTGATCTAAGATAAAAAAATCAGGGAGTCAACTCATGATGCTTAAATCATAAGATTAACAATGGTAAACTTGGAACAGCTTTGCAAGGTTCCAAAGAATGTCGCTCCAGGAGGAAAAGCCAATTTTACCGGGTGGTAGCTAGTGCCTCGCTACTCTAGCAGTGAGTTCCTGTTTAAGTTGCTCCAAAAGGTTTATAATGGGTATCCAATGGGTAGAAAACCAAGAGCCTGCTGGATCACAGACACAAAGAAAAGTGATGATGAGGTAAGAGTAACTGAATATTTCATTAAAAATAGAAGCAGCCAATGTGGTGCCCCACAAAAGAGTGTTGAGATAATATGGAGATAAAATAGATCATATTTGGGGACTGGATACGAAGATATGTTGAGATTTAGAGAAGAAGTTGAGATGAAATTTAATTCTAAAATAGCAGGAAAAAATAGGAAGAAATGCAGGATGGTAAAGATATGAAAAAGAGTAAAAGAAAATAACTGCAGCGTAAGCCTAGAGGTAGATTGTGTACGTACTAATATTCAAAGGCATAATTATAAGAGAAAAGAACAAGATGAATTTAAAAATTGGAATAGAGAGCAAGAATAATGAGGAGGAAAATATAATAAAAGAAGAAGGATATCCTTAGAAAAATATAGTGAGGAGTAAGGGGGATTAGGAAAGTAAAAGGCCGCTTTATTCATTTAGACAATCACAGTAAGTCATACCCTAATACATTCCTTCATACTTCTTCTACACAAGATTCAAATTTGTACACAGTCAAATAGCCTCTAATACAATATTTCTGAAATGATACACATTGAAAATCCTCACCTCTCCTGGAACCTCCCTTTCTTGAAGATTATCGGAGAGATTTGTATCTTTGAGAGGCTTAAAAGAGAACATCGCTGAGGATAATTCTAGCTGTGAATTGAATTCTCTCGATCAATAAATGCTTTCTAGCAAAGAATCAGCAACGGTTTCCTTTAAAAGCAAAATATATTAGTGAAGGCTATTTGTGAACTTATTCAATACAGCCCACGCCACGCTCCTCCCTTTCACGTCAATAATACACTGGTAATGAAGTTATGCTGTTAATTGCCTCAACTCATTATGAAATTTACTTAAACAGCTATATTTGTAGATGGTGGTTGAAGCAAGTTTAGGGATCAACCTGTTTCGGATCTTACTACGAAAACCATCAAATTCGGAATGAAAAGCAGAGCTTTGAAGGACTCCGAACACCTAATCTTTAGGGTACGCACAGGATGCCAATGGGGTTACACTTGCCTACTATAATAATTGTTACTCCTAATTCACCTACTGCATTCATTATAACAGGACAGTGTCAATACGAGATAAAGGAGGATTACAGACAGAAACAGATTTATAAATTGCCTATGGTTGGAGAGTATGCATGAACCCCATAATGATGCCTGGAATGCAGTGGCGAGGATCGCCAGTGAGGAAATGGGTGATTGTGGCGGATTTCATTCAACGTTAATAATAAAGTGTCCAATTAAAACGTAATTAATGGAATGTAAAAGAGAGAATGATAGAGGTCGGAAACCAAAAAAACATATAAGCTAAACACATCTAAACACACAACTACATTATATGATTTCAATCATGGTATGGGGATAAATGATCTCCTCATTTAGGCAATGTTTACTAATTATCTAGCAAATGTTGCTAAGTTAAGAATGCAACTGATTCAAAAAGCGGTGATATGAAAAAGCCACTGGGTTTCTTTGTTAAGCTGACCCTAAACTTCTTACTAAAAATTAGTCAATTAAAACCGAATTAGAGGAAGGAGCGAATGACCAAGCAATAACAGAGGAAACAAGAAAACAAAAAGAATCAAAGAAAGTTTATGGTAACCAACCCTGGCAAATGAATGAAGGGAAGAAACAAAATGTTCAGATGACGATCAGAATGAATCCAAAGGACAAACATTAAAAGGAAAAACAAGAAAATCGGGAGGAGATGGAAATAAAATAATCCACACAGAATATAAAATTGCATTTGCAGAAGTTAAAGACATAAACTATATACAAAGAGAAACTAAAATAAAAAAAGAGAAAGTAAACATAGAGATCAAGAAAAAGATAATCATCGGCACTCATATTGGTAATTAACAATAGAAACCGAAATAATGCGAGTAACATAGGCAACCCAAGGAACCAAACTGCATAATAAGAACTGGATAATATTATATCTAAAATGGAAAAAGAAATTAAACCTCAACATATCAAAAGAGGATATTCAATTAATTGTAAAGAAAAGTTATCGAAGAGTGAGAAGTGAACTAAGAATAAGCGAAAAATAATTATAAAGACAATAAAGAAAGCGAATTACATTAAAATACAACAGATTCAGAAGAAAAACCGAACAATAAATCAAAAGGAGAAATCAGATTTATGTAATTGAATGTAAGAGAAATATATACTCAAGAGATAGAAATAAATATAGACACCAAATGTCATTTAAATATAACTCAGGGTGATTAACCAGATCTCTTGTCACTTCGAAAGTTGTCGCCAATCTAACCTTTTCATCTCACTTCACCACTACGATTATCTGTTCATACTACACTTTTCCCATTATATTTACTTCACCATTAATACATTACGGGTGAGTTCAATCCAAGTCGGCTGGTAACTTTTCCCGTTAAAAGAGGCAAGGTTCCGCGAATTCTCCACAGGTGACACTCTCAGAAATGCTGATAGAGCACGTTTTTGGGGTGATAGGCAAACATTCCCTGCATACAATTTGACCTAAACCAGATTGCTCTAGTCTCAGTATCTCTCACTGACTTAGATAACCAATGGAGCTGCTTCACTATTGATGGCAATGTCGAACTCCTAGCAGTGGTCAATGAGTGTGTTGGAAAAATACTCATCACTGTCCTGCTTGAGCTCCTTTACCCATATACTGATCTTATATTGATATTTCCCTCTGGTTATTATTTTGGGCTCTTGTTGCAAGGGACTTGGACCATCATGGGGTAATGATTCTTGTTTGAGGTAGACCAATTTGTAAGGAAAATGTTACCAATTTTGATGTCGACTTGCAGTGCACTGCATGTTGAACCCTAGATAGCTCCTAGCATTGTGTTTGCCAGGTGAATAGGAGTAATGTGATGAAACACTACCAAGATATTTCTTCGGCCTTTTCTTGTTCAAATTACAGATGTTTAGAGATTTACAATATGCTCTACTTTTTGCTTATATTTATCTCTCTTCAGGATTTATTAAGAGACTGCCTCAGTGAAGTTGAATGATGTTTAATCAAAGAATACTACAAATTATAAGGAGAAGAATGTGTGATAATTTAGTAGCAAATGTGTTTATCTCTCATCCACACTTCCATAAATCAACCTTTGTAGAGATCGATGAATTAGAAGAAATTTCTATAATAAATTGCCTCTTAACTCAAAGTAAATCGCGTGCATTAAATATAAGAAATAAATTTACCATAAGGTGCAAATGAAACAGACTTTATTTAAATAAAACTAATGTTAAATACTAAACCAAATCGTTTTTACTTAGGCAGTTTTCGATCTCACAGGATTCCACTTATATTTATTAGTATATTTTCTTAATTAGTCCTTTTATGCCTTAATTTAAAGAGAGGATCGAATGCAGAAATAGATAATTAGAAATACCGATTTCCAGCTCTATTCTTCTGGAGTATTTTCGTTGTCCTTCCTTTCCCTCTGCATCCTTTTGAATGCCAAATGGAGCAGCGTCTAAATCCTTTGTGAATACAGTGGAAGAATAGTTATCTGCCTTCCAAGGGTTGAAGGGACAGCGCGAAGGGCAATAATTTTAAATTTTAAAATATGCACAACGTCAAAAATAAAAATGTGGTATAACATTAAATGATTGATAACGCAATTGTAATATAAGCTATTTAGAATATTTTATCTTAACACTCATAATAGAGTCATTGCATCGACCAGCTGTACTTGTATTAAAAATAATCTGTGTATACTCAAGGCTTAGCTTAATAATCACCAAAAATAGCTATCTGTAAACCTCATGAATTTAGATGAATATCTTTCCTTATCTCAGGGTTTGATATATTGCTACTCTTTCAAACTTTTCCCTCAGACCCAGATGTTTTCCTATACAAAATTAGAAATAAAAGGAATGTCTGCTAAAAACATCAGGAAATTCATCGAAATTCAACAAAATGTTTGTTTCATTTTTGGATTTATCGGCAGAAAAAATGAGCGTAACAAATATGCTTATAGAAAATTAATGAGACAAATTTTATTCTTCACTGAAAACGGTTTTGAAGATCGGCATTAGGAGTAGGTTTAAATAAGTATTAACCAACCCTCTTATGGGACTCTATTACACCAATTTGGGGTATGGGGATATGAGTTACTAGTTTAAAAGAACATTACTCAATCAGTATCTTCCCGGACAGAAAAGACTGGACATGGTGTGATAAGAACACCTAAAGTGAAATTTTTGGTAGATGTGCTATGTGGATGGTGATGGTTGTGGCTCCATCTCCCATCAGATAGATAAGTATCAGCTTCTGTGTCGATAGACAGCTATCTCTTTACGCTCCTGCGTCAGATATCGCTGGCATCGATCTGCTGCCTCGACAATGAAATTTCGAAGCAATTAAAGAGAAAAAAGAAATTGCTAAAGCCAAAATTAATTTAAAACTCATTTGATATTTACTCAGAGTGAAAATGAAAGTGCAATATTCTTTGCACTCAGAGAAATATATACTTTAGAATTACTATTGAAATTTCTTGATAAGTCAAATAAGAAGCGTTACCAAAATTCCATAATATCCAAAATATTTCCAGATGAACTGATTATAGATTTTTGATAGCTTAGGTACATGGTTTTGAAAGTTTTTTAAGTTGTAAGTGTATGTTCACTGAACTACCTCCTTTAGATTGGACAATTGTGCATGTTTTTTATTAATTGTATCTGGATGCTACACAATTCTATATTTATACTTCCGTTTAACATAAATATAATGAAAACTTATTATCGGAGACCAGTTTTGAGACCTGGATCCGCCTCCTGTCTACCAGGCAGCATTTAGATAATAATATTAAACTTCTGCCTCCATTAAAGAAAATCAAAAGTGTGATTCTTTTTCATTTAGCGAGGCGATTTAACTATGTAAAAATGATTGATATTAGTAAATATAAAGCAATGTTATACATGGTAGAGAGTAAATGAAAAAATCGTGTAAAATTGCACATCAAGAGAATTTTTCGCATGAAATATAGATTTAAGTGAACACTAACCTTATAATTTTTTAATAAAAATCATTTCAAGAAATACATTTTGCAAATTAATAACTGCAATTTACATTTTAATTGATTTTCGAAATAGTAAATCGACTCAGTGGATGGAGTCCCGATCCGGTATTTCATGCGAAAAATACACAATTTTCAGGGGGATGGAATCTTTTTTAGGTAGAACTGTCGTGTTGAATTTATTTGAGATGTGGAGCATTGAATGGCAATTCAAAATTAAAGCTCGACAATGGGTAAGAATTAATCAAAGCAAAAAGATCTATAGTTGTTTGTTTACGCCCTCCTTTTATTTGATTTTACCATAAAATAAAGCTAGTTTAATAATCCGAATATTTTAACCTTATAAAAGTTTTACATTATAATAATTTCTATACTATAAAATATATATTGTTTTATAACCTTTTCAGCCAAAACTTTGCTGAAAATATATATATTGAAAGGAGCCCCAGGGATTTACTTACTATGAATTTAGGAATTTTTAGCATGTACTTACCAATTTATTAATTGATATGTAATATGCATTTTGTAAAGAATTTTCCGGCCATTATTTGAGTGTAATCTCGCCATAAATATATTTCCTTGAAGCTACAATTTTCCCGCTTAGTATTTGAATAATACAGTTATTCAGTGTCATCCATGGGAAAATGTGGAACACAAAATATAAAAGGAAGTTTTTGATCTGATTTTGTTTGTTCTATGATTTTTACTTATTCATGTCAATCCGTTAAAGAAAATTATTACCAAAAAAGTGCAGGTGGCGCGGAAACCGGCGCATTTGAATCATTAGGAAGAGGGTAATTAAAGGAGAATCAAAAGTGTCATTCTTTTCATTCAGTGAGGCAAAATAACTGTGTAAAAAGGATTGATATTATTAAATATGAATTAATGTTAAAGAGGGTATAGAGTAAAGGTGCAAAATAGGTAACGAAGGTTGTAGACCAAATGCTGTATCAAGGATTTGTAAAGGTATGTATGTAAGAATTTGTTAAATTGGTATTAGTTATGAAAAATGGTAAGGCACCTGGTATAGATGATATAATGTCCGAGATGTACAAGATGTGATTGTGTTATGAAATGGATCTGATGCTTTTGTTGTCAGGAATCAAATAATGAACATAATAATAATCAAATAATGAAAAAGATCTCTAATAGTATCCTTCCAAGAGTGTAAAAGGTCATAAGTTGAATATCGCTACTTCACAGGAATGGTTTTGCAGATGGAAGTCTGGAACAGTTATGATTGTGCGTTTAAAAAAAATAAATTAGAGATTAATAAAGGGATCGAATGCGTAACATTAGAGGGTAGGTTCCGCGTTGATCAAGTATTTGTATAGGGATAACAAACTGAGAATTATAGAATAAAGACTACACCGTAAATTATTGCTATAAAATTCTGTGACGTATGAACATTTTTGCAGTAAAATACTGTTTCATTGTTTAGTGGGACATACTGTAAAATGTATGGTTTCATAGGTGTTTTGGGAGCGTAGTATAGATGCTGTAAATTTGCAGTGTATAAGCTGTTTCTGCTATAGGCAAATAAAATTTTAATATGTGCATTTTAAGAAGAAACTGTCTAGGATTTTTTTATTTAGGTGTCCTATTAATTTCGCATTCATTTAGCTCCGTGATAAGATGAATATACAAACGTAAATAAATTTTTCAATCAGAGATAATTATTTGTATCCATTTGATTTACTTGTTTATTATATAATAATGAATAAATATATCTGATGGATACAAATAATTACCTCTCATTCGAAATTACAAACTTGAATAAAAGTTCAAAATAAGGGTGGAAATGCATAATTTACAAGCAAGTTTTTAATTGATATTTAACTACTTCGCTCTCAGATGGTTCATCTCATTGATGCATGCGATATACTCTGCCGTTTAACGATTAATTGCACCTGTGCTACGTTTCTTTAAATATACTTTAATTATTAATTTAATAAGTAATGCTCCCACATGGATGCTGCTGAATTGATGACGTTATTTTCTGTTTGCCAATCAAAACGATCTTTTAGCTTTCAATATATGATTAGCAGGACTCAAAGCCGATTTTGGCGTGGAGGTTCAGGCATTTCTAAGGCATTTTCTACTTTAAATTACTAATTTCCTCAATATGAAAAATAAAATAGGATGTGACGCAAGATTTAGTGATAGGAATACTTCGCGTCATGGCAAAGGTGATCGAGCTTTAGGAAGTAGTAAATATTCTTTATAAGAATGTTTTTTGTAATCAAAATATTGACCTCCGAACAGAATGAAATATCAGGAAGTTAAACTGCTTACAGCGAACTGCTGTAATTGGAGCCATTGAAATATGCATGGCGCATAAGAAATTATCTTTCTCTAAAGGAGCCTTCGACATCTCATTATAAGATACTTTAAAGAATACTAAAACATAAAAGGTAAGTATTATAAAAATTCAACATAATTAAAATAGTTTTTTATTATAATATAAAGATGTAACATTTTATTAATAAAATTTAATGAACATATGTAATTGTTTTAAGTTAAAATATGCCTAGTAATTTTGTGTAAGGTTTTAGTTTAATTCTTTAAATTCGGATATAATACACTAGCCAAGCTCTTGGGAGATTTTATTTTGCTAAATTTCGCTTAACTATTTATTAATTAATTTTCCTTTACTTCCAAGTTTTTAGAGTGGGTATGAAAGTATTTTCCTAGCTATCTATGGTTTTACATCGTATTAGTCTATGTTTGTGTTAAAATATATAAAAAGCATGACTTGAGGCCATGCTTCACAATCGAAGCTTCTCGACAGCTAATAAAACAATTTTGGAACACGGAACAATATAACTTATTTCGGAATTTGCCAAACAAAACTAAGATTAAACTTTATTACATTGTGGTCAATCTGCGAAAAAACTCTTAGCAACCTAATATTCTTGGAAAAAAGAATAGCGTAAATCACATAATTTGAACTTAATTTCATGATTCGAGTCGTTCGCTGACTCACATTGAAGCAAACATCTAAATTCGGTATTTATAGCACATTCTCATATGAAGAAAATTGCACTTGTGATCTTAAAGCTAAAGTTTGTTATAAAAAAGTAGCGCGTTGTTTATAAACTAGATCAGGTTTTACATAGAAATCTCGCTTTTAACTAAGCGACGAAAATTATCGGCTCGCATGAAAAGAGTTGCAAAAATAAGGAAGCATCCGTAGATCTTTGCTAACGATGAATGAATGCTCTGTACCTCATTTGTTCTGTAATCATAGAAGAAGAATCATCCTAATGCTGCTGCTATCATGCAACACATATCAGCCTAAGTTGACAAAAATACAGATTGATAAAAGTGATAAATGTAATTATTAGTAGGGGCAATTTAAAATTGGGCTCAGGTAATGAAGGTAATATATGTCATTATTTTCTTCTCAGGTTACCCTTGACGAGGTTAACCTGGATCAATTACGAATATGTTAGGCATTTAAAAAAAAATCAAAACAACACCACGAAAAGCTAAACTTAAATTGATACTAATTTGTTAACCCCTCAGTTAAATGCAAAGTGCAATGCTCTTTGCGCCCTAAGAAACGTAAATTTTAATATTCTCATTGAAGTTAATCCATAGACTGATTAGTACATTCTTTAAATAGTCATTCTCAGTCAAAGCTTATGCAAGAAAACTATGATTATACTCGATATTAAAAAAGTCAAATATATGCAATAATCATATTTCATTTCAAAAGTTTATTTCTTTGAAAATTGGCATAATTAAAGAACAAACATCATCAGTCTCTAACTAAAAAATATCAGGAAATATCCCCCAATTTTTCCAAGTTAAAATAGAGTATTATAGAAGAAGAAGATGAAACAAAACTTAAAATGTTTGGAAACAATTCGGCTCGTCACGTTTGCAGGAAAGATGGAAATGCTTATAATCAAAATATAACCAACTGAACCGTAAAGTTCGGCGGTTGAAGACCATTTTATGTGGGTGTTTTTTGGCTAATTGTAGTGGAACACTTGATGAGATAGATGGCACATTAAATGTAGCTCAATATCAAAGAGTTTTGCCATAAATTTGTTCATTAATGTGTAACGAAATTATTTTGGAGATAATGCTCTTAAGGCAAATTGTAAGACTGACCTGGGAGTGGGATGTCCGGAATAATGTGATGGGGATGTTGTAGCTCTGTATGTTACCTAATTTTAACTATATAGAAATTTATGGCTAAAATTAAAAATTTTATTCGATTTCAGGAGTGAACTCAAAAATATAACTGAGTTTAAGGTCATTTGTGAAGTTGAGTGATCAAAAATACCTTTTCTGAAACATGGAAAACAGTTGAGAAGCGACTACACTCGCTACAAGCGGTTATTATATCATGAAGCCAAATAATGAGTTTGATTAATACATCTCTACCAATAACTTTACCCTGACTAATTTAAATTTTAATCTTTTTAATTCGAAGTTGGGGTTTTTGATTTCTAGTCCCACAGTTTCAATTTATGTAAACTTCTAAGGTTGTTAATAAACAACTTTCGGTAAACGAATATGTTTAAAAACTGTATATATATATATATATATATATAATAGATTTTTGTTAGCGTTTCCGAGGTCACCCACGCCTCTATCGGGGTATCACCTGCTCCAAGGAAAATTTGAGTTTTAGCCCCCCACCCCCATCTTGGCGGATGATTCGCTTATCAAAGTGTGAGGCCTCTCTCTTTCTCACTAAATGTGGGGTGGGGGGCGCATACTGTTCCTCACTCTTCAAGGAGGGTTCAATCAGATTTTTTAAAGAATTAGAGATAATTATGTGGTGTTCCCTTACCTGGAAGAGAACATTCTACAATCCGATTATTTTATATAATTAGCATTAGTTTCTTTACTATTTTGCATATATTTTGGGTGCGTTTTTAGTTAATTTTTAAAGTACTAATACACCTTTTCTTCCGGGGAAAGGAATTTGAATATAGGCCAAACCACGAATGTTAAATCTCATTTGTCGTGATTTGCTTCTGTAGGCAAATCAAAGTACAAAATAAAATAACTTGAAAAACATTTATCCTCGTTTACTATAAAAAAATTCTCCATATCCTTATTTCTGTTGTAATATATTTTTTACTATGCAGAATCGCCTCTGAAGGTATATAACATTAAACAAGCTCAAATATGACCCCTTTTTATCTACGGGCTACTTGCAATGAAAAAATATAAATTTATTCTGGTCCCTTTGATGTTTTCATTAAATGTTTTCTCTCTCCGCCGTATAATGAGGTTGTCGAAATGCACGAAACATCTTAAAGACAAAAATGACAAAGTCAAAATTTTTAAAGTTAACTTAGACTTCGTTCCTTCAATCTCGACGAGTACAACTTGAAACATTTCTGTTTATGGGAATTGAAATTTTCCAAAACTTTTTAAAATGTTTTATACCCTCTAAATTTTATGCTTTTAGAAATTAAGTTGATCATATAGAATTTGATGTACTTAGAAAATTATTCACTCCCCTGTAGCTTTTCTAATTATATATGTGAACACGGGGTCAATTAAAGCAAGTAAAACTATTTATTAATATTTTTAGTGTTTATTTGATTGATAATTAGACGTGATTAAATACATCTAGTGCTTTAACAAGCGCACCTGAAGGTGAAACAATTCTCTCATTACATGATGATAACATAGAAGAAGATTATGGCTAACTAAACCTAGAGAGAACGTTTGCTGTCTCAATGGGACTTTGATTTTGTTTTTTTGTTACAGGGTGTGTATAACCCATAGATTCTCTCAGTTAGAAAAACTGAGTAAGATAATCGAGTGGAGTATTATCAGGACCAGAGAAGTTCAAACAAAGGGGAAGTAGAATGAGGCTTTGGGGTTTTTCTCGACCTTCAAATAATAAAAATCTCTAACACCCTGTGTTCAGCACATTTAAATAGTTTATTAAAGAAAATAATAGTTAATAAATTTACATAAGTCAACATCATAATTAAATTTTATTTTCAAAAGTAATACAGATAAGTGATCAAGGGGAACACTTACTGCATGCCTTCAACCACTCATATTTAGAGTTTATAAAGAGAAATCTTATGGCTTACAATTAAAGGTTTAAATTCGTCTAATGTAGCTCATTTTAAAAAACTCCTTAAGTTGAGATTCGCATTCAATCGAATAAAAAAGTGAACCTTATAATTTTGTTTATTTTAATTGAGGATCGTGTAATTACTCTTTAAAATTCACCAGCAGCTGAGGCCCCATTTGCGACCATCTGCTCAATTAAACCGACGAAATCACTTAAAGACAATTAGAGGAAAGAGTCTGGCGTTGCCTCTGAAAAGCTGGTATGTGTATGAGAAAAAAGAGAAGAGATTTCTATCATTAATTTCGCCTTTTAGAATTAGACGTCTTCTAGTCGAGCGAAGTTTAGCATAGTTGATTATGATAAGTTGTTTGAGAGATTGCTAAATTGGATAGAATTTTTGGTGGTAGTTATGTGCTATAGGCACCTTATGTTTGGAAGCCAGGCCAAACTCTAGATCCACAGTGGAAAAAAATTGTAAAGGCAAATAGAAATCCAATGCTAACTCCTTAAGAGCTTAAAAATCGATTTTATGCCGAGTTTTCCTTTCGTTATTCCCCTCAAACAAGAATAACAGAGATTATCTTAGTAGCAGTAGATGTCTGTTAGTCCGATTGTGGAAAAGATATTCCAAAAGTTAATGACTGATTTCAATGAAAGTGTGTGGAAAAAGGGTTCATTTTAAGAAACCAAGAGTTGAAACGGATTCTGGATCTCGAATTCACTCTATTTAACATTCCGATTGGGTGGATTTTTCTCAGAACTAGTTAAGGTCATAAAATTAATAGTCTTGTCAAAATGAAAATGCCTCTGCATGGACAAGTTATGAAGTAAATCCCAACATGCACAATTTGATTACTTCAGTGTAGCGGTGAGATCATAATAGAGTGATTGGGATTTGAAGAAACATAATCCAACCACAAATGTTTAGCTGATATAATGTTGATTGGAAAAGGTTTTATCCATTCTTTATAAAGGAAAAGTTTAGATCTGGACATATAAAAGACCCGGAACTGCCGATATAGAAAATCAGCATTTTAAGATCTTTCACGAACTAATGAAGATGGACAGATGATTCCTAGGTTGACTTTTGAGGAAAAGGAATTATATGGTGTTACTTAATTTGGCCTATGGGTGATGGGGAAAAGAAATCTGGATCAATTCCACCGACACAGTTCATAATTTTGTTGATTATTCAAACACTACTTAGGATAATTAACCATAATTCCAAATGCTTTTTAGGTTTTCATGGTCGAGGAATTAGATAGTATCACTTATTTTCTGTCTGAGAAAGTTCTAACATATGTTATACGCATATTAAAACACTAAACCATATAATATTACAGTTTTGGTCAGTAAATAAATATTCACTGACCTTTTAGTTGTTTGGGGATTTTTTTAAAGTTCCTTGACTTATTCTGGAAACTGCTCATGTTTTATTCACAACAGCGATTAAGGAGATCTGTGCTGACCTTTGCCACATTCGTTTTGGTCAAAATTCCGATATTCAACAACTTTGATCTACCTTGACCAGATTGTAGTGATGAGACCTCATGTAAGGCATTACTGCCCCCAGAACAGATGGCTTAATTATCGTGATGAAATACGTAGCACCGGTTCAAATTGCATCCACATTCAAGAAATGGGGTCCATGTAGCATATGCTTTGGTCATTCCGGCTTTCTTTACCTTACATAGCATATAGGAGCAGAATACCTAGCAGAATACTCCTGTTAATACCATGTTACCGAACAGAGCGCCATACTGGACCTCGTGACGTCTCTGATAGGACACAGATGAGTCACGGCTGCAGTTGGTAGGTGCTGATTGTAGGTTTCAGTTGTGCGCTGTTTTCAATGGGCTATGGACCCCTCTGGTCGACAAGGAATTTTGCAGGCAGATGGTGGTTCCATACTGGTGTGTGTTTGGATGTTGGGGATCACGCAGCATAGGATGGTTTTGCTGTTTCGCCTAAACACGTATTGACCAGTGACTGTTAATCGCACTGTTTTGGTGACCATTTGAAACCATTTATATAATCAAAATACGATGAAATATTCCAGAAAGCTATGTCACTGTGCCCTCGGTGCCCAGAATTGGTAAGAGGGCTATTCCCAATTGAAACGTAAATGATTGACTATCAATGCGATTACATTATGGCGATAGCTTAAATTTAAGGATAATACTTAATATTTGAAATGAAAATAAAGAAAATATATTCAAAAATAGACATCTTGCACTATTAATATTTGCATTCTTATCCTTTTCCCAAATAAATGAGCAAGATTCCTCCAAATCAACTCCAGATCTTCGAGTTAATTCATGAGGGAAGAAAATGGCTGAAGAGTTCCAAAACAAAGTTCTTACAACGACAATATAAGGCATAATTGCTTCTCTTAGTTCATATACTCTTTTCTGACTTAGAAATGTTGTTTTATTCATAAGCTCCCCATCTAAGGGGACATATTAATTTAATCATCATATAAGCCTAACTAATAAAAAAAAATAGTTCTGATAACTAGAATTATTTACCCAAAATATTTTAAAACACTTCGTGAACGAAAGAATAATTTTAATAATTCTTGGCAACAGGATTATTATGCTTCATATTTCTGGGCTAAAGGTTTAAGACTATAAGAAAAAGGTATTTTGCTGCAAGATTCGAGCAGGGATAAAGGTCTAAGCATACTCTTACTCGTTTGAAACATATTCGACTTCCAGTCCTCCTGAGAATTAAAAAAATGTAACAGGTCTACTCGAATATGCTAAAAATTTCTACAGATGAGAGAATTAAAATATCATTATATGTATATTTCTATAAATTAAATAGAGATATATAAAGGTTTGCCTTCACAAAATCTTGCTAAAATCTAAACAAATTATTTTAATAAATTCATACTTCGATATTATGAAGATAAAATCTTCAATAATCAAAAGGCTTAAGAGGCAAGCTGACAAATTCCTTTTACAAATGGCACAAATATCAAAGATTCTGTTGAAACGGTAGCGCTACGGACCCGTCTATTAGCAAATGGTATGCAATAAAGGGGTAAATTCTATACTTTACTAAATTGCACCTATTCTGACTTGTATATTTTATAGAGACATTTAGTCCTATATCTATGAAACAAAAGGTAATGGCTGTTCAACAGTGACTTAAAGTAGAACAAGAACAATAATCAATAAAGGAAGTGATAATTGATGGTGAATCTGCTGAATTTATAAGCGGCCTGCTAAAACGAGAGAAAGCTATTGCAAACCGCATAAGATAACAAAACAGAAGCCATATAACTACTACAAAGTACAAACTTTACCCCATATAACAAGATAATATATGAGCAGTTTAGTGTCTATAAATCTTCCTTAAAAGCATACTCTTACCAAGAGCTTTTGCATCAAGGAATTTGGAGGTGTACCGCTAAATTGCACGGAGAAGTGGAGATATGAAAGAACCTCACAAACTGAGCACCCCTTGAACCTATGAAATCTTGAAATGAGCCCACCAATCAAGCACAAAAATAATAAGCCATTTGTTAATAATCAGTAATGCAAAGCAACCTTATATTTGTTAATAACGCTATAATGCTAGTGAATAATTTTAATTTTTATTTTAAGTGCTCATCTAGCGGTAGTGAATAATTAATGTATCAATGCAAAGCAAACAGTATATTTGTAAATAATGCTAAAACTACAAAGTAATGAAATCGTTTTGTCCCAGGGCAATAACGAAGACAATTTAAACAGCTCTGGATAAAAATAATCGTTTGATACATTTGGAAGTGTGACCCACCAGCGTTGACATGGACCCACAAAAGACGATATTTTATGTTACCACAAATATCGGCTGATCGATAGAAATCATATTTCCAAATTCGAACACTCTCTTGGTGTAGATGCGCCTACCCTAAATATACGCAGATACCGTGATTGGCGAAGAGAAATCACGCCCCTAATATTAGATTATAATAAAGAGGCTTGTAACAAACGCAGAATGACATTCTAACCGTAAGAGTGATAAAAGAAGTGACACCCAGCAAGATTGAGAAAGGTCAGTAACAAGCTCGAGGCCAAAATTTAATATCTAATGGGACGGCTCTCAAGTCACGACATTCCAACGGCCAAGTAGTTACAAAGACTTTCTACGTAAACATTAAGTAGGCCTGAAAAAGTAGGACTCCTCACCGGTTATATTTTAGGTCGGCTCCCAAGGAATTATACAAACCCATGAGCAGTATCCCTCTGAGAACGGAGAAAAAGAAGACTGGCGATTTCACCATCAAAAATAAAGAGTCAGCCTTACCCCGTCACCATAAAATGATGACCCCTTCCACTGGACAAGAGGTAAACAAAAATATGGACTCATCTGACAAACAACACGCAGAATAAGGCGAAACGGAAGTTGCCAACAGCAAAAATAGTGTCAGGTCAGAAAAATGAAGAGTACAACCCTCTGTCACGCAAACGAACGGGCGTGCTATAACTTAGCCTTGGGCCTCTGGCTTGAATTTCTTGCCTGTGTTTGAATCTTCACACTCAGGTTAGACCTCTACATGCTTCATTACACAAAATTCGAAAGAAATAAATTATTGTGAACAGTTCATGGACGATGATGTGATCAATATAATTGTCACACAATCAAATGCAAATTATAAATTTTTCAATCAAAGAAATTCAAACCGAATTGACGCCTTTCCACCTTCAAAGAAACAAAATTCGCTCGTTGTTTACTATTTGGCTTCTCATGAGTCACAGTAAAAGAAAAATGCCCAAATGATTACTGGTCAACTAATGAACTTCACAAACAGGAGATATTTGGAAAATTCATGTCAAGAGATCGCTTTCTGCCAATATTGAAGCTTTTACATTTTAGCAATAATACAATTGAAAGCAATTTACAAGATAGAAAAAATTAAGCCTGTCTTGGATCTCATTAGACATCAATTTAAATCAAAGCTGATTCCTTTCAAAGACCTTTGCATCGACGAAAGTCTACTCTTTTTGGAGAGGAAAACTCCATTACAGACAATCCAATCCAAATAAAGGACATAAATCCAGCGTAAAAACGTTTGTATTATGCGATTGTAAGGGTGGTTGCGTAGTAGATTTGATCATTTATACTGGAACCGGTACAGAATTACTATATAAAATAGAGTAGGTGTCAAGTGCTTAGTTTTAATGACACTGCTCGAATCCTATTTAAATAAGAACAATGGTAGTTTTGTTGACAATTGATATACAAGGCCTGATCTATTTGCAGAATTACTAGAAAATAATACGGGGGCTTGTGGAACAGTACATTCCAATAGAAAGAACATGCCAAGGTTGAATCGATGCAATGCAACAATATATTATGCATAAACTGGTGTGATAAACGAAATGTACAGTTTCTTACAAGTGTGCATGATAATCAAATGTGTGACAGCAAGAAAAGGGATAGAGATAATAACATTATTTTTAAAACCTAAATGTATGATTGAGTACAATAATAAAATGTTATAGAGTGTGTGCGTAAAAACACTTGGATGGTATATGAGGTTTTCCTTCCATCATGTTGACTTATCTATTCTAAATATAGTACAAAATATAGTTTGGGAGTTATTTTGGCCAGTGGAGGAATTCAAGCTCCTAAATTTGTGCCGTTTCTATTATGTAAACTTTTACCTTGAGTAAAGATGATAAAAGAGTCATTGAGAGTAAGTAATGAGTGGACATAACACAATGGAAAGACGTCACTCATCAATCACGACATAATTTCTCCTTAATTCCAATTTTCATCTTTATTTGACTTTTATGTTCATATCTCTCTTCTACTCTTTCCTTTATTAATTTTATTTCTTGTGGGTTTCTATCTTTTTATGCATTCTTTTCTTTTCTTTTAGTCTTTTTCAATCAACTTCGTCCACAAATTTCTCTTATTCACTTTGTGTCTTGCTTCTCTCACTCTTTCACTTCTGTCTTTTATTTACTTTCTTCCCACTCCTTTGAATTCTTTCTTTCTTATAATGATAGACATTGTCCTGTACTCATCCACTACCTTACAATATAAACCACCCCTCATTTCGCTTTATACACTTTCAATTATTCAGTTTATTACTTATTTTTTACTCTTTTGTTCATTATTTTGTTGACTTTTAGTTTTTCACGCTTTAGTCTTCCGAGGGAACCTTTTCATTATAAATTTTTTCTCCTAATTTTTCTAAACTCCCCTATTTTTTCTCCTGTACATCTTTCTCCCACTTGATTTATTTCACTCCTTTACTCATATTATTTTTCTGGTGGGGAAAATTTTCATCTTCTCAGACAGTGCCCAATTTTCCCTCATTTCCTCAGTCGTTTGAGGCTCACCTCCATTGTCTCTCTCTCTGGGGCTATCAGGTGACAGCTTTTAAGAAATTGGTAAACCAATTGACACGAAGAGTGAGGACGAACACAGACAGAGAGAAAAATAGAAATAAAGAGACTAAGTAAAGGATGGGAGAAATTAGGAATATCTATGGATATCAGTCATTCAAACATAAGAACCCGACCCTGCAAGAAGGGGGTCTAGGTGCATTCTTTCATTGGTTTTAAAATTGCCACAGATAGCCTATCATCCCTCAAGATCTTTCTGAAGATTTTATAATTACCTCAACTAATCTAACCATCGATGGAGGTCTTCAAGCGATAAAAAGAGGCCCGTAAAATATAAACATGAAAAAGGGTGGATTAACGGAAGGATCATGAAAACATTTAGGGCTTAAAGATCACAAGAGGTATAGTGCCCAACCCCATTACCTAAAAATGTTGGATCATTTACGGATGCAGTTTAAATATTCAGGATCACGTTCATCTAAGATTGCGAATGTTAGAAAAGGCGAACATTAACTGGACTCCATCAATCTCCGTCCTGAATACAGATAAAGGCTGTGCAAAATCAAATAAATAGATGTGCCCCTTAGGAACAGTGAAAGAGAATAGAAGAAAATTTGGCCTCGATGGCTCTTAATTACCGTGAGGCTCTTAATGGCTCTTGAGTTCAATCCCTAACCCAAAATACTCCGGAGAGATTTACTAAAATGGACTCTATTTTATCTCTAATAATCAATCTCTCTACTTCATTCCATTTCTCTATTTTTCTCCATGTTTTCAATATTTATCACTTTATCAGATTTCTAACTGAATCTTCATCTTGAGATTACTTATCACCAATCATCCATGTTCCACATGACCAACATGAGTTATCACCAATCATCTATGACGAAAAGTTGTTACTCGAGTGTAAAAGGTTTACTCGAGTTGAAAGATTCCTTTTTATTTTGAAAGAGTTTAGGGAATATAATTTATTATTATTTCTTGTTACAAAATAGAACACACTTTTTCTGAATATATTTGATTTAATATTAACTTGTCACAAAATTTTCAATATTTTGTTGTTAAATTCAATGATATAAACTATAAAAAGTCACCATTACTTCACCAACTTTTCTAAAAGCTTCACAAAATGGTAGATTTTGACTTACATAAACTCCTTTGGATGAAATTCGAACACTGATTTCGCTGTTCCTCTTTCTCCTTCTTATCTTAATTCCTTTATAACTTGAATTAATTTTGTCGTCATGTAACTAAATATGAAATTAATCAGATACTGTAAAGGAAACTTCCAAACTAACATCTCTTGCCATTGCTTTCCTTATGCCTCATAAATTTCTGTCCTTAGTAATGACGAGGAATTCATCTCTCTCACTGACACACTCTTAAAGGGATGAAACAATTTAAAATATACAAAAATTAGATATTAAAAGTGATTCTTTGAAATACCCTTAATTAGTATTGGAAGAGTTTTATTTTGGCTGAAATGTTTTTGGATTAAAATTCGAACAGTAAAGTAAAGCCAACCCATTTAAGGTAACCAAGTATAATGGGGAAGGCAAACCAATGCGCGATGAATAATTCTCACACTTTGAATTCATACTTCTTTAGTAATAGTAAAGAAAAGTGCAATGTACCCATTGATGGCGTGTGGTTAGTATAACACTGAACAGCCACTTTCTCACTACATCCGGCCTTCCTGAGGGACGTTCTTCATCCACGCTAAGCAAGTATCTCTATAAATATACCAAAGGATCCTGTTTCCTGCCACTGGCAAACTTCAGGTTATAATGCTTAAATGATTCAGTTATTTTTAGTCCTGGCAGATTGGTCAATTGGATACAGGCACTTGCTTGGCTTGGAGGAAGAGCGTCCTTCATGTGTGCCTGATGTAGTTTGAAGGTCTGTACTCATTGCTATAATAACTCTATACTTCTTTACCAAGGGGGAAGGGATAGTTTCATGTTCAAGTATAAAATCGAAATATCTTTGAAAAAAATAGACACGTTTCTTGCCTTATTTTTCTAAATGCTCAGCCTTGTTGTGGCTTTCCTTTTATTTAAAATCCATCTTGATTATTTAAATTAACTAAATTGGAACCCATATATTGGGTCCCTTTTGTTTTTTTTAGATAATTATAAGGACCAGGGGAGGATTTAAAGGGAATAGTGGCAACTGTAAGGACGCAATTCACCTTCATGTTTATGGAAAACAGGAGGTTCAAATTCACTCTGTCGTTTAAGAGTTGAAACAGAAGATAGAAGAAAAATCTTTCTAAAATTATTATCATGGGAATCTTTGCCATAGGCGCAGTTCTAGACATTTTTTTAGAAAGATGGACATCAATCTTCCGTTGCTCAAGAACAACGAAGTACATAGCTGTATTAGTATATTCTATGTACACAAAAAAGCCTAAAGTACACCAGATAAAGGGCTGACGCAAAAACTTTTAGGTATTAAATCATATTTCCCGATTTCCAGGACTTTATGTAAAGTAGGCGATGTTGAGAAGAAAGTAAAGATATACATTTTTTCTCAGAAAATATAAGGTGTTATAGCCACACATTTCAAGCACACTTTCCAGTGTGGATTAGGCGCATATAGAAGTGAGAAAGAAATCTGAGAGAGAAAAATCAAGATAAAAACAGCCATTGATAATTAACATAAAAAACTTATTTACATATAAAACTGATCAGTGGAAGATAAGCAACACTAATTGTTTCCACATTCAATTACACTGGCCAACACACTTTTTGCTGACTTATATTTTGTGGTTGTTTTTTTTACTAATCTTGACGTACTGATTTTAGATATGGCATCCATTATGTTGTAACACATCAGGTTTTGATTCTACAGCATATTCCTATTTTACGACGTACTGCTTGCATTACTAAGTAAGGATAGTTTCCTAAGTGTTATAGCTGCAAACCGGAACTAAAAATGTCAACAGAATTTGAAACAATCAATGCAGTGTAAGATAACATCACCTATAAATAAATACATACAGGTTATTTTTCTAATATAATGGAGAAAAAACAAGCAATTCTACACATACCTATACATCCATAGAACGTTTGCTTATGAGAGTTTCTGGAGTGTTTGATGTCTACACAGTCTCGTTGAATACTCCAACAGTAGTCTGCCATCATGTATGTGATCCATCGGCCTTGATACCTCTTCTACTTAATCTTGATATCTTAATGAAAACGCTCTCCGTGTTCATCACTCACGTTGCCAGGTTAAGCAAAAATTCATCACGATGGATCTTGAGGAAATGAACATTCAGGCTCATGTTTCAGCCTGAACGATGAAAGCTACCAACTAATGTTTTTACCAAATCCTTGTAGTTAGCAGCCTTTTTTGTTTCCAAGAAATCCTTCCACAACAGCTACAAATGAATCCCATGCTCCTTTTTCTATGTCAGTCATCGAATTTGAGAAGTTTGGATTTTCAATTAACTTTCAGGTTTGTGGCCCATCAAAAACTCCAGCCTTTATTTTATTATAGCTTAAGCTAGGAAATATTGTACATATGAATTTTGAAACAGTAACTCTCCACATTAAGAGCTTTCACAAATTGTTTTATCATTTCTAGTTTAATATGAATGGGTGGGAAGATAATTTTGAATCGCTCAATAAGTGGTTGGTGTATAATATTCTTCTCTCCGAAGTCAATCTTTCTTTAACTGGGCGGAGGTTCTGTTCCTAATGTTTGTCCTTGGCTTAGCTGTCACATAAATACAGGAAACACTAATATTTTGTAAGGCTTTCCTGTTGGGCATGTAAAAGTTTTACCATTTTCAGATCCACACATATGATCCATTTGTCTTGGTCACGGAATTTAATCTTAAATTAAACAAAATATTGTCTTTGCAAAGAGATATAAATGTTGATTCTTTGAGTTGTTTCAGCAAAACAACCACATATAGAGCAAAACGAGTCAGGGGAATTCAAACATTTTCTTCGTAATGAGGCCATACTACTGAATGATATTTCATAAAAAAATCTGAATAAACACAAAATTATATTATACGCAATTGATTTATAAGTGTAGATATGCATAAAGAAAATACCAAACACCTCCACTACCGTTTATTTGATAGTAAGATAGCCTGCTACTATGAGTGGGGCAAATATGGACCATTCCCTAAATTAAAACCATGACGTGAAAGAAGAAAACTTTGCCATTTTCAAACTCAGTGACAAAGAATTTCCCAAGAACTCAAACTTAAGTCAGCAGAAACACAGTTAAAATTTGTTGACCAGTGTTATCTTTAGGGGAGACAACTTCGAATGGCTCCTTTTCATGAAGCAAAAATTAGATTCGCTGATCTTTTTGTGAGAAAAGTTGGATCGGTCTCGCTCGTAGGGTAAGTAAAAGGTTTTGGCTGTACGAGATTAGACTGCAGTTTACAAGATAAATTCTTCTGATAGAGATCCATTCATATTTGGTACCATGTATGAAAAACTTTGCTACTCTTTTTAACAAGTCATCCAATTCAGTGTGTCATCTTTTTAATAGATAATAAATCTAAACTTGCCAAAAATTAAGTTAGGTTGTATATCATTTTATTCTCCTCTATTTCTAATGGTCGGCTCTCTTTATGGGAGAAACACACGTGTTCTCTTCTCTCTGAGAAAAATTACAGTCGTTTCTTTTTAATTGACTCTAAAAAGGACCACCTCAAAAAGCTGTGGTGGACGAAACTTGCGCCTTTATGTGCTACTCACTCCTTAAACTACCTCTAGCTACTGATGTACATTGCATTTCTTCAAAAGGATAATTTTAGATAACTTTTAGGGAGGAGAGGGTAGGGTAACACTTTAGTTTAGGGGCGGACGGTAGGTGGCGCTGTTTATAGGCTACAAATTTGGGCTAAAATTTATGTCTTATGACGTCAGACGGTAGCGTCAGTTGTAAACAATTACGGCGTTATATTTTTTCTTTTTTGTATATGAGTATATGCTGGGGGGCTGTGCCCCCTAGACCCCCATCAATTGATTGAAACTCAAGATCATCGCAGGGTTGTCCCACGCAGTGATATCTTCCCCACGAGCAGTCCCCTTGAATTTACTTTTTTTTCCCCAACAGTTTTTTACTGGCAAAAAAACCTAACCTAATGACAAACAATACCTCTTTCTATAAGTTTCTTTATTAGTTTATGCGCCTTTAATCATCTAAAAGTTTTTCGCGGTCATGCAAAATAAACTCGAATTCGAATAACGAAGAAGCAGAACTAGAGCACAAAAAAGACATAACCAAAGAGAAACAAATGCTAAGCGGGTTCTATTTATAGCTACAACATTGCCTGTAAGAAGCTGTTATCCTTCACTGCGAAACAAAAGATACGAATACAAAAAAAAAATAAAAGACATCAAGAAACCTTACCTAACTCAGAAAAAAACTATAAACGAGCAGAGGCACAGATATTTAGTAAATAATACAGACTAAAAGTTACAAATCCCCCAACAACAAAATAATATGGTCAAATCTGAATGTACCGTCTGACCTCATAAGATATATATTGTAGCCCAAAAGTGTAGCCTACTAACAGCACCCCTAACCGTGGGCCCCTAATCTGAAGTATTCTTGAGGGTAGTTTAGCTAATTTTTTTTAAAACTGTAATGATGGTAGATCATTCTTTTATTTTCGGCATTATTTATCTATAAACTTACAAATTTGAAGTTTTTGTCTCCTTAACTGTATCCTTCAGATAAAACCAGAAGTAAAAATATAAAAGGGTCATGTCATATCACATTGAAGAGTTATCTATGGTTAATACTTAACATCCAAACGTTAAATAACGTATCATTAAGATAGTTTTGGATATCTTTATAGTGATGAATGAAAGTCTGTGTTGTTGAAGAACATCGGTGCTTTCAAATAACATTCGAACTGCATCATAATGTCGAACGGCAGCATGTTTAAAAAATGCGTCACTGGGACATGTTCACTTAAAATAAAATAGTTCAGGCAAATTCTTGACCTGTATAAAAACTGTAGTATACATAGAAATAAATTAAGATGCTTATCAACATAAATATAAAGATTATCCTTTGATATTTCTGCTCGATTCTGGAGATACGCTAGGCCATATATTTTTTGCAAAGTTTTCAGGAAATTCTCACCGTGTCTTTTCCCTCACTCGGGAAAAATGAAATTGCCGAGCATGGTCGTTGCTACAAATCTTTAATCCAGATATATCTCAGCTTTCCAACGATGCCCCCAAAATATAATAAAACAATTAGTGGAAACAAATATTAGCCGCAAATCTCTGTGTGATAAAAAACGTAAGCCTATCGTACGTAACTCCAGTTTCTGGAATCACAGCACGTTTGCATTTTAGTTGGTATCGAATAGTCCGTTAAGTAGCTGGGAATCAGCCATTAATTTGATGCAGCATCTTAAACAATGTTAGATGTTTTAATAAGATGGTCATTGACTCCAATTCGTTTATTATCTCTTCTGACCAAACGAAGATTTAAAGCATTAAAAAATCTTGTTCCTTTTTAACTTTTCCAATAGTTTAAATTTTCGGATGGCGGGGAAGAACAAAGGGTTCCGCTGACGCCACGTTCCCCTCCACTCCGTAGAAAATGGTTTCATAAAATAATGTGACATTTACTTTTTCGCCTCTATGTATAATGGGAATTTTAGCTCTTTGGACCATATTCGTTCGATGTTTCCCCAATGGGAGTGCCCAGTGTTGATATATAATAATACACCAGCTATTTGGATTATTTTTAAAGCTCCAACTAGGGAGAGCC
Organism: Ceratothoa steindachneri; assembly: GCA_963969495.1. Taxonomy (NCBI): domain Eukaryota; kingdom Metazoa; phylum Arthropoda; class Malacostraca; order Isopoda; family Cymothoidae; genus Ceratothoa; species Ceratothoa steindachneri. The sequence goes on from OZ018337.1 coordinate 80,947,565, forward strand.
TCCGAGACCATAGGTCACCGCCATCACTCTGATATTCGACGGGGCAACACCCCACTCCAGCTACAGTACTCTTGTGATACTACCTGTGATTTATAGCTTTAAGACATTTCCAATGTTATATTTGTTCGCCCCTTTCTTTATCAGCCTAACCCTCATCTTCTCTTATTCTATTTACCTCTTTCTCTATCCTGGTTAGCGGATAAGGGTCAGCTCTCCTCAGTTTAGATTGAGTTTCCTTCATCGACCAGAAGCATATAGACACAGCTGTTGCGTTCCTTATTCTTCCTGAAAAAAGCCACATTGACTGGCTTCGATTTCTTTCCTAATTCTATCAACCTCATTTGAGGTCTGATAGAGGCGTCTTAGTCAAGTTCTTTGGCGTAGTACTCAGAGGGCTGTTGATTTTCTTGCCTACACTATTGCCACTCGAATCTAAATCCCTTTAAAAAGTACACACCCATTTTATTCTATCTGGTAAAGACAATCCGCACAGAGTATTCGAAGTTAGTACCTATACACCCTTTCATCGTCAACTCTTTAATTTTCCTGCGTTTTCTTGTGATAACATTGCAAATTTTCCTTATAATGTGCCCTTCATCTATAAGGTAACATTAAGGTACTTTCTCGCATCCCTCAAGAGTTACTTGAGGAAAGGTTCATCCTTCCTCTCCTTCCCAATGAAAACCACATTCTTTTCTTAAATTATCCTCTTAAACTATCTACCATCATTTCATTCTTATACATCGACCTCACCTTCCCTAAATCTTTATTACCTTCCTCTCCTTTATTTTTGTACAATCTTCTTTCAAACTTAAAAACTTGCCTAGTTTGCAAATAAAAGACTCGGTAAATTATCACCCAATCTCTCAAACTCCGCACTTTTTCCAGTCGTTGAAAGGCTTGCTTTAACATGATTAAAATTCGTTTCTTTGTTAGATCATATGATTCCAGGGCCACCCATATATCAAGATAGGGCAGAAAAAGTGTATGCACAGCCGTTGGTCGTAAATGCAGCACATCAACCTGCAATGTTGGAAATTGATCTATCAATTATAGGTTATATTTGGTAGTTTCTCTCCCCTTCCTTTAAAACCCACTCCTGCCCAATATAAATATGTATGACTCATTAAATTGGGCAATGGCTGCTCCTAAGTTACATGCTACTGGTAAATCTGGTTTAATAGAAACCATTACCACTCTGGGTTACGGGTCACTATACTAATGTCTACCCCAATGTAAGAAGCGTCATTCTACGTCAGATTGTACCGAGTACCAAATTGTGGGCATTCCCTCCCTGGTCATCTTAACTGCGTGTCCGCTCTATAGATTGAGGGAGAGGAGTACCAGGGCAAATATTTACAGAGCCAGAAAAGGGGCACGCTATCATACATATTTACACATTTCTACCAAACTTGGGCATAAAATACCCAAATAAACATTTTTTTTACTTTGACTATATTTTAATAGAAATTTCATTTAATTTCTTGGACTAGGGAATTGTTGACAATTTAGCATTGCAGCTTATACAATTCTTTATATATTCAGATTTCTCTGAACAAACGCAGGAAGCTAAATTCCATGAATTTACTTTAATTTAAATAAATTGTTTTGCCGTTTAGATTCAACTATGGTGAAGCATCGTAACGATGACAAAATTCGAACCGCTGCCTCCATCAGCCTTTAAAGAGTTATTTCAAACTAAGTGACTAATTAAAGGCAAAGACAGGGGGTATAAATAGACTACGGGGAATTTCTCTAAATCGGTTGTAAGAAAAGATAAAGAAAGAGATGCGTAAAGATTGAAACTAATGTAGCCCTACAAATCAGGTGCGGCAGAAACAGAGCACAAACTGGTTTCGATTTGCCACGAACTGATTTCTTAGGGAAAATTATAAAATGGAGAAAGTGATCAAGAAAAAACAAAACAAAGCATATCTATTAATGTTTGAAAACCGACCCAAACGACTGCGTCCAAATTTAATAAAAAAAAATTCTATGATGACTAATTATATAAACCGAAATAATTAGATATAAAAGAACAAATAGAATCAAATTTAATATTTAAAAGCTTCTACCAGATTACTCTAAAGAAAACAAAGAAAACCATGCGGAGTGAAAATTCAAAGGAAAATAATAAGAAATAAGAAGAATATCAATTATTTTTAGAAATTCCGACATAAATAGCTAAGAGGTAGATTCTTTCTATTACTCTTTAAATAAAGACCTCGTTTATATTTATTAGAATAAAAAGCTTAAAAAAATGTCAAAAGAGCAAATCTGTCATCTAAGAATCGAAAATATTTCGGTTGTTTCCTCCCAGATAACTAAATTGTAAATAAAAATAATCAAAAGCCTTCGCCATGGTGTCAAAAAACAAAGAAATCAGTAGTGAAGAACCATTTTCAGCTCTCACAATTCGCAATGCTATTGTTATAGAAGACTCGTATATTTAGTCATCTGTAAGTAAAAGAATAAGAAAAATCATATATGCTCACAATTACGAGTCCTAGAATCATGTGCATGAAAACCAAACCACATGCATTGACTGATATCAAACTGAAACCTTTTAATTAATTTTCAACCTGCACATCCATTATTAGGCGAGGAGTAAAGAAACTTTGCCCTCCTATTTACACAAAAGCTGAAAGGAAAATAAAATATTTCATCCAGAATATGTTTATACCAAGTTTTCAACACCCTGGATGCAAAATAAAAGATTGGAATTATGTTAAAAGTTGTAACAAAATAAAAAATATTCTCTTTTCGTCATCGACTCACTTAAGCATTATATTCTAACTTCAAAGGATTTAGAGAGGGATTTTGAATTATGTAGGTCTCTTTCCATGTTTGTTCGTCCTGATTTAAAAATTTAAATTACATAAAATAACCTCATCAAAAACAAGCATGTTAAAATACCAGACGGCAAAGTGACAGCATATGAATAAATAGTAATAAAATAAATTAAAAAAATTGGTTAAAGGCCCAATACGTTTCACTTTAAAGTACCATTTACCTAACGTTAAATGGAAGCAAATGAACAAAGATATTCATAGATGAAGATGAGAATCAAAGATCATCCACTTTCATATATTGAACTGGATTTACATTTTATTGCGATTAAGTGCATTTACATAAGGAAATTTCATATTTCAGGACTTTAATTTCTGTAGAACGGACATAGAAAAACACAAACATTTGGTTTAAGTTTTTAGGAAAAGGAGAATTAATACTAAAAGATAAGGACGTTAGTCAATGAATGATAGAGACAAGGGTTTTTAAAACTAGACGATTGCCCCAAATATTGGGGCGGAAATTAAATTCTCGGTGGGCTAAAATTAAAACGAACGGAAAAACTTATTTATATATTTTATGTTGTCGTATTCAAAAGCATTCTATTAAATATGGAGAAAACTTGTTCATTAAAAATTTCAGGGTGACGATTAAACATTTTATAATCCTTAATTTGCGACTCATTGAACTCACCCCTGAAACCCTTAGAAGCCTAGTGTGGGTTCAGTCCAATTAGTTTAAGTCACTCATCGGTCCTTCAGTATCTCATTTGTAAATTTGTAAAACCATTTATCATAGTTTGTGTTTTCAACGCATTTTTCTCCTATTTTGTTGTTCATTTTATATGCGAATATAAATGAGGCCAAAACCAAGAAACAGACCAAATGTTTGATTTTGAATCAAACATTAAAAGAAATTCCTTTCGTTTGGCTAGTGAAAATAGGTCTTCTTATCGCTTTTGTTTTTGGTGTAATTTCCTATTTTAAACCAATACCTGGTAATGTCAGGTATTATATTTTTAAAATGTTTTACGCTTTCCTTCTCCATTTTTTGAGTCTAGATATTCGCGAAAATGGTAAAGGAGCATTTCTATTAAAGAGGTGCAAATGATGACAAGAGAAGGTCCTTACTTTTCATGGAGCCCTGTGTTGAGAGACCGTGTCGTTCCTCGAAATTTCAGCTGTAACAGGGGCACTCTATCTGCTACAACATACACTCTCTTTTTAGGAGTAAAGGCAGGGAGAGCAAAAAAAAGATTACAGCGAAGCTGTAAAACAACTAAAGTTTTCAGTTAAAGCGACTGAACGCATTGCAAATTTAAATAGGTGAAAACCAAACAAATGCTACCAAATTATTTGATGCTAATTTTGTGTCGTATGATATTGCAAAGAGTATTGAATAATATGGCAGTCCTTAGGCAATTAGTGAAAAAGTCATAAAGGTTTCATTAAAAACTGTTATTTCAAATGTGAAAATCCTTCAGCTCTCTGACAACGTTTACCATTATTCGAAGCAGCAAAGAAATAGTGAAAAGAATAAAATAAGTATATTCTTAATTTAAGTTGATGATTCCACATCTTTTTAAATCTATATGATTAATGACCTTGGCGTACCTATTTTGTTTATATGATATTTTTAACTTGGAACAAGGTTTATTATTTTTAAAAAATCGAAAAACTCTCCTTCTTGCGAAATCTATATTTTCTCTAATTAAAATGGATGTTTGAGGAAAATAAATTTGTATTAAAAAATTCATATCGATTAGAAGTGATCGTGGTTCATTAATAGTCAGAATCGATATAATCTTCCGAGCATATTTGAAAATAATATGCAAAATTATTGCAATATATTGCTTTGTTAAAAAAATCGTGTTGCTAAAAAAAAGAGAACAATTGCACATTATTCACTTTTATTGTTGCTAAACAAATCAAAATTCGAATGAGATTAGAAAATTGGATCACTTCTTCGGAAATTATGATTTTTAAGACTTCTTTTTCGTACGGAATACAGATAGCTCTCCAAAGGAATTTTTTAGCAATATTATAAAGATTTTCGATATTCTATTTAACTTTCCAGAAAGTGAAGGTGACAAAGATATTATTAAGAAATAATATAATATGGCTCTGGAATTTCGAAAGAATGGATAACTAATAAATCCTATAAATCTGGTTAAAATCCAAGGGGCAAGAATGGTTACACCTTCAGGATTCTTAAAAGCAGCGAGGGAATTAAATTCTTGGAGGTGAGGTGGATTTCGTTTCTCCAACAGAGGACGCACTTTGTGCAGAAAGATATTGGCTAATCGAGATAGTGGTAATTTGATGTAAAGGAAAGCGAATAAGAAATGTAAATGATTCTGGTGTGATCCAATAATGAGACATCAACCCAATAAATAAAGAAGACTAAAATAATAAGAAAAATTCACGCATTTAAATGGCAGGAAGGACGAAGCTAATAAAAAAGAAGAAACATAATAAACACTTTCGTCTATAAATATTGGACTAAAGAGTGACAGAGTAAGAGACCTCGTTGTTAAGTTAAATAAGAGATCAAAACATTTTCAATGAAACCAACCAAATTTTCAGGGAATGTGGGCGACCTAAATGAAGATCCCATTGTGCATTTCACCCCAAACCAGAACCAACCAGTTTACTAGAAGAAGATGTGATAAATTTCATTCGGAAAATCTACTTTTATTCTAAAAAATGGTAGGATAAAAATAGAAAATAAAGTGAAAAGAAATCTATAAAACCATAATACTGGCGGCTGTGAGAAAAGTTAAATCGTAAATGTTCAAAAATATAAAGTTTCCTAATTTTGCTTGAAGATAAAATGAAATTTGACCACACAGTGAAACAACTACTTATTCTGAAATCGGACTCGTTTCTAGAAAATTGTGATTATTTTTATTCTCAGGTGAATTAAAAAAAACTCCTCTTTTCTCTCTCGGTTTGTTATTTTAAGACATTTTCCCCTCCCTTTATACTTTATTATGTTTTGAGGCTTCTTTTAAAGGTTTTAACCATTCCTAAAAACTGAAAAGCAAAAATTATTTATCAGAGAGAGTGGTCAAAGACAGAAAGAGTGGAGGGGAAATTAAAGTTCGCGTAAATACATAGCCCATTTAAATAATTTAGATTTCTAGGTGTTGGAAAGTTTTGAAGTCTCCTGACCTCACCACTCTCTATAATTAAAGTGGGGCAAATCTAAGTATTTTCTTTTTATAATTATTTAATCATGCATTTTGGAAATATTATTTTCACGGACGCATCACGCATTGCTTAAACCAAAACGAGAACAACCGAATTATTCCTATATTCATCTTTGATTAAAATTAAATCGATGCTATTACACCTATTAAATGTTGAAATGATTTAATAAATGGTATCAGTTGTTGTAATTTGATGAAAATTAAGTTTTCCAATATTTTGAAAGCCACATCAGCTTCAAATAAGTAATCTTAGTTTAGAATGCCCCTGCCCCAAATCAAAAGGGAACAAAATAAACAAATTTGAAATTTATCATTACATGGCCAAAAATATTCAAAAAGATTCGTGGTTCTTTGGTGAATTGATGTCAACTGATCAAAATCACATCTTTAAAGGCCGAGTGAAGAAACACCTTTGATTGAAATATGACCAAATTAGATGAAGATGTCAAATATAGTAAGTAATTTGCTATATATGTGAGATGTTCATGTACAGAATAAAGGTTTATATGCACCTGAATGTTTAATTTTTACACTTGTGCAAGATAAACTTAAATAAAGAACATTATGAATAATAAGAAAATCTCTAAAAAAATACGTGATTGGTAAAAACTGATGTCAGATCCAAAATCAGTGGTAATGAATTAGTGGATAAAATGTCCAATCTTTTCCGAGCCAAAACCGCTCTCGACCCCTGATCGACCTATTAAGAATATTAGGAATGATTTTCTTAAAATTTTAATTGGTTATATTTTCTAATTTCTTTCAAAGGAAAAAATATTTTTTAAAGGCCAAGAAATGATATAGTATAAGATTAAGACATAATGAGTTTATATAATAAACATAGTGGTATTAGACTTTCAGAGGAAATGTGTTTTTTACATATGTTTATACATATAGGAACTTGGATTGACTGGTATTTAAAGGTTAAATACTCAATAACATGTTAAGGTGGTTTTGATGCCCTTGGGGCACACCTATTTCAACATACCCATCTGTGGAGTAAAAGTGTCCTGTATAAAGTTAGTCATATCTACGTACTCGTAATCTTGAAGGTGAGAGAAGTCACTCAGATGAATTAAGCATATATCATTGATATCTTCCGTGGTCTTCACGTTCGTTGTCTATCATGTAGCTTCGATTTCTCTTTAAACCTCTTTCGATCGGTTATCTAAGTTTATCCGATAGTTTTTATGTAATTCCTTCTTTGCTAAAACCTATGACGCTTTGCCTTTCAAAAATGGATTTTAGGCACTCGGGAGATATAAGGATCACCGATCAGGATAATTTGGAATTTGTTTGGAGCAAACAAATTTTTGAAAAATGGGATAAAAATGCTAAACGACCACTGAAATTTGTTTAAAAAATTTATTATAGCATCAGCCTCTTTAAGAAATTAGCGATAGAATTATAGATACGATTTTGGCTATTATTTTGCATCAACTAAGTTGCAGATCCTGATGTAAAGAATGTAAGAATTAAAGATAAAATGCAGAATTTTCACATTTACTCTCAACTTCTATCTGTATTCTTTAAAATTAGTTTTATAATGAATCAATTTTATAAATTTTATCAAAAAACTATGTGTTAATTCTTGTTTTATTAAAAAATGTGATGGCATCCCGTATTTATTGCAGGTAGTATAATGACAGATATCGAAATGGTCAGAAAAGAGGTAGGAATAGTCCAGGAAGCTGTGTGCAAATCTGTAATACAATCATATAATTACACACATAATGTGCATATTAAAATTGGAGGCCATGGGTTGCCATGTTGACCACAGGATCTAGTTACAAAAGTACCTAGGATTTAGTACTAAAAGTTATGGCAGTCGTAAAAATTAGGATTATGTATCATATACACAATCAAAAGAAAATACTTTTATTCATGTTTATTCATAGAAGCCCCCTATTATGGTCATCCTATAGGTATATAAGAAAATGGAATTTCCGTTAATTTCAAAGTTAATCTAAGGGGGTTAATCCGCCATCTTTTTTAAATGGACCGATGAATTTAATAATTGTTGCATATATGGAAATATACTTAAAACCAGCATAAATGATGGAAGGTTTAAATATATTAATAGTTTGCTTGCAAAGAATTTTGATGGTTTCTCCAAATTAAAGGCAATTAGTTGCCACATGTATAATTAAATCAGAAATTTATTCTATAAATTTGTTCGTCGACCAAAAAATCCAGAAAGATTGCGGATAGGACCGTGACTTTAATCTGAAGCTGGCTTCTTCGTTTGTATGAAGAACGGGTGAGGAAGAAGCGATGAATGAAAAGAGTTGTGTAACTGCGCCCCAAATGCCCTCCAAAATGTGCCCCAAATAAAGGAGAAAGGCTATTTCTCATTCCCCCCATCGTCAAAAACCGATACATATTAACGAACGTCAGATAAGCCATCGAGAGCAAACTTTTACGGTGAATTAATTGATGGGGCGGGGTGTTGGCCACCATATTCTAACAAGATCTCAAATATCTTTTAAAACAGTGATAACTAATTCCTTTTAAGGCTCTCGGTTAGACATGATTAACTTTTGATCTTTTACTACTTACTTCTTTCGCGATGCCACATCACAGCAGTAATTTTTCAAATTTTCACTTTGTATTCTTAAAAAAGGAAAAATATTTGTATAATCATTGAAAGGTTCAGTTGTGATGAGATGGACGGTGCAAACAAAGCATCTCAGTAGCAAATGTGAGGGCGATGGAAATTTATTCAACCCAGCGGGATGAATTAGGAGCTGATCGGGAAATGCGCCGCTCTTCAAACGTCCTTTTTGGGCGAGTCTTTTTTTTCTCTTTGTATTTTTAAAGGAAACGAAACCAAAAAGTTGCTATGTCTAAGTTAATAAATCGCGGACTCGAACTACTCCAATGGAAAATCCTTTGTTTTCTTCACTGGGGCACATTACGCATTTTCTTTACTTACCTTTCTGGAAATTTCATTGCTTTCTCACCTTTTTCTTGTATTTTAAATGCTTTCATCTTCCTAGTCTTACATCTACTAATCCCTTTTTCTTCTTTTTCTAATGTTAAAAAATTATTTTAAGAAGTACATAAAGAAGGATTAAGTAAAATCTATGCCATATGCATTAAATTTTTTTATTATGTACTCGTTTCATTCTAGAAATTAGAGAAGAATGAACCTAAATTACTCAAGTTCATACTGCTGTTAGATCTTTTCTTGTTCTTCGCCAATTATACATTCCACTCTTCGGTTCATCATATCTAAGCTGATAGCAACAGAACCTAGTTATTTATTCCAGAGAAATGGCCAACTAATGTAAACCAGCTTTAAAAAAGAGAAGGGAAATGTGCTTTGCGATATATTTCGTCGGGTTTTGAGAGTTTACCTTCGGGTTTGCGTATGGGTTTGAGGGTCAAGCTTAATCTCAATTTTCTGGAAGTTGTAGAAACAGAGAAGCCGTAATCTATATCGGAAATATTGATGATTTAGTTTGTTGGAAAGAATTTTATTTTTATGTTAAAGGAGAAAAAATGATATGTGTACGAACGCGAGATCCGGATCGACCTCCTAATGCATATGACGGATTTTCAGGGTTAAAGAATTGCATCATTGTAAATCTGCGGTCTCATGTATCATGTCGACTTCATTTCTTCCTTTTTGGTAAACTTTATTTCTTCACTACTCATTACATAGTTTTACAGTGTAAATGTAATATTTCTGGAAATATTTGATAAGATTGATCCTATTAAATCCACTTTCTTTTAATATTGCGAGAACGAGGGGCCAAGGCGTTAAGCACTCAGTCAACCACATTGCCTCCCCATTTTCATTTAGGAAAAACTGTTATAATTTCCTCTTGTTTTTTTAAGGAACTTTCCGCATTATAGACAACATTTTCTATATAATTTTTCACATTTTGATTTTAGTTTATTCCTTTTTCACTGAATAAACGTATATTTTGTACATATTTTAAAGGAGGGAAAACTAAGGGACAAAAATCCTATGACGAATATTTTAATAATCTCCAAAGGAATGGCACTTCTTATCTAAACTCTTCTCCAACCAACGACTCTTGGTCACCCTAAACTTTATATATGGTACCGTCAACAATATCACAACAATAGTGGAAAACTTCACAATTATCAAATAACTTTTAAATTCTCTAAGAAACTAACAATGAATAACAGCCGAAATTATCACAGCTGAACACATCAAAATCAAGGAAGAAAACGAATATACTTAAAGTAAGCGACCACTGATTATTTATTAGCATATTTTTAATGTCAATACGAGGTAAAAACATAATTTTTATAGTTCTTTTTGTTAATGAAATAATTTTATATATATTTTGTCTATGTATTGAAATCCATAATGTGTAAGGATATATATTGGTAGACGGTACTTTTGCTAGTTAGTTTTCAGGTTAAGTTTATCATTATTTTATGTATGTATATAAAAAATTGAAAGCATGTTTCTTCCTAGAGTAGCAGCCTACTCTAGTAAATTCGAAACCTTTGTTTCTATATGTCACGTCTTAGTCAAACGTTGAGGAAGTTTTTATTTACATCTTTTAAAAATAAAACTTGAATAAAACCCGCTTGTAAATGAGAAAATATGTTCAGCTCTTTTTACTCTGCCTTGTCATTTGAAGGAGATTTGATGATTGGAAAAATGAATTCGTCACCACCTGTCTGAGGGAAATTAATACAAATATTTAACATTTGTTTATTTAAAGGTAAAATACTTTGGAATAGGATGTTGACATGACAAGAAAAGTGTGTTTTATACAATAATATACTATGGCGTTCACACCCTTGTTCGTTCATGAACGAATGTTACGATATTTTTTTAAATAAGAAGCTTTTTGCCCGCCTCTGGTTGAAAATTATAAATCTGTAGATAAAAACTGTACTTCAATAATATTTATGTTTTTTTATGATAATTGAGCTTGATTTTGGGTAACTAAGGCATTGTTGTCAACTTTACTTTCTGCAAAAATCCAAGGTCTCCTCTTTCTATTTATTCAATCATTTTCTTCCGTGGTAAAAATAGGATTCGCGACACTGAACCGACTTTCGACCAAGTATGTACCAAAGATTTCGAAAAAGCTCGGCCATTTTCTTCTTCTGCCAAATTTGTCAGGATCTACATCGTTAAAATAAACTTGATTTTCAAAATCATATTTTATTTGAAATAGTTTTTCTTGACGGGTAACCTCAACATCACTTGTGTTTGTGCTGCAACTCCAAGATTGATCATATCTTCCAAACTATTTTCATGCTTCTTTGTTTTGTATTAAGGTGATTACAAAATATATCTAATTCGGCTTCTCTGGACTCATTTTTTATTGATAACAATCCTGGAAACTGATCAAATCACTTTGAATAATTTTAATTTGAATGCATTGAATTTGTCGATGGCTAAGCAGATTACCTTATTACACAGAACCACTGCACAATTTTCACTTAAAGAGGCAAGTTCACATCATTAATCTGTGTCAAAACGTAAGCTAAGTAAAGAACATGATTTTCTATCTCTCTTACTTTAGAGAACAAACCAAATTCTTTTTTTTTCAAAAGGTGCAGCGCACTTTGAAAAGCTGGAAAAACGTATCATGTATTGAAGGTTTGAAAACCATCGCACCGTTGTCTACAATAGCAATTGAACATGTGCTTCATCATAATCCTGATATAATTCCTGAAACAATCGATGATTTTTAGCATTTGCTTTAATCTTGTTAATTGCCGTTACAATAATATTTTTCGAAAAGTGCAGTCAATATGATGATTACTATTGATTATGCAATGAATATACCGAACTTTAAGGCTTTCTCTTTTCAAGTGCAGAATAAAGCCCCGATAGCAGACAACCATAGATACAGCTCCGTCTGTCTGGTAGACAATAACTTTTCTCCATGGGATTTTTTTGACTTTTGAAGTATGTTTTTTCTTTTGAAAATTTAATGAGCGGACAAATACTATTAGCAATGCATCATTATCAATAATTCTAGTTTGATGTATTTGAAAAGAAAATGGCATTGTTGAAGCATATATAGAAGTTGTTTATAATCATCAGTAGCCTCTTCATCAAATCGTCGAACTACAGTTTTATTACTAAGCGGTGATGCTTTTAAAGACATTTGTTAGATCTTGATGCATCAATGATGAGAGTCGCTCTTAAAGCATGGAATTAATTGTTTTTTAGTAATCCCATGCGCACTGCCACTTTTGAAATAAGTTCTGAAATACAATAACTAGCAATGAGCCAATCTTTTTTCTTGCGATTGGACTTTTGAGCTATGGAAGTTATTTATTCGTTATTTAGTTTTTCATATATCTTGTGTTAAGATGTTGCAGCAATCGTAATGGCTTCATTCAAAAAGATTTATGGCATAACAAAGACACTGAAATTCAATTATCTAAATGAGATTCGTAAAACCATATATCAAATATTCATTAATGTACAAACGGAATAGAAAGGTTCTAACTTTTCCTAAAATTAATAAATCTAATTCGAAATGCATCACTTCTTGAACAAGAAGAAAAATTAATTGATATTGAACGTGAAATGACGCTAGATAAAAATGATCAGAGAGACAAAAATTGACAAAGTTCAAAATGATATGTCAGCATTGTTTGAATTAAACCCTTTACGTAAGAACAATAATGAATGTTGCTTCTTTATTAGTACAAAGATAAAGCAATCATAATAAAATGAAATTCAAGGCGAGGAAAATATTTACCAAGTTCGGCACAAGTCTTATCAAGTAAAAAACTCTTGATCATCTCCTTTGATAATAATAATAAAAACAAAAAAGAATAGAATCCCATTATCGCAAAAGTTGACAAAGTAAATAAACTGCGATCAAAATATTCCCTAATAATTGAAACCACCCCCGAACAATGAGATTAGGCGTGTTGTTTTCAGTTTTCTAAGGCTGCATTTAGAATGTATCCGAAGAGTACTTGGTTGTACCTTTCAACTACCATTCAGTAAAATTGAATAGATTGATCTGCGAATATTAAATCAATGAGTAGTAACCTACACACTGCTTCGTGCTCGTATGAGGGTCGCTATTCATCCACAGTGAACCTGTGACTAGCTACTGACCGCATACCATCACTGCTTGAGTTTTGATTAACCAGTTTTGGGTCCAAGGAATAAGCCAAATTAAAGTAAGCAGCCGTATGAGGATTGGTTTAAGTGCATAATTTTGTCATTGTTTTTTTATTTGATTTGGTTATCGATTACACTGGGTAACACTAGTTTTGTTCTTTAAATGTTTTTAGTGTTTCTAAGGTAAATTTAGCTCCTGATTCCAGAAATACCATTGAAAATTGCATAGCATCGATATCTTTGGAGTTCATTGGAAATTTGTATATAAACCTAACCATAAATAGCTGCGACAGTTCCCTTTATTTAGCAGATTGACATTGTCCATGAAAAATAGCTGATAATATTTTGTTCTTTTATTCTTTTTTAAAGTAATGAAAAAATGTGATTATAAGAGATAACCTACTAAAAGTGCAATAAAGAATGTGCTTTCTTACTGTGAGATCCTTGATTTTTACGCCTCAGTAACCATATATTCCCACATCATAGCAGTGTCCCATTTTCCTTGGTATTTTCTCTCCATTACACCAATGTCCTGATGGAACCTCTCACCATGATTCTCACTCACTTCTGACAGATTTTCACGAAAAAACTCCAAATGTGAATGCAAAAAATGCCCAATTAGTGACATTCTACATCCTAAATTCTTATAACTATATAAAAGTTTTGCTACCAGGTGCTCGCAGTTTGGGTCTTTATTTTTACCAAAAAATTCAGTCACTTTATTTCGAAATAGACACCAAGTCTCACTTTCGACATCAAACATTGCAGTCTCAGGTTGTACTGACTTAAACATTTTTCTTACTTGCGGTCCAGTAAATATACCGCCCTTAAATTTGGCCTCTGATAGCTTGGGAAAGAGTAGACGAATCTCTTGAAGTGCTTCTCTGCCATGATCTAATGCTTTTACAAACTCTTTGACCATACCGAGCTTTATATGAAGTGGAGGTAGCAAAACTTCGTCATGCTCTACACGAGGTCTATAGAGGTCACACAACATTCTGGTAATGTTGATGATCATACCTACTATCCCATAAGCAAAGAAAACATGAATACTTGCTGTACCCACCCTATAATTCGAGTAAGAAGGCACCAGTTTCAATCACCACAAACATCCCATTTAAACTTAGTATAGTTTACCTTCTCGAGAAGCTTTTTTACATTTTCATATTCTTCCTTTATCTATACCGAGATGCTATAGGCAGAGATGGATAATGATTCTCATTATGTAGTAAAACAGCTTCGAGGCTTTTTGTAAAATATTTATGAAAGGTTGCAATTCCTCAGGATTCTGTTCAATTTCAACAGGGGTAAACAAGCCAGTAATATCTTTGCAGAAGCAGAGATCCTCACCTATATCGAAGTATACCTTAAATTCCTCATGGCGCTTCCTGTATAGTGCTGATCTGCAGTCCTTCCCCGACAGATTTCATTCATTAAGTTTGCATGCCAAAAGCTCAGCTGCTAATTTAGTGAGACCCAATTCCCTGATGAGATCATCCAGTTTACGTTGATTTTAAAAGTGTGACGGGTACTCATTCTTGGCTCAAACGTTTCATCTATTTCTCTATTGTCACAACCTTCCGACTCTCCTGATTTGACATTATACTCTCTACCTGAGAAATATATATGTATATAAAAAGAGAAGCATTTAATAGCTGGAGCATAAATATAGACTGTATGTGTAATAACATTACAAGAATCCTGAGCTAGATGTTTTGAATATTTCAGTAGTGATTCTGTCACAAAAAATATAGCCTACATTTTGATAGGATTTACTTACATTTTCTGGTGGCTGTTTACCTAATAAGGTATCATCATGTGATTCAGTTGCAATAGAGGATGAAATGTTGGGGTAGAGAGGGGATTTTTCCCTTCACTTTTCCTTACTTTGATATGTCAAACATGAAAAATAACAATCATCGTGATGATTTATGGGCTCTCGACAAACTCTAGGCACAGCTAATGGCTTGCTTTTCTTGCACCTCTTAGTCATGCATCTAAATTTGATTGACAACTTCCACATATCACATGAGTGGCACATGGTTTTTCTTGGTCACCCATACTTATTCCAAAGTAGAGTCTATAAGCAATCCAGTACTTAGCACTTTTCATAATTTTATGTGATACATGCTTAGGTGCAACATAGAAACCATACATAAAACAGAACGAATCTGGTGAATTTTTGCATTCAATTTTAGCGATAATCCAGAAAGTCAATATTCATCATAAAAACCTGAAAAAGAAAATAAATAAATTAGCAACAAATGTAAGTGAGCTTTACCCGTACCCCATAAATTTCATTACATTAGGCTAATTTGTAATATCTTTCAAACGGTCGTAGATAGAGAAAAAGTAAGGGAATATGAATAAGACAAACAAAAACTTTGTGAAAATTTAATACAAAGAATAACAATTACACAGATATATCATGTGTAATGTTTGAATGGGCTATCAAGGATTTGCCACTAATTATCAGGTGAGTTATCAACTTCTTTGGTGGAAAGTTCTTCTCCTGGAGTGCATATTAAGCTTTCATTTCATCATAGTCAAAGAATCAATGATCTATATTAAACTTTAGCTTTCTTGAAGGTTCCTCCTAATTAGCATTAAACATTTTCAAAGTTTCAAAACGTGTAATGGAAATGATTATTTTTGCTTTCCAAAAGTCAAATTTAAAAGATAAGTTTAAACAGGTTTTTATTTCCAGGATCACTTTTTTATTTGTTTGTAAAGGGGAAAAAAGGACGGAATATGGAAATAAAGAACCTTTCATCACATCATGACTAAACAGCATGCATTGTTGTAGATGGCATCGATTCATTTCTCGTAATAAGTGGAATTAATTTAAAATTTTGGCCGCTCGCAAAGGTTATCCATCGATCTAATTACTACAATATATTTAGTAGATTGATACATATTTGTCAGTTTTGAAAAAGAAACATTATATTAAAGCGAC
The DNA here is from genome assembly GCA_963969495.1 of Ceratothoa steindachneri. Lineage (NCBI taxonomy): Eukaryota > Metazoa > Arthropoda > Malacostraca > Isopoda > Cymothoidae > Ceratothoa > Ceratothoa steindachneri. The sequence goes on from OZ018337.1 coordinate 80,963,612, forward strand.
ATCAGCCCAGCCGTGTAGGTTAATTTTTACAGTTGCCAAATATAAATAAAAAGATTTTAGAATGGTTTCTGTTGTGGATATGAGATGTATCTCCTTCCTATATATATATGATTTAAAGAGAGATCCGAAATAGGTCACGGAAAATTTGTTTGGGGCGATTTTTAAAATTCCGCCCAGAAAGAGCGACATAATTAAGTGCAGCTTAGCCATCATTAAAATAATGAACGCCATTTCTCATATTCCTTATTTCTAAATGAACCATATAGACTAAACAACCTATAACAAAACTAGTCACTATTTATAGAAATTAAACCATCAAAGCAAAGGTATGAAAAGTATCATATTCTATTGAGATTTAAATAGAATGACGGAGGAAAAGCGAAGAATCAAAAATGACGACGCGGATTCTAATCCTCTAGCTCGTTTTAACTCCATCAACCATTACAATAAAAACATTTTTAGAAAAGAGAAATGGAGAGACAATTGTAATAATTTGACGCAGATTTATTTTATCTTATTTTACAAAGAATTAATGAAGCAAACTGGAATCCATTTTCGAGCTTTGGGCTTCATTTTTATTCTCCGCCAAAAGAGGAAGGGACGAATTTGCTCATATAAATATCAATTTGCCTGAAAGTGTAGATGATTGTTCTTATTAATTAAAAGCAATAGGGTAATATCGTCTTCCAAGTACAGTAGGTTTGCGCACTTGGCAATTTGGAAGGAGATAAGACAATGAGAAAAAGCTCAAAGCAGTGGAAAGAAAGTGTTGTTTTGTTAGGTTAAATAAACGCGAATAACTACCTTAGATAACATTCTAAACACTGAAAACAATCAAAACTTTTACTAAACAAGAACATTTTTAGAAGCAAGTACCCTTCAGGCGGAAAACATTTGGCTAAAAATTCTCAGTTCAATTAAATCTCGCCTCTACGTCGTTTCATGCCCATAAATTATTTTCGCTGCAATAAAAGGGTAAAGTTTATATCCCAGCAATGGTGTAAGAGCTCGTATAGTTGAATGTCTGGCATGTTTGTACCAACTCTATCCGAACCGCATATATTCTTATAACATTTCAACTACATTCTTTCATTTAGTATTGAAAAAAAACATTTGTTAGTTATAAGCAGATTTTAATTAATTTCAACAAAAGAATTGCCGAGATATTGAGTGAATTGTTCGGGCTTTCGCTCACCATCGATATCATCCTCTAATCAGGAATTATCTCCTTTGGTGCAATAATGAGTAAGAATAGAATTTTCCCTGTTTTATATTTGAACGCTTGTTCTATAATTAGAAACAATTAGGGGATTGTCCTGTGATGCATTGCTAAACTCCTTATAAGTAGGTATTGCCACATCATGCTGTGAAATCTTTCTACCTTGCGAATACAGTCATAAATGAAATTGTTAAAAATTATATTTTCTCACTTCTTTTTTTCAGCATTTTGCTTATGTAAACTCCATTTACAAGAAAAGTTTTCGTTTGGAGGACTGCAAATGAGACGCATATCTATCTATCTATCCATTAATTTTTTTGTATATATGTACGTGAGTTTAATAATAAATAATAGCGCGCCACCCGAAAGATGAGAAACAATTCTCCGAGGAGTTTCTAAACTGCAATTTCCCTACTGCAAACCACGGGCATTTTCCAACTGTTGATGGCTGCTTGAAAGTAAACACAAATTAAACCTTGTTCAGATCTCTGAGGAAAGAAATGACAAATAATCAATGGTGATATGGTTTATACACGTCTCCCTCTCAAAGGTCAGGTAGAGGGTAACATTTTATTCGAAAATATCTAGTATTCTCTGTCAATTTGCCTGAGTGACTATCAATTTCTCTATTTCCCTATTTTAGTCTCAATTTATTATCTAGCATAAGTTATCTAACCCTGTATTTTCCAACGCAACTTTTTCTGAGTAATTTCCCCAAACTATTTATGGTATAATCAGTCACTTGAAAATAAAACATTTCCACATTAGTCTAGTGTTCTAACATTTGCCTTCTGTATGATTTTCCATAGATTTGCCAACACAAACCCCTTCTTTAATCACTCAACAAAGTCAAAAAAGGGTAGAAAATCGCGATTAATTTTTCTTATAATTAGCAATGTTTATTAAAAGATCTTATTTATCGAACATTTATCACAAAGTTCTTAAATAAAGGCTAACGTTAATTCAATTTGTCGCTGGAACCAAGGTAATTTATAAAGGATTAATGATGTCTGAAATTATTTTCAGTAAAAGTACAAGGGGACAGTCTTATGCACTGAGAATAAGACTGGAAGGTTTAATAAAACCAAAAAAATAGAAACAGCGAGATATCTCAAAGATTATTCTACTTTACCATTAAAGTTTAACTTGACATTTGCTTCAGCATGCCTGTGATTAGTGTATTTCACACTCATTGGTTAATCTTTAAATTGATGTCAATGGATTTATCTCCCATTATTTACAACGAAGACGCCCAAGACAGATTAATCTCAGTTCTTTATTTATAAAACAAAAGAACATAATATTTCTCATTCTTATTAAGTAAAACCACTGCATTTTCATAATTTAAATACTGCCACCTCATCTAATTCACATTCTCCATATAATTTAGTTAATCTGACAACTTTTTCTAACAATTTCTTATGTTTGTATTTTTTTAAGGTTATATTATTGACAATGGGTCCGACCCGAAACGTTGGGACCAAGGAATTAAAATAATGTGGACATCCTAAAGGCAGGCATCTTATTTAACTCAAAAATACGCATACGCGTGTCAAAGCTCAGCAACCCTTCTTCTTTATTAAGATATATACGAGGGGCGGTCAATAAATTTTGCAATTCGGATATAAGGAAACGATATATAAGGAAAAGTGTTTTAGTATTTTTCAATATAACTCCCTCGACTTCAATGCACTTGCGCCACTTGTCCCTGAGGCTTTGAATTCCCGACAACTAGAAATCTGCCGACTGCTGTTCAATCCACTCCTGGACGGCGAGCTGGACATCCTTATCGTTCCTAAACCGGTGCCCGCGCAGTGCAGCCTTGAGCTGGCGAAATAAAAAGTAGTCGCTAGGGGCCAGATCTGGAAAGTAGGGGGATGGTTGAGCTCCTCAAATCCGCACTTGCGCAGGGCAGCTTGTTCAACTCTGGCCTTGTGGACTTTGACGACGTTGAAGTCGATAATGGGGCGTAAGGATTCTAGGGACCCACGGACAGAAACCTTGGTCATGGCCAAATTGTCGTGGATTATGTTGATAACACTTCCATGTGATATTCCAAGTTCTCGCTCGATTTCTTTTACCTTCACACGTCGATTTTCGAGGATCATCCTCTCCACACGGGCCACATTGTCCTCGCTGGTCACGTCTGACAAGCGTCCTGGACGGAGGTCATCTTCAAGGGACTCACGACCATGGCGGAACTCCCCTTTCCGAAGAGCAATGGTAGCATAGGAAGGGGCGGTGCCGATGTACACTACAACCATGCGTTCATGGATATCTTTTGCATTCTTGTTTACCTTGGCCAAAATTTGATCACTGCGTGGTGCTCAACCTTTCTCCATTGTGGAAAAATTTGTGACTTACGATCTGCGATCAGTTAGTGCTTCTTAAATAGACGAGGCAGAAGCGTGCGGTTGCAGGTCCCGAATGGTCATAACTTGTCTTAACACCCCTACAAATAGCCATCCCCCTTCCTCTTTTTTGCCCTACCGATTAGAAATACTTATTGACCGTCTATCGTATATATATATATATATATATAAATCTGGCAAATTAAAAACAGGATAACTAGGATTAACCCAAACTCTTACTAACATTTATTGAAAACGTCTCAGAACTATAATAAATCCCATCATCAGTTCGTTAGAATTTTTGAAAAATATAGATTAAAATATGTATGTACATAAAACATTTGAACAAAAGTGAAAATTAACAACAAAAATCCGTGAAGCATAAATTTGAAATAAATAAAAAACAATGGGGATACGGAGAGGAATATGAAGGGGTCAATTTCTAAATTGGAAGTGACTGTAGTAGGTGATGTTTTGAAATATTTCTCACCACATTGAGTATCGTGAAGTTCTTAAAAGTAACCCCATGAGCCTCATTGCCATAGGGTGTTTCACATTATGGGATAGATCAGGTTTAACTAATGGAAAACCAGTTCTCCTCCATTTACCCACATGCAGTATGAAGCCGGAAAAAGCCAAGGCCGTGCTTCCCTCACATAAGATACTGCACGTCCAATGGAAACCGTATAGGATTCTGGATCACATACCGGATGTTGGTTGATCTTTGAACATAAAAAGGGATCGTAGTTTAAGTGGTTGATGATAATAATTTAGGCCAGTATTTGAAGTTAGAGTTATATCAATATTATTGACAATTTATTCATACGTGTTTATTGGCAGCCAAAAGAGTGAACAGAAAAAACCCTTGTAATTTAACGGGGGTATGTAAGGGAGCAAGAGTTATGTATTTCTTATTTACTTATAAGCTAAATATTTTAAAGAAGCGATATAGGGCTACCATTTTAGGGCGAAAATTTTCAAGAATTCTAATTCCGAATGAAAAGTAAACGTTGAACATAGGTTTTCTGCTATATGAAGTATCTTGTTATCGGCATTATTTTATAGGTTGAACTCGCTAAAGCTTAAGAAACTTAATCGAACGTTTAAAATAGTCGGTTCTCACGACAATGTTTCTTATTCGAATAAGGCGAAGGCAATATCACCTCTCTGATAAGCTTCATGCTAGGATTTTTAATTCTAATCGAGATTTAAAAATTAGTTTTAAGGTGTATGCAACATGGTTTACATATTAATTCCTAAATAAAATATCATAATTTTTTAGCTCATATTCTCTGAAAAGATCTGCTATTTAAAAATGTTTTAATCATTTATTATAAAAAACAATAACTTTATTGTTTCGATTCAAGATTTTGTGCTACCAATTCTAATCAAGTTAAGATAAATTTAATGAAATAACTACCAAAGTTTCCAACCAAACAATGGTAGATAAAGTTTTATTTGCACTGTAATGTGGCCTTAATAAATTAAGTATACTTTACACTATCGGCTAAAATTCGTTATTCGTGACATTTCTTTACAATTTTATTGTTTCTGTTGTGTTATGCAGAAATCGCTTGGTCATTTTTATGAAACTTCTACCATCGAAAGGACAAAAGGTAGCTCATACCAAATGAGGATCCTTTCGGTAATCGATCGTTAATAGTCCTAATTTCCTTTATAAATAAAAAGGTTTCGGATTTTGATTTTGAATTTACACCGTTATTCCTCTAATGTGTTTAAATATTTTCTCATTTTTTTCTTATCTACTCAACATCAAAATCTGTGTATTAAATACTGAACTCTCTGAGGTCCTTTAAATAATAAGACAGTATGTTACGAAAATAAAACAGTATGTTACGAAAATATGGAGAAACAATTCGTTTAATTCGATTAATTTGTAACGCAATCCTTAAGGCATCCTGACTAATTATTTCCAATAGCAACTAGAATAGCAATCTTGATTATTTTTTTTGCAATCACCAGTGTCGAAGTAATTAAATGAGGTTGCAATTGCATTTGCCATTGTCAAAAATATGTTATTGTCTCATAACTGCGAGTAAGAGTCGATCCCCTGTCTGCTTTCTGTTTCAGATCAAAAATTTCACATATTTTACAAACAGGTTGATCCTGGACTACTGGTGACTTCCAGGTTCAGATATCCAAAAATATCCTCTTCCCACAGTAATGGCTCGATTAGTCAAGGGGTCTTCCTCTTTCTCATCAAAGTCATTATTTTTCTAAGACGTGTTGTATATAGGTGTTGCCTCATCTATGAGGGACACTTTTTAAATACTTATAACTTCACTATTTGTTCACCAATTTGTAGAAAACTTCTAAATTTAAAAGTTGTTACTAAATTACTTTATTATAAATATTTTATGGTAATTTCCCGTTATACTTCTAAGTATGTTTTTAATTTATGATTCAGTCTTTCCTTTTAAAGTTAAATAACATAGTGTTATTTCTACAAAATTATTTCGATCCTCTCTCTGAGTTCCTTATTCGTTGCAAGGATTAGTTTCTGTACTCTATTGTTTGATTTAAACAAATAAAGAAAAGTATGTCAATTAACACAAGTTGATATAAAAATTGGCATTATCAGTTTAAACAAGTAGTGGTAGATGCATATTGTTTATATCTATGCTGAAAATTTGATTGATTGCGAATATCAATTTAATGGGGTCCCAAAATTGAGTGAGTATTTTGATGAAGTGAATACGACCTTCAAACTTTCAATATTTCCCGCCCTTACCTTGGAGGACCTTGTCAATTATATTACTCAAATAAAAATGTAAAACATCATAAGTGTTTCAAATTTCTCTAAAATTGGCCAAATAGTAATGATGCTATTACCAAATCAATAAAAAAGCAAAATGGGTGCCGAATGACAGACAGCCTCACAAATTGAGATAGAGAGACGCTCACGACTAAAAACGGAAAAATTGGTCTCCGCTCGAAATATTCTATATCGAATCAATTCCTTTATTGTCTTCTGTTTCAGTTCTAAAATGAATATCAGATTTTTATTGTAAAAGAAAAGAAGCAATGTATTCAAATCTTACGTTACTTTATTTTTAAGAATATAAACACTATCTATTACAAAAGAGGCAAAAAGAAACTATAGTTGCATGAGAGTACTTCAAAAATTGATTCAAAAAATGATGTAGGTCAGAAAATAAATAGATTTGAGGCTTTATAAAGAAAATAGCTCCTCTGCCGCTTGGAAACATGTTTTTCTCAGAGGAAACCAAATAACTATATTTCTTGACCTTCCCTCGCTAGAATTACTACCTACTCTGGTCTTATCATTAATACACAATCCCTCTAAGTTCCTTCTGTATACTTTGCCTTATTCCTTTAAAAACCCATTAGATAATGTTTTGTAATAACATACAATTGCTGCTTTAGGTCACTTTATTTAAATAAGTAACTTTACTTACTATCATTGGATAATGAACCATAATCTATGTAAGGTATGTATAATAAATGATATAAGGGAAATGGTTAGATAATTAGTGTTTATTCCCTGTATAGTTTATAGTAAACACTTCCCAAAATACATTCAGAGTTGTTTTACTTTGTGAACACATCTTCAGTACAAGACAATTTGAAGCTTCAGAGAATGCTATATAATCTGTGATTAATGAATAACAGATCGAAAGATTTTAATCATAATATAAATATATCATCAATTATATGATCAATTATATTATCATTCAAGATGAGGAACTATTTATATTAAGGGAAAAGGGATAAAAGCGATATATCCTTTTTCTTAAAAGTTACTTTAACAGGAGATAAACAATTGTAACAAAAAAACAACAGAACTATGTAGAAAAAGGGAAAAGGATGCCTAGGATATCCAAAGAAGGGGGATTTCGAATTACTATTTTCAAAAACAAAGAGTGTGGACGAGATTTAAATCGTACATACGAGTACATACGCCATGTGCAACGAGACCACAATACGCGAATTAATGTTCGGGAATTTTACTTCAAGGATTATTAGAAGGAAAATCTTAGCGGTAAATTAAATGTAGGAGGATAGAAAGAGAGATCGGAGATAAAATGATGATGGAAAACAAGTTACAGAATAATTTAAAAATACATCTATTCTAGTAAAAGTTAGAAATGAATGGAAAATTCTGCTAAATTATGGAGCTTTTTCTCTGTGGAGAAAACATAAAAAGACTAAACTTGAAAGATGATCAAAGAGGTTAGATATAGATTTAGAAGAACACAAAGAGCCCCATGAACACTTTATGATGAAGAAAACTTGAATTAAAAGCAAATCAGCTATTTAATGACCTGAGCAAAGCAAAGTTCTGGATAATGTTAAAGGGAACTTGAATTAGAGCTTGGAAGGCAATGTTAATAGGCTCCAAAACGATTGATGAACCATAAACATTACTAATTTGAGATCTCATGTTAAAGTACGATCGATAATAATATGCTAAAAATGAAAAGAACTGCTAGTGAGTCTCTGAAGAGTGGGAGGCAAATGCCTTAATTGATGTTATATATATATATATATATATATATATATATATATATATATATATATTAGAAAAGTGAAGTCTGTGTATGTGTCTGTCCATTTATAGTATGAAAGGTTCGACAAAATAAATAAAACTAAAATCGTATTTATTTGTAAAATATCCCTTGAAAGATAATGCAAGTAGTTTCGAGTCTCTAAGTGCCTTCGTAATGGAGCTAGGTGCTCTTTATCCAAACTTTCCCTATATATTCGCAGAAGGGAACGTAAGGCTGGTCTTTACCCTCCATCGTTGTTCAAGCATAGTATGCAAAAACAACATGTTTTTCAATGCCCTACAAGGAAAGATGAAGAATATTGTTTAACAAAATGTGTTGTGATAAAGTATTGGTTAAAAAATAATTTGTGATAAATTTAAGGATTTCAACCTGTATCTTACTTATGATTGTTTTGTTACCAGCTGCTCATAAGGGAGCCTTAGAAGCACTTGGAATAAAAATGCTAAACCTCGGAGATTGTGAGGCTGCTATGGAAAGTGTCATTCTTTTGATTAGATGTAAGGTGATTGCAGGCAGAGACTTCGCGTGATCCCTAACGGAACCAGGGCAGATGAGGTCCGAGCTTGCCTAAGATCATCTTCTTTGTGTTGGAATATTCAAACACTGTCTCTAAACACCACAATAAGAGCAGAGCTCAATGGTGATTGACTGTCAGCACAATTTGCCTAAAATTAATAATATCGATAATATCAAAGTAAAAACATTACACAATCTTAAACAAATCTACAAAAACCAAAACAGGCTGAGTGTAAGAGCTATATTAGCTCCAAAGAAAAACACTGTCAGCAGAATCAATAAAAATCTACTTTTCCCATCTCAAAACGTCAACAAATTTTCAAGTTAGTTGATACAATTTGGGATCATACCCAAATAGTCGAGTATTCAACAGAGTTTCTAAACTCTCTAAAACCTCTAAAAATATCTCCTCACAAACATTAATTGAATTTAGGTAAATCGAAATCGAAATAATGTTAAAAAGAGAGGAGTCTTCATTCACAGAATACCCAGTAATCAAACACGATCAGAATTGCCATTTCTATTTAGAACAATACATTTCCCAATCCGTGTAGAGTTTTCAATATGAATTTTTAAAAAATCGTAAAGTGACACTCTTTTAATGGCATAGTTGTAATTAGAGGAACCTTGTTTGACTTATAGTCAACCAGAGGTTAATTGCTCTTGATTTAGAAGGAAAATTAATCTGGTTGTCTCTGATCCACAAGGAAAAACTATAATAACAGAAAAATAAGGGAAAAAGATCAAATCCGTTTACTTTAATTGAGAACGCAGATATTACCCGGGCAACGACGGGTATATATATATATATATATATATATATATATATATATATATATATATATATATAAACTAGCAGATTATATATATAATCTCAAGATGGAATAGTTGAAATTCTTTTCTGGATTAATATGAAGTTATACTTAAATTTCAAAGATTTCAGAGTTCAGTTTATTTATGTCTAATTATAATCCTGCATTTTCATACATCTTTTGTATGACAATTTTAACTCAATTTATTTTTATATGAAGTCTCTATTCTGTGTGAATATTTATGATTTTAAGAATGTTTTGCTTATATAAATGTTTAAAAATTCCAGTCGATGGATATCACCTCACTCTTTTACCACACTAGTTGAAAGCAGTTAGTGATTGAAGGAGACCTTTATAGATGTCTTTTTATAAACAAATGTATATGATTCAAGAACATTCTCGGTACCTATCATAAGGCATTGAAAATTCTATAAAGCTTAATTACCAAACTTTCAATTTCTGATACCACTTTAATCAAGTAGAGTTCCCGTGTGGTTCGCCTCTTTAGTTGTAACACTCAATGAAGCCTTGGGATAATATTTTTCCCTTTCTTTGTACTTTCTTGCGTCGGTCTTTCTTATCATTTTTATGAATCTTTACCTTTAACGAAATAGTTGGGCATTTTCAGGGTAAATTTGAAACATGAGTCCGGGCTTCCGTTTCAAACAAACAAATAAAACAAATATGTCATTTATTTGTACCTTCATGGAGCCATAAAAGCTCATACATGGTAAGTCCTATTGTGAATAAGAATAATTTGGGGTCAACTCCTCTAATATTTTTAAGCTATTTTAAGTTTATTTTTTCTAAATATTCCTCTAATTTCTTATTCCTTGAAGTGAAAGAACAAAGGGGCTCCCCAACTACCGCTGAAAGGAGTGACATGAAAAACGAGTGAAATATAAAAAGTCAGTAATTAAGAATATAAAAAGATTTCAAAAGTTATAAATATTATAATTAAAATTGGTGTAATGGGTCAGGTTAGTTCAGATTTGGCTTCATTTTAAACCTCATTGAGAGACTAGAAATGTTCCTCTTGGCAGAGTGAGATTGTGGATTTGATATAAACCCTGATAAAACCAACAAAGTTATGGTAAATCTCACTTCACGATGTGTAGCAACCATTAAGGTCATACCTACCACACGTATTTTTAAGAGGGAGACATTTTCACTGTATATAAATTATCCATTTTTTATTTTCTTTAAAGGTTAAAATAGCTAAATTTTATAATGGTTATGCTAATAATCTTGTCCTTCCTTGAAACTTTACCTGACAATCTCCCTCTTGTCCTATTTTACCTCTTTTGCTGTTACAATATAGAAACTCACCCCCAAAATATAATAGTTCTTCTCTCTATTATTCCCTCTCTTTCTCTTTCTCTTCTTCACTCAGAGTAGTTTATAAAGCTCTGATGCATTGGAAAGCAAAAGAATCTGATAATCAACGTCAGAAAATCACTGTCCTCTGATTTAATTTATCCGCAGGTGAGAAAAAGCCGTGAGATCTTAAACTTTCCCCTTACTAATCATCTCAAAGTGTTGGATATTTGGAGTCCATTGGATTATTTTGTCGTTTGAATTACCTCGTACTTCATATTTTGCTCATAAACTAAATCCCAATTTATAGATATATCCGTAATTTTAGCAACAATTCTTATGAGAAGAATTTATACATAAACTAAATAGAGTCACGAATCATTGTGGTTACGAACTAGAGGGAGTATTTACATCCATAAATCTACCCCCCTCATTTTCATGTATTTAAATTCTGGCATATTTTTGATTGATATCATCAAAGCCAAAATCTTTTCCTTTACCTCCATAATAAGAATTAGTCCGCTTAATCGCAAAAGGTGGTTTTAGGATGAAGCAGAATATAATTCGTAGATTTTAAAATTTTCCTAATTAATAGTTTGTTAAAATATCTCAATCCCATAAATCTTCTAGACTTGAAACACTTTAAAGGGAGATTTAAACCTATAAGGATTCATTAGCCATCGTTTTCTTCTTCAGCCTTTCCGAATATTACAAAATTTGCTTAATCAACAGGCTTATGGGATTATAAGTGCATTAGTTTACGCCATATACAATAAAGCCCCAAATTCAAATCCTTATTAATACATATATATGTATATTTTTATTGAAGCTCTGATAAATCTATTAAGAAACAGGTAGTTTTCTCCAAATCATTAGCGCATATCCCCTCATGATTACGCGACTCCATCACGATAAACTTAATTTGATTACCTTTATTGAATTAAATTATCCGCTAGCTCTATTATTATTTATTTTAAAATACCCGCTATGATTTGTTATATGAAGAAATTTTCACTGTAATATAGCGCATATGGATTTCAGGTTTGTTATATATTTCAATAGCTTTCAATATATATTGAACACATCCATTAAATTCTCAAGCAACTTATTCATTGACATGCCCAATTGATCAGAAAAGTCATGGTTTCCAAAAACTTTGGCTAAGGCTGTACCGGCTATTTCAAATATCCTCTTACACTCGTTACGACCTACTCCACAAAGGACACAACGATAGTTTTGATTTAGTTAGAAAGAATTTTATTGTTTTAACATACATGTATGTGTATACATTGTTGTAGTAATCAATAGAGCCACCCGGTCGGCAAGCAGAAACTAAATGCTAGACCCGAAAGTCAAACCCATGTTGTAAACAAAAGCATTAATCAAGCGGGCCCACTCGTGCTTGTCGAAGCTTGTTCACTTTGCTATGGTGGATTTTGCAGAACTTTCCTTCGACTTACGCCTACCAGCTATATTCGAGGGAATTGAGGTCTGTCGAATGCAGCGGCCAAAATTCCTTCGAACATAATAAGTTTATGTTCCACCTCAACAAATATTGCGCGTGCTTGACTGTGTAAGCCAATGGACCGTCCTGTTGAAAGATATAGTCTCATTCTTTGTGATCAGTTTCTCCACGGGGAGGACTTTCGTAGGAACAACAGCGAACCACACCTAAGGCATCTTCTCGCCATTATTAGGCACGTGTCCTAGCTTCTTCATGGATGGTGGGAGCTTGGTCGTTTACCCGTAGTGGACCTCGAAGACGTGCTGGTTGTTGCTTAGGTGTACGTCGGTGGAAGCGTGAAAGAGAGTGTGACTTTTTTAAACAATATGAATGTCAGAGAGAGACAATGTGTCATCTCTAGATGGAAAAAATCATACATTTCTTATTTTAGATGACTTAATGTAGAAGATAGATGCAAATATAACAGAGATATTTAGAGTTACCTCCCACCATAAGCATATCACCATATTCCTAGTGGATCAAAATCTATTTTATAAAAAGTCTTATACATATGCGTGATATAGCCGTATGTTGTCACAATCTAGTTTTATTTAACCAGAGAAGAGACATCTCCCAGATAAATATACTTACTGGACAAATAATGCTGGGTGAACGTCAGATCTTTATGAAGATATAGAAAGAAGCAGTCTTAAAACCTTATGGCTACTTGCCCTGCAACTCCACTCCGAGAACCCTGTACGATTTTCCTTACGGACCTCTATATTTTCAAACGAAGTTGAAACTGTATATCTTTTAGAATGAACCATAAAATGAAAAGATACGCGTATCTCTTCCATGCCTTCCCTACACTTTCTAAAAAGAAGAAAAAATCAATCATAGGAATCATGGAGGGTGATTTTTTCAAATGTGTCTTAATCTAATAAAAGGTTATGTTCCAATGACAGCATCATAGAAACGAAAGATATAGCCGCCCAGACAGTTGATACATATGTTAGCTTGGAAGATTAGCCATATAAGTCTAAAGAAAAATATAATAAATCAGAGTGGAGGATCGTTTCTACCAATCTTATTCCCTGTTCTAACACATCTTCTCTCACATTGAGCTACCCTCAAACTTAATACCAACTCAAGAAAGACTTTTATCTTTGGAGATAGAATTGACTACTCTACTCAATAATCCACACATACCACCATATATACGTATTATACTTCATCAGAACACGTTGGAACATTATTAAGAACAGTATGATAAGGTGGTAAACTCACCTACCGCTAATTTTAACCAGAATGATAGGGATCAAATAAACGAATATGCAGATGAAGTACTCGGAACACAGGAGACAAATGTTCGTTAAAGGAGTAGAGTAATTTATTAGACATTAAAAAATACAGAAAGATGCAGTTGGGATAATAATGGGGTAATTACAATCGACGTTAAAAGGCTCCACAATCTAACATTATCGACCTCCTAAATGATTTAACTTGAACCTGGAAAAGACCACCACCCCTCTTCTGGAAAGAAGTAAGAGCGAAGTTAATATCTTACAAATTCTCTAAATCTATTATAAAACATTCGCAACGCTGGAAAGAATTAGAAGATATTACTCATGCATTAACTTCTTCCACTTCAACCTCAAGGGTTTGCGCAAACACACGTCGTATTTCTCACTATCGCCAACAACACCAAAATAGGGAACTGGTTGAATTATTAATCAATTTCACTGATATAAATGACAATTAGACGGTCCAATCAAATAATTGCAAAAGGCGACTTGGCAAATCCATTCTTATGTTAATACATGAAAAAACCTGGAAATTCAAACCGCGTCAGAGAAATCATATCCTAATGACTTTTTTTCTTACTGTCTGTGCAAATTCACACGAATATTCACGCGTAAGAAGCTATGTCTCGATTCCAGGTGAGGTAAATTACACAGCAAGAATATAAAATTAATATTGTCAGCCTTTTGATAATGTTAGAGTGATCTTTGAAAATACCTATGAAATAACCTGCTATAACAATAAACTTTTCCTTAGTTAGGGTGAATTTTGGCTTTTTGTTTGCTGCCATACACAGGTTAAAACAGGAAAATTTTCCCTATGTTGATCGTTTGGTAAAGAATTACGGTGTAAAGCAGTTAAAGTGTGTAGTGGAGGCCAACCCTAACAATCTATTTCCAAGCATCCATTTCAGTATTTCCTGGAAAAGGGATGAAGAGTTCATTCCTACACGATTTAAAATTGCACTGCACAATCAGTATGAACTCAACACTTTTCTAAAACTTGAAGACAAGTTTCATCAAAGTTTTCGTCAAATAAAATGCTTACAGAATGCGGTTGATGTCTGTTATCTTACATTCAACGATGGACTTGATGAATGGCGAAAACTTAAAACAACCATCACAGAAGTTGAGTATATAAAAAAAATATCTCGTTTGATGAGTTCCATTGTTTTCTCGACAATAGGGGGAAGAGTATGAACCTTGTGAAAGAGTTTGTCCTCAGGGATCATTACGACTACGTCACCATTGCGTTATCAAGACTTGCAAGAAAAAAGTTTAAGTTTAGACAAGATAGAAATAATATTTCATCAGAGCACAATTGTTTAACCAATATTTTTATTCAAATACTGGATCATATAAAAAACCTTCTGTTTTTAAGTTAATCCAGCTCTATTGATTCAGAAAATCAGTAAATGTGTATAAAGTAATAAGGTTGCGAACATCTATGAAATTCTACTTATAATTATGTATTTTAATCTAGATGTAAAATGAAATTGGATTTTAAAATAAGATCTCTTTTCATTGAATAGTTATATAAGAGTGTAAGCTAGTCAGATATTTAGTTAGAAATGAATCGTCGATTGTTACTCTTATATGCATCCCCGAGTCTACCACCATCTTTTGGTGGGGTAAGTCGACTTCACCAATCTGTAAAAAGGATCACCAAAGGATCTGATGTGGAAAGCTTTCTCTCAGACTTGGATAGCTATACATTACATAAACCCATTAGAAAAAGATTCAAGACTAAACACGTAAAAGCGCAAGGCTCTAACGAAATTTTGCAACTAGAGTTAACTGTGATGTCCAAATATGAAAGTTTTGATTATGGTCTACGAAAGATACTCTTCGTAATTGACGTATATTTTAAATATCTCTGATTAATTCCAATAAAGCAGAAGACGGACCAGGTAGAGTCAAAGGCTGTAAGAAATCTCAGAAAAATCCGGATGGATCCATGTTTTTAAATGTTTTGATGATGGAGGAGAGTTTAAAGGAAATAAGATGCAACGTTTATTAAGCGAATGTAATATCGGCATTTATCATGTTCACTCTCTAAACAAAGCTAATCTTGTAGACCGGCTACAAAGAACAATAGAGGAAAGACTTTTCATATACTTTACTTTTAATAATACCTGGAAATACATCGATGTATTAGATGATTTTGCAAAGGCTTATAATAATTCTAAACATAGTATGATTGGTAGCACACCGTTCAAAGTTATACACGATGTTGCTCTACCAAAGCAGAGAGCTGAAGGTAAAAAGAGAGGCTTCTATATAAGATCGGTGATTATGTTCGAATCTCAAGCGTTTTCATTAAATTTAAAAAGGGTACGAAATAGGGTAGAGTGAGTAACTCTACAAGATATAAATTTTTTTGAATGTATTAGATCTGTATTATATCGAAGATTTAAATGAGGAACATATTGAAGGTGGAGTTTATTACGAAGAACTAAAAAAGTAAAATTTTACTCCCGTAAGGAATATGTAATGGAGAAGATAGTTAAAGCGAAAGGGCATGGAAAAATAAGCTATATTTAGTAAAGTAGCAAAGATACCCAGAATCGTTTAACTCATATATCAAGGGATGTGATATCATCTTAAATTCTTGAGCAAATACATTCATAAAATTATATAAAGGTGGGAGATGTGGAAGGTTTTATATCAGTTGTGAATATTGAGCCAGAGAGTATTTATGTAACCCTTCCTTCCTCGTCCCTTTACGGATGTTTACCCTCAAAATACCATGTCCGACTATAGAATCGAGTTGCACAAATCCATAATAACAAATCACAGGCAGTATGAAGTATGTAAGTCTTTGTGAGTTTCAATTTACAGAGAATATCTATAATGTTACTAAGTCTACACACGCATTCACAGTCTATCGAAAAATCGCGGAAGTAAACAACTATTCATCAAATACTATATTGGCAAGAGGACTAAGCTTACGATGAGATATAGATAGACGCTGGATATTACAAAAATCAAAAAGCACTCATAGAGAAATTGAATCTGAAAATTAAACAGAACTTATCATCTCAAGATTTAATGTTTTAATCTGACACAAAGCAACGGAAAATGCTTTCGGATTATATGGTAATGCTCACTTCAGGTTCATTGAGCATTGTGAAAAGGAAAGAAAATCTATTAATTCATTTGTCAAAAGAATTTTACACTATAATGAAAAGATCTTTTAGAGATGATAGGCCAAAATTAAATCATTGTATAGCGTTCAATATAGATTTTATTCTTCTTATATCTCATCTGAAATCATGTTACATTTACTCTAACCTTGTAGACTATCAGTTAATAGGCTGGACAGAGTCGAGGCTGATGAGAATTACTCATCTTCCTTTCAATAATGTTTCATTCAGTATAACCTTTGATAATCCACACTATCTGACTCTAAGCTCTGGGAACTTGAGATAAATTTCTATTTATATAAGAACGGTTGAAGGGGAAAGATTTCAATTCTTTCTTGGTCCTGTGATGATAAAACTACACAATAGGAGTAAATATTAAACGATAATTAAAAATGTTGAATGACCACGCGTGTATAAAGGATTGAGATAGTGAAGGGAACATGATCTTGGATCCCTCTTCTCTTTCTCATTCAGAAATGCAGCACCATATCTAAAGCGTGGTGTTCGTAATCTAGGAAGGAAGGCTATTTAAGCCGGTTTCGATACTGATGAGGATATTGTGCATGGAAAGAGTGCGAAGCAAACTTGGAGAGACCCACTGGGAAGGGTAAAAAATAATATCACTAAAGATATTAGACAGTATATTAGAAGATAGCTAATATCTGAGAGAGATAATTAGAATAAATAAAAAAAATAGGTGTAATAAATAAGCGATAATGGATGAATAAGAAGTTGAGGAATAGAAGAAAGTTAAAAATAGATGATGATGATGCTGGGGATGTTTTTTTCTCATAATATAAACCATCAGACATTACATAGATTTTCTCTTAAATATATTAACGGCTGTAAATCTGACACGTGTAATATGAATGCCCTTGATCCAACAATTGATATCTGTTCGAAGACAGAACTCCACCAACCCAAACTTCCTTTGTTGAAAGCAATTATTAGATTTTTCTCCCTTCAGCAATATCTCTTGCGACCTCACACGGGTTGAATATTATGTATTTGATAACAGAGAGTATTATTTAGAGCTTAGTGAGGTTTATCTTTATATTAAAAAAAAATTGTGAAGTCAAATGGAAGCCAACTTCTGGGTGGGGAGAATGTTTTTCCAGAATATAATATTATTTAAACTTTGTTCACCAATGTTGATATTTATTTAAAGGAAACATCTGTAAATTCGATTGGAAATAATTACCCCTATCCTGCATATTTTGAGACCCCTGTTAAAAAATACTGAAGAAGAAAAATCTACTTTTCTTTCCACTGCAGGATATTACTCTAGAAAAAGGGAGTATGGGAGACTATATGCTGATTTATTCTCACAACATAAGTCGAAAGACTATTTGAATTAGAATATTCGGACGATACAGATCCAGTTGCATTATTGGCTTTTTACTCGTTATATAATGGTCTAGGGTGTATTGGAGTTGGGCAGAGTATTGAATATACGTATAAACAATTTATAAAAAGTAAAAATATTTATCGTATTAGCCTAAATCAGGACAAGTGTACTACTTGAGTTGGAGAATGCAACAGACAACATTATCAGTACAATTTAAATCTCCATCAATAGAACCAGTCTTCCTTGTTATATATGCACAGTTTCAGTCTGTTATTGAGATAGATAAATCTAGGAACGTATTAGTTTATTCTTAATAAAATGAATTCATTAGAAATATGAGAACTATTGTATCGAGATAAAATACAAAACGAGTTTTTCGTGGATATTTTGCGAGAGACAGTGATCTATGTTTACCTTTAAAACCGCCAACAGCTAATATAATTAATCTGGACAACAGCCATAGACCTGGGAGGCATTGGATCGCTTTGTTTGTTAACAAAAAACGTTTGTATTATTTCGACAGCCTTTGTCTAGGGTTTTAGAATCATGTTTATATTCGTAAAAACTTAGTAAAAATAAATAAAATTAGTATTGTCAATCCATTCAGGGTTCAAAGTTATCTTTCAAACTCATGTGGCTTGTTTTGTGTCTATTTCATTCAGCAGATGACAAACGGTAAATCATATCCATCTTTTATTGAGCAATTCGATTTATATAATTATCAAAGCAACAAAGAAATAGTTGTAAAGAATACTTTTAACAGAAAGTAAAGGTAAATTAATTGATCCTGTACACTCAATGAAATTATTTGAAATCGGAATATTTGAGTTTAAAAGTAAAATAAATCATTATATCAAGCTAGACTTAAAAAAACCCACTTCATATAAGAGAAGAAAATCACTTAGTCTGTTAAAGGAGCTGTCAACTGACAAACGCTAAAATGTTGAAGAAAATCAGAATATCCCTACAAGCTTTCCACTCCTCTTCTGTCAGGTCTTTCATTTTCTTACACTTAGTTAAAAGAATTAAAAGCGTGTAATGTGTATAGTTTCTTCTGAACGAAATTTACTTCAGCAACCTACATGTGATGGAAGTCATAGTGAAGTTGAATTGCAAGTGGGTTCCTCTAATATGGGATACGAATTGTGTAGAAATGGCTACATTCAGCATCCTTGAGGAGTATAGGTATATTAAAGCCCCCCCCCTTCATGAGGAGAAGCGTGGGAAAGGTAGCCGGCCAAACGGCTTACCATGTGTAATCTCCCCGCTGCTGTGGGCAGTTGGAGCTAACATCTGTTTTAAAGCGACCACCTAAGGTCCTTAAACGACGCTCTAACGATCCAATTACCTACGAGACCCATAAACCCGTGGTTATGGAAAAAAAGCGGTGCGAGTCAGAAGGCACGACAAGTAGCGGTGCGGTTGTGAGCCTCAAATGTGCGAGCTGACTTGGGCACCCCAGTGCCACCTCAGGAATTCTCGCTCCCCCCAGATGCTAACTCACCATTCCCCCCCCCTTTACCTCTGTGGCCTGGTCACTCATCCCTTTAAATGGGGCGGCAATCCGCCTATTAATAAGCCCCGCAAAGAAAGAGAGAAGGATTATCAGAAGTCGATACGCCAGAGTAGGATTAGTTCGTGAAGATCGATCCATCGGCCAGACAAGAGGATTATTAGAAGTCGATACGCCAGAGTAGGATTAGTTCGTGAAGATCGATCCATCGGCCAGACAAGAAGATTATTAGAAGTCAATTCGCCAGAAGAAAGATTAGTTCGTGAAGATCGATCTTTCAGCCAGACAAGAAGATTAGAAGTCGATACGCCAGAAGAAGGGTCAGTTCGTGAAGATCGATCCTTTAGCCATACAAGACTATTTCCGTGAGAAACGATAGGATGAGATTGAGAAAATCGATCCCCCCTTTCAGGGCCGTATTAACCTAAATAGTCAAGCTTTATATCGGTGCCATACCGAAGAAGCCTTTGCAGTCTGCAAAGAAGTCCGACTGAAGAAAAGCAAAGCCACTCACACTCGAGCGACTCTCACATCTCAAGCTCCGTAAGAGTGAGAGGAGAAGAACTCAGCCCCAACGAGCTCCCGTTCTTTAATTACGTTGAAGAATCAGCCCCCGTCACAGGCGACAAGCAATCCCTCATCGACGAAAATTCAACCAGCGGCCACAACACTGCAAAGCGAGAGATAAGTCATCCAGTGACATCCGGCAATCCCTAATACCTACAGGGTAAGTTAAAAATAACATTTATATGTCTATTGCGATAGTAGAAGTTTAGTACGTCCCACGTTTTAAAGGAGAGTAGAAACCATTGTTCTTGAACCTAGGTCATATGTGTTTGTAGACAAGAGTACGTTAATTTAATGTTTAACGCTAATCAAATAGTCGCGATAAAAAAATACTAATCAGTAATTGGTATGTTTACGGTAAGCCTATTTGTTTATTTTTTGTCATTGAAAGATCTTTGATGCCAAAGATAGAAATGTGTTAACTGTTGGTTTGTAATAGTTAAGTTTTTCATTTAAAATACAAGTTTATTTTGGTAGATTCTGGTGTTTCCTCTTATCCTTATGTGTTTAAAAATAGCTCTTCCTTAAGAACAAAACTACTGAATTAGCACTCTTAGAACAAAGCCTACTTCATCATAGAAGTAACTTACGCCCCTTAAAGCATACCGCTACTAAAAGGGTGTCAGAGAGTATAGTGATCAAAACCAAGGGTCATTCTGCGACACGAATCAATGGAAGACGATACCAGTTGGGATAGAATGACTCTTGAAAAAGATAAAAGGCAGATGAAGAAACACAGATACATCAGCTTACGATCTTTTAAGAAACATCTAGTGAAGAAGTTTCATTCGAGGAGGAAGACGCTCAAGAATGTACACAAGATGGAACGCAAATGGAGGCTGGTTTGGGCCTATTTTCCTCTAATCGATTTTGATCGCGTAGATGAAGCAGAAATGTGTGCGCACATAAACCTAGAACTTTAGTTTTCTCCGAAAGCGAAAAGAGAGAATTCAGTCTTTTCATAAGAAATGACACGTTTTTACAAATTCAGAGGTAAACAAACAGAGAAGTGAGATATATAACTCAAAATCTGAGAGCTTTAGGCTTTCGTCCAATCCAGTTACAAGCAGCTAATGCTCGAAAAACAAGTTCTACAAAGGTGGGAAAGTGTACCGTATTCAAAAAGCTGTGCAGTGCCTCTTTTTCCGAATGGAATAAGAATATTTGCCCAGCACATATGAAATTGAGAAATAGTACGAAATGTCCAACTGCTAAAAAAATCGCTCGTCGAGTCGGTCACTTGGAAAGCCCGATATAATTAAATATATAATGTATATTTTTATGGAAACAATAATTAAATATATAATGTATACTTTGTATGGAAACAAGGCAGTTCAAAATGTTATATATGATTCATGGCCCTCCTTGTTTCACGTCAGTGGATAAGGGTTAATAGGGAAGACTACGATCTCATTATATAATATATAAACAAGGACAAATAGTCTGTTGACTTAAAGTAATGGGGTTCCTTAGATAACCATTGTATTACATCGTTGTTTACGACTCAGGAGAAAGGAATTTCGCCGATTGTCCGAACAGGATTTCTAAGAAGCGCAAGAATTCTTTGAAATGAATACAGATAAATTGTTTCAGGACCAAGATTTTTCGACTGTGGTGATATTTGGCCGAGGCTTTTTCCAGATATCTCAACGAGATGGAAAATAGTTATCTTGAGAAATTGACTGTTTTGTAAACCTCATGTAAATACATAGAATATGCTGCCCCCAACATTAATATTAGCTCTGTTGATGTTTTATTTTTAAAAATATTTCTACGATATAACTGAATGCACGGCTATTAGTACGAATGAAATGTATCTTATATAAGTGACATCCAAAACACCGTAACTAATACTAATTAGAAAGAAATAAATTCTATTATTGAATATTGGAAAAAGCTAGACAGGTCTATGACCGTTCATTTAAATTAGGGTCTGTGTCACGCTCAATTAATAATTTCGCATGTGGTTTAGGAAAAACAAGCTATATAAACATCAATAATTTTAACGAATTTTAATTTTAAGGCGTAAGATTTTTATTATTTACCTCTAAATAATGTCTGTCCTTTTGACTACTTATTTTGTATTACTTTTTAATGTAAAATGTAATTAGGTTAAGTCATGGAAAAATATCAACTATTACTTTCTTTGATAAACTCAGTCAAAGGTTCAATAAATATTTTTCATAAAATTTTCTCATCATTCGTGACATTTCATCACAGGATTTTGATGTCCCTGCAAAAGAAGAGGAAGTTTGTTCTTTATTCTTTATAGTATGTTTACACAATTTAACCTCTGTTCTTCCATCATTATTTATATAATTCTTCTTTTGACATTGAATTCACTTTCCCTGTTGAGCAAACTTAGGGCCCTCGGGCAAACAATGCAAACCTTTTTTTCCCTTACTATCTTCAATTGCCTTCTACCTTCACTTAACACAACTTGATTCTGTTTATTTGTGTTATCATTTTGCCTTTGAGTGAGTGTTTTTTGTTGTCTTCTTGATTTTAATCATTTACCGCCAAATGAAGTTATATCATATATCAAGGGTGAGCTTTCGGGTTAGAATAAGAGAGAAGAGTCATTTGAGTGGTAAATACGGGGGGCGGTCAATAAGCTTGGCAATTCGGGTATAAAGAAACGAGATGTGAGGAAAAGTATTTTATTATTTTTCAATATAACTACCCTCGACTTCTCTGCACTTGCGCCACTTGTCTCTGAGGCACAAAAATTCCCGACAATCAGAAATCTCCCGACTGCTGTTCAATCCACTCCTGGACGGCGAGCTGGACATCTTTATCGTCCCCAAACCAGCGTCTATGCAGTGCAGCCTTGAGCTGGGGGAATAAAAAGTAGTCGCTAGGGGCTAGTTCTGGACTGTAGGGGGAAAGGTTGAGCTCTTCGAACCGTACTCGCGCAGGGCAGCTTGTGAAACTCTGGCCTTGTGGACTTTGACGACGTTGAAGTCGATCAGGGCGCGTCAGGTTTCTAAGGACTCAACCTTGGTCATGGCAAAATTGTCGTGGATGATGTTGATAACAATTCCATCTGATATTACAAGATCTCGCTCGATTTCTTCGACCTTCACCCGTCGATTTTCGAGGATCATCCTCTCCACACGGGCCTCATTGTCCTCGTTGGATACATCTAACGGGCGTCATGGACGGGGGCCATCTTCAAAGGACTCACGACCATGGCGGAACTCCATATTCCAGCGAGCAATGGTTGCATAGGAAGGGGCGGTGTCGGTATACACTGCAACCATGCCTTCATGGATCTCTTTTGCATTCTTGCCTTCCTTGGTCAAAAATTTAATCACTGCCTGGTGCTCAACCTTTTCTATTATTTATAAATTTGTGGTTGACGATCTGCAATAAGCTCCTGCTTGTTAAATAGACGAAGCAGGAGTGTGCGGCTGCAAGCCTTAACTTGACAGAACTGGTCCTAACACCTTCACAAACAGCCAACCCCCTTCCTCTGTTTTGCCCTACTGATTCGTAAAACTTATTGACCACCCCTCGTATATCACAACTCTCGTTTATTCTTTTGCCGTCTATAACCTTTTAACCACTTCGGCTTACTGTCTTTTAATTAAGCATGTATGGTAGCTAACGGTGATCAGCTGTAGGTAAGTGCGGTTGTGTCAACCAACCAAAATGATTCCGATTCCCAGGAAATTTTAGGTAGCTAGATTAGATGACATTTTTAAGGGGAGTTGATTTTTTCAGTATTATTTGATAATTATCGCATAGAGAAGATTTACTTTAATTGTTATTTTTTATTTAATGATTTTAAACTATTTTATTTGTTTGGTTTTGTTTTCTTCGATGCTCCTCAGTTATTTTTAGCGCTACGATTACTAGGTCAATGTGTTTAGGATTCTTTGTTTAAATAGACGATTATGAGTTGATAGATCTATTATGAACCTTAAGTAAGGTTTTTTAACGATGTTTATCACCATATTTCACCCTTTGCTTGATCTATACAGGCGCTCCACTTTATCTATGGTACTATTAGATTAATTAAGTAATAATTTAAACTAGAGAGTTCAATAAAGCCTACCACGAAATTTTTATTATTTGTTGAAATAGATCAATTAAAGAGGCAAAAAATATGTTCAAGAATAATCCACGTAGTTGCTTTTGGGTTTACTGCTAAGCTCCTTTTCCTTTATATCTGCCCTTATATCTTCTTCAACCAGCCATTCAATTTCTATGACGATGACATTTCTCGATTACAGCTAATCGTATTCTTTAGCTGCCTCCACTATCAGTATTCAATATTTCTGAAATTGACCCAAATCAACCTGAGGCTTTATTGGTCTTTATTCTTATGCACTTTGCTCGCTGTGAAACTAGTGCTCTATTAGTTACTATTGATGGTTCCTCACTTTCCCTACTTAATCCTGTTAAAAACTGTTTCACATTTGGTAGTCACTTATCTCTCAACACTCATCTTGCTATAGTCTAGAAATCGTCTATCTGCTTTATCCGTAATCTAAGCGTATCTGGTCCAAAATTGATTGTCAGAGTTCAGATAGTGCCACCTTTCCTTTTGTTAACCTTTTTGTGACATCCAAAGGTAAGTTAATGTTAGGTTGAAGGTGAAATGAGAAATAGGACTGCCTAGGAGCTACGAGGAAATGAATTTGAGATTTCCATTATGGTTATATGTTAATCACCCCGAAACTGCAGTTTTATCTTTGAAATCAGATTGTTTGTCATAAAATTAATCTAGCTTTCTTTAGGTAATTAGCAATATAAATCACGCTGTCGGTTGATGTAAAGTAAATCAGTCCATCACTATTGGGCGGATAGAAAGACAGACACAATCTAAGTCTGTCAGTTTTCGTGTTTGTGTCAATTAAAAATGGCACTAGACAAAGGTTACTACGCATGTCAGAAACATATACAGGAAGAGTAAGATAATATCCTTTTACTCTATTAGTCCTAGCGTAACATCTCTAGCGTGAGTAGTATCCGCTCTTAACTTAATAATTTTTACAAAGCAGATTTGAAAAAGGACAGATAAAAGGAATGAAAACAGGCAAAGTAACTTTGTAAGCGGAGCGATCTCATTCTATGAGAAACTGCGTTTTCTTGTTTTAATTAATTTGATCTCTCTCAAGGCGTATTGACAACCTCATTTTCTTCTCTCCAATGTAGAAGACAAAGAATGGAGCTTTCCTCTTATTTCCTTGAACTGATTGATATTCTTTGACTCTTAATTATAATTTATGGTAAGTTTTCTACTGAGTTTTCATTGCTTCTCTCGCTTTTGCCTTTATCATTTAATCACTAATCTGGAAATGTTGGATTGACTACGCACTCCCACTTCCTTGGTGAACGTTCAAAGAGCATCGATGCTTCGACGTGAAGCTAATGCTCATACACTCAACTCTATTTCTTGCGAACCTAAATGATTGAGGAAATATTGTTTCAAGTTCCAGAGCTGATAAAGACTACATATAATTTGTCGCTTACAAATTTTTATTTATTTCAGATTAGAGCTGAATTTAGTGAAACTTTTTCT
Source organism: Ceratothoa steindachneri (assembly GCA_963969495.1). Taxonomy (NCBI): domain Eukaryota; kingdom Metazoa; phylum Arthropoda; class Malacostraca; order Isopoda; family Cymothoidae; genus Ceratothoa; species Ceratothoa steindachneri. Next base: position 80,989,229 of record OZ018337.1, read on the forward strand.
TGGCCACCCTACTATATCAAGCACCAAATTAAGATATATTTAAGGAATATCTAGAAATTCCAGTGGAAATCAGCCGAATTACTAAGGATATTAAGGGAACTTTAGGAGATTAAAGAGTTAGATTAAGAAAATGCCACACCGAACTACTCCTCCACGCTCGAAAAATTAGAGTCGGATAGTTTAACATCAATCAAACTTCGTCCAAGATCCGGTTCCAGATTAAGTCTCTTGTATCTTCTCAGCGATAAAAGCTTATCACTCGCCTGATCCATAGTCTTCTACACCACACAGTTTGCAAACCAAAATATTTTGATATTTTAGTAATAATGCAGCCAATTGTCGCTTAATTGAACACAAAATTATAAATACTTAACATGGTAATGTTGAACTTTCAGTTCAGTAATGAACTATTGTCATGGTAATAGCAATTATATTTTTTTGCTAAAAAATTACTTTGTTGCTTATATAAATTTAATAGGTAGATAGTTTTTGCATTTCCACACTAAAAGAATCCAGCAACTTAATCCAATAGCCATCACTATCTACATAAACAACCAAACATGAAATAAAATAAAAAAGAATCAAGGAGAAATATGAAAATATATCATTTTTTTGTTTGAAGGAGATCCTCTTTTATTATTGGCAATTTTTTGATCGACAATTTTCTACTGTCAGTAAGCACATAGGGCCCTTCACGCATGGTTAGGCCTCTATTTTTATATGCCATCTAGCTAGATATTTTCCTTATTTCACCTATTTTCTTGCTCTCTGAATTTCTTTCATTCTCCATTTCTGTTGTTGCCCTCACTATTCGCGTGATTTTGATTACCACTTTGCTTTCACAACATCTGTAAACCGATAACCCGAGAGAGATTAAGTGAAGCTCATTCTTGAATAGATTGAAGAAATGAAGGAAAATTAGAAGCATAACTAAGGAGTGGAGTATTTCTCCTACTGGGAAATAGATGTTAGTAAATGAGTGAGATGTATGAAGTGGAAGAATGGAGGAAAAGAACAAAAATATTGGAGTGCATGAATGAAAATTGTAAAGATTAATAATCAAAGAGTTCGTCCGGATGACTAAAATGAGCAAGACCTTAAATGAAAGATATAATGACCAAAAAAGTGAAAAATAAACGAATAAAAGTGAATAATATAAAGTGTAGAAGAGTGATATGATGAATGGTATATTTTGTAAGATTCATCAAATCTTACAAAATGGATCACAAGTCGTGTAGTGAAAGAAATAAGGCATTAAGTAAGTAACTGAGAAGCACTTAAATGAAAAGATGTAATGAAGTAAAAGGAAAAGGAATAAAGTAAAGGAGTGGGAGAGTAAAAGAAGCATGTCACATAATGAATAATAGGATTGTTTTGAAGAGAGAATGGAATAAGACGAAACGAGAAGAAATGAAAAGAGCAACGGATGGAAAACTACAATAATAAAACTTATTAAAATAAAGTGTAGAAGAATGAAAGAAAAACAAGAATAAAAATAACGATATAAATTTATACAAAAGTAAAAATGTTGCTATGTGCTGATTGATGATTGACGTGATCCCGTTGCCTCAAATCCACTCACTACTTCCTCCGAAGACACAAATGTATGAAGAACAAAATAGAAAAGGGAGAAAAGAAAACACAAATGATAAGCATCAAAATGAGATGAATTCAGAGAAGAGGAATTTACTTTACCTCTTCACTTGCGGCTCTTTGATCCTTTCCTCAGAGTCCTCCATTTTTGCAGTTCCTACATTCCTCAATTCTTTCCTAGTTTTGTTTTTCATCTATTATTTTTTTACCATTATTATCTTGCATCAATAATTAATGGAGGAAATTAATTAAACTCCATTGCTCTATTTTTTTCAAGGTGGAATGGAAGAAAATCCTCATTTGAATGGACCCTACAATTCCAATCGATGCGACGCTCATCTCTGCGGATAAACTGAGAGATAAATCCAAACATATAGAAAAGTCTTCCATTTTAGTTAACATTCACAAAAGACAACAATTAAACCACGTATGTTTAAAGAAGAGGAAAGCGATGTTAACTACTTATATCTAATTTGGTATCATTATCAGTAGCTTTGGTTTTGAGCCATGTGAGGGTAGTGTTTGTAAACGTGAATTGGTTGTACTTTGTCATCAGTTTGAGTCTTAATTAGTTTTTCAGCTCTAATCAGGTACCAGATTTGTCACGAGGTCATTATTTTCTCAGTTCATCATCCATGTTTAAGCAATCCCTGAAGGTAATTCATCAATTTATCATATAGGTTGTTGAGCGGATCTGGGATTATTTGTCAAAAATTTTGTGATTGATCAGATTTACTGAAAAGTAAGAGTAAAGGTATTTTCTCAAATTTATTTGCTTGGGAAAAGAGAGTTTTCTGTCAAAACCTATTATTTTTGTTTGCCATTCATGAATCTCCCTACGAACTACGAAATTAAATCCTTGGCTTCAATGAATTTCATCAACTGAAAGGGTGCCAAGATCGTCCAAATTCCGACAAAATATCATAAAAGCCCCCAAAATTCCCAGCCATTTTGCTTAGGGAAGGAAGGAAGAGCAGCCCCTTTTTCCTCTATTTCATGTCCTACTGAATCCCTGAAACCAAATTTTTATTAGATTCAAATCTTTTATTCATTGGATGTTACGAAATATTTTTTAGCATTCAAATAAGTCAATAAATTTTAAAAACACTGAAACATTTTTTTAAAATAATAGTCAAGATATGTGAAGATTATTGTTATTATTGTCCCAAAATAAATTTCAGTGAGTCACAGACAATTCTGGATTCGTACCGTCGCTAATTAGAACGATCGGTCTCAACTTCGAGAAGTCCAATTGTTAGCAGCTTTTAATAGCCAAAGTTATCAAATACCAAACCTACATTTTATTAGCATTAGAAAACTTTTCAAACCTTAATAATTAGATAGGCCAAATAGGTTATGTATGAAGCAACAATTCTTTGTGCATTGTTATACAAAATAACTGTATTAAAGATACGCAACTTTAATTTCAAAATCTTGTGGAGAAACACGTATGGTCTCAAAAGGGAAACCAAATTTTGCCTCTTCTATCCCGTTCGTATTTTAAATCAATAAACAATATGCATCCTATGATGAAATCGATTGCAATGTGAGCATATAGAGTAGTGATAATTAAGAAAACCTTAAAGAATTAGTAAAAACTTTATGGACTTCTTTAAAGCGTCTTGCAAATATTTGCATGGTAAGATCTTATTGAACACCTACTCTACCCTTAAACACGATTTATCACATCAGCCGTCAAAAGGCCATTTTCTTACCTATGATGCCAGTATAAAAAAGCGTCTTTTGAGCCAACGAAAGGAGTGAGGATAACTTTTAATGTCACAGTTACAAGACACATTTAGATCAAATTAATATATCAAATAGAGAAGAAACTTAAAATAAATAAATAAAAACTCTAAAAGTTAAATAAAAAAATAATTGGTTTGCCAAAATAAATGACGAAAGACCAAACCCTTGAAATTTTATTGACAAGTATGGAAGGAAATGACGTATATTAGAAGTGTGCTTTCATAACTTGTACTTTATGTGTTATATATTGTCTCTTTGTTTGTCTATTTTTAGAAGAAATCATGAGCAACCATACTGAAGCTACTTCATGCAAGATTGCGTGTCCTTCAGGACACTATGCCTCCCACTTGCCCTCTTGCACAAATACCTGGCAAGAGGATATGAATCTACATTTGTCCTTCACTCATTTTTACTATCTCTTGGGTTAGAAACTTCTCTACAGATCTCCTCTTACAAATTTTGGTCGTGATCCGACTTCGTTGGAAACCCCCTAACCAAGTTACTTTCATTTATTTAAAGTCATAGTAGTGAGAGAGGGGGAGGTTCAGCCCATACTATTTGCTCCTATGAGGGTAAATGTGTAACATCAGTAGTTTCATCTCCACAATTTTATTGCCCACAATATTAATTTTTGTCTTGCCTTTATGGCGAAGTAACTTTTTCAGCCATTGTACCAGACCTTTGTCGATAGTGCCAGAAAATAGTCCCAATTGCTTTCCAGCAGCTCAAACTGCCATCCTAAGTGGATGCTTTGTCTCGCACTTGCTCTCCAATATGGGGTTGTGTCTCTTGCAGCCGTCGAAAAGAGGGTAGGGGTACCATGCCAGATAATTATAACATGTAAAAAATAAATCTAAACCTAAACCTTTGAAGGCCACAGGGTTTTCCCTAAGCAAGCATTTCTCTCGGTGACCCAACCCTCTACAAGCAACTCTCTCTCTCACCGGTAAGGTTTCGTCGGCGAATCTATTCCAGAGACCCCAGCTCCTACGACTCGCTTGATGGGTTAGAATTTCCTTCTCTTTATATCATTACCAATGAAGGGTTAGCTCTTTAACCATCTTATAAACACAAGGTAGCAGCAAGGCGTCTCAGCTCCCTCCTTCGGAAGCAGAACTGGACAAAGCGATAGAAATAGTCGCATAACCAAATAGTCCTTGGAGAGCCTGATCCCAAATGCTCCCTGTCAGATGAAAATTTGATGATAAACCGGACATTCTCCTCACATTCTTCTGAAGTGGAAAGGCTTATGGTAGAATTGATGAATCCTACTCTAAATGGAAAAATATTAAAAATAGGCAATCTGGCGAATGCATGAAAATGACGTTGGAAGGATTCAATCCTGGAGTATGCTAGAATACCAGTTTCACCCATTTAGTTATTTTAAAATTTTAGTGTTTAGCGTTCCGGTTTACTGAATCTTGTCGAAATCATTTGGAACCCGATCATTCGATTCTTCAGAAACATTTGTGAAGTTCATTTTGTAAACAAATACAGTACTTATCTAAAGAAAATAAGAAATGAGTATTTTCGCTAAGTTGAGCAAAAATAAAGAAACGAGGAGGATAGAAGCGAAAGGTAGATAAAAAATGAAAAGGTTAACTTTACAAAGTAAGAAATCGAAAAAGTCGACTATTCTTTTATAATGAAACGTGATTGTCGTAGAATAAACAACCACGAGTACCTACAACGTGCGTGTCAAAGTTTATTCTTCTGATAGATATAAACATATAGGTCGGAGAGCTGCAATAATATTCGACTTTAGGCTTTTCAAAAGGAAAATCTTTGAGGTTGAATTTTATTTCCTAGAACTCAGTAAACTATAGCCGAAAATTTATGACACTTAGAGAGGGGCAGGGGAGTGTTTAATCCCTTATAAAGATAATGACTAAACTCTTTGAACTCGTAAAGCCCGCAAACCCTAAAATTTATATCATTTATCTTTTCATTTGGCTTATTATTTACTAACTGTATTCACCTTTCGGTATATTTATTACCTAGCCCGAATAAATAAGGTCCTAAAAGTATACTTCTGTGTCGTAATTAAATTAATATTTATCACAAAATGATTTTAATCAGATTCTTGAGGAATGTGTATTTATTGCATCGATACATTCATCTCTCTTAGCGGATGGTTGTGATGTCAGAGTGAAAAGGATTATTGAGTATATATTGTTGGTAAAACGAGAATAATACCTACAACTTTCTATGAGACGATTAAGGTCGGTGTGAATCCTTTTACCAGGTTTGCAAAATACATTTAAAACCCAGCACAAGCTATCACTCAATCCTTTCAAATCATAATTGTCAGAGAGAAATGAATAAAAAGTTAACAGAAAATTACTTAATACTTATGCTGGAAAACATAATTGTCATGTTCCATTTTCTTTTAAGTCATCTTTCTTTTCTTAATATTTATGTATATTTGTCCTAATTTGTTTACAAATATTTGATGAGGCCATTTCTCTGCGCCTTGTTTATAATAAATAAATAATGACGCTCTGTGTGATTGGATTCGCAAGAGAACTGTAATTACGCTTCGTTTTTCCCCTCGAGATGACAATTACAAAACAGATATCAAGTATGAATGAGAAATTCCTGGCAATTCAAGAACTTATCTGAATGGCATCACTTCTCAGATAACTTTCTCATTCAGTTTATGTAACATATATTGATATCCAAAGTATTCAAGCGAAAAAATTTAATATTCGCATTTCGAAAAACTTAAAAAACTAGTTATTTACGCAATTTTGCACGGTCGAACAACTTTGAATCTTAGGCTTAAAATGAATAAAAGTGAGCAGAATTTGATCACTTTGTGACTTAAATTCAGTCTTTCTGAGATTCTCAAAAAATACAACCCTACTTTTCTAAAATTTCTGAGGCACAAATAATTTGCTTACATTTTTTTCATCTTCATTTTTTGGGGAATACCAGTGGTACACGATAAATAATAATGAACTTCATATACCTTTTAAAATATTAAATGATATAAAAATATTTATTAATTATTTGTAAAAGGGAGGAAAGAAATTCTTAGTGTGTCGGTTGATGGAGGCATATTCGGAAGCTTCAAATAAAATATTTATGAAAAACTCTTCAGTTTAATCTTTTGAATAAATTTGGCTCCTTACGAGATTCTGAAACGATGAATGTGATTGTTTTTTTATTGAAAAAGCGTTTCATACACTTTATTATGTTTGAATACACATTAATTATCTTATATATATATTTCCTATTATGTGTCATGTTGATTGTTCCACTATATTCCATGATTCCTTTTCTAATGAATCACTTTTTCAAATTTTCTCGCAAATTACAAAATAGTCATCAATGGTGAAGCGAAATGCGTCTTTTTCCCTCTTGAAAATACATGATAACAACACCTTCCTTATTCTTTATATTCAACGAACTTTTCCACCTCGTATTACCATTTATTAATTCATTACAGCATCACCAAATGGAAAATGTGGTTTAATAGGATAGAGCCACCTCGATCATATTATATCACATATTTGAATATAACTGGGGGAATTTTTCAATTATAAGATCACTTCTTAATTAAATGATGAGGGAGCCTCGCCAATAATATTAGAAAGGGCTTTGCTTTAAAAAGTATTTTTATATTAAAAAAAAAGGACTTTTGTATTTTAAAAGATAATATTAATTTCCTTAAACCTAAGAGTAATTGGCCACATTTTTTCTATAGCCTTATTTCATTCATTGTTCATTGCACCACAGCTTCAAACATTGAAGGAAGAATCGTTAATATAATTTTACAGATTAGAAACTTTAGCTAAAAATTGACATAAGGTATTACTATTAATATTTTTCAAATTCGTGAGAATCACATATGCTAAATAAACTTTAAATTTATTTTTTATTAGAGATACCAAGAAATTGTGAGGCCGGTGGTGAAATCAAATAAAACTTGATTCAAGAAACTAAACTAAACATTCGATATTAATAATGATAAAATAACTTTTAATTTCTGTAATAGTATCCATAAGGAAATAAAGTATTTCTCTATGGAAAGAAAAGGCTTAGACCAGCAATAGAAAATGATAATAATTGAATAGGGCAGGACGGGTGTTCATATTTAATTAGGTAGAAGAAAATCTTTAATCTATAAAGAGTTGTCTGATGCTTAATCGTATCTATATTCTGCGCTGAGGTTTAGTAATTAGTCCTGAATTTATTGTGGCAAAGTTTAGGTTTTTTTAAGAACATGAATAATAATAAAAAGTTGGTTTTATTTATGTTATGTGAGAATACAAATGAATGATTAAGAACAAGTACAAAGATGAGCGGTTCACAAGTTCTAAGTTTTTTTTAAAAAGAAAGAAGTATTGGAGATATTCTTGGCAAAGAGAAAAATCGCGTATTCTCTGAAGATTCGCTTTAGACTGTTACTCAAATCAATGAAAAAATTTCCAGTGTAAATATAATATCACCGCAACAAGAAAATTTGAGAACTAACGTGACCGGAAATTTAGCCTAACGCCCCTTTACTTATTTTCTGGTTGACCTAAATTCTTCTTTCTTTAGCAAGGGTTTGGTCCACTATAAAATTGTACCGCCCATTAAGAAAGTTTCCTGAAACTACCTTTGACATTCCTCGAAAAGATATAGAAGAACTTTATGAAATTCTTGCCCCTTAATGTCTAATTATTTTGTTGTTGGAGGAAATTGGAATCTCGCTCTTCAAAATAAAAATTGAAGTCCTGTCGAATAGACATCATCTTTCAAGAGACAGAAGCCAGCTGTGGAGATGGTGTGGCCAGGTTTAACAGCGACTGATAAAAAACAACTCACATATTTTTTCTTATCAGATTTTTCTTTTATTAATGAATTCTACGTCAAATATTAAGCGAATTTTAAACCCTTATGGGTATTTCTATAGAAGGATACTTTTTCGCTTTAAATATTGTTCAAACCTAAGGAATAAGCTAATTTAAACGATTGAATTCATTGAAGAAAATATTTAAAATAAGTGATTTAGTTTTTCAAAAATGGCAGTTGAGAGAAAGAATGAAATATTTTTAGAAAATAATGTATTTTTTTTAATATCAAAAAGTTAATTATGTTAAAAAAATCGAAAAATGCCTCTACAAATAACATCTCTTAAATTATAGAGCTAATAGATTTTCTATATTTTTCTTGAATTTGACCATTTATAACTTTTTTGTTTAAAATTTTCTTCACTTAAAATAGAATCATATGAAAATAGTCGCAAATCCTTGGCCATGAATATCTTCATATCGAGGAAATTCTAACACTTCAACCTAAAGATTCATACGTCTCCTTGCTCCTCTTCCCTATGCATCTGTTTACTCACGTGTCTCTCCTAATCTTCTTGTTTAGACTATCGTTTTATCCGTTAATTCTTTTAACCCTTTTGGGTCAGTTTTTGGCTCTTTCTGGCTCTCGGTTTGACCTTGCTAACCTTTAAAGCTAACTAAATCTTAATGTGATTTAACCGTCCATCTCCTACTTCTTCTTTTACTAACTTATATTTAGCTTCATTATAATATTTTTTCTTGTAGTTAGTGCGAACCTTAGGGGCTACTTTGTGTTTTTTATTTCATATACATATATATATATATATATATATATATATATATATGACTATTTTATTTCGTTTTGCACATTATTTTTCTTTAAACTATAAAACCAAACGATGAAAAGTTAACCCTTTATACATAGTTCGCTTTTACGTTATATTTACGAAGTTATTCCAAGATGTGTTAATGCACCGCCCTATCTAAATATTTTGCCTTTATTATTTACTTTATTCTCAACCTTCATCTCTGAATGCATTACTCTCCTCAATTAAATTTCCCCTTTTTCCAGTTCATTATACTTATCGTGATTTTTTCTCTCCACCTTCGTAATTTAAGGCAAGAATGGAGAACAAAAAAAGTGCATCACTTTATTCCGATATCACTTTGAAAGATAATGTGTTTGCCCATTCAAAGTCTACTAAATATCTATTAACGTTTGAAAGCTAACAATGAAACACTAACACATGAACGCATGTACCTATACACGTGCACACGTGGTGTATTTCCTAAATTTAGATTATAAAGGAGAGGAAATCTGGGAAAATCAATCAGTTAACAATAATTACCAGCCACGTTCTGAAAACTTTGTTGAAAAGGAGGTAGGTAAAATTCTACCGACACTTACCCAGGTGTATTCTCTGAAAAGAAGGGAGTTAAACTTCTACCCACATTTACTCTGGTGCAGACCTTTGTTTTTGGACGGTCATGAATTGTTTTCGGGGGTTATTTGTTGTGAACCACATTTTCTAACGTCTTTGAATATGTAATTGGAATAAATTTAAAATCTTTGGAACAGCGAACGAGTGATTTTTAATTAAAAGTTTAAACTTTTACAACTACTTAGAAAGGGCCTGAACTGCTTAGGAAGGGGATAAGAATCTTTCGGGATTCTTCCAGACTGTATTGGGATCGGTAAATATTTGGGACTTAATAATGCCAAAGTTTTTAGTCTGAAGAATCCTTTTATGCCTTTCCCATCTTGCTTACCGGAGTGAGGCAGCTCGAATTATTTAAGCACGGTTGCCTGACCACACCACTCAACCATGTAGTCGAAACTATCAAGTTTTGGTCAACCATATCCTGGAATGTACTTGTTCCGGTTGCAGCTGTAGGTACATAGTTGGAATGACATTTAAATTTAATTTAATTATATGTTGAATAGTGTTTGAATTAGTGTATGGTATTTTATAATTAATCTATATTTGTCAAAGTTGTTAATATTAACTGTTTCTTTAAAATTCCAAGAAAATGTTTTCGAAGTAATATCCGTAAATCAATAAAAAAATAATCCCAATTGCAAATTCTACGTAAGTAGCAAAACGAAATTGTTGATAAATTTGAAGCTATAAAATAAATGATTTGAAATATTTTTAACTGATTGAAACCCAATTTTGACCGAAATTCTTTTCACCACATTTGGTATTCAATCAGACACTTTTTTACATTTGACCTAACAGAGTGTTTAGTTTGGACTTTAAGACTCAAAGCAGCTAATTAATTGGTATGGACATCAATATATCTTTTATCGCTGTGATGCAAAGCAAGTTAGAAATGCAGATTTACTCTCCATTCCTGGTTCAACCTAACAAGTGGCTATTTAGTTTTTGTAGGCTCTCCAGAAAAATAATTTTACACTTCTTCCTCACTTAGCCAATTCTTACACATTCATTCATTTAATGCCTCTTTACGCTGTATTCCCCAAATTCTCACCCCGCCACACTTACTTCCGTATATTCTCCTCATAAGTGTATTGCCATTCATTCTCTTTCACATCAAGAACACCACAGAATACTTTCAGCAACGCCCTCATTCACACCCTTATTTATATAAAGCAAATCTCTTCTCTACCCCTTCTCTCTTCGTCCACCCTTTGCACACCAAGCATCCTTGTGAACTCTTTTTTACACTCGTCTCGCTCAAGAATTTACTACTCTTTCTAAACCATTAATTTCTCTCCCAGACACTAAAGGTGGCACCAGCATTTACATCAGCATATATATGTACTAACATGGGCTATGCTATGATAAACACCACCAATCGTGAAAATTCCCATCCAATTCAAGGATGCATTATAGATAATCATTTTAGTAAGTGTTAATTTATAATTTACAAGTCATCAAAAAGGACAGTTTTATATTGAGTTTTTTCTTTCTAATTATTCAAAATGAAGAAAAAATAATCTTTCTATGAGAAATTTTTACGATATTCTTAAGCAAATTCAATATTTTTGGATCTTGCGCCGTTTTTACTTTCATTAATATGGATAATGAAATTCTTGTAAATTTTTCGACAATACCATTAGGAATGTGGCATTTTCGGAGGGTTTATCATTATTTTATCTTGGCTCTGGGTCAGAGACCTAACGTCTGCCCCCGAAGCGCAAGCTCCTCCTGTAAAGCAGAGTGGCGAAGTAGCTCCTCTTGTTTCCATATATAAAAGGATAACCATCAAAATCAATGCCACATTACTTATAGAGAAACAAAATAGTATTCTGGTACTCAAGATACATATAATGTGGTATATTCAAGTAGTTATTGTCACATTCAAGTTACATTCCGAGTCAGGCGTTATTTATGAATCGGTTCGAGGATAATTTCGGGGATTTTCTTTTACGTCATTTACCTTTTTCTTTGATAAGAAAGTTGTTTTGATTCTTTCTCTCCTCTGCCATAATCAATTCCCCCATAAGCCATCTCACTACAGGAAAATGTTTGGAAGATGTTTGGTTTATCATCAAATTTTCATCTGACCGGGTGCTTATGGGATCAGGCTTCCCAAGGTTTTTTCGGTTAGGCGACTATTTCTATCGCTTTACCTGTGAGAGAGAGTTGCTTGAAGACGGTTGAGTTTCGAGAGAAATGCTTGTTTAGGGAAAATCCGGTGGCCTTCAAAGATTTAGGGGTAAGCCTCCCCTTCTCTTGCTACCACGACCTTGAATTAATGGAAGAAATCCGATCGACAGGTTTTTCAGAGAAGTCGGATCACGATGGAAGTTTGTAATAGGAGATCTGTAGAAAAGTTGCTAACCCAAGAGATAGTAAAAATGTGTAGAAGACAAATGCAGATGCATATCCTCTTGCCAGGCATAGTGTCCTGAAGGACACACAATCGTACATATTGTACCTGCAGTGTGGTTGCCCATGATTTCTGTAAAAAACAGACCCACAACACATAAAAAAGTTCCGAAAACCCACTTCAAATATACATAATTTCCTTCCAAACTTGTCAATAAAATTGTTAATGTTTTTTGTATTAAAATACTCCATATGGTCTTCTTTCGTTTGCATTTTCCTCATTTCTTTTGGCAAACCAATTATTTTTTAATGTGACTTTTAGAGTGTTCATTAATTTTAGTTTCAGTTTCCTCTCTATTTAATAAATTAATTGGATCTAAAAGCGTCTTGTAACTGTGGCATTAAAAGTTATCCTCACTACTTTTGTTAGCTTGAAATTCGCTTTTTATAATTGCATCATAGCTGGAAAATGGCCTGTTGACGGCCAATGTGATAAATCGTGTTTAAGGGTTAAGTAGGCGTTCAATAAGATCCTTATCACGCAATAATTTGCAACATGCTTTAAAGAAGTCCAGTAAAGTTTTTAATCATTTCTTAAGGTTTTCTTAATTATTTATACTCTATAATTCTACATTGCAATCGATTTCACCATGGGATGAAGATTATATATTGATTAAAATTACGAACATAAAATAAGGGGCAAAATTTGGTTTCCCTTTATGAGACCATAGGTGATTCACCACCGGAGTTTGAAATTTAAGGTGCCGTACCTTTGATACGGTTATAGTGTTGAACAATGCACCAAGAATTGTTGCCTTAGACATACCCCAATTGGATTATCTAATTATTAAGAGATGAAAAGTTTTTTAATCGTAATAAAATGTGGGTTTGGTATTTGATAACTTTGGCTATTAAAAGATGCTAACAATTGGCCTTCTCGAAGTTGAGGCTGATCTTTCTAATTCCCGAGGGTACGAATTCAGAATTGGCTGTGACTTAATGAAATATATTTTAGGACAATAATAACAATAATATTCACATATCTTAACTATTATTTTTAAAAGATGTTTTAGTGTTGTTGACATTTATGGACTTATTGGAATGCTAGAAAATATTTTTTAACTTCCAATGAAAAATTTTGCAGCTTCAGATTGTCCCTGGCTCTTCTAAATAAATGATTTAAATCAAACAACTATCTTTTTTAAAGGATTCAGTAGGACATGAAATATAGGAAAAAGGGGCTGCTCCTTCTTCCTTCCATAAGCAAAATGGCTCGGTATTTTAAGGGCTTTCATGATATTTTGTCGGAAGTTGTTCGATGTCGGGAAACTTTCAGTTGATGAAATTCATTGAAGCCAAGGACTTGATTTCGTAGTTTGTAGGTATTTTGTTTGAATTTAGGTTTTCAAATAGGCCACTAAACACTGAATAGAAGATTTATGAATTTTAAACCAAAATAATAGGTTTTATTAGCAAACTCTTCTTTTCGAAGCTAATATTTTGAGAAATTACCTTCCCACTTCCTTTATTTCACTCCTTCACTACCATCTATTTTACGGAGGGAGAAATATTCTTCTCCTTAAATAAGTATCTAATTATCCTTCACTTCCTCAATCGGTCCAAGAATGAGCTCCATTTGGTCTCCCTCGGGCAATCGATTTACAGATGTTGTGAAAGAAAAGTGGTAATCAAAATCCCCCAAAGAGTGAGGGCAACAGAAGACAGGGAGAATGAAAGAAAATCAGAGAGTAAGAAAATAGGTGAAATGAGGAAAATATCTGGCTTGATGGCATACAACCATAAGGCGCGAACAATGCGTGAAGGGCGTGATTTGTTTAATGAGAGTAGAAAATTGTCGATCAAAAATGTGCCAATGATAAAAGAGGAAACCATTCAAATAAAAAACGGATATATTTTTATATTTCTCTTTAATTCTTTTTTATTTTATTTCATGTTTGATTGTGCTTATTTAGAGACTAATGGCTATTTGATTAATTTAATTGATTCTTTTGGGTAAAAATGCAAATACTATCTAGGTATTAAATTTCTATAAACAATAAAGTAATTTTTGCTAGCAAAAAAATGTAATTGCTATTACAATGACAATAGTTCATATTGAACTAAAAGTTTAACATTTAAATGTTAAATATTTTTTATTCTATGTTTAATGAACCGCAAATTGAATGAATTATTACTATGTGAAGTATCAAAATATTGTGCTTTACTAACTATGTGGTGTAGAAAATTATGAACCGGGCGAGTGATAAGCCTTTATCGTTGAGACGATACAAGTTCGGTGTGGCATTTGCTTAATATAACTCTTTAACCTCTCAAGTTCCCTCAAGATCTTAACTAAAAAGGCTGTTTTCTACTGTCATTTATAAATATTCTTTAAATATATCTTTTATTTTGGTGCTTGATATGTATGCTGGCAAAGGAAAAGCTTCACTAAATTCAAATGTAATCTGAGATAATTGAAAATTCGTATACAACAACTTATATGTATTCTTTATTAGCTCTGAAACTCTTAACCATATTTATTTATTTGTGTAAGTTGACTAGAAAAAGAATTAAGTGTAGGAGATTAGCCTCACGTCGAAGCATTGATGCAGAGTGTAGACATAGGGCTCTCTGAACGTTCAGTAAACCCTTGCCGTGAATTATAATTGAGTCGAAGAATAGCAGTTTAAGGAAATAAGAGGAAAGCTCAATATTCTTTGTCTTCTTTCTACCTTGAGGAGAAGAAGATGAGGTTTTCAATACGCCTTTTCATCGATCAATCAAATTCAAGCAAGATCACTCCTGAAATCCCTCCAGCTACAGAGCGACCTAACGTGTTTTACTTTCTTATTTCGATTTTTGTTCGAATTTGTCTTGCATAAATCATATGGTTAAGAGCGGATGCTATTCACGCTAGAGGAGATGTTACGCTAACACTAATAGAAAAAAAGGATATTATCTAACTCTTCCTGTTAATATTTTTGACTTTCAGCAAAAACATTGAGTTGAATATGTGTTACAAATCTATTAATTGCGTAGTAAATTTTGTCTAGTGCCATTTTTAATCGACACAAACACGAGAACTGAGAGACCTAGGTTGTGTCTGTCTTTCGATCCGTCTGATAGTGATGAACCTTTTCACTCTGAATAAATCGAACGCGTAATTTATATTGCTGATTACCTAACGAAATCTAGATTAATTTTATGCCAAACAATCTGATTTCAAAGAGAAAACTGCAGTTTGGGGGTGATTAACATATAACCATAACGGAAATCTCAATTCATTTCTGCGTAGCTCCCACGCAGGCCTATCTTTTACTTCACCTTTATCCTAACATTAACTTACCTTTGAATGTCAGAAAAAGGTTAAAAAATAGTGGTGGCACTCTCTAAACTATGGTAATCACTTTGGGACCAGATATGCTAAGATTAAGGAAAAAGCAGATAGATGATTTCTAGTCTATAGCAAGATTAGTTTTAGAGATTTGTTTCTACCAAACGTAAAGCACAGTTTTAACAGAATCGACTAGAGAAATTTCGGAACCATCAAGATTAACTAATGGAGCAGTAGTTTCACAGAGAGCAACGTCCATAAGAATTTAAGACCAATAACGCCTCAAGTTGATGTGAGTGAATTTCAGAAAGCATTGTTAGCCTCAATACTCTCAGCAATTTGTATAAGTAATGATGGAAGAAAAGAGGTTAAATAGTCTAAGCAATACTATGAAGAATGAAATACAAAATTCCTTTTCTTTTGAAATGAAATCAAACCTTTGTGATAAAAGGTCACTAGTGATTAGAAAGTTTAAAGAAAAATGCAAAATATTTATTGAACTTTTGAGGAAAAACGTCTAAGGAGACCAAAAAATTGACGATAAAGCAACAAATAACATAAAAAATAAACAATACAAGAACAAATAACAATAAAATTAATGATGCTAAATATCAATTGCCAAAAGATTTGTGCAGCAAATATAATTAACATTATCGGAAACACGGTTTCAATGTTTCTATGGAAACATCTTTAAATAATTTTACCAAACCGATTAATAGAAAGAATAAAGTTTCGTGGCAAAGACTCGAGAAGGAGAAAAATAAACTAGAAAGTTAGAATTAAATTCAAATTCGAGAGAGATACCTCAACTATTGTTGTTGGGTTTAGAAATTCTTCTCTTTAGAAGTCTGTATACCGCATACACAAGTGTACGCCGAAATACTCCGACACAGCTGCGTGTTCTCTCCATTTTCTAAATGCACCTCTCGCCTAGAATTCTCTGTCGCCCTCTTTCGCACTGACGTAAACTCCGAGTTGGATCGAAGGCTTGAAAGAAATACTGTCTGCCCAAAGATGAAAAAAGGTCTTTCGCGCGACGATACGGATTTTACGAGAATTCGATTCACTCTCTCGTTTTGCTCGTGATAGAAATAAAAGGAAGAAATCTCCCTGGAATAAGACAAAAGCTCATGGGCCAACGTCGAGTATGTGAAACTTGATCCACATAGGAAACCGTCCGCCCGCTGCAAGGAAGGAACTTCTTGGGAAATTGGTTGTGGCCGTCACGGTACATGTAGGTGCCAAACTTCTCGCAGCCCCCCTCTTCTTCAAAGTCTGAGGTTGCACAGGACCTCTCTCTGCGGATTACCCTAGACGTAGCTAGGTAATTGGCCCTTGCTACCCACTCTAGGAGCCGAATAATCGGACAGGTACTTCAATCAAGAAGTCTGATTTGAGTCACCGTTTGGCTCACCTTCGTGATCCGTCATAGGATCAGCATATCACCGGTCTAGGATTACCCTCTCCTTCGGTAACCTCAGACGGCCGGGCTATGTGCGATGATCGTTACCAGAAGAAGATCTTTACCGTCCCCTTCCAAAATACTTACGAACTCAAAGGTATCGTTAATTGAATTATCCCCTCCCCTAACTTCACCACTTTATTTGTGAACAAGAATTCTTATACCAAGCCCGTAACCTCAAATATTAGAAGTGCTTACCTAATTCAGTGTTAGGTTCAATAATACTATTCCATTCATGCAGTTGGGTGTCATTAAGACGCAAGTATCCCAGTGAGTAATTTTCAAGTAATCCCCACGACACTTTTGTAGACTTATTAATTCAGTGCAAGATTAGTTATATTTATATTTAAATACGCTGTTTCTTATTCCAAATTCATGTACATTAAAGATTATTTAGGTATCTGGGCGTTTAACTAATTTGGACGATCCTTTGGCAATTATTAAGCAATCCAATTGGCTTAAAATCTCAATATTCGACTGACCCACCCATGTTTGGCTTTTACTGAGTCGGGTAACACACTCAGGGGATTATCATCTTAATTTTGATCAAAAGGGGGTACGCACCGGGGTTAATATTATTCACCGGAAGTAGCTAAAGTATTGGATACGCTTCACCTTGGTGCGCTAATAAAATATATGTCCAGGAAGTGGAACTGGGATTACCCACTCAATAAACCCTCGACATCCTCCTATTTCAAAATATTTGGAAATAAGGAAAAAGAAAATACTCAAGAATTTAGGTTTGGTTAGGATGTTTTATCATCCAGGTGTTACTCCTTTTCATATATCTTGCACATAATATAAATAGGAAACCGCTTTTTATCTATAATTAAAAATAAATAAAGACACTATAAAGGCATGGTGGCTATGAAGGCTTGGTCTCGGTATTTAATAAAAAGTTCTTAAATTCTTGAAAATTAAAATGTGTGTAAGGAAAAAGTCCGAAAGACAACTAGATGGGATATTTTGTGGTAGTGAGTGTAACTCTTTACACTTCTCGTCGTTTTATTCTGTCATTTAATACATACTTTAGATCTGTCCATGACTCCCTAAATGGCTGGATAAAGAAGTTAGTCGACAGAGAAGCACCGTTGAACAGAGATATTTGTCCGGCATTCTCAGCTCTGTCCAAGAAGATACCAAAGTCAAGAGAAATCGGCCTCCCTATAATAAATGATGGTAGATAGAAATATCTGAGGAGAATAGAGATAGTAAGGGATATTAGGACAGTCTAGTCAGGAATATATCGGATAGATAGAGCTATGAGTAGTAATAAAGGAGGAAATTCTGACATGGCAGAAGAAGCAAGGAAAACTAGTGCTCGAAATACTCTCTCTCTCCCACTTATATCTTTCTCACACCATTATTTCGATTCGCTTTCTCTTTTTTTCTCTCGTTTACACTCTATCTTAGAGCTGCCCTTTAATGCTGAAGCAGGAATCTCTTTTAGTCATTCAGCAACTTTAAATTGTTATAAATTAGTTACATTGTCACAAACTACTTTGTTCACCACCGAAGAAGGTGAATACTCATAAGGTCTAAAACAAGTTGTGAAGTGGTTGTATGAACTAATACATCTGATTTCTTGGTTGGTTCCAAAAATTCTTTGGGACGGCACAAAAAACTTTCGCACAATTATTGATAAATTCTTTGTGGTCCTTCTTCGAAACAAAGACACAACAATACCAAAAAGTTGCATAAAGTTTTAGTTAGTTTTTAATGAAACTTCAAGTTTTTTTCTACCTTCAAGTAAAAAAAAATATTCAAACTTTGAATATAGCTAATATACTGAGTTTATCGCAGAAAATAATAGTTGATAGTTTTCCACAAGTTAATCTAATTATATATTACGTTAAAACTAATAAAAAATAAGTAGTGAAGAGGATATACAGTATTTAGAGGTAAATAATAGAAATCTTACGCATTAAAATTAAAATTCTAAATATGTCTAATATTGCGGAGTCTAAACAAATCTTTAAACGCTACGCATTCAATAGAATAAAAAACTTAACTTTATCATATTGTTTATTCTAATTGACGATCATGTAATTTCACTGTAAATATACACCAAGGTCTGAGGCCCCATTTGATAATTAAACCAACGAAATCACTTCAACATTATTAAAGTGAAGACTGGCGGAAGCTCGAGAGACGCTAGTCTCTTTAAGAGTAAAGAGCGAAATAAACTTCAGTCATTAATTAATGTTGCCTCCAAAATGTGTCGTGGACCCAAGAGAGCGAAGTTAAGCATAGTTGAGTCTGGTTAGTCACAGGATAGATACAGTATTTTCCCACTGTATTTAAAGGTCATTATTACCTATCGATGCAATTGAATTATGAAGATATATTTTATGTTATGACAATACTTACTATTTAAAAGAGAAATAATGAATATAGATTTTCAAAAAAGATTAAGTTTGAAATTTTATCCTTTTCACAAACAAATGAAGAAGATTCTTCAAAATCACCTCCAAATTTTCGGATTTTATTCATGATGACAAAAGGCTGAAATCTTCCGAAACAAAGACTCGCATACAACAGTAATATAATTTGCGAGGTATCATCTCTTATTCAAACAACACTTTCCTGTATGATCTCAGTTATTTTATTCATACTAATCTCCCCATCTAAGAGGAAAAATCTAGACTCTGATAGAATAATTCAATAGTCTCAAAAGTAGGGGACATCTTTTATGAAGTCCCAATATTGCTTTATATCATCATGTAAACCTAAGTAATCACAAAAGATACTTCTGATAAGTAGAATTACTAACTAAAAATATTCATAGTAAACAATTCATGAAAGAAAGAATTATTAAAATATTACTAGAACACGAGATCTAATCTATGTCAAAGCCTTTCAATTTCCCCAGAAAATATTTAGAAGCTAAAAAAAACTCATGTTTTTTCAACCAGATTCCAGCAAGAATTTCGATATAAACATTCTACCATTGCTCGTTCGAAACATATTCTCCTTCGATCCTTCCTGCTCTAATGGAAAATAAAACAAGCCTACTTGAATATGTTCAAGTACTGTAAACTGAGAGTTTCACAATATCGTTATATATTTACAAAACAATTAGCGAGATTAATTTCACCCCTCCCAAAACATTACTATAATCATCTGATAGAATTATTTAGAGCCAAAAATTTAAGCTTCCGATATTATGAATTAAAGGCTCAAATAATTAGAATCTTTCACATCTAAACTGCCATATTCTTATATAAAGGACAAAAAGATCAAATATTATATTCAAATGGTATCATTACGGACGCGTCCACTAAAAAATGGTATCCAATAAAGGGTTTAATTCAAGCTCTTATAATCTCACCTATTACGACATGTATATTATATAAAAGAATATTTAGACGAATATCTATGCAATTAAAGCCATGTGCAATTCGACATTAAATGACAGTGTAACACGAATAAACAACAATAAACAAAGAGATAATTGACGGAAACTTTGCTGAATAACAGGCGGCCTTTGCTAAAATACGGAAAGATAAAAAAACTTAATCAAAAAATAATAAAAAAATGTGAAGAATATATAAATGTTTGAATAAATTGCTCATAAATAACAAATATTAAAAGTATTTTAGTTATCTTAAAAATAAGAAATAGTAAAAAACAACTATCCTTAGTAGAATTAGAAATCAAAGAAAAGAAGACTTGATGGATAAATCATACAAATTCAAAATCCATCCTGAAAAATCCATTTAACCAACACAATTTTCCCTTACCATTTAATAGATGAGAAAAAAAAAAATGTATCCATTTCAAATTCAATGCACTGGACAGAGGGTATAAATGCTTAAATCGAAACAACTACACGAAACAGTGTCCTAGCATTATAATTCAAGCAAAGTGGTGGTATATGTGTATTGTGAACAAAATAGCTTTCGATCACACTCGAAGAACTAGATATATGCGATAGCTAATGGAAGTTTGGTTGAATATTCATAACCATTCATACATAAATTCAAATATTCTTTACAGGGAAGTCAATTAAATATTCATTCTCTCGCACGAAGATTTTGGTAGATTTAATCCGCAAAGGATTTATGCGAGAGAAAGAAAACGAACAAAACGGAATAGGGAAAATGCGCTGATCTCACTCATGGTGGATCGCTGAGGTATCGTTGATGTCAGGTAGATTTTTGTGAAAACATTAAGTATTAATGGACAAAGAGGGGAAATGAAGGAAAAGGAATAAGGGGAGAATTTGGTTGACCTGGAAAAATAAAATTGGATAAAAAGTGGTGGGATAAACAGATTTAATAAGCCCATGAGTGGCAAATTCGTTGGTTTAGAAAAAAGATTAAATTGTTTGCTGAATAGTGAAGAAAGTGAGGCGAATAGTAGAGGAAGGTGGAATTAGAAGTGATTGAATCAAAGTGAAAGGGTAGCATGTGAGAATTCTTGGAATGAGAGAAGAGATAACGGTTAAAGGTGGGATGGAGCATATCTGAAGTAATTTACTTGAAGTAAAGTAGGTCATGCAAAGGTTCTCCTAGGTGGGATGTGATAGGAATAGAAATAAAAGGCAAAACCCTGAAATAAAGAATGTTGTTATGAATTGCTCAGTCTCTATTGAACAGAAGGTGCACTTACAGAAGGATGCTAATGAATGCAAACAAGGAGGAAAAGAGGAGCGAAACAACTGAAGGACCAGAGTAAGAAAGCGGGTAATCAATCATTTGTAAAGAAGATGAATGAGAATCCTGAGGTGTGAATGAAACATTTTTGGAAAGAAAGGAGAAAGGTGAGAAACCAATTTGATAAAAATGCGTGAAGCACAACAAGAAGAATTGAAGACTAAGTCTGATGAGCACGTGAAAGGTAGAAGGCGAGCGAATTTTGTGTCTATGAACGAAGAAGTGAATGAAAAGATGTGTGGAATTTTGAGTTTAAACCAGGTGCTCAATCAGGGCATGGACGAGTTCAGCATGAATGGGCTTTTAAGTGCTAATTGTATATGTTGTCGGAGTAGAAGGTAGAGACATTGAGTTGCTAAACTGTGGTGGTAATTGTGTTGTAGAATGTATCTAGTGGCTTTGTTGTGAGGCAATTGTAAGTGTAAGACTCCTAGAAGACTGTAGGAATGCTTTGATTGTGCAGTTTTATTACGGAAAAAGATCGAGCTGAATGAAAGAAATACAGGTCTGAAGTCAGTTTAGTTTTGTAAGAAAGGCGGGTGGAACAAAAACTCAGGTTGGATAAATGATATCGATGCCTCAGAGATTGATTGGTTTGTGATAAATAATGTATGTAATAACATAAATTGTATGGATAAATTATTTACAGGCACCGGTCGTTAAAATGCACTAGTTAATAGATATTAGGTTAACTCTGAATTCATGGATCTGGATAAAGCTTAGGATTCCGTAAAAAAGAGAAGCAATATGGCAAGGTTCTGATGAGGTATGGAGTGTTCATTGAGTGATTTTACATATAAGTCTGGGTGGGTATGAAAATATGGTAATTTTGACATGGCTATTTAATATCTTCCTGGATTAAGTACTTAGAGAGGAGGCTGGAATAGCAATGAAGAAAATAATTGAAAGAGGCATGACGAATGGTGAGAAATGCTTTTGATCAATGTTAGTCTATGCTGATAAATTGGGATTAGTGAGAGAGAGAGAGTCAGGGAGAATTAGGAATGCCGTTCAAAACCTTTGACAGTGAGTGAGTGTGAGGAGGGGGCTAAGAGTGAATTCGTAATAAATTAAGATAATGGCTATTGTGTCTGAGGCTATAATGGGAGAAATAATAGTGAGAGTGATAATACCTTAGAACAAGTGAGATATTTGAAGAATGTGTGATTATGGTGACTAAGAGGGGTAAAGATGCAATGCGTATCAAACATAATGTTTTCTATGGATGGATGATCTAAGCGTTAGTTAATGCTAAGGTTTGGAGTGTGGAATGGGAGTAGAAGATTCGTAAGAGGATTCTGATGTTGTTTGTGCTTTGCTGGAGGAGTAAGAGTATTTTATGGAAGGAGAGAGGAGATTAAGAGCACTGGAAATAGGCAATTTGAGGCGGATGTCTAAAGGTTAGAAAGTGAGCATCAATGCAAACCTTGAAAAGGCGATATGAACATCCAATGTACGTTTCCAAAGAACATTTAGGCAAAATAAATTCAAATGCACTACTCCTGAGCGCAGGAGATCAAGAGTGGGATCTTATACAATGAAGGAGGAACCAATTTTTAAAGGGTTTATAAAGATTGAGTTCAATTTATTAAATAGCAAATTCCCGACTCATTTTATCTTCTAAGGGACATTATAAGATCCCTAAATTAAGCGTAAATTTGACAAACGAAAGA
This sequence comes from Ceratothoa steindachneri, assembly GCA_963969495.1. Classification (NCBI taxonomy): domain Eukaryota; kingdom Metazoa; phylum Arthropoda; class Malacostraca; order Isopoda; family Cymothoidae; genus Ceratothoa; species Ceratothoa steindachneri. The sequence goes on from OZ018337.1 coordinate 81,012,276, forward strand.
GTTATCTTACATAAAAATGAATCATCTAAATTGTATCCATTATTTTAGAATTAGTGAATTCCCTTAGAAACAATTTCAATCAGCCTTTCCACCCTAGTAACCTTGAGATTGTCTCCCAAAAAACAGAGATAAGCTCATATATTTATTTTCTTTCCATCAAAATCTATTCTCATTTATTAATTTTACATTCACAATGACAAAATAACCCACATTTTTATTCACAATTCATAAATCCCTTCCCAATTCCTCCAGTAATTCAAAAATATTTTTATCTACAACCAATAGTTTTATCTACTTCATAAAATCATTGATCATGAAAGCGCACTTATCTATCTGTACATCGCACGCTTTCTCTAGAAAGATATGTCCTGCAAGAACGTCAATTTATTCTACCTTGCGTTTTCAGCCACGGCTTCAATAAAAACAGCTAAGCCATACATTCTTAGCTCTATACCTTCGTTGCTGATAATCTTTTCAATTGATGAATCATAATTTTTACCCTTTAATCTGCTATTATCACTCAAAGCTCATTTTCTTTCCTATTGTCAAAGTCGTTTGAATCCCTTTTTTCATTAACAAACATAATATTACTATATAATTCTAATTCTCAGCTTGTCTGCTTCCCTAAAGATCTATCAACAAAACCACTAGGTTCATCTTATTAAAGATTTATCATCAGAATGCACAAATCTTGAAAGAAAGAGACTAGTTATAGACACTGGTGCAAATTATACTAATTATGAAATCAATAAATTAAATACATTTCAATATAAATAACATCAAGGAGTTGATACATTTCTAGGAATAAAATAATGGTAAAAAGTCAATTCCTTAAGTAAAACTGAGGAAGTGAGATAGATACATAACAGCGATTCTTCACATTTGATTAAGCCAAAATTAAAATGAGGCAGTTTTTCTTTTTGGGTTGTATTATAGCGTCAGTGCTAAATTAAATTCAATCAAACTACTCAGTTTTGTCTCAAAACCTTAAAATTCTTTAGTTTGGTCTCGAAACGAATGTTTATTTCTTTTTTATTTGTTTTTATTTATTTTGGTCTATTTTTAAACTGAATCATGAACCAATGAGATGATTTAATTAATACTGTCCATGCATGTTCTACTAGTCATTTTAAAGGTCATCAACTTGTCTCTGTAATCTAAGCGCATCCCAAATTTACACAATAATGTACTAGAGCTTAGGAACAGAAAATGGCGCTAAGTTAGATAATTAGACATTTTGAGTTAAGGTCACAAGCTCAGTGTCTTATCGAGGCTTTTCGAAAAAGATAGCCACATCTAATTGACAATAAAGTTGAAAGAGGAACCTGTTCGCAACTTGAAACTGGAAGTAATGAACCTAGGTTTAGAACCAGTAGTTCTTAGTCAATCAGACATTTCATCGTAATGGTACTGAATAAATGGTCACCTTCCAGTCCTGATCTTAATCACATCCATTTTTTTATGTTTTCAGAATTACCACAAAATTCTAACCTGCGAAGAAAATAGAAAGAAATCTGCTTGGTCATCAAGAGCGAGTGAATTCTGGCTACTTGAGAGAATATTCCAAAAGTGTCTTTGCAAAGGTTATAGCCAAGTAAAGGGCTTGGAAACAAGTTATCATCCACCTATGTGGCTGGGATTCTTATGGAATTTTGCATCCGAAACTGAATGCTTTCTGGTGTTAATCCCGATTCTTGACTAAATAGTGAAAAGGATACAAAATTTAATAATTAGTACATTTTTATGAATCACTCTCTATTTTTAGCGCTTGTAATACCTCATTTGCATCATGGTAAAAATATTCCAACATTTGAACGCGTCGAGAGTCGAACGACGAAATTATTCATTTAATTACCAATTGATCTTATGAAGAAAGAATAAGGCACAATTAATTCATTCCTTGTGAAGATCGCCATGTAGTAGGCTAAATTCATGAGGTCTTTAAACTAAATAGTTTCGATAATATAAACTATTAGTCAATATTTTTTATTTATGTTGCTGAATAACGAGTGCTTGAAAACGATCCCTTTTACTTTGATTGAAAAACAAAAGGTAAAATAACCATTTGATACAGTTTTGCTCGCTGTTAGATTGATCTATTATATACAGCCACTTGCTTAGCATGGATGAGGAGTATACCACAGGTGTTACGATGAAGTATTAAGTTAGCCCCATCATTGCTATACCAACCGCTTAAAAACTTTGGGGACAAATGACATCTCAAAGGGGATCAAGTAGCAGGTCTGGCAGAGAACAATGAATGCATTACGAAAATACTAACTACTGAGATGACATTTAAAGGGATAAATGAGGTAGAGTTGTAATCATCTTTAAAACTCAATATCATGCAAGACCAACTAATGAGTATTGCTTCGGGAAAGCGAACACTTAGAGGGGCGAGGAACATCTGCATTTGTCCATTTAAGGCCGTAGATTTGAAGTTTCATATAGAAGCTTCCTTACACTCATCAGTCTCTTTAGCCACAAATAATGCTTTAGTATAACAATAACTACGTTCCTTTGACTATATTCAGCGGTAACCGAAGGAGCCTCTTCTAACAAGCATAATTTTAATCTTTCAATTACACCGAAATAATTTCCAATTACGTTTTTAAATTTACGAGGAAGTTAGTTGCATTAACTAATTTAATTTAACTGAGTATTGAGGCAAAGTATCACTGGTAATATAGGTGGGTGAGCTGTTTGAAAACGGTCTGAAGATGGATTGAATGAGGGTCAACATTGCTGATTGATTACACACCTTCTCGATTTCAACACTGAGGAAGATATAACCTCACAGACCATGATTAAAGAATACTTTTTGAAAAGGAATATTTATGTTCTTGAGTGGATTACTCAATCCTTTGATCGTAATTAATTTGCAAATGGTTTGACCTAACTGGAAAATATGAGATCACGTGAGGGGCATCTCAAATGCGGCATTGGTCATCAATCTGAGGGGTCTCATCTCGAGGAGTGCGAGCCACGCTTAGCCATAATATCTGGAAGAGGATCTTCCGAAATTGTGCAAATTGGTCTGGCCTTAATGGCACTCTATCTTTCCTTTCTAGACCAAATTGATAGTAAGAGAAGACTAATTTAGCAGATTGTTTATAAAAATTTGTTCTCATTTACCTCGAAAGTTCACTACAAACTTGTACATCTTATATAATTTTAATTAAAAGATAATTGATTAAAATGGTTAGACATTAACCCTTAGTGGGATCAAAAGTCTCTTTCAGTATCGGGATAACGAAAAATCAGAACCATTCTATATTGAACATATATAATATAACTCATTGATTGTAGAGGGGGTCAGCAAAGTAGGTGCATAAAGACGGGAACAAGACATTTTATATAAAAATTAATATAAATTAGCTGAAAGAGGAAACAAGAACGCGAGTTTCTGCCACAATAAGAAGCGATTTGGGCTCTGTCGTAAACTCCCCACTTTGATCGAAAGCCCTCTTTCTATGACCATTAACTGTTTTTTGCATTTATTAGGTTTCTCAACACATTAAATTATCTTAACACAGGACCTTATCGGTCATTTATGGTAAATTATTGCGCAAATAAAGGACTTCTTAACTCTAATAAGGTTTACCGAACTTGTATGAAGTTATCAAATAATTGCCAATTCATTTTTATCATTGCGAACCATGAAACTTTCTCGTCCTGGTCGTTTTTAGTCGCGTGCGAGTCTAGTCGGTTAGTTGGTCGGTCGGTCCGCGTTTTTTTTGTAATAAAATTGTAACTAATCGGCCGATTCTAAAGCTACTCGAAATCCTTATGTTGTTTTACATTCTCTTTCGAATGGCAAATAATTCATGGTCCTCCCAATGTTAGCCCATGAATTATTTTGTTTTGGCAATAACATCCTAGCTATTCGGCCAATTCTAACGAAATTTGAAATCATTATGTTGCTTTATAAGATCATAAAGCAGAATAATGAGAGCACGCGACTTTTTGGTCTTGACCTTGTTAACACTAGTTTCGTCTTCTTTTCTTCCTTATAGTAAAGAAACCTTCTTTATTCACAAAATGGAGACCTGTTCGTCTCTTTTCCGCTACTCATATTCATTATAACGCAAACTTGGATACCTGGACTTTGCATCTTTCACAATATTTTATATTCCCTTAATTCACCAGTTTATTTTCTTCCCTCATTTCAGAATGATTGTGACTTTGCTGTTTGTTTTTTCCCTATTCTTTCCTTTTTTTCTTCTCTTTCGTAAATTAGAAAATACTCGTATTGCCTAACAATTTTGTTTCGATTCACGGTATTATGTAAGCTGTTAGGAAAATCAAGTTCGTAAGCATTTCCTCTAAATCACATCTCTTCCTTCTTTATGTAGACAAGTAAATTTGTCTTCATTTGATTAAAAACTTAATTTTTTTACTTTAAATTGTAAATCGGATTCCATAAATATAAGACATGGCGTATGGAGATATATTAATTATATGAATGTTTCTCTTTTCTTAGATATTAAAACGGAAATAGGGTTTTAATTCTTGTTTCATATCTTCTACCCTCTTTTCTTCGTATTGGCAAGTTTATAATCATTATGTATAATTAATTTCGCGAGAACAACCTTTGGAATAATTATAATTATTATACTCAATTTAATCTAATTTCTGAATAAAGTTATTAAGGAACCATCTTGGATCAGAGCCACATTACCCAATTTTCTTATCTCTGCTCAGTCTCGGTGTAAGTGGCATTAAGCCGCTCATCTTCTGCAGGATTCATCTCTGCACTCCGAAGAGCGTTGGTTGCTGGAAATGTGATTTGTCGTCTTGCGAGGTGCTTGCGCGATACTTTGGAAGAAGTAAGGCGTAGAAAACCCTACCAACACTGGAGGCAAAGTTTTTCTGTAATCACGCCCTATAAACCAAGAACTTAAAGCTCGTTGACACACACATATTACTATACTATTTCTTTCTGTAGCTGCTTAAATCATTTATTAAAAGCTTGAACCTTCCTTTATCCTCTAATATTTTGAAATATAATTAGAGAGGAGAAGATGCTACAAGACTCTCTAATCTATTTCAATTAAAATATTACAACACTTCACTGTAATGACAATATTCCAAGCCTGCCTTAAGGCTATTTAAACTTCCTTTCCTTTCCGAACGCTTAATTCTACCTTCATATTGCAGTGTAGCAAGAAAATCTTTGATTATTAATCAATATAGTTGTACATAGCTAAATAAATAAAAGAAAGAGTTGAGAGACAAAGGATTAATGACAGGAAAAAGAAACGGAAGAAGAAATTGTTTGTATGACCATTTCTCATAATCAGACATATGATTAGAATTCCATGATGCCCAAAGTATTAAATATAACGCATTTAGGGAAAAAAACAAAGTTTATTACTTTTCCAGGTATCTTACCATACTAACTGATGAGTGACAGCGTCCCCATAATTGAACAGATGAAGATATCAAATAAAAATTAATAGTCCTTCGAATTTATTTTTCAGGTTAAATGTAATACTTTATGATTATCTATTATTCTTGTTTCTAAAAGGCAATAACATAATTAAATGAGAGGATATTTCAGAATTTTCTGAAAGTTATGGAGCTACATTTGTTTTGGAATCGCTCTTTGGGGCAAATATAATATTATGGTTCAAATAATATAGCTGCATACAAAATGGGCTGGGTACCAAAATTCGTTTTATTCTCTGGCAATAATCATAACTTTTTGCAAGCGAAAGAAGGTTTAGAAACTATTGTTTATTTTCAGAAGTTCAGAATGGAAGTTACTTCTCCTATTACAAACTTATATGTATAACGAAATCCTTCAAAGGGGATTTTCAAATATTATCATTTTCTTAGTGAAACCAAGTTAATAGATTATATCTATTATCAAACCTTTTTGTGCTTTGTTTATGAAAACTCAAAAGCATAATTAGAAGATATATGGATTATAACTTAAAAGAGAGCGGAAAGTTTTCTTGACGGATTGTGATATTAGTTAAAACATGTTGCAGAGATGAAACATTGAAGTTTTGTGATCTTTTCAATATACTATAGAGAAAACCTATAGTATTGGTTAAGTTATTTTGTTTATACACTAATCGCATTAATTCATAAGCCTTTCTTCTTCTGTTAGAGCTATTTTAACTAGGTTTATACTGAAACGATACCGACTAAATTCTTGATATGATTTCAGTTTATGTATTTATGTATTTTAGGGTAATACCTTTCTGCTCCTAATATTATTGTCTCTTTTATTTTTGTCTTCTTCTATAAAGACGAATAGCTATAATAAAGCAGAAAATCGAGTATCTTAACCTTTCTAGTATGATTTTTATGTACTTTAAAAAAAAAATTAAGGTAGAATACTTTATTCTACTTTACTTAGGCAGGAAAAAAAATAAATAAAATGCGTAAGCTTACCAATGACATCTTATATTTTTGTTACTATCACGTTTTGACCTTAATAGTTACAATTATTCATGTTTTTTCTTTATTATCAGTTTTATTTTTATGTTACTCCAGCTCTTCCATTGCTCCTCAATGAAAGTTCTCCTTTCTTTCTTAAGATTAAAGTTTGTCTTTCAAACCTTAAATAAATTGATCTTATCAATATTGTAATACTTTTGCGACATCTCCTCTTTGCAATGCTGCAGGATCTTCGATCAAATCATTTTGTTTAAATAATCTAATTTAGAATTACCTTTCCTAGGATTTTGTTATTTTTTAGTTCTTAGCGATGAATTCCACTGAAGAAAAGAAATGGCACATATATGTCTATTTTCTTCTCTATTTATGCTTTCTTTGAATCCGGTCTTCAATTTTGCCTTTAGTCGCCTGCGAGAAATTCGTCCACAACAATAAACTTTCTCTTTCTCCTTTATCCAGTCCTTTTTTACAATGTTTTGCTGAGGGCAGCAAGCGAGGCTATTTGGAATATTTTCCACATTTTAGTGCAAGGTTCTCAAAATCAAATGCTAAGGAGTATTATAAATGCACATGTATACATCCAACTACAGTGAATTCTGAAGAAAAGTTTCTTCGAACTATAATTTCCTTTAGGAAAAATAGCCCATACGAGCTTTTTATTTAAATAGACTTTGTTTTTTAGGCGAAGGAGTATTTAAACGGGGTGCAGAGGGAAATTATTTTATAATTGGGCTGATTTTACTTTTCTATTGTTGAATTTTTCTTAAATTCTCCTAAGTATCCAAAAACCAGTCTGATTTTTAAAGTTTGATCAACCGTTTGAAGAATGTAAGCAAATAAACATGTTTCAGACGTTCAAATTTAATATTTGTGTCGAGAGTCGAAAAAGTCCTTATCATTTGCATTATGAAGCTTTTAATCATTACTTGTTTATTAGTGTAAATAAGAAAACAATATGAAAAAAAAGTTTTGGATCATTAAAGCAACTAATCAACATTTCTATGAATTCATCGAAAAAAAGGATTGCCAGCAAATTAATTTATAAGTTAAAGAAATTTTGAAAAATGTAAAGCGAATTCATTAATAGAAAAGGAAAACATATATATTATGAGGAAATAGGGAGGGTATGGACTGCATAGAGACTTCAGAAATACGAAGAGAATAAATAAAGATAAGATAATGTGAAAAATGAATCAGCAGTGACAATTTTCTTGGACTTCTGCCTGAAAAAACGTCCATGTGCAGCTCAAAAATATCGAATGTGAAGATAGTTAATATAATCCTAAATTTTAAAATGGTTTTAGAGAACAAATAATTTAAGTAAATCAAACTCCCTTTATTTCTTTAATCATTTCACATATCTTAGGTTAACCGGACTAAAAGGGCGGCGATGCAAGATTTAGAAATATCAATAAGAATTTTGAAGACGCAGCGTTTAAGGAGTCATTTTCTACCTTTAGAATTTCAGTTTTCAATGGGTTTAGGGTTTAATGTAGGTTTACATCATATGTTAATTTGAACTCGTTCAGAGAAATGGGTTTATGGAATTTTAGCCTCGGAAGTAGATTTGATTTAAATCCGACTTTAGAAAAATGTATTCCTTAAAGTCTTTTGCTGCTGGTGGACCTAATTTAATATCACAGCTTGGAGGAATGGTTCATTGACTTTTGTCCCCGCCGGAATAATTTTGCGGGAATGTGTTGGTGGAAGTCTTCAAATGCTGGACAATTTGAATTGATTGCTTGCATAGAAAGGAAAATAGGTGAATAGAAGTCAATTCCTGCCCGAGCATATGAATTGATAACATACACAGGTTTAACAAGCTGTGCTCGCTCCATATCTTAGCACTTCCCCTTGTCTCTTCTATGAGTTAATCTTTCATGCACCTCTCACACATATTTACATACTTCCTTTATTATCTCAAACTTGTAACACCATATTTCAAATTCTTTATCTTGGTGATTTCTTCGTAACTTGTCGCTTTTTAATGAATAAACTTAAATAGTAAGTCTAAATGGAGGAAGGGTAGAGATCAGGGTGCATTAAATTCTGGTGTTACTTCATATATTTTCACTAAATTGACGTTTTTATATTAGAAAATGTTTTTCAATTTCACTTTTTATAAAATTGGTTAAAGCTAAACAGATCACATGAATAAAGGCATAATTTCCTAAATACTTACGAAGATACGTTGCTATCACCAGAAGATAAAGCCCTAAAGGAGAACATTTTCAAAATCATAGTTAAGAGACAGCAACTATTTTAGAAGAATGAAAGAATATTCTTTGATTCAGCCTAATTAATGAGATAATTGAGGTAGGGAAAGAAACCAACTTCAATAACTCATAGATTATTTCAAAAGAAGAGACTGACCAATATAAGAATACAAATTGGATAAATTGAACACAAATTAGATTAGAAAAATCTTGTAGTTTTTTCGCGAACTCTGAGAAAAAAGTCACAGAATATTGAAATAATAGATTAAAGTGAGAAAATAAACTAATATAGGCACTCAAAAGGAGCGATTAATGTCCCATGTTCCTTGGTGTCTTTCCTCCGTGCACTTAATATCCTGAAGGAACCTTTCCTCTTATTCTTCCTTATTGTAAGGGAATGGTCACTCCCCCCCCCCCTCAACCACTCTTGGTGCAGTTCCAAGGCGGTTACCGCAAGGACATCCGCCCCAGGCATCGGCGAGTCGAAAGCGCAACCACAACGTGGTTCAACCCAGTGCCATGAAAGACCCTAAAGGTCAAAAAGGTAAGATCTCCCCCAGGAGAGTGAGATCCAGTTTCACGTCGAACAAGAAATTGGAGACAAGTTTCCCCCAATCTCGATGGCTAATGAGGAGCCGATGTTTGACTTCGTGGGAAAGACCGTTAGGAAAAAGAACTCTCCTGGGGCCGTCCTCAAGCCCCTCTCCCCCTTACAACTCCCCCAGTGGGGGTGCGAGGTATAAATGAGGAACTCTGAGGAAAATCGAGGTAGTATACGTCAGTCTCTAGGTGACGAAGTCCTCGGATCCAAAACCGAGCTACCGAGACTGGAGAGGTAGTTTACTTGTGTCGCCAGACCAAGAAGCACCCTGCAAGAGAGGCAGGGCTACCTACCTTAAGGGGCTAAGAAAAAGCTCATCCTTGAGCTAAGTCCCTGGTTATCAAACCAAACGATAAGTGAACTTTGGTAAGTTCGACTTACTCTCGCCAGAGAGACTCCTCATATCCGGGTGCACCTTAAACACCAGGGGTATTCCTCGTCCTTGAGGAATTAAGAAAAGAAGAAGGAAAAGGCTCCCCCTCGAGCCCGTTATTCGGTGGCCACACCAAACTTTAAGTAATTTATTCTCGCCAGAGAAACCCCCCTCTGTTATCCTCGCCATTAAAGAAGACCCTCCCCGAGTTCAATCCTCGTCCATAAGGAAATTAGTAACGAAGGAGAAAAGCTCCTCCTCGAGCTCGTTACTCGGTGATCACACCCCACTTCAATTTAACTTGAATTAAGAACCAAGTTTGACTCATCTCGCCAGAGAGACCACGACTGCCTAGGTGGTGCATAAAGCACCGAAATTGTTCTCATCCTGAAGAACCCCCCCCCCCCGGAAGAACGTGTGGACCCCCCAGCTGCTACCCTCGCCAAGACGACCGTGGAATTCCGCCCATCTACACGCGTCAAGAGTAAATATTTCTGAGGCCTTTAAACTCCACATGAGTCCGTAAGCCTAATTCTTATATTATTGTTTTGTCTAGAGAAAACGTGAACTTAATTTTGTGGGGAAACTAATTTAATTAATTCTTGTTTATAATAATATTTAGAGTATTGCTGTAGTTAAAGTATAAAGGTTGTGTATTCAATGGTTAAAGATAAAATATAAGTTTATTTTGTGAATTAGTGGGCATTTTTTTTTATATCCTGACGTGTTTGGTAACGGCTCTATTCTTTAAGATATTCCAATATCAAAGTATATTAGACAGCTCTTAGCACTCTTAGAGATAAAACAAAAAGGAGGGGAATTCTACGACACTAAATAAAAGTGGTGTCAGGTAAGTAGGGTTCTTATCAGAAAAAATTCTACGACAATTATAATCCCCACAATTTTCTGGGAAGTAGTCAAGATTGTACTAGAGGTTTCTCAGTGGTCACCTACGCAAAGAATTATTTGGGGTTCCCTTTCGTGAGAGACACGACACACCGCCTCACCAAATTTAGCCTTCCGATATGGGTTTTGACTCTTTCTTCTCCTTTAAGTAACAAATATTTAGAAATCCTTAGTAATGCCATTCATCTTCCAACCACTTGACGTATTTCTTGCAACAACATAACTATTTTTGTTGTGTGTTGCAGGTTTCACTGATTCTGAGAGCAAAAATTCGGCCTATCAGGCCAAGAATCTATGTTTGAAAGATATTTAATCTATTGTGATTTGCTCTTGTTCTTTTTCTCTTGAATGGGCTCAGAGAGAAAAGGTCTCAACCCACTGAAGAGTGGTTTACTAATATTAAACTTACACAGCATCTTTCTATGTTTTTGCGCGGAGAATATAGAAAGTCTAAAATATTATCCGATCTTCTCGGTTTGCGATCCAGTGAGAAAGAGTCCTCTTTAACAAAATCCATGGGATGAGACCGACCGCTCAACTTTCCTATCCTTCCAGTTTGGATTACATTAAAATGTCTTAAGATAATGTGGAAGAGCATCTAGGATGACGAAACCTTAACATTCAGGTCATCAAACATCTGTCTTCACGGTGAGGTGGAACTTGATTTGATATTAAGGGCATTGATCAGAACCTCGTTGTCTACTAAATTTCTGCTCTCGATGGGGGCCAAGAATTTTAGGAAATATGCCAGCAACCGTCTTTATTCACGTCCTGTGCAATCCTTGTTAAACATCATGTACTCATAAAGGAGGAATTAAGCTGTAACTCCCTCTTTTCAGCGTGAGTGCAAGAATCACTAATTGGACTAATAGCAAACTATTCGCTCACAGCTGGGAAAAATAGTTTTCCTATGGTGATATGAATTTGGAAAAAACTAAATATGAACTAATAAAACTGAAGACTTCATATTTCCATCATATACATATGGCATATAAAAAGACTTTTCACGCAAAAAATACCAAATGTTACTCCACATCTGGCATATCGTTGCCAGAATCAAAAATATATGTAACATATATGATAGAAAGACCATGTGAAACCGAATATATATTCCCTAAAGAATAAAATGGCTTAGAATATTCTGTATCATATCTCTCTGCATATGCTGTAAGGGGTTATATTTATTACAAATAATGGAATACTAAGCTTGTAAGGATATATATATATATATATATATATATATATATATATATATATATATATATATATATATATATATTATATATATATATATTTCTAAATATATATTGGAATATTTATGAATAGTGTAATTTATAGAAGCATTCGTGTGTTTCATTCATTGTTCATATCACCGCATTTAACTTATCTTCTCACTCCAAATATCTTCTCATTGAATATGTAAAATAGAGTCCTTATTTATCACGCCACTAAGTGTTTAATTCGTACCTCTGTATGCATTATCTCTTTTACTATAACTGCTTTTAAAATTTAAATTATCCTCTCGCGGAATGCATTTAGGTGCGACAGGTAATTTAAGTAGATAAGAATTATTCCTACCGGAGCTATGCAGTATCTTCCTTTGATTAACTTGTTATTTCCACGTTTTATTTCACAATTTGCCATACATCTCCTGCATTTATTTTGTACATTAGCCTATCTTTGGAGTTGCAGACATAATAACAACAAGTTGCCTAAAAGAGGAAGCAAATGAGAAAAAGCTTTTGTTTGCACCCATACGAAAGATTTTGAAGAATATTCCATGAATCAACTTTCTCTCAAATTTCGATTATTTGAACCATTACGAGAGAGAAGCTCGAAAGGGAATAGATTGAAAAAGTAAGTAAAATATCAAATTCCTCTTATAACAAGTTCCTCTTATATAATAAGTTGGTAGAAATCACTAAAAGATTATAATAAAACGTATTGTATGTGATGGTAGAAGAAAATAGGTACCATTGGATCCGCAAATGATTACCTGAAAAAGAAGAAATGGAAATGGGAAAGTAGTGTATGATTATAAAAGAAGGAAACAACTAATTAATCTAGAGACAGCAGATTACACACATAAAGGGCTCATGGTTTTTCCCCTCCCCAATTTTCTGAAGCTCACAATTGTATGATTGGGTTCCTCCCGTCCCCAGTCCCCACTAAAGTATCTGCAGCTCTTTAGCTTCCGCTCATTTTCCCTCCTTCTTTATTCTTAAAATGAAATGAACCTTTATACCACAAGGTACCAGATCTAAGGGGAAAGGGCTTCAGAATGATCAAATTATAATGTTTGGCAAATAAGTAGTGTACAGAACTTGAAGTTATTTGCTTCTTTTTTACTTAAAGATCTTTTTCTCTCTCCATCACTGCTCGGTATATTCTTACATATCGATTTCTATTTCAAACACAATAAACTTAACTCATTTGATAGTTAATGGTTGGAGTTCCTTTAATTATTTAATAGTACCCATTTTTTTGTTTAATAATCAACATTTTTTGAGGAAAACCTATCTGATCTATTTTTTATCACTTTTCCAATTTACAAATATAATTTTGAATAAAAAAGAATATCTAAAAGAGTCGAAAGAATATTTAACGATCTAAGTTCATTTTTTTTAGTGGAATTGAATTTGAGGCCTCGAGTCTTATGTTGGATTCGTAACTTTTGGTTCTCAATGCGATTTTTTATCACGTCTCAAACCTAAATCTGGTGTTGAGTATAACGCGATTTGTGTGGATAAAGTTTGATAAAAGAACTCATTAGTGTAAAGGAGCAAGGCAAAGGAGCGCATTGAGCTGCTATGAATTATGATGCATCAAATTTATAAAATTAAATTTTACATTTATTAGGACAAGAGCCTCGATCGTGCCATTGTGGCTTGGCATGGATTACCTATTTAACGGACCATTGAACAAATGAGGTTAGTCCAAACAATCAATAAATCCATTACCTTTTTAGGGGCTTCCTGACAGATCACTAATTTGTATGTGATGATGTGAAAGATCAAATTATGAGGCGATGCACAAATATTAATTTGATGCTGTGAACATATGTATTAATAATGTTAATCGCATATGCATTAATAACATTTCAATTCATAATATTTAAATGGTAAGCTTAACTTAAATAAAAGTTGCCAATTGGTAAGTAAATTGCTGCTTACCTAATCATGATTGCCAAATTGGTCACAATAAAGTTATCAGGTACTTTACATTCATTATAATTATTGGTTACGTACAAATATTTATGGCACCCCCATCATGAGGTCAATGGCATTGGGCAGATGTTCCTTTCCTAAATCCATAATTCGATATTTATGGCAATAACATATTTATGGATCCACCACACACTCTATTACCATTTATTTATTTTTGAAGTTCAAGAACTTGGAAATGCTAGATCAAATCCTTAGTAGACATATAATATATATATTGATCATTTTTCCGCTGTATTTAATCTGGATATAACCAAAGAAATCGAGGTAGCTACTTACTATCTGTTCAATAAACAATGAATTATTGTTATATAGAAATAGATGAACTCTAAATTCCCAGTGAAAAACAAAATAACTTTGGCATGACGCCCGCTGAAAAGTTTGATTATTAAAGTTAGAGACTGGAAAGTTTACGCCATCTCTCATTCAAAGTTAAAGTTAAACCCAAGGAATCTTGTCATATCCCAAACGCCATATCAATTGCGCTCAAAGTAATAATTCGTATTATATTATGGTCTCACGAATAAAACTGTCACGCGAAAGCGTTAATTATTTATCTACTTTGAAACCGAATATGTCATTTCATGCTTAGGAGCGATGTTTACTGCGTGCTCATTAGCCATTTCATATCAGGACACATACTTGTAGAAGTCTTTGAGAGTTGTTGTTCATCGGCGACTAAATTATATGTCGGAAAATTATAACAGAGTTTGTAGAATATAGGTTAAATACAAAAGATGTATGGTAGAGACATATACTTAAAGAGATTCGTTGTAGTAAAAATTAAATATAATATATTACGATGGCATCAGATTCAACTAGCAATTCCTGCTGAAGATTTAAGTTTGCTGAAAAAAAACTTCCATTCCTTTGATCTTCCGAAAATTTAATATCAGACAACATTCTAATATCAGGTTTTTATAATATTTTTCTTTTATTATGAAAAATTCGCATTAAAATTTTAGAGCGACTATTTCGACAACAGTTGGTTATTTTCATAGACCAAATCTTTAGACTACCCATTATTTATTCTCTCACAGTCTCAACTTTTACTTATATAACTCTTTGTAACGTGATTCCTGATGATTCTTTTTTTGCCTGCTAAAATAATTGATATGAAGTTGATACATGTTCAATACCTATAATTATTTAGTCATATAAAAAGAGTAATCAATGGAAGCGTTGTTAACCACATTAATAATTGCGATTCCCATCCCTTTCCTTTGGTCGGTTTCACGGACTAGATAATCCAACTTACGTTTTATGAGTCCGAAAATCTCTGGCAGTGGATACTAGCACCGGTATTCTTTAGGTAAGGAAAGGAGGGGAAGAAAGGGATCATTGCGTTATGCTACCATCCTTGATAATTGAGAACCATTTGAGACTCAGAGGAGATTGACCCTTGTCTCGCCAGATGACTGAGGAATAAATAACACTTTGAAAGGTTCAATGGACAATATAGTGATTTGTGGTTTGCAATAAGTAGGAGGTGGAAGAGAAGGGGGGTATGGAAATTAGATGTATGTGTGATGCCGTATGTGGCTGAAAACAAGCAAGCAGGCGAAGCCACTTAAGAGCAAACAAATTGTTTGTGATCGCCGTATTAAGAGTGAGACAAATTATGAAGTGTTTATTTTACACCAAAAGCAAAAATATCGTTAGCCCAGCCTTCAAAGGGATCTCCCGATATCCGGAAGCTGAGCAAAGGCAACGAATATTGATTTATTTCTAATAATACCTCACTAAACTTGAAATAACATCGAGCATATATAAAGGGTCATCCCTCCAAAACAGGACTGCACCCACTTTTTGTGATATATCCTTCATTTATTCATTAACTAATCACCATTACTTCGCAGGACATGACAGAAGCAATGAATGTGAACACAAGTATGTATATCTCAATGGGAGCTCCAGCAAAGAAGATACTGCGTCAAACATTAACACAAGAGAGGCTCCTCCAAAAAAGTGCAGGACACTTTGGTGCATCAGTTCTAATGCGAAAATGCCCCCTCCAAGAGCAGAATGCAGGCCTATGTTAACCACTTTGAGAAATATGGGGAAGTGGAGAAATCTCATTAAAACCAGCTACAAAAATCCACCCAATCAGGATCGCTCGAGGAAGCTTAGAGCTGAGATCGTCGAGAGAGTCATTTCAGCATAGTTCAAAACGCTCTGTGCGGAAGCGAAGAAAGTCCCTCGGTATATCCCGGGAAACTTGCAAGAGAGCGCTAGTAAGGCATGTAAAGGCCTACACATACAGAATACAGACAAAGCAGACCCTTACAGCCCCATCCAAGAAGCAGAGAAAGGATATGGTAGTCAAGATACAGGAAAAGATTCAGGAGACCCTCACTTTTCCTTAAACCTCCTTTTGGACCTCAGATGAAGCTCAATCCATCTTAAAGGATAGGTAAATACGAAGAGAAATTTCTTCTGGGGGACCCCTAGACCGAATGAGGTAGCCACCAAGCCACTACACTCCACTACGTGCACGGTATTGACGTCCACAAAACCTTCAAGAGGGAGATGTAGATCCTGTTCCCGTCGCTTATAGGGAAGTTCTGGTTCCAGCAAGACGGAGCAAGCTCTCACACCTTAAGCCTGTCCCGAGGTTGGCTGAAAAAGAACTTTGGTCACCGGGTGATCAGTCTCAAGACTGATTTGGAGTGGAAACCTTACAGCCCAGACCTTCGCACCCCAGGTTTCTTTCTCTGGGGCTACCTTAAAGATAGAGTGTATGCAAGGACACCCAGGACCATCACGGAACTCAAGGAAGCCATCAGGAAGTTGATCAGAGCCATTTGTCGGTCGGTTTGTAAAGAAGTCATGTACAACTTTGTTCATCGACTTAAGAAATGCAGAGAACTAAATGGAGGTCGTCTCGTACACAGGCTCTAGAAAAAAGAAGAAAAGTGAAAGACTCTCACATTTTGATATGATGCTATTAAACACAATAAACTAGTTATCACTAAAGTTTCATTCAATCTTTGCAGAAAATTAAGAAATGGGGCTCATCGAAATTTGGGATCCGTTTTGGGGGATGACCCTGTATAAATCTTGCTAGAAAAGGTAATTTAGGAGTAGAACTGAGTTGTATGTGGCGATTTCCCGATTTTTGGATTATGGTTTGGTAGACACCAGGTGAAGCAGATTTTTGCATTGTCAACTCTGGTGATTAAAATAACTGTGGGTGAGAAAAGAGCCTTGACTGTTCTTAGGAACGTTGCCAATCGGGTCTTATACAACAAGAAAGCGGAATATTAATTCTAAGGCTCTCGTTGAAATTCTCTTTCGAAGCTACAACCGGATGCGATAGACAATATCATTTATATCCACTCTTTTTACACCCATTAAGAATTCTTCGAACCGAAACTTGGAGGTCTCTTAAAGGATCATGGTGAATTGTTTCGTCAGGACATAAGGCATGGTCAGGGAAGATGTAATAAGCGATGTTTGATGGATATGTATGGACCTGGTTCCAGAAGAGTAGGAAAGGTTACAGTCCATTCTTAACCTCTGAGATTACAGATATTCTGATTCATCCATCCACTATAATAATTACATTATTGTGGAAGTATGTTACTTACTCGCTGTAGAGAAATGGCTCCTTCAAGTATCCGGAGGGAGATATGTACATTAAAGCCCCCCTCTCTTCATGAGGAGAAGCGTGGGAAAGGTAGCCGGCGAAAATGCTTACCATGTGTGATCTCCTCGCCGCTGTGGGCAGTTGGAGCTAACATATGTTTGAAGGCGACCACCTAAGGTCCTTATACGACGCTCTAACGATCGAATTACCTACGAGACCCATAAACCCGTGGTTAGGGAAAAAAAAGCGGTGCGAGTCAGAAGGCACGCCAAGTAGCGGTGCAGTTGCGAGCCTATAATTTGCGAGCTGACTTGGGCACCCCAGTGCCACCTCAGGAATTCTCGCTCTCCCCAGATGCTAACTCACCATTCGCTCCCCCCCCCTATGCATCTGTGGCCTGGTCACTTCCCCCTTTAGATGGGACGGCAATCCGCCTATAAATAAGCCCCGCAAAGAAAGAGAAAAGGATTATCTGAAGTCGATACGCCAGAGTAGGATAAGGTCGTGAAGATCGATCCATCGGCCAGACAAGAAGGTTATTAGAAGTCGATTCGGCAGAAGAAAGATTAGTTCGTAAAGATCGATCCTTCAGACATACCAGACTATTTCCGTGAGAAACGATAGGATCAGATTAAGAAAATCGATCCCCCCCTTTCAGGGCCGTATTAACCTAAATAGTCAAGTTTTATATCGGTGCCATACCGAAGAAACCTTTTCCGTCTGCAAAGAAGTCCGACTTAAGAAAAGCAAAGCCACTCACACTCGAGTGATTCTCACATCTCAAGCAATCCCTCTTCGAAAATTTCAACCAGCGGCCACACCACTTCAAAGCGAGAGATAAGTCCTCCAGCGACTTCCGGCAATCCCTAATACCTACCTGTAAGTTAACAATAACATTTATATCTCTATTGCGATAGTAGAAGTTTAGTACGTCCCACGTTTTAAAGGAAAGTAGAAACCCTTATTCTTGAACCTAGGTCATATGTGTTTGTAGATGACAGTACGTTAATTTAATGTTTTATGCTAAACAAATAGAGTCGTGATAAAAATACTAATTGGCAATTGGTATGTTTATTGGAAGCCTACTTGTTTATGTTTTGTCATTGAAAGATCTTTGATGCCAAATATAGAAATGCTTTTACTGTTGGTTTGTAATATTTAATTTAAAATACATGTTTATTTTGGGAAGATTCTGATGTTTCCTCTTATCCTTATGTGTTTAAAAATAGCTCTTCCTTAAGAACAAAACTACTGAATTAGCACTCTTAGAACAAAGCCTACTTCATCATAGAAGTAACTCACGCCCCTTAAAGCATACCGCTACTAAAAGGGTGTCAAAGATTAGAGGGATCAAAACCAAGGGTCATTCTACGACACTTGCATTAGGACTAGAATATCTTATAAAAGAATATAGTTTGAAATACTTAATGCTTTATCTTATTAGAAAACAAAATTCGTGATTTTATGCTAATCGATTCTGGCATACAACAATTCTCGTAACTTTCGTTGATCAAATGGTAAACCTGGATTAAAATTGAAAATGATTCATTCTCATGATTTTAAACAGGATTAAAGCAAAATGAGAGATATGTAGATTTGTTTCACTGGATAAAGAAAGGACGAATATTTTTTGGCTACATCACTAAATTTGTTTGGGAATTAATCAAAAGTTATTTACTCCCGACACCCATATAAATCGGGCACGAGAGATTCCATCTGGATAATGATATTGACGCCTAAATAAGAATGCCAACCCCTGACACGTCACCATTGGAAGGAAATGTGCACAGAGAGCGGCGGGACTGAGTTTCATCCTTCTCCCAAAGGCTAAGATGCTTTTTGATCCCAAGGGAAGTGTGACCACCGCCGAGTCAGGAGAGTGTGGGTATAAAACTTCCGACGTTACTTCTCCGAAATGAACAGATGTGTTTTTCTGTAAGCGAGAAAGGTGGGAGGGGAGGGGGGAAGTCTCTAGTGTTCCGCATGAACATAAGCCCAGATTTAATTTACCAGTTTTGAGAGAGGTACTTGTAATTTGCATTTTGACATGGCCCAACTTTATCTTCTCGGCAGGAGTTCCTTGTCCCTCAAATCGTTCTAAGACCACAAAATATTATCTTACGATTCCTACAATGAAATTTGGCTATCTTGCAGGATATCTGCCACTTTCCTTAAGAAATCTGTGATTTCGGTCAAAGTAAGAGAAGGGTATTTAATTTTCATTCTTAAATATTTAAGATAATGTTGGATGAGTATTTAATGGTCACTTATTAAGGTAAGGAAAAAAATACGAAATATTTGAATAAATATTATAGAAACTTATGGAAATTTATTGACTGCTGAAGGAATTACATGGCAGATGATAATCTCTTCCAGTACATTAAGAGTTTTAAATGTCAAAATTTCCTGTAATATTTTGATAAATAACTTGTATTTGTATTAATAACGTGTATTTGGAAATATCTATAAATATTTTGATAATCGGTTTGAATTACTTAGTGTTTTACTAAATGGGGTGCAATTTCTAAAATGATGTTTTCAAAAAGCAGAATTTAACCAATAATATTTTTGTTTCGGTTTAAATTTATAACTATTGTCAAAATATAGTGAAATATATGCCACGCTGAATTATGACCTTAATTTTAGATAAAGTGAAGCCTACTAAGTATTATAATAATTAAAATTAAATACGTATATAATATTCATATATAATAAATTCTTTCACCACAAATCTCTAAATAACTATTCTCAATGGTTCCATAGAATGCGTAATAAATTTGGACAAGGGTGAACAAATATTCTCTAATTTTTAACGATGGTATTTGGAGGAGACAATAATGAATAGCATTAAGCTTCCGTGGATGTAATGATGTGAATAAGCCAGTAATTCTAAACAATTTAAGGGTCATTTATGATGAAACAAAAGTTTGTTAATATAACCGCTGAATCATTCTCATATGAACATAAATGAACGAAGATCAATCGTATTATGGCAAGAAATTAGATTTTAATGGGCCAGTACATCCTTTGATAGGTTTAAAACTAATTTCACAGCTACCAAAATTTAATTACTCTTTAAGGCAATAAATGATCCATAACAATATATTAATGCATTGAGATTTGTTTTTTACTTGATCTGCAACGTTAAAGAAAGACACGCGAGATATGGTGCGCTTCTTTGAATTCCATGACTAAAGTTTGGAAGCCAATTACAATTTTAACAATAAATTGTATATTCCTGCGTTCCCGGCTCGAGAAAATTGAAATGTTTTACCTGGAATTTGTGTTTCCACGGATAAACTTTTCAAGATGCGCAGAAGTCTTTCCCTACACAATTAATTTAATTCACGAAACGAGAAGACATGATTCGCCGCATGCTTGAAATCCCCCTTCCCTCATTCCCTCTACCTCCACATCATCTTAAAGTCAATTTGGCCCTTCCTTCTTCGCTGACTGAAGACTCATTTGAAAGCCTCTTTTCCATTGGACTTCAAGTTTTCACTCTTGTTCTATTATTACTTCACAGTAATTATTAATATTTATTTCCCTTCACTATAGGTTGTAAGGCTTAATAATTATCAATACATGAAATAAGTAAAGCAGCAGTTTCAAGAGTCAAGCGATGATATTCACTGCCATACGAATTAAATGATTTTTAATACCATCTTTCATAAGTTAGGATTTCATTTGAATCATTATATTTATATCGTTTCATCAATAATTTCCATGAAATAATTTAGAGTAATTGTATAAATAAATTCAGGTTCCTCCAAGTTTACCCTGATCAATCAATGCCCTCGTTGGTTTCGGAGATGAATAAAACCAAATACTATTTCCTACTGGCAAACAATTTCAGTTTAGTTTTAGTCGTCCCTACATGTTCAACCTCACTGGAAATTAAATCATTGATAGTGGAATTTTTGTGTAAATTTCAACGACTTAGTGAAAAACAATTAGTCAAATGACGAATTAATAAAAAACATAATTAAAAAAATACGTTTAATTTGGATTGCCGATAATACGTAATGGGAAATGGTAAAAAAAATCAGCAGAAATTAAAATTGGTTTAAAGAGTTGAGTTGGGTTTGGGTATGAGGAAGTATGCATGACATTAATGCCCTTTAATAAAGTTGTAAAAGAAAACCTTTAAGAGTATCACCTAATCAAAACGTAATTTAATCTTTTGTTGAACTTTCTATAGTGATTAATGGTCAATGATGGAGAAGATTATTATAAAACTACTTTGAGAAACAAATAGAGATTGCTCGCTTTATAGTCCAATCGGTTCTTAAGAAAGCATTTGCCTCCCATCGAACGGAGGCAAATAATAAGACTATCCCGTAAACTAGAAAATAAATGCTTGCTTAGGAACATAACAAACATATTATAATTTCTATCGTAAATTCGATCTTAGACAAACCCAAATCATTTTAACAAATACATTCATATTTTTCCATATAAAATTTACACCACTCGAGGCCTTCGACGCCTAAAATGTTTGCAATATCTTACTAAATCAACGTTTTGAATATAAGTAAATTTAAAATTCATGGAGGTTAACTAAGTTGATTACCTCATAACTAGGTCTAAATCCTCAATTACATAGGTAACTTGTGTTTATTATAAAGTATATAATACTTTGAAGTATTTGAAACTTTGAGGCGAATTGTAAATTGCTTGATATTAATATTTCAGGGACGGTAGGATGCAGATGATGGATATTGATTTATTTCGATAACTGAGGCATTGATTTCCGGGATTTGGGCCTGGTCCTTTTTATTAAGCTCTATTAACGTTGCAGAGGACATTCTGATTTCATGTGATACTATGAAATTATTTGGAAAATATTTAAAGAAACAAGATTTTTTGCTTCCCAGTTGACGGAGTTCAAAGAAGCAGCAAAAGTAAAGAATTTAGAGCTTAAAATTTCAATCTTCTATTTCTCGGTTTCGATTTAAAATGACAAAAAATATTTAATAATTATAGAAAAAAAGGTTATACGCAATATATTCAGCTTCGTAACGGAACAATTACTTATAGTTTGAAGAGAAAACGCGTAAAATAAGCGTGAAGGAATTTTAAAATATCATTACAGAAATACACTTCAACAAAATAGAAAAGACCCTTCGCACCCACACGAAGGTACATCCTCATGACTAGCAACATCTAGACCACCAATATCACATAGCCTCACTCTTTCATACACCCATAATGTAACTTTCTTCCATTTAAATTAAATAAATCTCTTAATCTAATGAAACAAATGTTTTAACATTGTATACAAATACTTGTGAATTACTAATTATTCCAATATTTGACTCTGACTGGATTATTAGTTTTAAAGTCAATATTTAATTGCATTGCCATTTATCTTGCCCTGTATGTATATGTATACTTTAGTCCTATTAAATTAAATGTTTGTAGTCATGTTTGAATATTCCTTGGCCTAGCAACTGTGTATTTAAAGCACTCTTAGAACCATCCACAGGTTAAGCCTTAATTTCGCTCGGCCAGTAGGCCTGTGTGCGTATAACCGCGTACACCTTGTCATACCATGACAGATACACCTTGTTAATTAGCCCAAAAAACAGAAATATTACACGCAATACTATTTTGAGATTTAATTTTGATAGAGAAAAGTCAAGAAATGTGTTCATTTTAAGACAACTCACTAAATCTAATGAAATATCCTATCACAACATTCAACTTTAATCAGGTAATAAACATTAAAAAATGATCTAAAGACTAAAAGATTGAAGATAAAGACAAGAATAAAATGAAATTAATAAATATTTATATGAGAAGAACATAAATTAGAGAGTCGATTTTATCATTAAATAAATTTAAATTCGCTACTTAATTATATAATAAGTAAATAGGTAATGAAGTGCACGTAAATATTCAAATGTTTAAAATCAAAAGATTTATAAGGAGACGAATAAAATAGTTTACCCAAATTGAAACTTGCTTTATTATATAGAATATCTGTAGCAGTAAAACTCCAAAAGCATGCTCTAATAATTCACATGTTAAATACTCCAACGTTAATGATTTCCTTTTCCTGAGAACTTTGCATCTCGAATAAAGCATCTGTTAATTATTCGATCCGAAAAGCCTCATTTACCTCTTGCTTTGGAAAACACATCTCAACCTAATGAATAGGTTTTCCATCACCTTATTAAATCAATAAGCATCATTCGGCTTCCGATCACTATGTAACATGACATTCATTGCTTATTTTGTACTAGTATCAATAAATGATAACTGCATCATTTAAGAAGAAGATGACCAAATTTTGATTGGAATGGTCCAATCGTTTCTTCTACATATGTGTATCAAAGATGTTCCGTTTCCTTCAATTTAGAACTATCGGGAATCACATATATACATAAATATACAAAAGGCAACAGTTATTATGTGTGTATATTCTAAGTTCTTGATAGCTTCGTTGACAGCTTCAGACAAAGAGGAGGAAATTGTATTTCCTCATTAATTACATACCTATAAAATTCATACGTGGCGTTATTTAAAGCAACGTTTGAGTTAAATACCGAGAGATTTTATAAAAAAATATACCATTCCATAACAATCTAAAGTATTAAGCGATTTGATTTAACGTTTGAATTAAATACCGAGAGATTATATAAAAAAATATAACATTCCATAACAATCTAAAGTATTAAGCGATTCGATTCAAGAATTTATTTGAACATTAGACATCGTTAGAAGAATTTAGGCTAAATCCCCTACATTAATGTCTCAAGCTGGTCTGTCGGAGGAAATTTCCCCTTAATTGAGGGAAATAAACAAAAGAAATGGATCAAGATGGATGCATAAATTTGCTGTTTATAACTAAATAGATTAATTTTAATCCACTAAAAATAATAATAATAGAACTAAACAACTTTATAGTTTCTGATTAGTAAGATTCAAAATGATTTTCCTCTCAAATCACTTTAACCTGAAAGAGACCGAGAATTGTGGTGAATTTTAGACTTTTATACTCTTTTCTACATTAGAAAATAACTCACAAAATCAGGAAATAAAGACAAAGTAGGTCTAAATTAGTAGGCACCTATATAAAAAAGATTTCAAAATGTATAGAGAGACTATTGCAAAGATTATAGACAAGGGGCAAGAGCCTATACACGGTGGTGTATAGATTGACTCTGGCGTGTTAAGAAGAAATTCTTTACTTAAGATCAATTAAAGGATAACACGAATATAAATAAATAACAAACCTGATAAATCCATAAAAAGCGAATCAGGAAAAGCTTTAATAGACTAAGAACTCTGAAATAGGTCGTTAAAACATTTTGAACAAATATTAATTTTGTAAAAAAGGAAATCAACTCTACTTATATTATTATATTTTTATAGATCTCTACATTTTCTTAACTAAAGGACCATTTATATGCATGAATTGTGTAATATCTCTAATTTAGCAAATAGGAAAGTATTGATCCTAATGGGGAATAAATTGCATCTATATTCTTTTGCGAATAGTAAAAAGTAAAATTTTATTTAACAAAAGTAAGCAACCAAATGAATCATTTAATTCCAATGAAACAAAAAGAAACAACTAGAATCCGAGGGGATAGACATCAAAAGTGACAAGGAGCGAATTGAAATGATAGACAAATATATCGATCGGTGTCAAAATATTACTTGTGATCGGGAAACATTCAGGAACTTAGTCTGGGTTACAAAGTATTTAGAATGGCAGCATCGTCTTCTAAATCAAAATGTTTCTATGTCCAAAAACAAAATATGCAACAAATACATAATTTCCACTGTGACCTCTAAAGCGGAAACTCGAAAGATGATCAAAGGCTTTAGATAAAGCGTTAGAAAAACACAAAGAGCCCATGAACGCTTTAAGATGGGGATAACTCAGATTAAAAGCAAATCAGTTATTTGAATACCTGAACAAAGCAAAGTTCTGGATAGTGTGAAAGGGAACTTGAATTAGAGCTTGGATACCAATGTTAATAGGCTCCAAAACGATTGGTAAACCATAACCATTACCAATTTGAGATCTCATGCGAAAGTACGATCGATAATAATGTGCTAAAAATTGAATCAACTTGCAAAGAACTGCTAGTGATTCTCTCAACAGTGGGAGGCAAATGCCTTAATTGATGTTATATATATATATATATATATATATATATATATATATATATGTATATATATATATATATATTATAAAAGTGAAGCCTATGTGTGTGATACTGTCCATTTATAGGATGAAAGGTTCGTCAAAATAGATAAAACTAAAATCTTTTTTGGGGGTTAAAATATCCCTTGGAAGAGAATGCAAGTTGTTCCGAGTCTCTAAGTGCCTTTGCAATGGAGCTAGTTGCCCTTTTTCTAAACTTTCCCTATATGTTTGCCAAAGGGAGCGTGAGGCTGGTTACTTTAACCCTACATCGTTGTTTAAGCGTGGTAAGCAAAAACAACATGTTTTCAATGCATCACGATAAAAGATGAAGAATATTGTCTACAAAATAAGTGTTCTGATCTAGTATTGGCTAAAAATTTTTTTAAGGATTTCAACCTGTATCTTGCTTATGGTGTTTTGTTACCAGCTGATCATAGGGGAGCCTTAGAATCAGTACGCATGACAATGCTAGACATCAGAGATTGTGAGGCTGTTATGGGAGATGTCATTCATTTGATTAGATGTAAGGTGATTTCAGGCAGACACATTCCCGTGATCCCTAATGGAACCAGGGCACATGAGGTCAGAGCTTGCCTAAAATTATCTCCTAACTGTTGGAATATTATAACACTGTCTCAAAACACAACAATAAGAGCAGAGCTCTTTGGTGATTGACTGTCAGCACAATTTTCCCAAAAGATTCTGACACTAGGAAATGACAAAGTACCTCTTGATGCTGATAGTGGAATAGAAATATTCCCTGTCTGCATAGTTATTAATAATATTGATAATATCTCGGTGAAGACATTACACATTCTTGAACAAAAACTACAAAAACTAAAACAGGCTGAGTGTAAGAGCTATATTAGCTCCAAAGAAAAACACTGTCAGCAGAATCAATAAAAATCTACTTTTTCCCATCTCAAAACGTCAACAAATTTACAAGTTAGTTGATACAATTTGGGATCAAGATCAAATAGTCGATTATTCCACAGAGTTCCTAAACTCTCTAAAACCTCTTGAAATATCTCCTCACAAACATTAATTGAACGTAGGTAAATCCAAATAATGTTGATGCGCAATTTGGATCCCCCAAAAAACTTTGTAATGGCACTCGGCTGGTGGTAAAGAATTTGATGTCACATATCATAGAGGTAAATATTCTTACTGGAAATGGAAAAAGAGAGGATGTCGCAATTTACAGAATACTCCTAAATCAATCAGGATCAGAATTGCCCTTTATATTCAGAAGAATACATTTCCCAATCCCTGTAAATCTTTCAATAGCAATTTTAAAAAAATCGTAAAGTGAGATTCTTTTAGTGGCATAGTTGTAATTAGAGGAACCCTGTTTGACTTAGAGGCAACCAGAGGTTGATTGCTCTTGATTTAGAAGCAAAATTAGTCTGGTTGTCTCTGATCCACGAGGAAAAACTATAATAAGAGGAAAATAAGGAAAAAAGAGCAAATCCGTTTACTCTTTATTGAGAACGCTGATTTTACCTGGGCAACGACGAGTATTCTGCTAGATTATATATATATATATATATATATATATATATATATATATATATATATAATCTCAAGATAGAATAGTTGAAATTCATTTCTGGATTAATATGAAGTTATAATTGAATTTCCAAGATTTCAGAGTTCAGTTTATTTATGTCTAATTATAATCCTGCATTTTCATATATCTTTTGTATGACAATTTTAACTGAATTTTTTTTTTAGAAAATCTTTATTCTGTGTAAATATGTAAGATTTTAAGAATGTTTTACAGATATAAATGTTGTAAAATTCCAGTCGATGGATATCCCCCTGACACTTTTACCACACTTGCTTGTGAGGGGAATAAAAACTAACCTAGCCAACTAGTTTTTTCTAGTTAAAAGCAGTTAGTAATTGAAGGAGACCTTTCATAGATGTCTTTTCATGAACAAATGTAAATATTTCAAGAACATTCTCGGCACCCATCACAAGGCATTGAAAAATTCATAAAACTTAACTACCCAACTTTCAATTTGTGATACCACTTTGATCAAGTAAAGTTCCCGTGTGGTTCGCCTCTTTCGTTGTAACGCTCAATGAAGCCTTGGAATAATATTTTTTCATTGCTTTGTAATTTCTTGCGTCGGTCTTTCTTACTAATCATCCTCAAAGTGTTGGATATTTGGAGTCCATTGGATTATTTGGTCTTTTGAATTACCTCGGACCTCATATTTTACCCGTAACCTAAATTCAAATTTATAGATATATCTGTAATTTTAGCAACAATTCTTTTGAGAAGAATTTATACATTAAATAATTAAACTTCTGGAATCATTGCGGTTAATAAATAGAGGGAGTATTTACATCCCTAAAAATACCTCCCTCATTTTCATGTATTCAAATTCTGGCATCTTTTCCAGTCACATACTCGTACATCAAAGCTAGAATTAGTCTGCTTAATCGCAAAAGGTGGTTTTAGGATGAAGCAGAATATAATTTGTAGATTTTAAAAGTTTCATAATTAATAGTTTGTTAAAATATCTCAATCCCATAAATCTTCTAGAAATGAAACCTTTTCAAGGGAGATTTAAACCTATTATGATTCATTAGTCATCGTTTTCTTTTTCAGCCTTTCCGAATATTAGAAAATCGGCTTAATGAACACGATTATGGGATTATTAGTGCATTAGTTTACGCCAAATACCGTAAAGCAACAAATTGAATTCCTTATTAATATATATATATATATATGTATATTTTCATTCAAGCTCTGATAAATCTATTAAGAAACAGGTAGTTTTCTCCAAATCATTAGCGCATATCACCTTTGGAGTACGCGATTCCATCACGATAAACCTAATTTGATTACCTTTATTGAATTAAATTATCCGCTAGGGTATATTATTATTTATAATAATATGAAATTCTAATTGAAATTATCTATTTTAAGCTAGATGTAAAATAAAATTGGATTTTATATAAGAGTGTAAGCTAGTCAGATATTGAGTTAGAAATGAACCGTCGATTGTTACGCTTATATGCATCCCCGAGTCTACCAACATCTTTTGGTGTGGTAACTCAACTACACCAATCTGTAAAAAAGATCTCCAAAAGATCTGATGTGGAAAGCTTTCTCTCATGCTTTCCATTCGAAAAAGATTCAAGACTGAACAATTAAAAGCGCAAGGCGCTAACGAAACTTAGCAACTAGAGTTAACTGTGATGTCCAAATAGGAAAGTTTTAATTATGGTCTACGGTACATACTCTTTGTAATTGATGTATATTTTAAATATCTCTGGGTAATTCCAATGAAGCAGAAGACGGACCAGGTAGTGTCAAAGGCCGTAAGAAATCTCAGAAAAATCCGGATTGATCCAGGTTTTTAAATGTTCTGATGATGGAGGAGAGTTTAAAGGAAATAAAATGCAACGTTTATTAATCGAATGTAATATCGGCATTTATCATGTTTACTCTCTAAACAAAGCTAGTTTTGTTGAGCGGGTAAAAAGAACAATAAAAGAAAGACTTTTCAGATACTTTACTTTTAATAATACCTGGAAATACATCGATGTATTAAATGATTTTGCACAGGCTTATAATAATTCTAAACATAGTATGATTGGTAGCACAACGTTCAAAGTTATACACGATGTTGCTCCACCAAAGCAGAGAGCTGAAGGTATAAAAAAGAGGTTTCTATATAAGATCGCTGATTACGTTCGAATCTCCAGTACGAAAAAGGGTGGAGTGAGAAAATCTAAAAGAAATATAAAATTTCAAATGTATTAGCCAGGTCTTATAGTGAAGACTTAAATGGAGAACATATTGAAGGAGGGGTTTATTTCGAAAAACTACAGAAAGTAAAATTTGACTCCCTTAAGAAATATGTAGTGGAGAGGATACTAAATATAGCTTGTTTTGGTATGTCTTTTCGCTTTGAAAGGGCATGGAAAAACAAGTTATATTTAGTAAAATGGCAAGAGGTCTCAGAATCGTATAAGTCATATATCAAGGCATGTGATATCACCCTAAATTCTTGAGTAAATACATTCATAAAATTATATAATGGTGGAAAGTTTTATATAAGTTGTGAAGATAGAGCCAGAGAGTTTTTATGTAACCCTTCCTTCCTTCCTCGTATTTTCTGGATGTTTACTCTCAAAATCCCATATCGGACTATAATAACAATCTACAGAGAATATCTATAATGTTTCTAAGTCTACACACGCATTCTCACTTTATCGAAAAATCGCAGAAGTAAAGAACTAGGCATCAAATACCTTATTGGCAAGAGGACTAAGCTTATGATGAGATTTGGATAGATGCTTTATATAACAAAAAGGAAAAGGCACTTTTAGAGAAAATGAATTCGAAAATGAAACAAAAATTATCATCTTAAGATTTAATGTTTCAATCTGACAGAAAGCAACGGTATATGCCTTCTGATTATATGTTCATTGACTAATGTGAAAAGGAAAGAAAATCTATTAATTCCTCAGGCAAAAGAATTTTCCGCTATAATGAAAAGATCCATTAGAGATGATATGCCTAAATTAAATCATTGTATAGCGTTCAATATAGATTTTACTGCTCTTATACCTCATCCGAGATCATGTTATATTTACTCTAACCTTGGAGACTATGAGTTAGTAGGCGGGCCACTATCCAGGCTGATGAAAATTATTCAACTTCCTTTCAATGATGGTTTATTCAGTACAAGTTTTGATAATCCACAATATCTGAATCTAAGCTCTGGGCACTTAAGATCAATTTATATTTATATGAGAACGGTTGAAGGGGAAAGATTTCCATTTTTGGTGTGTCATTTGATGATGAAACTACACATTAGGAGTAAACGTTACCCGATAATTAAAAATGTTGAATGACCCCGCGTGTTTAAAGGATTAAGAGCCAAGAGGAAAAATGGTTTTGGATCCCTCTTCTCTTCCCTATTCAGAAATACAGCACCATATCTAAAGAGTGGTGCTTGTTATCTAGGAAGGAAGGCTATTTCAGCCGGTTTCGATACTATTCGGGATATGGTGCATGGAAAGATTGCGAAGCAGGCTCTAAGAGACCAGTTGGGAAGGGCAAAAAATAATATCACTATGATATTAGACACTATATTAGAAGAAAGATAAAATCTGAGAGGGATAATGAGAGGGAATCAGATATCATAGGTGTAATAAGTAAGCGAAAATGGCTGAATTAAAAGTTGAAGAAAGTTGAAAATAGATGATAATGAGGCTGGGGCTGTTTTTTATCATAATATAAACCATCAGTCATTTCATAGATGTTCTCATAAAGATATTAACGACTGTAAATCTTAAACGTTAAAAATGAATACTATTCATCCAAAAAGTGGTATCTGTTCTAAGACAGAACTCGATTTGTTTACTGTTCCACCAACCCAAACTTCCATCGTTGAAAGCAATTATTAGTTTTTCTCTCCCTTCAGCAATATCTCTTCCGACCTCACATGGTTGAATATTATGTATCAGATAATAGAGAGTATTATGCAAAGCCTAATGAGGTTTATCTTTATATTCATGCAAGAATTGTGAAGTTAAACCCAAGACAACTTCTAGATGGGGAGAATGTTTTTCCTGAAAATAATATTCTTCACACTTTGTCCAACAATGTTGATATTTATTTAAAGGAAATATCTTTAAATTCGATTAGAAATAATTATTCCTATCGTGCATATTTAGAGACCTCTGTTGAACTATCCTGAAGAAGAAAAATCTACTTTTCTTTTTACTGCAGGATATTACTCTAGTAAAAGGGAGTATAGGAGACTAAAGGGTGAATTCTTCTCAACATAAGTTGAAAGACTATTTTAATTAGACTATTCGGAGGACACAATTCCAGTTGCGTCATGGGCTTTTTACTCGTTATATAACGGTATTGTGTGCATTGAAATTGGGCAGAGTATTGAATATACGTATGAACGATTTATAAAAAATTAAAAATATTTATCGTATCAACCTAAATCAGGACAAGTGTACTACTTGAGTTGAGGAATGCTCCAATCTTATACAACAGAGAACATTATCAGTATAGTTTAAATATCCATTAATAGAACCGGTCTCCCTTGTTATATATGCAGAGTTTTAGTCTGTTATTAAGAAAGATAAGTCTAGGAACGTATTAGTTTATTCTTAATAAAATGAATGCAGGGAGAAATTAAAAAACTATTTTATCGAGATAAATCTACAGAACGGATTTTTCAGGGATGTTTTGCGAGAGACAGTGATCTATGTTTACCTTTAAAAGCACTGACAGCTTAGATAATTAATCTGGACAGCAGCCATAGACCAGGAAGGCATTGGATTGCTGTGTTTGTTAAAAAAGTTTGTAATATTTCGATAGCCTATGTCTAGGTTGCAGAATGTTGTTTATATTCGTAAAAACTTAGTAAAAATGAATAAAATTATTATCGTCAATCCATTCAGAGTTCAAAGTTATTTTTCAACTCATGTGCCTTGTTTTGTGTCAAGTTTTATTCAGCAGATGACAAAAGGTAAATAATATCTATCATTTATTAAGCAATTTTATTTATATAATGATTGAAGAAACGAAGAAATCTTTGTAAAGAATACTTTT
The DNA here is from genome assembly GCA_963969495.1 of Ceratothoa steindachneri. Lineage (NCBI taxonomy): Eukaryota > Metazoa > Arthropoda > Malacostraca > Isopoda > Cymothoidae > Ceratothoa > Ceratothoa steindachneri. Next base: position 81,044,358 of record OZ018337.1, read on the forward strand.
AACAGAATGTAAAGGTAAAAAAATTGATCCAGTATACTCAATAAAATTAATTGAAATCTGTATATTTGAGTTTAAAAGTAAAATAAATCATTATATCAAGCTAGACTTTGAGAACAACACATTTAAAAAAAGACAAGAAGATCACTTACTCTGTGAGAGGAGCTGTCAACAGACAAAAGCTGAAATGTTCAAGAAAATCACAAATCTTCCCACAAGATTTCCACTCCTCTTCTGTCTGGTCTTTTATTTTCTTACACTTAGTTAAAAAAATTAAAATACCATACGAGACAAAAAGCTTCTTCCTAACAAGCTGCGATTTATAATAATTAAATGAGGAAAGTTTAGAATGCCCTTTTTATATCTCTTCCAGGTGGGGGGTGAGAGGTGCAAGGGTTAGAAAAGTCAGATTGGTCGATGGCCCAGTTTAAACAAAAGATAGCTATCTCTTTACTTCATTGTGACTTCTTTGAGAAGAAAAAATATATATTTATTCAAGTCGAATTAGGGAACGGCGTCAAGGTTGGAAAATAAGGTTTGATATTTGTCTCCTTATTTAGCGATTGGAAAACATTTGGGCCAATCAAAGATAACTATCTCTTTGCTTCATTAAATCTTTTGCCCCGAAAATCAAAACAGAGATGGATAAACATCTAAGAAAATAGTATCAAAAAGAAATCGTGGGAAGCGTTGTAGAGCAGAAAAATATGTATATAATAACATCTAAAATGCGAGACCATGCCTTAGAAAGCTCCAGTGTGTGTGTGTGCAGACTCTGAATCCTTCGTAAAAAGGTAACAGACGAAAGTATTGGGGTGGAGGGAACACGATTGCAAGTCCATGTGCGTGTGTACGTATCTGAATACGCTCATAAAATGCCGAATTTTTGTGCACTCGACCCTTCACCTACAATACTACTAATGTCGTACATTCTGGATTTATGCACAAAGACGGCAACAAATAACGATCCAGTTATATCGTAGTCATGAAAGGGCGTGTAAGGTGTATAGTTTCTTCTGAAGAAAATTTACTTCAGCATCTTAAGTATGATGAAGGTCATAGTGAACATGAATTGCAAGCGAGTTACTCTGATATGGGATACGAACCAATAAAAGAAGATACCAGTTATAATAGAATGACTCTCTAAAAGGGAGAAAGAGAGACGAAGAAACACAAAAAACATCAGCTTCCGATCTTTGAAGAAACATCTAGTGAGGAAGTTTCATCCGAGGTGGAAGATGCTCAAGAATGTAAACAAGATGGAACCCAAATGGAGGCTGGCGTAGGCTTATTTTCCTCTCATCCATTTTGATCACGTAGACAAAGCAGAAATAAGTGCATACATAAACCTCGAACTTTAGTTTTCTCTAAAAGTGAAAAGGTAGCATTCAGTCTTTTCATTACAAATGACACGTTTCTACCGATTCAGAGGGGTACGAACAGCGTTGTGAGAGACATTGCTCAAAATCTGAGAGCTTTAAAGATTTCTTCCAATCTAGTTATGGATGGGAAGGTGTAACGTATGCAAAAAGGTGTGCAGTGCCTCTTTTTCTAAATGGAAGAAGAATATTTGCCGAGCACAGATGGGGTTGGTAAATAGTACGAACTGTCCAACTTGCTAAAAAAATCTCTCTTCGAATTGGTTACTTGCAAAGGCCGAAATAATTAAATATATAATGTATTGTTTTTATGGAAACAATAAGTAAAGATATAATGTATATTTTGTATGGAAACAAGGCTGTTCAAAATGTTATATATGATTCATGGCCCTCCTTGTTTCAAGTCAATGGATAAGGCGTCAACAGGGAAGACTACGAATTCATTATATTATATATAAACCAAGACAAATAGTCAGTTGACTTAGAGTGATAGGGTTCCTTAGATAACCATTATATTACATCGTTGTTTACGACTCAGGAGAAATGCATTTTCGCCGATTGCCGGAACAGGATTTCTAAGAAGCGCGAGAATTCTTTAAAATATAGGCAGATAAATGTCATGAACGAATAAGTTGTTTCAGGACCGAGTTTCTCGACTGTGGTGAGTTTTAGCCGAGGTTTTTATCAGATATCTCAACGAGATGGAAAATAGTTATCATGATAAATCGCCTGTTATGTAACCCTCATGTAAGAACATAAAATATGTTGACCCCAACTTTAATACTAACTCTGTTTATGTTTTATTTTTAAAAATTTTCCTACGATGTGACTGAATACACGGCCATTAGTAGGAATTAAATTAATTTTATATAAATGACATCGATAACACCATAACCTATACTAATTAGAGAGAAAAAAATTTATTATTTAATATTGGAAAAAGATAGATAAGTCTATAACCGTCCATTTAATTTAGGGTCTGTGTCACGCTCAATTAAAAATTTCTTATTTTAATCTTTAAACATAATCTCGTTTGTGGTTTAGAAATAACAATCTATGTAAACATCACTAATTTTACCGAATGTCATAACTTATAATCTGTATTTCATTAAAATGCTGAGTAATTGCTTCTCTCAAATTGTGAGGTTCAGAGCAGATGAAGGAAAAGAAATTAAATCCCATGATGCCAACACTAGGAAGGGAATTTCCATTTCTCTCTCCTCTTTCCTTGTTAATAAATGTTTGTTTCTTCGGAATGATTTACAAATTGGTTTCTGGGGTCAAGAAAAACAGATGCGAAGGTAATTTGGTTCTTGTAGTTTGTAATAAGATCTATTTTTTGGTTTCTATTCTAATCAAATTAGCTTCCTTACTTCCACGCTTACAAAAGCAATGGTTAGCCACCCTCCTACTGCTGGTCTCTCCTTAACTAAGCAAAGCAAATGACTGTACCAAAGATTCGACTCTAATAGGTAAATACTCAATAAGTGAATCAATTTGCTATTTTAACCTTGACCTAAGCCGTTGCAGTAACGGGAGTTTGACCTAATCGTGAGGTCATAAATTTGGCTCGATGTTCTCTTCATTCATCGCCCTCCTATTTATTATTAAAATGAAAAGAACTTCATCGACCTCATTTTTATGAAAAAGGTGAAATGGTCAAGAACCCATTTCTCTGGCTTGATTGGAAGTTTAGTTAAATTCAGGAGTCTCACTTAACCTCCGTTACTTATCAATTAATTACAAAGAAAAGAATAATAAAAGACGAGAATTCTTCAACTTCAGAACGTTGACACGGACCAACAACATCAATGTAGCTTTTCAGTACGAGAATACAATCAGAAACAGCCTATCTAAAAATAGATCGATCAATAGAGAACCGAGAGTTTATATTATTCCATGGAAATCATCTAATGAATTACATATCGATGAGTGCAGCATTTTTTCCAAGAGAATGAATAAACAGAAATGCGATATGAGACGTGGTGCCCTCCCCTCGAGTTTATTTCTACATATGTCGAATGAAAATATCATCAAATTGATATTGATAATGCTAAAAAAATAAGCAGAGAATTTCATACTTCCGTTTCTCAAAAATGCCGACACATACTCGCATCTTCCACCTTAGCGCCACTGATTTGTGTGTTTGTACGTTAAGCAACTTCTGTATTTCACTGGTTCAATAGCGACTACAATGACGGATGTTTCCGTCGAAACCTGGTTTCGCATATTAAATTAGTCCTATTACTGTTTTTTTTCCATATATATATATATATATATATATATAAATCTCTCTATATATATACATATATATATATATATATATATATATATATATATATATATATATATATATATATATATATATACAAGGGGCGGTCAATAAGTTTTGTGAATCGGTAGGGCAAAACAGAGGATTTTTTTTTTAGGGGCTATCTGGCGACTTCCCACTTGGGCATAAGTCTCGCAAAGCAGAGGAAGGGGGATAGCTGTTTGTGGGGGTGTTAGGACAAGTTATGACAAGTCATGACCTCCAGCAGCAGGCTCCTGTCTTGTCTATTTAAGGAGTAGTAGCTGATCACAGATCGTCAGTCACAAATTTTTCAACAATGAAGAAGGGTGAGCACCGCGCAGTGAAAACATTTTTGACCAAGGGAGGCAAGAATGCAAAAGAGATCCATTAACGCACCGTTACAGTGTACACCGACACCGCCCGTTCCTATGCAACTATCGCTCGCTGGAATAAGGAGTTCTGCAATGGTCGTGAGTCCCTTGAAGATGACCCCCGTCCAGGACGCCCGTCACGCGTGACCAACGAGAACAATGTGGCCCGTGTGGAGAGAATGAACCTCGAAAATTGACAGGTGAATTTCGAAGAATTTGAGCGAGAACTTGGAATATCACATGGAAGTGTTATCAACATCATTCACGACAATTTGGCTATGACCCGTTGGGTCCTTAGACACCTCACGCCCCATGATCGACTTCAACGTCGTCAAAGTCTAAAAGGCCAGAGTTGCACAAGCTGCCCTGCGCGAGTGCGGATTCGAGGAGCTCGCCCATCCCCCCTACAGTTCAGATCTGGCCCCGAGTGACTACTTTTTATTCCGCCAGCTCAAGAATGAACCGCGTGGACGCCGGTTTGGGACGATGAAGATGTCCAGCTCGCCGTCCAGGAGTGGATTGAACAGCAGTCTGGAGATTTCTGGTTGTGGGGAATTCGAAGGATCAGGGACAAGTGGCGCAAATGCATTGAAGTCGAGGGTAGTTCTATTGAAAAATACTAAAACACTTTTCTTCATAGCTCGTTTCTTTATATCGGAATAGTAAAATTTATTACCCGCCCCTCGTATATATATATATATATATATATATATATATATATATATATATATATATATATATATATGTTTTTTAAGTAAGCTTAGGTTATTATACAATTCCTGTTACAGTCGTTTCGACGCTCTCAACAAAGGACTCAATGATAGTTTTTATGCAGTTATAACGTTTATAATTCTTTATATATAAATATCGGTTTATTTGGGAATATTAGTCAATATGGCTGCTGTCTTCAGCGAGCACGCATTACAGGTGAGACTTGCACGTCTTACACAACTTTCATACGAATTTCTTTCTCATGGTGCACCGCACGCTGGTGACGGACGAATTCATCTGCTCGTCTACGTTGCTGTGGCCGACTTTACGGTCATGTTACTTGATATATGTAGACTCACATACTCTAATCGAGTGGATTGCAGTTAGGGGATTGCAGCGGCCAAATTTCCTTCGATCGGAAGTTTCTCTTCGACCCCAACCACACTTTCACTGTCTTAACCCTGTTTTCCAGGGCACTGTCCCGTTGGAAGTTATTGTCCACCTTTTACGTGATTTCTCTAACCTAGTGCAGGAATTTTGTTTTAAAGATGACCATGTCATCACCTGCCGTTTGCTTGTAACCACCTGAAGCTACATAGACGGTATCTTTTCACCATTCGAGGAATACACGCTGAAGATCTACTAGGAGGACTTGTGCCTGGTTGTGGCCAGGTAGCGGACATCGGGGACGACATAGGCAAAACTTAAACACGCGGTTGTTCAGCTACTAAATTAGCCCGATAGAGCTTGAATGTTTTTTATCATAAAAATGAGAGTTAGATTGCTATGATTTTTCAAGTAATTGAGTAGGTGACGACAATGATCCGACATTGTTATTGCATACTGTCAGTGTGCTTTGGCTTTGCCGCGAATGAGAAGCTCTTTTCCTCCTCGTCTTTGACGGCACTGGACGGCATTCTATTCACAGCCAAACGGTGGATAACTTGAGGTACGCCTGAACGAGCTTCCTTTTTCAGGTCTTTCCCTTTCTTGATCCTCTCCGCAACGTTCATCCGGTTGACGTTGAGCCGCTCGGCGATGTTGGACAGGATAAGGACCGCGTGCAGGAGAAAAGAGACTTGGACTCTTTTCATTTCCATTTCGACACAACTGCACACAATGGTAAAGAAGTATTGATGACAGATGCAGGAAAAGTAGTATGTTAATTTATTTGTTAGACATTTTCTATCACACACGTAAAACCTTTAAAAGATTTAAAAACCGATTGTCGAAAAAGTTTTGTAAAGCATATATATATATATATATATATATATATATATATATATATATATATACATATATATATCATCACTAACTCTAGGATTTAAGACGTGGTTTTATTTGGTTATGACATGTCTTTTTATTAAAGTTATTTATAATAATTCTTTTATAATATCAAAAAACAAAATAGTGAAATTCAGAAATACATATAAGTATTGAGATTTTAGGAAATTTTTAAACCCCAAAGAATTACAAATGTTGAAGTTAAGAAAATTTAAATAATTTAACCATCGCTGCTTTTTTTTCGATTTTAAATTTTAATGTTACTAGCAAAGCGAAAGCCCCCAACGTAGTGAGTAATAGCGAAACCATTGCCTTGTATATAAATATATATTAAAAAATATTCGACAGAAAGACGGAAATCCGGAATCTAAGGTGAAACAAGATATTTTTGACAGAAATCCAAAAATAGAAAAGATTCAAGACACAGATTCTGCCGACACGAGCAAAGGGGATTAATCCGCAAGAAAGGAGGGATTAAGACAGAATCCTGCTATGGCCTACAAGTAGGAGGGTGGCGGAAAAAATAGGGAAAAGCATGAATAAGAGAAGATTTTAAGGATGAAGGGAGGTATAAGCCTGTCCCCTTTGGCCCCAATGTCATGGCTAATGAGATCTTCGGTGTGAAATTGAGCAGGACTTGTAAATTAGTATTTGAGGAGATTTCGTCCATTTAAGATATTCAAACACCACTCCTCCTTCATTTTTAACCCTTTGCTATTTTAATTGGCCTTGTGTAGATTTAAAGGTGTAATGAACGTTTATTACCAAATAATAATAATAATAATTCCAAAGATTTACATTCATTTTACCTAGTGGCTTAGAATGTTTCTAGTATGCATCACATATTCACAATTAATTGAAACATTGTTCCTATCTGTCTTGCGAGATATTATTTATTTGTTATTGAGGTGGTATAAGGCCATTAGCGATAAATTTTGGGGTAATTTATGGTAACTTTTCGGAAACTAACTTTTAGATTGAAACCGAGGGTGGGAGAGAATAAAGTCCTTACGTTGAATATTTGGGGAGATTTAGGTGTTTTCTCCAGTCTGTTTGTTCTTTTCATCGGGAGAGGGTTCGAGAGAGATGAAATATTGTAATGGCTGTTGTATGAAGTAGATTTTCATTGGTATTTATTCTTTGGACGGTCTAGTCCGGGGCTTTTATTTTTATTGTTTAAAGAACATTTAGGCAAAAAATTTTTCTCAGTAGATAGACACTAACGTACAAAATTCTAAAAAATATTCTTCTAATTATCGTACCTTGAATTAAGTTGTGGGTCATTATTTTGGTCTTCGTAAAACTCAATTTGAGTCCATTTTAGAAAGTCATAATTTTCTAATATGAGTGGCTGAACTTTTCTTACTTATAAAGAATAAGTGAGTGGAAAAAGTGATGATTGTTGAAGATAAAATAATAGGAACAGCTGAAGAATATATCGTTATCCAATAATAGTAAAATAAAATAAAGAGATGTTTGGACGTTGGTCAGAGTGGACTCAACATGTTATTGGAATATCTTGCCAATAGGTAATGAGAGAGATCGGGAGAGAGGAATCTTTATGCATCATTTGAAAGACCCAAGTTATTATGAATTGAATGTTCCGAAATAGTTTGAGAGAGAGCGAGTGATCTTCCAGTTGCCGCTATTTTTTTACCACTCTTCGCATATTTTATATTTACATTCTCTTACATCTCTTTTTAGGTTTTATTATTTAATTACTATTGTCTTTGTATCAGAATTAATAATATAATTATGTTACTATTTGCACATGTTGGACAAGAACAGAAAAGAAGTACATTACGTACGAAAATGTAATATTGTGGACGTAAATATTATGAGTGTAACTATGAAAAAGTTTACTTTTGATCACTACACCTAAAGTAATTGTCTATATAAGAATTGTGCTACAATTAAAAGCATAATACTAAGATTAAAGAACAAAGTACAAGAATTATTAATATATGTAACCATTAAAAGGTTGCATCCTCTTCACCTATTTCTGATTTTATTAAAGAGACCTCCGTTAAAATTAAGCACTTGAATTTCTTCATCAAAGCAAAATATTAATACTCAAATGGACCATTAACTTTCCTCAATTTTTCCTTTACTGATCGGTAGAAAGATGGAGAATTTATTCTGCAAACCACATATATTTTCTATTGCAGTGTTGATCCATTTTATTTATTATTTTATGTCTCGAACTCTTAGGATAGAGTTATAAATCGTGTATTTTTCATACATATTTTAGATATAAATAATAATACCTTAAGAGACCAGCAGACGCTGTCTGGTTTCTCTATAAATTTTACATTAATCATTTGCTAAATTTAGTGAGTAATTAATTTAAGTTTCCTTATTATTGTAGACCAAATTGTTCATCTCCATCTTGCCAAATTAAACTATAGAGATTATTGGCTTGTGTAACGTCCATTTATTATTGCGCTTTTTTCTTATTTATCTATATTTTCGATATTTGCATCCCTTTATTTCCTTTTATTTAACAATATTTTTCTTTTTCGCTTTATTCATCAAATTAGTTCCCTCTGTACAATTGCTGCTCTCATGAGACTAAATATTTCGATGTTCCCTGTTACTTTCGTTGAATTATTTGGCCAAATACTTTGCTACTTTAAGGCTACTAAATTTACCTATATAAAAAGTGTAACTACCACAAATGAAAGGTTTGGACAAAAATGTAAGATTTGGCTAAGAAAGCTTCATTAGTAACTTTTATTTGAATCTTCCTTTCAGTTCTTCATCGATGTCTATTCTTATGGCAGAGGTATTCCACCCAGCATTTTGTGTCAAGTTCGTACCAATAAATCTCTCATTTATTCTTTCTTTGCGTTTATATAAAATAGTTCACATAAAACTTCATTTTCTTTTGCTGCAATTAGCTATAATACCGATAGCTTGTATTAGCACACCAAACGTCCATGCGTCCTTCGAACTTTAGATATAAAAGCACATTAATTGAACCAAAGAAAGATTTAGAAGAAGTGAATCGTTGATCTTCGAGTTAAGATTCTATGCTTACCCAATGCAAACTACTCGTATGGTTGCAAGAAAAGGTTAGAATAAATGGTAGAAATATCTTACGGCAATGTTATCCTTAAGGAATTTGGGGGCAACAAATGTCTTAAATTGTGAGAAACACATCGAATATCATAAAATTACTCTTGAAATGGGGATATAATTTTCGCTAAAAGGGACTATCAAGGTAAGCAAAACTGCTTTAGATGGTCCGTTAATGGGCCGCTAACTTGAATCTGCTTAGTTCATATCTTCGTTCATGTTTTATTGTGTTTAAAATTTGTTTTCTCCTTTTGTTCCATTTAAGATTATTCTTATTTTATTTTAATCCCTTTTCTCATCTTTTCCAGCCATAAAATAACTTTAATAGATGAATGCTCCTGAGAAATATATGAATTTTATGTCTGATAGCAGTATGGCGACGAATACAACTAGGTCGGTAAAATAAAATCAACTAATCTGATAAAAATAAAATTAATACATTATATTAATAGGCACGTTTTCCCTGTACTATAATTCCTAAGGGAGCGAACACTTTAATCTGTCAAAGCAAAGAAAGTAATGTTTCTTTATGGCAAAGAAGAAAAATATATTACAAGCACGAGCTTAAGGATCCTTGCCTTCATTGCTCGACTAACATTCTATGATTCTGGCGTATTAATTTAGATAATAATCTAATGGCAAATTATCAGTTCCTAACTAAATATATTTTTTAGGTTTCTATTAACTATAAAATTAATTAGCAAACATTTACGCTCTTATTTAAATTCAGGACAATTTTTGTTTTTTAAAGTTTTACATTTTTAATTGTTGTCAATTTCATACATTGAGTTTTGCCAGCAAAGATTTTTCGGTGCAGAAAAACATTCTCTGAATTTATAAGATGGCAAATTATAATTGAACAAAAAACACTTAAACGAAACGTATCGTAAGAAATCACTAAACCGACGACATTTTCTAATATTGCACAGATGTGTTTCTCTCCAGAGACTTTTCCCAAATGAAAAAGGTTCATGGCGAGTTGCTCCAATTTTTCCTGAGAAGAGTCTGTGTATCTTCTTCATTATTATTTGTGCGACGCTCACATCACCTGGATCATTACTTCTTCGTGCAAGAGGCCCAATAACATTCATAGGGCTCCCTTTAGCTCAGGCGATGTTTAGATCAATTCATAGCACAATTTCTCCTCACATTTACAATTCCATTTATTATTAAAACTTCTTCTACTTCTTTTAAAACCCTCATCAATTAATAACACTTTAAGTATATATTTTCGTCACAAACCGACCTCTCTTTTTTTTGCTGCCTCTCATGGATCTCCTCATTCTTCTCTCCTGTTCTTCTCACAAAAGAGGTTTGTAATTCTCTTTAAAAGCTCCTTCATAAAGTCTTTTTTTAATTTTCTTTCCCTCTGTCTCCTTTCTCTTTTACGCACTCTTTCAAGGGTATTTTGACATAAATAGATGTTGTTTTAAAGATTTAATGTCTGTTTTGCATGTGACGTGTTTTACGTTAAGTTTGGTCTATAAACGTCAATATCTGCAAGCAGTGGATTGTGAATGAGAGACAGAGAGTTGAAATAAAAAGAAGTAATTATTTAAACAATTTCAAATTGTTGCATCCCGAAGAAATTTTATAAATAAGAAAGAAAAATGAACCTAATATCTTGGCCAATGTTTGAAACCCGAACTACCCATTTCAGATGAGTACTGTAACCAAGTAGAAGTAAGTTAACCCCGAAAAAGACCAATGCATCCAATACTTACCTACGACAACCGGATACCACGCTTATTTATCAAACTACACTCAAAATCATAGTTTTTAATATCGACTACAAAATTGCAAAGAGCACAACGTAAGCCGAGTAAAAAATATACATTGACCCGGAAAAAAATACAAGTCAATAGAGATTAAACGGTTCTCCAGTCGGCCCGTTAAAGATCATCAACAATTTCAGCAAAGAAACAAACAAAGGAAAGACAATGGAAAGAAAAAGAATAACCCATGTGTCGGAAAGCAAATAAATTAAAAAGTGAAAATAATTGAAATGGTTAATTCCAACATTTAACCCTCGAGCAGAATAAAGTCAACGGAGAGAAACTTATTAACTTGCTCTATCATTTCTCCCTTTAACTTTTTTAATTACTCTACCAAACCATCTATACTCTGCTCTGCTCTGCTTTCGCTAGCTTTCCTCTACTAGAGCACACTCAACCTGATTTCAAATATATTCAGCATTAACTATGCCTTCTTTGGGTATTTGACGGTGCTAAATTGTCACCATATACCTAAATTATATTACACAGCCATCTAATGCGAGAAAAATGCCTTCAAAAATAAATATTTTATGTAACAAATTAATCACCTAAATGTTAACTCTATTTGAGAATTTTTATTTAATTGGATGATGAACACCAAATATGTTTTTAATTTTAATGTTTAAGGTTAAATGGGATTGTTTTTATATTTATAAACTTCCATTGGATATAGCTTATTGAAGCAAATAGAAGCAATTGAAAGTTACTGTCCCCTTTATTTCTATAGCTCTTTAGCGAGATTCGATCGAAGGTAAAGTTTAACTTCTAAATCATAAAGTCCCAAGTAAAAATGTTTATCCTGCATAAAATGACATTAAATTCCTTGAAAAACCGAGTTTCGTTGTCGACAGTTGCCAACCGATATATGTACATCAGTTAATTTATTGGTAGAGATCATTTCTACCATAAAAGGTGCGGTACGGGTCCACAAAAAAGACCCCCTCTGCCGTACATAAATCTGCCTGGCGCCGGTTTAAAGAGACATTCATCGAGTGAGCGGTCCGTGTTGGACCTCTCCTCGGGAGCATCCCGACTACCACGCGCTTGCGGGTTTTTAGCCCACAGTCGTCCCATGCGCCCATGACCATGTGGAGGATTTCATCTTTAGGCCCTACCCTACCTCCTCTCAGGTAGAGGTCGTTTCCAATGACCATCAGAGCAACAACTGAGCTCTTAGAAATCTGTGATTTCTCAGCCTCAACTCTGATGTGGAGGTTACCACATCCTGGCAGGCAGCTTACCTTAACGCTTGTGCGAAGGCGGGCCACTAGCAGGGGCTGCAGGTAACGTGCCTGGGAATCACCCACAAGGATGACCCTGGCACATTTTCCTGCTGAGCTCGGATTCTTTATTTTCAAAGGCAAGCTCTCCGATTCCTCTCTCATCCCCGTCATGGTCTTTTCAGGCTTTTCTTTTTACTTCTTCCTCTTATTCTTCTTCTCTATCATCTTTTTCCCCATGTCATCCTTTTCATTAACTTCTTCTACCTTTTCTTCTTCTATTTCTCTCTCTTCCTCTTTCTTCTTTTTCTTTTTCGTCTTTTTTCTTTTTTCTTTTCGGCGTCTCTGCCATATTGGGGCCCGGGCTCTCTGCAGAGGTGGTGTGTGCCACAGGACTCGAGAGCTCGTTTAACTTCTCTTTGAGCCTGAGGATCTGGTGGGAGTGCTCCTCCTTGAGCCTCTAGATTTTCTGTTCGAGGTTTGTAGTTCTTTCCCTGTAGTAGGCGACTACTTCCTCCACTTCCTTCTTTAAAATGCAAGTGGTGCATACACTGCCTGGGTGGCATTTCGCATAGCAGCCTTCCGGGAAGTCAACGCACCACTTGTCCTTCTTACATGTGGCCCACGTGAATTTTAGCGCTGCTGGACCTTTCTTGCCTGCCTGCCACTAGCAGGGGCTGCAGGTAACGTGCCTGGGAATCACCCACAAGGATGACCCTGGCACATTTTTCTGCTGAGCTCAGATTCTTTATTTTCAAAGGCAAGCTCTCCCATTCCTCTCTCATCCCCGTCATGGTCTTTTCAGGCTTTTCTTTTTTCTTCTTCCTCTTATTCTTCTTCTCTATCATCTTTTTCCCCTTGTCATCCTTTTCATTAACTTCTTCTACCTTTTCTTCTTCTATTTCTCTCTCTTCCTTTTTCTTCTTTCCCTTTTTCGTCTTTTTTTCTTTTTTCTTTTCGGCGTCTCTGCCATATTGGGGCCCGGGCTCTCTGCAGAGGTGGTGTCTGCCACAGGACTCGAGAGCTCGTTTAACTTCTCTTTGAGCCTGAGGATCTGGTGGGAGTGCTCCTCCTTGAGCCTCTAGATTTTCTGTTCGAGGTTTGTAGTTCTTTCCCTGTAGTAGGCGACTACTTCCTCCACTTCCTTCTTTAAAATGCAAGTGGTGCATACACTGCCTGGGTGGTATTTCGCATAGCAGCCTTCCGGGAAGTCAACGCACCACTTGTCCTTCTTACATGTGGCCCACGTGAATTTTAGCGCTGCTGGACCTTTCTTGCCTGCCATTTTGAACACTCTATTACTTAAGCTTGTGACCAATCAATATATAAAAATGGGTTGGTGAGTTCTTCCCGCGTGAGTCGCTCCCGCCTATTGATCGGAGTCGTTTCAGAGTCTTCCAGAAGGCACGCTCTATGTGCTGATGTTCGTCCGACCGAGTCGTCAAGCCTCGGCGGGCCGTGGCTCCCAACAAAGCAGCACAGAGGGTCCCCGAAAGGGCCATCGATTTGTCACTAGGTGAACAACAACGAAGCACGCCCCTTACTAAACTCCTACTAGTTCCTTTCACAACGGCCAGGATCTCGGAGTAGCGTTCAATGGATATCCTGCCACACCAAGGAACTCGACCCAAGGCTTTCTATTGGCCTGGTAACCAACATGGGAAGAAAGTACCGTCACCTCGGACCAATGCTACCAGAAGCACCCGTCAACGGGCACTGGGAACGGTCAATAATTACGCGCCAGGGAAGGGGTTAAAGGTGCACTACCCTCATCGCATTCATCGTACCCCAACGCCTAGGACACCTCTAGTCCTAGTCTCTCGCAACCAGTAAGCGTCGATTGGCGTTGTTTATAGAGGTTGCAAAGACTCTTTTCTGACGCGTGAGGTAGCTGCCAGGTCCTTATATGTAGATAGAGAGAAAAAAGGGAAGGAGTAACATGCTAGGAGTAGGCCTTTTTTTTGTATAAGTGGGAAATAGGATATAAGTAAAAAAAGAGAAGGATAGAGTAGAAAAAAGGAAAGAATGACGCACTTAGTCTGGAACTTCGTTTCTGACCAAATCGAAAAGGGAATCCCTGCCAGGGGTACCTTTAGAGGTACCCCCGCCGACATAGCTCGAAAAGTCAAGTTCCACACAAGCTCTCTTCCCGCGACAAGGGGACGTCACCTCTCCCTCTGGTTTCTTTTGAAGAGAGAGGAGAGAGAGGAGAGAGGAAGGGAGATAGCTGTTTGTAGGGGTGTTAGGACAAGTTATTAAAAGTCAGTACCTGCAGCCGCACGCTCCTACCTCATCTATTTAAGAAGCAGTAGCTGATCGCAGATTGTCAGTCACAAATCTTTCAAAAATGGAGAAGGTTGAGCACCGCGCAGTGATCACACTTTTGACCAAGGAAGGCAAGAATGCGAAAAAGATCCATGAACGAATGCTTGCCGTGTACACCGACACCGACACCGACACCGCCCCTTCCTATGCAACCATTGCTCGCTGGAATAGGGAGTTTTGCAATGTTCGTGAGTCCCTTGAAGACGATCCCCGTCTAGTATGCCCGTCAGACGTGACCAACGAGGACAATGTGGCCCGTCTGGAGAGGATGATCCTCGAAAATCGACGGATGAAGGTCGAAGAAATCGAGTGAGAACTTGGAATTTCACATGGAAATGTTATCAACATCATCCACGACAATTATGCCATGAGCAAGGTCTCTGCCCGTTGGGTCACTAGAAACCTTACTCCCAATGATAAAGTTCAACGTCGTCAAAGTCCACAAGGCCAGAGTTTCACAAGTTGCGCCCTGCGTGAGTGCGGATTTGAGGTGCTCAACCATCCCCCCTACAGTCCTGATCTGGCCCCTAGCTACTAATTTTATCCCGCCAGCTCAAGGCTGCACTGTGTGAACGCCGGTCTAGGGACGATGAAGATTTTCAGCTCGCCGTCCAGGAGTGCATTAAACAGCAGTCGGGAAGTTGAAGTCTCAGGGACAAGTGGCGCCAGTGCTTTGAAGTCGAGGGTAGTTATATTGAAAAATATGAAAACACATTTCCTCATATCTCGTTTCCTTATATTTAAATTGCAAAACATATTGACCGCCCTCGTATTTTATCATTTTAAATAAACTCCAACATATATTTTCATAGCGATCGTCAATGAAATTCTGTGAAGCTAAGGTTATTTTCTGCTTATAACCACCGAATTATTTGGTCAATAGCAGTTAAAATACCTCAATGGAGTTTGGCTCTATCATTTATTCGAAGTCCATTTCCACAGTATTTTACGTTGTTTCTGACGTCGTTCTTCTTTCGTAAAGGATTTTATGCCCATTTAAATGAAAACAATTTGCAGGAAGTTTATCTCACCAAAATAAATGAGCTCCACCTAATTTTTAGGAAATTTTATTAGATTTACGTTGTTATTTATCCAATGTGATAATTTTGAATCCATTGCTAAGAAAATAAATCCCTTTTGTATTTTCTTCCAGTTTTCCGATTATTTTCCAGAAAAATTGATATCCTCGTTAAAAATAAGTCTAATTTCTTCTAGGCATCAGCTCATGTGACCGAAAATCTAGATGTATTAATCGCGTCATTTTTTCAACCAAAATTCTAATTATTTTTTCCGTCTCCACAAATAATACACAATTTCGAATTTCTTTGGGTATTCGCAAAGAGGTAGTTACACTACTTTGCAGCGATATCATTCATAATGTTTGAGATTAGAATAAATACAGCCCTACATAAATGTTTAACTTATATATTTTGAACTCGATTTATGTTGTAAAGATTGTAAATATTTACAAATTCTAGCGTGAAGTACAATAGAACCAAAAATAAAATACACTATAATTCTAACATTAAACAATAAACTTTTGACCGTTGTGCCCAGGTTTTAACTCAGAACAAAAGTTTCTAAATATAACAATATTAACGTGTAATAAAAAGTGTGTCAATGTACTCGAATATTTCAAATTTTATAATTTAGTTTTTCTTTTATTTGATATTTACCTTTTTATGTGAGGGAAGAAGCACTTGATGGGAGAAATAACGTCGCTTTTAAGCATTGCCTTCATGTGATAGGCTTCGTGTAGCTTACAAAAACTTTTGAAGCTCAAAAGCGTGGGAAAGTATGGGAGCGGGTTAATGGAATGTAGCCCTTATCAAGGCGAGTATTTCAACAAGATGAGAAGTCTCTCCTCCCCCCACCTTTCAGCCACGCTGGGAGCATCTGAGACAATCGCCACCCGGGCCGCGTTTGCCATAACTCAAACGATGGGCGATAGACCCCCCCTTCTATTGGGTTAAGCTCCCTCACTTCTGGTGTTTATATCTCCCCGCGTGGGGAAGAATGGATAGATTGGTGCGAGAGAAGCTCCCGAGTGCAGACGATCTTACTCCTTATGATTCGGGATGTCGTACGCCGAAGGCACGGAAGCGTTGTGGGACAAAACGAAGCATCTCTTCTTGGCTAAAACAAATATCCACCCCCTAGAGTTACTTAAGAACTCTTCTCCCTGTAGGAATAACCGCTCCTTGACGCCGTCTTCAAACAAGAACCAAGTCTTATCCTAAAAGGCTTCAGTGAAGATCCATCTCAACGTAATACCCCCTTGATTACGCATATCCTAGCAAAGAAACCGTTGACGTCTTGGAGAAACTCACCCTCCGTTTTCTTCAAAGGAATTTACACCGAAAGAATTCCCAAACTCCCTTCTCGAAGAATCTGCTCCTTCCCCCCCTTCACCTCAAACGAATATTTCACTACAAACAAGTTGATGTTGGACCCCGTCGAAGTGACCAAAACATCATCTCACCACATCGACTGAAACGACCATCGTCTTCCCCAACACCTTTATTTGTGTATAAGGTATCGTAACGAATATTTTAGCTTCCCTAAATTTCTAATTACCGTCTACCGTTCCCCAATTATCATTTGTGTAACTATTTATCAAATATGTTTGTGCATTGTTGTAACATATTAACTTTAATTATTAATATTTATTAAAGTCTATTTTTGCCAACTCCTTTGTTTTCTGACCCTCTAGCTCATCATAGCCGTATAACAACAGCATGTACCTAAGTAAGATTTGAAACTCTCAGCCAATACCAAGATTCAAAGTAGCATCATTTAGACTAACCCTTCTTTACGAGGATCTGACCTTGTGACCAGACCTCGGCCTACCAAAACCAATTGAAGGAAACCCTCGCGCACTCTATAATCCAATATGATATATGTATGTATGGTATATAGAGCTATACCACGACATATAATAATATATATATATATATATATATATATATATATATATATATATATATATATATATATATATATAAAATCTGGTGTTAAGTGTGTTAGGTGGATTTAAAAGGGTTGTTTTTTAGATCTTTTAAAGTCCCCTCTAATTATTTTTTGTTTTAAGTGAAAAGGCTAAAGATGTGCTCAAAGGTTTAAGCAGAAAAATTTCCGATTTAAATTTTAAAGTTCCCCCATTTAAATTGTGTGTACGCGTGTACCTAGATCTCAACAGAGTCGAGCATAGAATTTTCCTTGTATGATTAGGTAAAATGACCGTCTATTACTTTTTTTTCATGCACTGAGATTGTCCTAGAGATAGGAACTCAAATAGTTCGTTTAGTGTAGGTAAAGGTTTGCGCACACGCTGTAGATACACATTTAGCTTAATTTTGTTTTTTTTAGCAAAAACAAAGCTAAGAAAAGTTGGAAAAGAAATATGGCTTCATTTGAAGTTTTTAAAGCGCAAGGTGAATCTCTTGGCCTGTCTGGAAGAGATTTGGTAGAATATATTAAAAATACAAAAAGACATGTTAGGAAAGAAAGAAGAAGTAAAGAGAAACTAGAACAAGAAGAGAGACAACGTAAACTAGAAAGAGGAGAAAGAAAACGTGAACAAGGAGAAAGACAACGTAAGCTAGAACAGGAAGAAAAACAACGAGACCAGGAAGAAACAAGCAAGCACAAGCAGAAAGACAATCTGTGAGTGACAAATCGGAAGCCCCGCAAAATGTCTTCCTTAAACTCCACAAATTTAAGGAGGGCGAAGAGTTTTCTTCATTCCTAACGCATTTTAAACAAATTCTCGAAATCAACTCCCATTAATTTGGAAGAGGAAGGAGTAGCGAAATTGCTCCCATTGCTCACCTCGAAATTAAGAGATATCTTCATCTCATTGCCCCAAGAATGCACAATTAATTATTCTACCCTCAAGGCTGAATTACTCGCAACCCATAATATAACCCCTAATTACTACCACCATAAATTCCGTGGTGCCAGGATCCTACCTGGTCTAACCTTCCGACAGTTTTGGTATACCCTCCAAAGAAACATTAAGTTTTGGCTAGAGTCGTCAAAGATTTCCCCCGACTATGAGTCATTATTAGATTTTGTTTTAAGAGACCAGTTACTGGCTTTGCTGCCCCCAGAGATCCGCGCAGCCGTGAAGGACCGGCGTTGTCAATCCTTCAGGGAATGCGTTAAGGAAGCAGACGTCTTCGCGGCAAGTCATAACTTGTACACTAAAGACTCCAAGAAGCCTTCCTCTCCGCCCCCTAAATCGAAAACCGGAAATCCCCGATTTTATCAAAATTCCCAGTCGAAGTTTGTGAAAATTCCAGGCCCCTTCAAACCATTAAGTTTTCCCTCCACTAAACCTCGAGACGTGAAGCCCCCATTCCAGTCTTTCCCTCCAGCATCCTTTCAAAAGAGACCCATTGTATGCTCTACGTGCGGAGTAGCGAACCACATAAGTTCAACTGTCCCCAGAACTCTAAATTTTGGAGCAACTCTCCTCAACAGGTTCACCAAGTAAGAGCCGCTGCCACTCCCCCTCTTTTTCCCGTTGAACTCCCCGATCTTTCATCTCCGCAAGGCCTGCCGGATCACTAAGTGAATTTTTAATTTAATAAGAGCTCACCAGGAGCCTTAAAATTTTAGAATGGCAGTGTAACGGCAGTCCTGCGTCCACTATCGTCCGTGATACAGGGTGTACTTGCATCATTGTGTCTGAGAAGCTTCTCCCCCCTGTGTCTCCTGACCACGATAAGTTTGCAGTAGTAAATCACTACTTATGACGTTCCAACCGCTTCCCAATTGTAAGGTGCTACATCGACTGTCAGTAATTTAAGGGGTGGGCCGAAGCAGTTTCGTCCCTAATTAAATTCTCTTCGGTACTAATTGGACAAAGTCCCCAAATCACCCCTAACCTAGTAGCCCAGCCAGTCACCACACGCGCAGGAGCGAGCAAAGAATCCCAGGATCCTGCCACCCTCGAAGTTCCCGCTAACTCAGAATTTAAGGGGAATTCTAAACTCAGAATTCACCAAGGCCCAGAAGGAGTGTGGAATTCTCCTTCCCTTGTGGAAAAAGTCGCAAAATAAAGAAAAAGACTCAGTTCGTGGGAATAAGACCATGTTCTACGTCGAAAAGAATGATCTCCTTTACAGAGAGACTACAGGTGGCATTAACCCAGTAGACTGCTTCCTTTGCATCCCCCAATTTTATGTCCCCATGGTGCTCAAAGTCGTGCATGATAATGTATTTTCTGGCCACTTCAGTCATAACAAGACAGGTCAGAGAATTTTCTAGCATTTTTTTTGGCCCGGTAAAGCAGCTGACATCTCAAAACATTGCCAGTCGTGTGATATTTGTCAGAAGACCTCTGCCTAAGGTCGCGTAAAACCCGCCCCCATTCAGAGAGGGCCCATCAGTTCTGAACCATTCTGCGGTGTGGCCATCGACCTTATCGGCCCCGCTTACCCCCCTCTCTAGTGAAGGGCACAGCTATATATTCACTTTAGTGGATTTTGCCACGCGTTTCCCCGAGGCTGTCCCACTAAAGAGGATAGATAGCATCACCTGTGCCGAAGCCCTCATATCAATTTTTTCGAGAGTAGGCATTCCGAAGGAGGTATTGTCCGACAGAGGAAGACAGTGTACTTCAGAATTAATGAAGCATGTGGGAAAATTACTGATGGTAAAGACTGTTTACCATTCCCAGAGACAAATGGGATGTACGAGAAATTAAATGGTACTCTCCAGTCCATCCTCCGCAAGATATGTGCGAAACAGCACGTGAATGACACCGCTATCTTGCTGTGGCCCTCTTCGCCTATAGGGAAATCCCGCATCGTACCCTTGGCTTTGCTCCGTTCGAATTGTGTACGGTCGTAACGTAAGAGGCCTCATTAGTATTTTAAAGGAGTTGTTCTCACAACCTCAACTCGATCAGGAAGTTCAATCTTCTTATACGTATGTGCTAGAACTCCGCGATAAGTTAGCACAATGCGCTAGCATCGCATCTAAGAACGCTGAAGTAAATTTATATAAGTAAAAAACATACTTCGATGTTAAGTCTAAAGACCGCCGCCTCAAAGCAGAAGACGAAGTTTTCTTATTGCTGCACACTGAGAGCAATAAACTCCTAAGCCAATGGAAGGGCCCCTTCCCGGTTTTGGAGGCACGCGGACCTGTGGACTATCTAATCCGAACACCCTCCGGAGAAAAATTATTCCACATCAATATGCTGAAGAGGTACTACTGCCGTGCCCACGTTAATAATATTGTGGCCCTCGATGAAAGATCCGCCATGGAATCGGATTACCCCGCCGAATCCCTTGATATTGTACAAACGGTATGTGTTGAGCAAGACGAAGACTATTCTTTACCGTCCCTACCAGAAGAGACCGAATTATCCACTGATGGGTGGAAAATCGACGAGCGGCTGACTCTACATCAACAAAATCAGCTCCAGCTCCTCATTACTCGGTTTAGTAACGTTATTTCCGATAAACCTGGAGGCGCCACTCAGTTCGAGCACGACTTTAAGCTCGAGACACATGAACCGGTTAGATCTAAAGCTTATCCCTTACCTATTTACTTGAGGAAAGCCTTTAATTTAGAGGTGGAGAATTTGCTCCAATTAAACATAATTGAGCCCTCTATTTCGGATTATTGCTCGCCCAATATCATGGTTAAGAAACCCGATGGATCTTATAGGATGTGTGTCGTCTTTCGGAAACTAAATTCCGGCACCGTTTTTGACGCCGAACCGATCCATCTGATAGATCAAAACCTCCATTTGTTTGATGAAGCGAAACTATTTACTGAACTCGACCTGTGTAAGGCCTATTACCAAGACGCGCTCAAGAAATAAGTGAGGTAATTTACGGCGTTTTCTACTGGCAATGGCCTTATGCTGTTCAAGAGGCTTCCCTTCGGGCTCATAACCGCTTGTAGCAATTATAATTAGCTAATGCGGAGAATTTTAGATGGTCTGCCAAATATCTCTTTCTACTTTGAAAATATTTATAGTGCTACTCACGACTAGGACCAACATTTAGTATCCTTGCGAGGTTTGCTGACCAGGTTACAAGAAAACGGTCTTACTATTGGACCCAGTGAGTGCCACTTCGCCTTTGAAACCATTAAATATTTAGGGTTTAATATTGGGAAAAAGCCACTTAGTCCCCAGGAGGAGAAGATAAAGGGCATCGTAAATATGCCTCTAACCTGCAATAAGAAGCAGCCCCAGTCTTTCATGGGATCCGCATTATTCTACCGACGCTTTGTCCTAAATTTTGCGCCCCTGGCCACCCCCCTCTGCGGCCTTTTTGAAAAAAACTCCCCAGACTAAATAATCTGGAACCCGAAGGCAACCGTAAATTTCAATTCCTTGAAAATAAAATCAGTTTTTGCCCCCATTTTGAAGTTGCCCAATCCATTAAGTCGTTCGGGCTTCGCACTGACGCCAGCAACGAAGGCCTTGGTTGTGTGCTACTTCAATCTGAGGACGGAGGCGAAAGTCATCCTGTGACCTACGCTAGTCGCAAACTATTACCCAGCGAAAACTACTATTCACTTATTGAAAGGGAAGCATTAAAAATAATCTAGGCAATTCAGAAATTTAAAATGTACCTGGTAGGGAAAGAGTTTCATGCGGAAACTGATCACTGCCCCCCTGCGTATCTCCAGAACGTGAAACACACAAACGGCAGATTAATGCACTGGAGTCTCCTCCTCCAGGAGTACCAGTTTTAAATCAATTACATTAAAGAGACAGCTAATCAAATGGCCGATTCCCTCAGCAGAAATGCGTTAACCGCTAATCCCGATTAAATCGGTGGGAAATCGCCCTAAACAAATGTTTGGTAGTTGTGTATATTTATATCTGTAAGAATTAAAGGTACTGTTAAATTAATTTTTTTTAGGATAATTCATTATTTTGTGTACGCCCTTTTCTTTGTAGTTTTATGTATTAACGAAGTAAGAATAACTGTCCTCGCGATATACTTCGGGAATGTCTCCGTTATCTTAATGTTTTCTTTTTGGGTTTAAAGTCCCTAAGTGGAAACCATATGTCGTGTGATTTTAGATTTTTTTTATATACCTATGTCGGTTATTAAGTATCTTTTGTCGAAACGTCACTGGAATCTGGACAAAGATTTGCATACTTTTTTTTAATCTTTACAATTTATCAAATTTGACATCTTTATTACGATATTGAAATGACTATGGATATAAACTCATATATCTTTGCTTTGGAATTGCTGTTTTCCCTAGAAAATAAGTTTGAAAGACTTCTTACAATTTTAAAGAGATAATTGAAATTCGTTAAAGTGGGCGTGAAATCTAACAAATAAAAAGTATCATACCAAACTGTTAAAATTTCATTCCGGTTATTAAATCAATATTACCACTGGGCTTGGAACTTATATTTGTAATTAACTACTTGAATAATTTAAAGGAGAAAGTCCTCTTTGGTGAATAACCATCGGACTTAAGAATGGGAAAGTGGTCAATTTGATAGGTACTTGGCCGTCCTTTTTCTAAAAATTAAATAACGATTTATAGGAAATTTGCGGCACGGGTTGGCGTGTATAGTAGGAAAAGGAGCATAAACAGAGGGGGCCATTCATTAGGTGGTTTATGGTTAGATGGAAAACTTATAAAATAATGCAGTGGATTATTCTGGAAAAGCGCAGACGCTTTAATGTGTAGGAGCGAGACTTCAAGTCTGAATGAAGAGTACACATATAACGCACTGCTTGATCAGAAAAGGGTTGTTTCGAAAGTGCTTTAAACACATCACGAAATCCCAACGGGCACAAAGAGCTTTTCGAATGAAGCAGGATTTATTGTATCTATTATTTAATAAAATGAAAAACGACTGATCTTAAAGTGAGGAGTCGAACAGTAACGCTAAATGAAGGATTACCACTAACCCTTAAAGGGGAACAACTATGTTGGTCTATAGAGGCATAAATAATTTTCATCTATTATTATTTTCCTTATTACTTTTCCACATAGTCTTTTAATTTAAAAAGTAACCAATTTTTTCATGTAGCCTCTAAATATTTTTTCATTTCATCCCTTTTTTCAACTGCTTTGCAAAACGTTCGATCGAACGATACACAGGTTCGCATGTGGGACGGAACAGCCTCTTGCAATCCCTATTTTAAATACCGTTAGATTCGGCTCAATATCTATAATGTTTTTGCCAAATAAATAAAAAACAAAACAAATCTGTTTTTTTCCCACAGATCCAACATGGCCTCCTAGTAAAATTACTTTGGGAGAAGGAATTTCTATTTTAGACTTTTATAAACAACATAAAATACCATTATTTGCTATCGGAAAAAAAAAGGGGGAGAATTCATTTCATAAAACCAATTATCCAAAAGAATAACTACAAAAGTCTGATTTTCTAGTAAACTTCTTTTGAGTTCTCTTTTCCTTTGCCATTTCAAACCCATTATTAATGTAATTTTCCTCGCATCAAGAAGAGAGGGATACAGGGCCGAATACATTGCCTTATCTTAAGAGAATATAAAGGAGGCGCTACATTTTTATGCGCTGTTTCCACTGGGGCTCTTTTGTTATTGATTCTGTTGCATGTGCATGACCTATTGCTAGAATTCAAAACTACAGTAACACATATTAATATTCCTTAATAGAAGTGATTTAAGCTAAGTAATGCATATTTAAATCTATCATGCGATGAAGACATATTGAATTTGAGAAATGAACGCATACCCCCAAGACATCTCTGAAAGGATTTCGACATCAAAGTAAAGGAATAGTTGGTTAAGAAAAATCTAATGATGGACATTAAATATGCAAGAATACTGAGACTAAATAAAAAAACGTAAAATTAGGACAGTCAAATATGAAAGGGAATGAATATGCATCTGAATAGTTGCCTAAGGAGCTGTCGGATACAATTACGTAAAGTGGTAGCAGCAAGCGCACATGGAAATATTAATTGATTACACAGAAACATTTCGCTTGAAGGAGGAAGTGTAGGGGTGCGAATATGTATCAGAGAAAAAATTCCTTCCGACGCGAGAATATAAATAGCACATTAAATTACCAACTCAGCACGGACTCGCCATAACTTGATGGCTAGAGTGCTGGCAATAGAATCCAAGTCCCACGATCGAAACTCTTAAGTCCACAATTTTTACGAAGAAAATTCACGAAAGAAAACGAGAATCAAGGAAAACGATTTCAAGGGCTAACTCATCTCAACTAAAAAAATCATCAAACATCAAGAAGAAATTATCACGCCAAGTTAATAGGAAGCTGCATCAAGAAAGGAAGGATACGAAGATCAAGAATTGACCCCGCCAACTTAAGGAAGAAGGAATCTCAGCCAACTTAAGAAGAAGGAATCTCAGCCAATAAGAATCCGGAATTCAAGATAAATGGATGACAAATGTTAAAAAGGGGCAACTTTAGTAAAGAAGAAATATTTAGATTCGAATATAGAAATCTCAAGATGAAGAATGATATTGATAAACAAGAAACTGGTGACCCTCAAAAGGCCGAACAATATTCTGATCTTCGTTACAACTGCACCTGCTCTCCTACTAGAGATTAAGAAAAAGGTGCTGTTGGGAACTTCAGGAGATCCGGAAAGGAGATGCTATATTACTCATTGATTAAGAGACAAGACTTCGTTCGTTTGCTCTCCTCAATCCCACTGAATTAACTCCACTCATTCCTCAGACTCGGAGACGGGGACGGAGAGCTACTACTCATCGGTTAAGAAATCCAAGACTAGTCTCTCGGCAAACTTCAAATTCGTTCCGCTTTCTAGAAACGGACCTGTGTAGGGGTGCGAAAATGTATCAGAGAAAAATTCCTTCAAAATCGATAATATAAATAGCCTATTAAAGTACCAACTCAAGACGGACTCCGACATAGCGTGATGGCTGGAGTGTTAGCCTTTAGATCTAAAGATACCACGTTCAAAACTCAGTCCATAATTTTGACGAAGAAAAATCTCCAGGAAAACGGGAGTCAAGGAAAACGACTTTATGGGCTAACTCATCAAGAATAAAAGAAATCATCAAGTAGCAAGAACAACTCATCCCATTAAATCGTCAAGAAGCATCAAAAAGAAATCATCACGTCAAGTTAATTGGAGGATGCATCAAGAAAGGAAGGATACGAGGATCAAGAATTAACCCAGCCAACTTAAAAAGAAAGGAATCTCAGCCAACAGGAATACCAAGAGTCAGATAAATGGAAGACAATGTTTAAAGGGGCAACTTCAGTCAAGAAGAAATAAGTAGATTAGAATAAAAAAAATCGCAAGATGAAGAATGATAAGGAAATGTAATAAGAAGCCCCCCCCATATAATAATGGCTTCTATAGATCGTATCTTGAATCTTACACAATAATGCAATTCTCATGAGAGCAATCGATATAAAAAGATAAAAGAAATTATCTTCATAAAATGGTTTAGAGGGATAATAATAGTTTGGTATTTATATATATATATATATATATATATATATATATATATACATATATATATAAGGAATTAAACCACATTCTCCGAAGACAATTTAATTCAGAACAGTTTCGGTGTATCTCACACCCTTTTTCAACTGACACTGGGCAGAAAATATAAGAGAAATGCTAATAAGCACAACACAAGATCCCCTCTTTTTTCCCCCAATCCCCTACTTGTGTCTAATCTATGGGGAGGGGTAGACCTTAACATATTAAAGGGCTGGCATTTTACTATTTTGTTTATTTGCGAACTTATTACAGGATTAAAAGAAAATTGACCCTCAGATAGATTTAAATTAGGAACTGACAATATCAAGTTCGATTCTACGATTCTTCTCTTAACATAGTTAGCCGATTTAAATAACATTTTACTTCCATTGAAATCGATCGTATGATTCTTGTCTCTAACATGGCAAAATATTCGAGTACTTTCGATGCCCACTCTAATATCTCTTTTGTGTTCGTACAATCTCTTGTCTAGATTTCTCCCCGTTTTCCCTATATAAACTTTATGGCAATCGTTGCATGGTAGTGCATATACTCCTATGTTATGATGTTCTTTGGGTTTCCTGGCCATCATCAATTGGTTTAAGGAATTATTATATTTAAAGGCTAGATTAATACCCGCTTTTCTAAAAAGGCCTTTAAACTATTTAATTTATTGTTAAATGGCAATGTTATACATTTATTGAAGTCGTTAGTGCAGTAAGGCTTATTACCATACAATGTTTACCTAGCTGCAAAATGGGCAGACGATATGAACCAATCGGCGTATTACAAATTAGAAAAAATGGTCCTAATAATGACAATTTCTTCATCTAAATAGGAAGGATGACATATTTAGTATGCTCTAAGGAAAAGGTTAGAAATTACCGATTTTTTAATAGTATTATCGTGAAACGCAAAATAATGTATATAGGCATTCAAGTGGGTTGGTTTCATATACACGTCAAGTTTTAATTCATGGTGATCTTTATTAATGAGGACATCTAAAAAGCGTAATCAATTCTCGTTTTCACATTCATATTTAAATTTGATGGAGACATGGAAATATGATAATAGATTACCCTTTTTAGATGTCCTCATTAATAAAGATCACCATGAATTAAAATTTGACGTGTATAGGAAACCAACCCACTCGAATGCCTATATACATTATTTTTCGTTTCACGATAATACTATTAAAAAATCAGGAATTTCTAACCTTTTCCTTAGAGCATACAAAATATATCATCCTTCCTATTTAGATAAAGAAATTGTCATTTCAGGATCATTTTTTCTAATTTGTATTACCCCGATTGGTTCATATCGTCTGCCCATTTTGCAGCTAGGAAAACATTCTATGGTAATAAGCCTTCCCGCACTAACGATTTCAACAAATGTATAACATTGCCACTTAACAATAAATTGAATAGTTTAAAGGACATATTTGGAAAAGCGGGTATTAATCTAGCCTTTAAATATAATAATTCCTTAAACCAATTGATGATGGCCAGGAAACCCAAAGAACATCATAACATAAGAGTATATGCAGTACCATGCAACGATTGCCATAAAGTTTATATAAAGGGAAACGGGGAGAAATCTAGACAAGAGATTGTACGAACATAAAACATATATTAGAGTGGGCAGCGAAAGCAGTGGAATATTTTGCCATGTTAGAGACTTGAATCATTCGATCGATTTCAATGGAAGTAAAATGGTATTTAAATCAGCTAACTATGTTAAGAGAAGAATCATAGAATCAATCTTGTTATCGTCAGTTTCTAATTTAAATCTATCTGAGGGTCAATTTTCTTTTAATCCTGTAATAAGATCGCAAATAAACAAAATAGTAAAATGCCAGCCCTTCAATATGTTTAGGCCTACCCCTCCCAGATTAGCCACAAGTAGGGAATTAGGGAAGAAAAGAGGGGATCTTGTGTTATGCTTATATGCATTTCTCTTATATTTTCTGCCCAGTGTCAGTTAAAAAAGGGTGTGAGATACACCGAAACTGTTCTGAATTAAATTGTCTTCGGAGAATGTGGTTTAATTCCTCATCTTTTCTTGCGATATTGCATTAACTTTCATCATATATATATATATATATATATATATATATATATATATATATATATATATTTATATATATATATATTTATGTATTAAGGGCAAGGAAATAATAATAAAAGATATCTGGGTTTAGCTTTGCCACTCCGATGATCTCCGGTAACATAGGACGACGGGCATAAGAACAAATTTTACGAGACAGATACCTGACCTCAGCTCATAAGTCAGAAGTTTCGAGGGTATACATATAAACAATTTATTTTAAAGTGCAAACTGCCCAATTCCTATTACCCTCTCTCAGAGCTACAAGACGCCAAGCGCGGGATACCAACCTGAGATCTGACCTTGCGAGTACCTCCTCCACCTCCCCATTACCCCGCGGGAGTAATTTTGGTATAAAACAGGTTGACCCCAGAAAACGAGGCTAGATGTTCGTTCTAACAGTAGAGAGAAGAAATGCACTGGTTGAGATATTTTTCGAGTTCGAGAAGAAAACAGAAAAATCACCGGTAGAAAGTTTTCTGCAAGTTAAGGACAACTTGCAGTCCTCGTACAAAACGAGATTGTCCTAAGAAAGCTTGGCGCTGTTCGAGCCCCAAAATTATTAGGTATCAGGCTAACCAGTTTATTGACTCCA
Source organism: Ceratothoa steindachneri (assembly GCA_963969495.1). NCBI lineage: Eukaryota > Metazoa > Arthropoda > Malacostraca > Isopoda > Cymothoidae > Ceratothoa > Ceratothoa steindachneri. The sequence goes on from OZ018337.1 coordinate 81,072,968, forward strand.
AATCTTACTTGAGCCGTGTTGAACAAACCCCAACTAGATAGAAAAAAAAATACAACGATTTCATCTCATCCGGAAGAAAACGAGGTCAAGGTCGCCCCAACCGGCTATAAGAAGAAAGACTAAGCTTTCGTTTGATCATCCACTCAAACCAGATCCCTCGTGACGTCACCCCTCAAATCGACAGGCAGGTCGACGAACGTTATCTATTGAGCAAACAACCAACTAATCGAGCTACGCCTATTCAGAACAAAATCTCCGAAGATAGTCTAACTGATCTCGGGTATTTAATCTCCATTACCTTATGTGAGTAATGAATAATCCTGTTGTTTATGTCCCCCTGCCTAATACCTAGTTTATGGGATGTCTGGCCAAGGACCAAGATATCAACTTAAAATTGTTCGCCCCGTAAAATTCCATCTCGAATTGAGCTTCGAGACTTCACCCAGCAATCCCATTTTTATTTGTTTTAGTGTATTTGATCTGTATTTTTTATGTTATTTAGTGAGAGGATTTATGTTCATTAAAGTCTATTTTTTTAGTAAAAGCACTGTTTAATTATCCTCGAACGAGTTAAAGTGGCCATAATTAATAAAGTCTCGAAAGAAACCCGTTTTATTCATTCACTAGAATAAAAATAAAATTTAGTTCTCTTAGAGAACAATCCTCAAGCGATCACCGAAGTACGAACCTACGCCTCAAGTCAAAGTTTATTCGCAATATTAAAAATTAATAAAACAAATATATATATATATATATATATATATATAATCTCACCTAACCTAAGAAATATTTAAGTGGTGTCAAGTTATTGCGGTTGAGTCAGAAGAACCCAAATTTAAAATTAGAGTAAAAAGCCCTTACCCATAACAAATATTAGCCAACCCGTTTAAAGAAAGTTTTAACATAGAGACTTCAAAAAAGTCTTAAAGATTCAGTGAATTGTAGTTACGAAGGTAGGAATTATAATTTGACGAAGAGTGTTGTGTAGTGTGCTGTCTTGTTTTGGGATAGGAATAATCCACTTAATAGGTTTAGAAAAAGGTAAGGTTAGACTAGGATAGCTTAAGCGACTCCTAATGCATACGTTACGTTCGTTACAAGGGTGAGGTTTCGATGGACATAGCCAATATGTCTTCGTTTGAATTACTTTTTAAATAAGGTCTAACCCTGTGACTAGAGGACAAAGGACTCCTTGCATACGTCCAAGATAAAGAAAGGACGGAAAGAAAAATAAGGAGAGAAGAAGCTCAAAGGCAGGCAGAAAAGAGAAAGATACATATGGAATCAGAAGAGAGTAAAAAGTTACGAGAACACGATAGCGCATTGAGCAAGGACCAAGTGGAAGTGCAGTCCGTGGGGTCCAGGACTGGGAAATCGCAGGTCCCAACTATGAAGCCTTCAGCGTACAAGGACGAAGACGACCTATACGCGTACCTCTTGCACTTTGTAAAAAATTTGAAGTGAATCACTGGGATATCGAAACAGACGGTATCGCCAGACTACTCCCCTTACTTAGTACCCGATTAAGAGGCATATTCGGGTATCTACTGTTTTCTGCAGACGATAGAATATCCTATCCTACACAGCAGAACTACTGTGACCCAATTACCTAAATCCTGAAGACTATAGGATAAAATTTAGGCAGGCTAGGATTCAGTTCGGACAAACCTACCGACAATTTGGTTTTATTCCCAAGAGACACCTCCAATTTTGGTTAGAGTCAGCCCGAGTGAGAAATGATTTCGACACACTCATCGACTTCATACTGAAGAACCAGCTTTTATGCATTCGTCAAACCATAGGTTATATCCTAGAGAGTGTAATAAAAACAAGCCCTTGTCCCCTAAGAAAAGTGAGTATCATCAGAAACCCTTTTCCCTAGAGGAAGGGGGTTATCCCAAGAAACCATTGCAAAATAAGTCCCCTAAGTTTGTCATGTACGCCATAAACCCCAAGAACCCCATAACCTATTTAGTTGTGGCTCTCAAGGCCACCTTAGCTATAATTTCCCCCAAAACTCGAGGCTTTTGTCGCCCTTGACCCTGCAGGTACATAACCTGACGGCACGTTGAAACCAGAACAACCTTTGAATCCCTCACCTCCTTTGACCACATCGAATTCCCCTGAACAGCAGGTGAATTTTGTATACAGCAAAATTCTCCCGAATGAATAAATTCGAGACTGGGGCCGTAAATGGTCGCCGAGTCTCAACCTTGTTACGCGATACGGGGTGTACCCGTATCATTGTATCAATCAAATTGCTTTCCCCTATCAGCCTCCATCACCAGAATTTTGTGGTCGTCCAGGATTTCGTGGGTAGACCCACCAAGTTCCCTGTCGTCCGATGCCACATACAGTCGAAGTATTTTTCTGGCAAAGCCGATGTAGTAGCCACGCCTATTAGTTTCTGCTCTGTATTAATAGGCCAGAGCGCACAGCCCTTCCCCAAATCCGATAGCTAAATTAGTTGTTACCCGGATACCCGCGAATGAGAGACACATGGTCTAGACACATTTTGTTTCGTCCGAGAAACATTTGGACGACGGGATATGTTCATGAGTCGTCAATACGGCGACGGATGTGGTGCTGACCCTCCCACCCCCGGAGGGAAAGGTAGCAAAGAAGGAGTATGAAGGAGAAGAAAGAAGAAGAAATATTAGAAGAGTAACACATACGCCTAATAAGCAAGCTGTAACCCAGCAAGTTTCTCCTGTTTAAAGGGCAATCAAGGAAACATTTCAAGAAATAGTTCTAAACTGAGAAATATTCACAAGATCAAAATATATGTGTAGAATCGCTGCTGGAGCAAAACCCTGAAGGAAATAATTCTCAGAAGACAAAGATGGTGACCAAAAACTCAAGGTCAAATGCATTGATTGAAACGGGAATACCAAGCTACTTTCAAGAAAATAACGGTTTTAAAAAGAGTTTAATAAAAGAAGAAATCAAAGAAGAATTTCGGGAAGATCAATCTCCTCTCCCTGATGAAGATCAACCCTATTCACAGAAGAAAACTCAATCGTAAATAGACAAATAAAGATTAAAATAGAAAGAGAAGCAAGAAGATGTGTAGGTGGTTAGAAGGAGGCATTCTTCTATCATGACCGAGAATACGTAACTACCTCTACACGGGAAGGACACTTACATGCACGTAGCGCCATCTCAAAGCGTCACTGCCAACGCGTTCTCACGGTGCGGGATTCTAAATACTACTTGTCTGATGAGGCCATCTATGAGCTAGAAGTCAAAATTGGCAAAAACGGTCTATCCACACAACAGAATAGGTTTGACGCCATAATAAAGATGCCGCTACCCCGAACCAAAAAACAAGTCCGTTCGTTCGTAGGGACCGCCCCATGCTACTGAAACTTCATTCCACATAGCTTTTACCAGTCGAAAACTCACGATGTGGGAAACGGCGTATGCGACTCAGGTACTGAAAGTATTAGCCATAATGTAATACCAGTTTAATCTAGTTTACATACGGTAATTTGTTTTGTGTGTAGATAGAATTTTCTTTTAGGGGGGTTTATTTTGTACGTATAAGTGTATCTCTATTGCTGTAGTTTTTTGTGTGTATTTCGTAGAATCGGTTACGATAAGTGTTAATTAGGCGCTCGGTGGACATAATTCAATCAATAAGAGTGATGTTAAAGGAGCGTTCCTACTATCGATCGAGTAACTTTTGTAAAGAGGTTTTAGTAGGGCTCTTTGCGTAGAAGACAGGCGATTTCCTCCACCTCCCCGATCATCTTAAGGGTGGACGAATGTAGAGGTAAAATAAGAGTTTAGTATATATATATATATATATATATATATATATATATATATATATATATATATATATATATATATATATATATATATATAGACATATATATATATATATATATATATATATATAAAAATATATATATATATATATATACAAGAAGCAAAGCGCGGGAGACCAACCTGAGATCTGAGCTTGCGATTCTCCCCTCCACCTCCCCTTTACCCCGCGAGAGTAATTTTGTTTTTTTACAGGTTGACCCCAGGAAACGAGGCTTTTTGTTTGTTCTAACGGTAGATAAAAGAAAGTCACCGGTTGAGATATTTTTTGAGTTCGAGAAGAAAACAGAAAAATCACCGGTAGAAAGATTTCTGCAAGTTAAGGAGAACTGGTATTCCTCGAACCAAACTAGATTATACCAAATAGGCTCGGCGCCGTTCGAGCCCCATGATTATTGAGTATCAAGCTACCCAGTTTGAGGGCTCCAAATCTTACTTGAGCGGAGTTAGACAAACCCCAACTAGATATAAAAAAAAGGAGACAACGATTTCATCTCGTCCGGAAGAAAACGAGGTCAAGGTCGCCCCAACCGGCTATAAGTAGAAGAACTAAGCTTTCTCTAGAGCATCAACCCAAACCAGATCTCTCGTGGTGTCACCCATCAAATTGACAGGCAGGTCGACGAACGCCATCTATTAAGCAAACAACCAACTAGTTGAGCTACGCCTATCGAGAACAAAATCTTCGAAGATAGTCTAACTGGTCTAGGTATCTAATCTCCATTACCTTATGTGAGTAAGGAATAATCCTGTTGTTTATTTCCCCGTGCCTAATAATCAGTTTTTTGGATGTCTGGTTAAGGACAAAAATATTTACTTAAAATTGTTCCCCCCGTAAATTCTATCTTGAATCGAGCTTCGAGAGCTCGCCCAGCAATCCCATTTTCTTTATTTTAAGTGTATTAGATCTATATTTTTTATGTTATTTAGTGAGAATGTTTATGTTCATTAACGTCTATTTTTTTAGTATAGGCACTGTTTTAATTATCCTCGAACGAGTTAAAGTAGCAATAATTGATGAAATCAAGAAAATTGCCGCTTTATTCATTCACTAGAATAAAAATAAAGTTTAGCACTCTTAGAGAACGATCCTCAAGCGATCACCAAGGCACAAACCTACGCCTCAAGTCAAAGTTTATTTGGTTTATTTTAAATTAATAACACAAATAAACATATATATATATATATATATATATATATATATACATATATATATATATATATATTTATATATATATATATATTATATATATATATATATATATATATATATATATATATATATATATATATATATATATATATATATATATATATATTAAATCAGGCTAACCTACGACACATGGTTATGAATTTTATTCGTGATTTATTAATATAAAAATTGGTAACTAAATGTGTCGTATGAGTACCCTCTAGATGTTTTAACAATATAAGTAGATAGACTGTAAGCTTGCTTAAAATTCATAGACTTTATAGGAGGAATGAAGTAAATGTGATTAAAGAAGGTGAAGCAAACGAGTAAAGAAGGGGCGAAGCACTTGTACTTTTGTTTTTACTGGCCTAGGCATTGGTTCCTCTGGCACAAATTTGAATTCGCTTGCCCTTGCATGTAATCATAGTTTTTTTTAGCTATTTTATTAAATTCTGTTTCTATGCTGATACAACTTCTATGGAAGTCTTGAAACAGTTTAACGGAACCAAATCAACTGACCTACTTCAACTGAAGAGGATTGGAAAGCGTCCATTGTTTGGAAATTTAGTCCCGCTGTGCGAATCTGTAACAGCCCATTGCTTGCTGTGAGTCTTTGCCTGCACGTTATCTTCAGCTACAATATTTTGGCAGTCCATTTACTGTGTTGCGAATTGGTCAATAATGTTAAAGGCCGCCGTTCGCAGCTCAGTCGAGGAAACAGAATTTAACAACAATGGAGAGGATGATTTCATCACAAAATGATCATGTTGAGTGGATGGTTGGCTATTATCGTACGGTTTGGTAACCTTTCTTCATTCTCCTTATTCTTCTGACTTTGTTACTTTTAATTATATATTGTTCAGTGGATTACAGAACAAATTCAATGGTATTTTGTTGACATCGAACAACGAGGTTGATTACGAGGTAGTGGCATATTTTGCATTAAAACATAAAAGATTTTACAAGCATGGCATTTCTAGAGAGAAAGACAAGTTATGTTTATGATTGAATATTTCTATTGTCCTAAGTTTTTACTTTTTAATATATAACTTAAAATCAGACATTGATTTCATTCCAACCTGATATTTGACCTTCCTGCCCCTTTTGCAGAGAGTCATTTTACAACGCTGTACTTCAGGCAAATTCCTAAAGATTATCAAGGTCCTTAGAATTTGAGACATATATTCCTCAAGCAGGATTCGTTTTTAAAAATTCAACAAAACCTATAATTCTCACAAGAATTCGTTATTTAAACTACAAAGGGCTCGCAAAGATATCCGTTAGGGATATCTTTTACGTATAATTTACCATTTATTGTGATGTTATTATAAAATATCTATTAATCGCCCGTTAATGGTCTAAAACGCCCGATAAGTCATAATTGACTATAATTGAAAAGTTCTTAAGGGGTTAAATCCCCCAAATATTTAGGTTTTCACTTATTTAAAAAATAAAGATCTCGTATCGTTCCTGAGGAAGTGGAATTCCATCTGATAAAAAGGGTCTCTGTATTCTAAATCGATGTAGTACTTAAGGAGCAGTTCAGAAATTATTTCGAAAGCTTTCATTTTCTCCAACTAGGCGGCAACTGAAATGCTCTTACGCAGACATGGTTTGTTCTTGCTCTAACATTTTCTTCTACATTTTACATTAATAAAACGAATGTAAACGCATTGGTAAACCTAAAGAAATTGAAAAAAGGGGAGGAAGACAAAGCTGCAGATCCTTCCACTAAAGAGATTCTAACCAAGAACTTAATAAAGCTTCAAGGTTGCTGCTTTAAGCCCGCATCGACCTTTCAGGAAACTTGAAGAACGAAAATGAGTTTTATTTTTAAGGGTCAAAATTTTAGATTCGAATGTCAGTCTCTTTTCTATGAATAAAATCAAAAATTATAGGCCTGTAAACAAGCACTTTAACTTATGGAATGACCTAATGGGTTTTACACTATTACATGTGATGGAATTCAGAATTAATCATAAAGCAGCCTGAAAATGTACCGCAGGAGCTCTATTGTCCTATTCAGTTATACTCTATAAGAATCAGCTAAATTAAATAGTATCTAATTAATTGATTTTCGTTATATTTCATTTAAGAAATTTAGCAATATGAGACAATATAGTTGTAAGGCACGTAACATTTTATCCTCATTTTATCGGCTGAAAATTTGCTTTTTACCAAATGTTCTTCTATTACAAAGTATATTATCCTTACTTATATGAAATGTACCTTCGTTTTAAAATATACCTAATTTGCTTGTTTGACTGGTAGAAGTAATAGTTCATATGATAAAAAGATGGGGTAAGATGAAAGTGTCGTTAAATTCATAATCCTAAAGTATAGAGGGTTTAGACAATTACTATAGAAACCCAACAAACCTATTGGGCAGGTAACACATGTAGCAAAGTTGAATTTGTACCATTACTGTGTGAAAACTTTTCCATTGATTATTTTCTTTATTTGTTGTTGTTCTTCAATACCGTCTGTAGAGGTATCCCCTAGAATAATATTATTCCCCCATCTCCTAAGATATTGCTTTGGGAGAGAAATCGAGCCGTTACTCACCCCCCTCCTTCGTCCAACTTCACCCTTTTTGGACTTGCCGCCAGGTCTGTGCAAAATTCACGCGAGGTATGACACTAAAATTGAGGCTACCTCCCCTCAGTTGCGATTTCTCTCGCCCCCCTCCCCCCTCGGATCGCGAGATCTCACATCTATTTTGTAGGGTCGCCGCGAACAACTATTATAGCCTAAGCCACTGGTCGTTCGTCTGGCCTGCTGATCCCTGCCGTTGACACTTCCCCGCAAGGAGTCGCTCGGTTTGTCACGCCCGAAAACGAGGGATCAAGAAGGCCTCTCTCTCTCCCTGTTTTGGAGAACTCCGGTTATATATGCACCCTCTCCATGATTACAGACAGATTTGGTCAGACGACACTGCCCCAAAAGCAGTTTAATTCAACGAAGCTCTCTCCCGAGAAGTGTAAGCGGCGGCAGAAGCAACGGACGAGCTGGACACCACACCCTTATCTTTGGGTCAGGGAGAAGAGTCTCGTGAGGCAACGTCATCCTTTCTCAACGGCCTTCGGATCAAGGAGTAGAGGAGCCGTCCTGCGAAGTTTTTCTGGTGACCTCTTGGGGACAAGAGCCCGTTATTTCGCTCAAGCAGAGTGTGGAGAAGTCATCTCCCCCCCCACATTCGAAGTTCGACCGGTGACCTCTCGAAGACAAAAGGCCCGATATCTTGCTCAACCCGAGGTTGGAGAAGTCATCTCCCCCCCCCCCCCTCTTCGAATTTCGTCCGGTGACCTGTTGAGGACAAGAGACCCGCATCTCGCAAAACAGCTATTACTGGTTTTTGGCTACACCCGTAAGTAATCAAGGTCACCAAGGCCTCCCCCAAGTATTTTCTCTCATAAATACGAACGGATGTAATCTTGCTTCCGAAATTCCAACTGTAGCTTTGCATTCACTTTTCAGTTTGATTGCCTCCATCCCCCATTGGTACACTTTATTCGTTTTGCTACAACTTAATTCACCCTTATATAGTTTTTATGCGTCATTTCAGCTCATTTTATTTGAGTGAACCTATTTGGAAATAATTATAACTAACGAGGGAATCTTTGCCAAACATGCTTATGAAATAGGTTTTTAAGAAAATAACAAATTTAATCGAAGTAAAAATATGCAAAATATTATTTTAAGTGAAGAAGACAATTCACAACACTAAAACCTTGAGGATTTCCAACTCTACTTAACTTGAGCAGCATTACTGGGATAGTTTTGTGTTAGTAAACGTTAACTAAGGTCAACTAGAACTAGCTTTCTTGATCTACAAGGGTGCAAAAATAAGAAGTTAGTTTTTTGGCCTTTTGTACATTTAAAATTCTTCTTTCCTTTTCTACCATGACGAGAAAAAGTTAAGGTGCAGAAATTTCCTGACCTCAGCCACTGACTTCGCAAGAAGTCGCGAAATTTCCGAATGAAAAAACCGAGGAAGAAAATTCGTCTCAAATTCGAAAGATTTCTGTGATTTGGCCAAATTTTAGTGAAGCGCAGAATCGGAAATCTCTTTGGCCCTCCATTTCTAATACTTGCTTTCCCTCATAACTGCCTCCTTGACGGGGGTTTATGAAGGTGAGCACTCTTGTATTGTATATCATTTTATGAAAAGAATTAGTAGTACGGGCACTGGTTAAGGGAAGTGTTCTTAAACGTTTTTAAATGTTGCATTTTTTCACTTAGTAGGGAGTCAAATCGTATTGTTTTGAATGAAATTTCCTTCTTTTCTTTGCTTTTCTCTCATATTCTTTCTTTCTTTGTGGCGAAGTTTGTGGAAAGAGATTTATGTCAAATGACAAAATGAAGATAATTCTGGTATGTATATCAGATGTCAAAGAAGTAATGCAATGTTTGCCTTAAAAGGGAGTACTATTTATTCATAGAGATTCTTATTAAGCTAAATGCAAACATGATCTTAACTCTTGCATGAACCGGTTAAGTAAATACAGAGACCAAATTGCATAGGTTCATTCAGGGGAAGCAAATATGAGAACTTTAAGTAGTATTTATGTTATAAAATCATGGTAAAATTAGCTTTAAACTTTTAACTTAGAATAAATAACAAGTTTGAAACTTCTGGTTTATAACATTAATGTTTCTACGAATGATTCTGTACTTAGGAAACTGGACACTTTTGGCTTCGCCAAGCTTGAGGGGATTCAATTTTGCTGCCAATCAAGCTGAGTGGAGCTGTGAACATAGAGTAAGAATGGTATGCCATCATCTTTCATCGGCAGTTGCTGATTAGGAATGACGAAAGAAGTGATGATATATCGTAGAAGTCAGCTAGGTGTTTGTCAAGGAGGGTTATTTAATTTTCTTATTGCCGGTGACCATCCATTTTCTTCTTAGCGGAAGAGTACTGCTCCACAACTATCCATTGTCTGTTTTGTGGGTGAAAATCCCATTACAATAATCGATGGGAAAAATCGCTATAATTCTCAGCGCAGAATCATCCTTAAGAAAAATTGGTATGGAAGGTGCAGCTATTGATCATCAGTGGAAACAGGGAGTCATTTAAAACTCATTAGCTCTGATCTCAGACTCATCGCTATTTGAAGGAAGATAAAGATTGTTAGAAATCCAAATGGGGAAATTCATAAAACACTCCATCTCGATTCCACACGCGACAATACGTACATAATCTTAGCTGTATTTATTCCCACGGTGACCACAACAGCTTTAAGATTGCCATTCATGATTTCGTCACCTCGTGTTTTGATTACCACATCACCCCCACATAGATTAAATACTCCCACTATATTTTCCTATGGGATCTTTGATTCTTAGCTTGATCCGCAATTATTTATAAATATTATGCCTACATATAGACCAAAGTGCACACGAGACTTATGATGAGGTAATTTATAACTGTAAACTTCACAACCTCCGCTCGTCTAGGAACGAAACCTACGCAAAGGAGTAAGAAATAAGTGTTTATTTGGCAAGCTCGGATTATTCTCTCCATACGATGGGTTGAACAGCATTTGGGTGAATACGCGATCCTCTCCATTTGAGAATCTGATCACACTTCTATCTCATTCTATAAGTATCTTCTATGAATATGATCTGGGATGGAAAGTTTAGATAATTAATACGAAATTAATATTAATTGTAACAAATCGAAATATCTGGATATTTTCCTAAATGAGGCTAATAACATTTTGAATGTTTCTGAATTGCAACCTGTTTTGTTTTTCCCATTAATTCATAATTGACAAGAGGAGCGGATTCGCCACTTTTCCTAACAGAAGGAGCTTTTCTCGTTGGCAGGAGTTCAGTTTGTAACTTAAGGCAAGGTAAGGATATCGCTTTTCTTTACAGGATCCAATTTTGCAGTTACCTTTCCTATTGTGTCAAATTCTTCTTAAATATCTTTGGCGTTGGGGATTCCCTCGAGATCGAAGATGATGGATGACCTCTTTATGGCATCAACGTGCACAAGGTTTTAACGGGTACAAATGTTTGCAGTCTTTGGACCTGTATCTTCACAAGGCAGGGTGGAGAAGGGGTTCAGTGCTTTGAAGGCAAGTTCTTATCATGAAAAGGGCAACCAAGTGCGTAAGAAGCCTTCTCCGGTCAATACATAGCTTTTCCAATACCGAGAATCCTGCTGTGCCTTCTCGTGGCCAAACACTGTATTTGGGGGTACAGTTTTGGCAGGACTCTCTATTTATTATTTTTATCTTTTTGTATACAATAATTTTAAAATGTATTTTATTCAAGCCTTTGTCATATTCATTCTAAATTAGGGAGTAAAAAGTATAAAGTGATAATAATAGGTCATTATGATTATTGAGATAAAAGCTTCAAATTTACAAAATCCTATTCCTGCTAAATGTTTTTTCCCCAGTTCTTAAAGCAATTCTTATAACTAAAATTGATATGAGCTTTGTATGTACGAAAAAAAACCACTTCCTTCTATTTTGTTAATATTTAAATTAATGATTCAAAACAACTTTGATAAAACAAACAATAAAACAAACACCTTCCCTCCCTACTGCTTATCTTACTCTAGCAACTTGGTTTTGGTCGAAAAAAACTTAAAAAGTTTCCAGTACATTTCTCTTAAAAATTAGTTTTAGTCTATTTTTGTTCATATCCGGACTTATTTTCTAGGCAGAAAAAAAATAAAAATTCATTGGAATTCTTTGATATATGGAATCAACAATCCTGAGAAATTGGTATTCCATTTATATATGTTTTTTTATACTAAGATAATAAAGAAAATTAGCCATGTTTTAATTCTTATACATTTTCTGAATTTTAAAATTCTTAATTATTTTGGTTTAAAAAAAATCAAAATATTTGATAATCCGATTTGTGTCTTCGAGCTCTAAATTAGCTGCTCTTTTATTTAGGATCTTAGATGTGGCGAATCCGCTTCCCTTGTCATCATCATTATCACTTCACTATCTCTATAATTTGAGAAGATAATTTTTTTTAGTATTTGAATTATAATTTAATCTTAGTTTGGTTATGACTTATGTTTCTTTATCAAAGTCACTTTTAATAATTCTTTCATAATATCAAAAACCAAATTGGTGGAGTTCTAAAATAAATATAAGTATCGAAATTTTGTTAATTTTTAAAACCCAGAGGATTACAAATGGTGGAGTTCAGAAAATTTAGTTTAGTTAATTTTAAAGGTATTATAATTAGCGAAGTTAAGAAAATTTATAAAATATTAACCATAGCTGCTTTTTATAGATTTTAAATTTTAGTCTTGGTAACGAAGCGCAAGCTCCCCACATATGGGGTTTGCGGCGAAGCCATTGCGTGGTCTACTGATAATTTACTGTCTGTTTTGTAAAATTCAACCTTATTCTCTAGGCCTAAAGGCAAGAGAATCATCTGAATCTTTTGAAATACGGAAAAGCTCTTTCTTTCCTATCTATATTTTCTTGACAATTTCCTTCTGCTCTACTCCTATTTAGGGGCCAGGAGGTATTTCCATATGCTAAAGATTAAAATGGGAAATTCACTTTGGAAAGAACTTTGATAAAATATTCAATTATATGAAAAACTATCCAAGGAAAAATAGCAGCCATATCTCAATTTTAATCAACTTTCTGAGCTTCACTAAATTTAATTCGTTTGCTTTAAAAAATTCTGAAACCTTCGATAAACCTATTTATTTTTATTGAACTTCACCATTTGCTCTTGGACAATTTATACCTACAAAATGGTAGGACAATGACTAAAGCGGCACCTTTTCCTTAAATTTGTAAAAATATTTTTTTTGGCTTAGTGGACAAGTAACCTTTCATGTTTTTGAGTTTAGGTTTATTTGGAACTTTTATTCGCAGGGCTGTTTTTTTGTATGTTTTGAGCTTCAGAAAAAAATAAATTTAATTATCGAATGATTTGGAATGAAAAAACATACAAATCGTGAAGTTCCGAAAATCTATTAAAATTAGGGCTTTGGCGCCTTTTTACTATCATTTCGTATAAAAAACAAATTTCAATGAAAAACGAGATGTGACCAAAGTTTTTCTATATATTTCAAACCGGGTGAAATAACTTACAAAAATGGTTTCAGGGTGTCTATATTGAAAAAGGTGTTCAGGCTGTAAAAATAAAGAGTCTGTAAAGGGGATTAAAAAAAGCAGTTTAGAATAGCAAATAGGCCGTAGGCCACACGCCGAAGGAGTGTCTGTGGAACCGAGTTCTTTCTGTGAGAAAGAATTCGAAGTATGGCTTGTATTATTAGAATAGCCTTCTTTCAATGGTGCAATCTCAATTTAGGCCAAATTGGTATCCTCCAGATTAAATATTGCAAACTCTTCAAACAAAATTAGTCTTATACCCATATTTGCACTAGTTAAGGTGTATTAATTAAGAAATCTAAATTAATTAGGATTAAATTTTAAAACTGATAGTAAAAAACAGTAATTAAGACTAATCTTTATTCTCAGACAAAAATATATGATATAGAAATTTCGATTCATGCAAAAGATAAATTAGTCAATATATTTTCTATTTAATGAATATGTTTATCTATCAACTAAACTAAAAATAATAAAAGAAAAAGTAATGATAAATAATGGTACAAAAACAACACCCGTCCATGCTTATGATTAAGAAAGCAAGCCTATTGTTGCGATTAAGTAAAAAGGCCTATTGCCCATGATTATTTAAGAAGGCTTATTTCCTATGATTAAGTAAGAAGGCCTATTTCCCATTATTAAGTAAGAAGACCTATTTCCCATTATTAAGTAAGAATACCTATTTCCCATGATTAAGTAAGAACACCTATTTCCCATGATTAATTAAGAAGGCCTATTTCCCATGATTAAGTAAAGGCATATTTCCCAAAATTAGGTAAGAATGCCTATTTTCCTTTACAAAGAGAAAAAAAAATTCCCTTAATGTTTGATTGCAAATCAGTTGGTCTGTTTCTGGGTCTTAGCTTCATTTAAATTCGCATTAAACGTAACAACAAAATAAGAGAAATTGCGTTTACAAACCCATTTAATGATAAATAGTTTTACAGATTTCCAAATGGGAGACTGAAAGACCATTAAGTGTCTTAAACTAACTAGACAGATACACAATAGGCCCCAAAGAGAGATCTGGGATGAGTTACTCGAGTCGGAAATGAACCATTTTAAAACTTTTAGTTGTAACTCGGGAATTAATTTAATGGTTTTGATCATCCCATAACCAAATTATCTGAATCATTGTTTATCCCGGTTCCTTCAAATTTCTACCGCTCAAGAATTCCGTTTTCGCCCCCATAGTGAGGGAAATCGCCCCTGATGAGAAAGCCTGGTCTTTATCATCTGTCAAATCACGCCCTTATCTTTTCCTATTCAATCTCCTTTTCCTAATATCCTCAGTCAAATATTTCCGGCATTATTTCCCTAACGTCGTTTCTTTAAACGTTTTAAATGATTCAAATCTTTTTTTTTTCCTCGGGTGATGAAAACATTGTTTAAAACTATTCTCGGTGAAATATTTCATTTTCCTTTCAGGCTTTGAAAAGGTAAATAGCAAGGCAAAGTATTTTTACCCTTTCTCCCAAATAGGGGCTGTACATGATAAAAACTATTTGGAAGGTTTCAGTTTGATATCAATGATTGCATGTGGTCTCGTTTTCATGCACATGATTTTATTCAGATTCTTAGTTGTTTGATCGTTGGCAGATTTCTTATTCTTTAATCACAGACGCCTAAGTATTGGTCTTTACCATTTCCAAAGCTTTGCAAATTGATAGGAATTAAATTGGTTCTTCACTATTGATTTCTTTGTTTCTTAACACCTCAGCGAAGGCTTGTCATTATATTTTTGTCCCAATTTAGTTATGTTTCAGGAAACAACCGAAATTTAAGCGATTTTCAGATGATAGATTTGCTTTGTTGACAATCGTTCGAACTATGTATTCTAACCTCTAGAAACGAGGTCTATAGTTAAAAATAATAGATTCAACCTGCCTCTTTGCTAGGCATTTCTAACAATATTTGATATTTTACTTCTATCATATTATTTTCGTTAGCTTTTTCATCCAAAATGGTTTTCTTAGTTAACCTTTAGCTTAGACTAACTATGTGGAAGCTTTTAGATATTAAATTTGATTCCATCTGTTCATTTATATCTACTTTTTTCTGATTCTATAATTCATTATCCTAAAATATTGTTTTGATTTAATTGGGTAGTATTTCTTTTAATGTTTTCTATCCTCTGTTATTTTTCCTTACCTAATCACTCTTTTTATTTTCTAATTTTACCCGAATCGAAATTGCCTTCTTGGTTTTGGCATCTTGGGAATTAATTTCTTTTCCTTCCTCAGCTCCGAACCCCACATTTCAAAAGAAGTAATTAATGTGCATTTTAATGAAATTCAGATTAGAAGTTACGGCAATCGTTAAAATTAGTGATGTTTATATAGCTCTTTATTCCTAAGCCACATGCGAGAATATGTTTGAAGATTTAAATAAGGAATTATTCCATGAGCGTCTCACTCACCCTAATTTAAAAGAACGGTCGTAGACCAGTTTAGCTGTTTAGTTGATCGAGATTTACAATTTCTCGCCATAAAAGCCGCGAAAAGTATTGAATTGGCTGAATTGTTTCAGGTTTTTATAAAGAAAGCGTTCACCTTCTGAGGATATGGAACAAGATAATTACGGACCGAATTTTAGAGAATGCTTGACGCTCTGTTTTCTAGCGGTCCGTTTGTTCGACGAGTGAACCGCTTAACTGGGGGCCATGCGGCATGCGGTCATATGAACATCGGGCTTAATTAGGTGTCTATGCCTTCTTGTGGTAAAATAAAATGATGGGGATTTTACCACAAATCTGCTCTCATTCAGATGCATTTAGTTATCAGGTGATACCTACTGAGTACCACGGTATTCGAACCAAGCCAATCTTCATCGTATAGTAACCGTCGTGAAGGGAATCATAATTTGGGTTCAAACGGCGAAAAAGGAACCCTTACTCAAATAGGAAACTTTGTTTCCATTCGGCTGATTTCTAGCATCAAACGTGTGTGATGAGCGTAATAAAAATATCATGGTGGAATGATGTAGTTGAAAGGTCGAAAAGAGACGATTTGAATTAGTGAGCAACATGACATGCTCAACTTACATTACTTTCTAGGACATAAACGTGGGTGATATCTAGAGGAGAGGAGTTAGCTCCCACCGCTAAGAACGATGGACAGCCCAACCTAAATGAAGCCATACACGAAGGGCTGAGGCTAAGACTCAATGCTGAGAAAGATGGGCAACGGAAAAGGCGGATTTGATGTTAATAGGCAGCGGAATTTCGTCAATATAACTCACGTCCTTGAGGGTAGGAAGGGGGGTCAAATGAACTCTAAAAATATAAATAAATAAATAGTATCAAGAATCAAAATACCACTTACTTGTCCATGTCATTATTATCTCTATATTTTAAACTCTAAATTACTCAAGGATTTTCTACTTTTCCCTGGTACATGGCTTCGTGGTGCAACGAGACTAGTTTCTGCTCAGTCTCTCTCAACATGATTTCTACATCTACGAGCGATAAAATCAACTTTTATTTCTATTCTTCCTCCAACATAAAGCGGATTAAGTCTAAACAGGAGTCAAACTTAACTTGTTAAAAAGATCGCAGAAAATCATAATAAAATTCGGTTGTAAACAAATGACAATATTAAAAAATTAATCTAGGCAAAGGCGTTGCATTTAAACGGAAAAGATGTGAAATAAAACACCAAAATAGAGTAGAAAACACAAGTAAAAAGATAACCCCCTGGATTACAAAAAGTTTATGATTAATTAGAATAGAAGGCAGATAATTGAAAAGGTAAGTGAAAAGCAAAAAAATAATTGTAGTTGAATCAAACAATTATTATTAATTATTATTATTAATTCCACCAAAATTTCTATATGCAAGGTAAATATTGTTAATATAAACCTGGCGAAAAAAGGATAAAAAACTGAATATTTATATTTAAAAAATTAATTAAATAAAGTTCTTCGATTTTTCACATACGAGAGAAACAATTAATTAAATATCACTATGACGATATTCTTGACGAAACTGCAATCATTATTTATTCAAATGGGTGACCAATTATAACATGCGAACTCAACAAAATGTAAAAAATATATACATTATTTATGAACAAAGTTAGCACTACTAAATTAAATAAATCAATTTTTCAATCAATATTTGGATTAATTTTAGAGAAATTAAAAATCAAAGTGTGGGAGTTTACACAGAGCGCACCAGATGTATTCGTTCTCTGTAAAACCGAACGAGTTGGAAGGCATCCTTTGTGAGGAAAGGACTCGGCCAGTTTATTCAGCGAAAAGGATTAATATATGAACAAAGAGTAACCTCAGAACTCACACAGAAAATGGGTTTTAAATAAGCTATCCACTTATCGGATCACTTTATACTTTAAACCAAGGGAGTGAAAAAGCTCCACTTTAAATATTCATAAATAAAAAGGAAAAGGAATTTCACTTCTTAGATGGAGTCCTTCCATCAAATCTAAATAAGGGGGGAAAAAATTGGGCGCTTAAATTTCCTCACTTTCGTAAAGAGATTTATTTCAACACAAAAATTGGCAGAGAAAGTTTACTTGGAAATTCTCAAACATTGCATTCTTATTCGTTCTTTTCTCTCTAAAAACACTTCAATCACTATGTTTACTTAAAGTAGACATGTACTTACAATACTCAATTTTAAACACTCTATATCAAAGTAATAAATATCATATTATTAAAATACTAATTAATTGATATTCTAATCTTCCCAAAGACATCCTAACCTCACCTCACCTCCACAACATTTTTACGACTAGGCATGGAGCCAATCTAAAGGTCTATGGAGCACTGTAATATATTTATTGTATTTATTACAGGAGTGTTTTTTTTACAGGAATAATCACTGTTGCACTATATTAATATATATATATATATATATATATATATATATATATATATATATATATATATATATATATATAAATATATATATGAAATGAATAACTCACAAATTAGCACGTGAGTTTCAAAATGAATGCAATCTCCCGCAGAAAAAATGAAAAGGTACACTTTTTCATTTTTCCTACGGGACATTGCATATATATATAAATATATATATATATATATATATATATATATATATATATATATATATATATATATATATATATATTAACATGCATTATTCTGTTAAAAAATACAATTACTGAAATAACTACAATAATTAAAATATATTACTGTGCCTCCCAGACCTTTAGATGCGATCCAAGCTAGTCGTAAAAGGCTTGTGGAGGTGAGGTGAGGTACGGAAAAATTTGGAAAATTACGGTGTAAATTAATTGGCGCCTTATCATATCATATTTATTACTTTGATATAAGCTCTTTAAAATTAGTTATTTAAGTACATTTTCGATTTAAGTATACAATGTATGGAGAAAACAATGTATGAGAATCTTAGACTGAATTTAATTTCTACATTATTTTTGGTTGAAATAAATCCTACATTATTCAAATCCCTTTGACGAACTTCGGTAAATGTAAGCGCCCCGATTTTTTAAATTTAGATTTAATGGATAAACTACATACATCGATGATTTGAAATTCCGTTTCCTTTTTAATTATGAAGTTGCAAAGTGGATCCTTTCCATTTAAGGTATTATGTGATCAGATAATTGTACAGTATATTTTCAACCAATTTTGTTGGCGAGTTCTACGGTTACTCTTTCTTAATATATTAATCCTTTTCGCTGAATAAAGCCACCGAGTTCTTCCCTCCCAAAGCATCCCTTTTAACTCGTTCCGTTATTGCACAGATTGAATTTATCCGGTGTGCTATCTGTACATTCACACATTGTTAAGTTCTCTAAAATTAATCGAAAAATTGATTGCCAAATAGATGTACTTTAACTTAGCAGTGCTGTTTCGTCTATAAAAACTTTAGAAATTTTAGGCATTTTGATGACTTCGCTTATTGTAATTAGTTACCCATTTAAAAAAAATAATGATTGAAGTTTCGTCGACAACATCGTCATAGAGATATTTATTAAAAATTTTTTCTCATATGTGAAAAATCCGAGATCTACGTAGAAGAATTGTCTCCCCACTTTTGTCGGAGAATTATTCTTCAACTGTTAGCCGTTTAAAATATACTCCCATATAATACCTCTTTGTCCAAGTATTTATTTATTTAATGACTTTAGTGAGCCAGTCTGACACCATTTAGGAAGCGAAATAATTCCTCTATTGGCTGAGTGGACTCCGATTTCGTCTAAACGAGTCTAAATACTGAATTATGAGAGTACCACAGCGTTTAATCAGTTTTAAGGAAAGAGCCGGTCAACAGGCAAGCATCCAGTAAAACCACCAAGAGTTAACCAAAATATATATCTTTTAATTTATCAATAAACTCAAAGATTTACACAAAATTACGTAAGGTTAACATGGTTCTCACGATTCGAACATTGGCATACTCCTGACGAGAGCTCTGATCAAAATAAAGTAGGCTTCACGTAAACAAACCAATTGCCAGATAACTAATTTCTGAAGGCCTCTACGTTACAGAGTTAAGCCACCATTTACTCTCCCCAATCTAACTAAAATATGACAAAAGTCACGAAATACTATTTCTCCCTTAGTTAGCTTGAGACAGTCTTAAAAATCCTATTTAACCAAAACAAATATATATAGTCATTCGGACTTACATGCCCTTGATCGGAACAGGGGTTGACGGATGTTGTTATACTGGATTCTTATGCGAGTTTTCGCGTTGAAGGGGGATGAGGGTGATTGTGACAGTGACAGTAGAAACCGATGTCTGTCTCTTCTTATGACTTTCTCGATCTGGTTATAATTCTAACATACGGAGAGAAGAGTTGAGCTCTCTGCATGCGAAAAGGGTTACAAGGAAATGAGTCGGGTTGTTTTGACATAACTTTAACAATATATTTTTGCGAGTCTCTTTTAATTTCTCACAGATTCCGTTTGTGGATAGATAAAATGGACTTGTAAAGATGGGCCTGACTAGCAGTAGTTTATTAAAGTACTCTATCAATTCTGATGTGAACTGGCGCCCTCTATTAGATAGAATTTCTTTAGGCAGGCCTACTCGGGCAAATGTTAAAATTAGTGCTTGCGCGCAGGAAATAGTGTCGATTTTCCAAAATGCCACAGCATCTGGAAAACATCCGGCACAACGTACTAGAGTCAGGATGTAGAAGTGTCCTCCGCTTGAACAGGGGTGAGTTGGTCCCACCAAATCGATAGCCACTTGAAAGAATGGTTCGGTTATAACTAGAACTTTTTGTAATAGCGCGGGAGTTACCCTTTGTCTGGAGGGATCTTTCTGACACAATTCGCATGACTGGCAATAGGCCACAATTTCTGTGGCAGTCTGGAGCCAATAAAAGTGTCTGAATATACGCTGCGCAGTTTTATTGTTTCAAAGTGTCCGGCTAATATTCTCTCCTAAGTGATATTCAAGATTCTTTGCGTATATTCTTGATGTCCACTCAGAGCATTGTTGCCATCCTAATCTGCTCGCTAATTGAACGGTATAGAAGCGAATCTTCTGCAATATACTTGATTTGCTTCTTTCCTTTCACTTGGAGAGTTTCACCCTTATTCGCCTTTTCCCAGAGGGGTTTAAGAGTGGGGCATTGCTCCCGGGCAATAGCGAAGAAAATCAAATTTAGCCGAGTGTCTTCGAGGGTAATCCTAGGGGTCAATTCAGCAGGTTGCTCCTTTCTCTGGGCTTCTGTTCTATCCTAAGTGATATTCAAGATTCTTTGCGTATATTCTTGGGGTTCACTCAGAGCATTGTTGCCATCCTAATCTGCTCGCTAATTGAACGGTATGGAAGCGAATCTTCTGCAATATACTTGATTTGCTTCTTTCCTTTCACTTGAAGAGTTTCACCCTTAATCGCCTTTTCCCAGAGGGGTTTAAGAGTGGGGCATTGCTCCTGGGCAATAGCGAAGAAAATCAAATTTAGCCGAGTGACTTCGAGGGTAATCCTAGGGGTCAATTCAGCAGGTTGCTCTTTTCTCTGGGCTTCTGTTCTCAGGGTGAAAAAGTGAGAACAGAGAAGATGAGTAACATTATAGCAACTGAAGAGCATATTGTATGATAGAGTAAAATAGAAGCAATGTGAGCAATGAAGAAAAAATTCGAGAATTTTACTACGATAAAGAGATTTCTATTTCTTTGTTGCCTTGAGTAAAAGAGTTTTGGAGTAAAGATTTCACGCCTATCCAGAGTCTGCTAATTACGCCAAAGATAGTGGCTTATATTCCTTCCATTCCCTGAGAGTGTGGTAGAAGAAAAATTGTAATTGAGGCATAAATAGGTAGATCATGTGCCAGAAAAGAATTGTGCGATACTTGGAATTTATTGAGATGAATTCTAACGTAATTATCTATGTGTGATTTTCTGACGCACAAAAAACGGGTGATATTGTTTTACTCATAATTACACTTTTGGAATGGGTTTAATTCTAGTCAATAATTTAATTAATCCCGTTTTAAAATTTTCAGGTCTTCTTGAAGGAGCTGTATCTAAAGATTGTCCATATACATTTAAATCTCTCTCTACTGTTTTAGTCCTTTTCACTAACTTTAGCTCATCAGATGACGCGTGAATACTGAAGATATAAGAGTTCTGTGTAGCTATCTTGTCTCCTATTTCATATTTGTCTCCAGGAACCACCTCCTTTTACGGATATCTTGGTATTGTTCTCCTTATGTTCAAGCTGCACTAAATGATTCTAAATTACTACTATTATAATAATTTATTGAATTTATAAGCATAAATTCCTAAAATATATAATTGTCCGAAATCTAAAGAGCAAATGAAATCCAATACTTGTTTCATTATCTCTAACTCTGCTTAAAAACATTTATATTTGCCCATTCGACTTCTATTTTGGTTGGATAGGCGGGCTATTGGTATCTTTCTTAGTCTCAACCCTTTTAACTTCTCGTTTTAATTATCTCCCTGTTTTATTTATTGTCTATCCCCATATGATGCCCTTCTAATCTGTATAACAATTATTCTGATATGAAATTTTTTCTTCTATATTGTGTTCTGCAGCAGAAAACACCTCTGCCAACGCCTTTCCTACTTTTAATAACACTCTTTCAGGCAATTTCGGATTAGCGTCTAGATCCACAACGACTGGCAATTCTTTTTACCTTCGCTTTCACTTACCACATTTTCTTCGGTTTGGGCGAGCGATGAGTTTTCGAATGCGATAATTGTCTATTTCTTTCCATAGCAGCCGTAAATGCAAATTGGTCTCCATTAACGATGTGATCTAACAAGTTATGAGTCAGTATTTGACTTTTCTTACAGCATTTGAGGAAACGGCAAAGTTAAATAATAATAAAGTAATAATATTTTATACGATTTAAATATTTAATTGTTCGAGGAAACGAACCCTAACGTTTACCTTAAGCCTTTCCTTCAAGCAAAGGCCACGTAGGCCTAAGCTAGATCTCTAAACGCAAGGTGAGTGATCGATTCTCGCCTGGGAAAACTTCTAAGTGGCTGGTAACACCTGTGTTAGATCAGTCGACCTATTCCCCACCTAGACCTATTTTTCAGGCTTTGCCCTGCCTGGAGGCAAGGTTTAACCCAAGAAGAAGCTTCCTTGGTCGTCTTATCTCGTGTTGGGCCTAAAGAGATTGGCGACAATGGTTACTGCCTAAAGGCTTTCTAGCGAAGAGGCCAGCAGGTCTTTAACATGAGGTCAACAGTTGCATGTCAGAGAATACCACCCGCCTTTTCGCGACGATACAGCCCCTAGTCTCGAGTCGAATCTCGTAGTGAGATCTCGTCGGTAAGACAGATTATCGTGAGTTTGGCCACAGACAATCGTCAAATTCGTAAAACGCCTTTTCTTTGAAGAAGTCCGCGAATCACTCTTCTCTTCACGTCAAGGAAACCTCGCCTCTAGTCTCAAATTACTCATTTCAATTCGAGAGTGTCTCACCCAACTTGGAAATTACATTTCTCGTGCCCCAGGTAATTTCGACCCTTCCGTCAAGATTACAACACTTCTCGAGCAGCACGACTAGCTCGCTTCCTAACAATTTTCCTCCGATTTCTTTTCTTTCTCCTATATTTTTATCATTTTACTTTAGTTATTAACCATATCCCTTTGACACACACATTTTGCCAAGTAAATTATATATTCAAGCCATTCTTTATTACAGATGAACGTGCAAATCCACTGCTAGACCAAGATATATGACTTTAAGGCGCCTTTCATTAATATATCTCACTTTTATACGTATAAGAAAATGAATCATATATTATTGAGGCAAAAATTCATTTGCCTTACAGATACGAGGCAATTCTAAAAAAAATATCATTATGACTTTTTCCTTTGCGATGAATAGTTCTTCCACGACCTCGTTCTCACTTCAGGCAATATTCCGAAATACATTGTGCATGTTTAGTGCATAGTGGCTATGTGTAGCAGCACCTACTGTTGTGAAGAGCTCTTCTCCAAATTGAAGTACATGAGATCTCTCTTGGCTCTCAACTCTCGGACCGCCACCACAACGATATTCTTCTGTTGTCTACCTCATTCATCGAGCAGGATATTGAAACACTTCTTCATGGCAAGCAGCACTAGTAGATTGCCACGGATTATTCAATACTGCTTTTGAATCGTTAAATTTTATGTTAGTTTCACTCTCGTAGATATATGAGGTCCTTTAGGAGCATAAATATATTATGTAGGCTCCCTTCTAAAGAATTAGACAAGGTAGAACAAATTGTTATGCAACGAAAGATGCTTGACCCAGATGTCATAGAAGATGTAATGTGAAATTGGCTATTTATTGCTATAATAAACGTAGATCATCACTGTATACCCTATATGTTTATAAGTAATTATAACATACAAGCACCGTAGCACTAAATATAGATGTAAACTTAAAGACTCAAAATAAGAGAAATGTTTGTATGAACGTTCAATCTGATTTAAAACTGTTAAGCATCAATTGTTAGAGGATTAATAGAGATGGCTATACAAGCCCTCATAAATCCTATAGTTTAATAACGCACTGCTGTTTGCAACAAAAGTCTTCTATTAAAAAATTGAATGTAATACAAATTATCAATTTCTTTCATTTAGGCCACAAACACAGGGTAGGTCCTCTTCGGAAAAAATTTTAATACCAATGTTTCTCCTAAATGATCTTTTAAGTTATTGGAGAAAATTGGTTAGAAATTTGCTAAACCTTAAAACCCGATAAGACGCACAGTGGTGGTAGAAATATGGTTATGTGGATTAAGGAGACAATCCCCATGAAGCATTAGGGAATGACTCATTATGTAAGTTTTCCAATGCAGAAATACATATTGGGTAAATATGTATCCTACCTCTGTGAAAAACAGGTACCTCTTTCCCAAGGCAAAGAAGGTTCCACCTGAACAGTGTTTGGTGTCAAATACACAATACTTCCTGGCACCTCTCACCAAATAGAAACGGCTTCTTGTCCACTCTGGCTCAAAAGTGATTGTCATACTGACCTTTATGTTTATTTCATTATCTGGTCGGGGATCTTCCTGGATAAAGGAAGGTTGGCGACCAAAGGGGAAACGAAGCAAAACTGCCCAAGATGCATCAAGAGGACATCATAAACGTACAAATTAGAGTGAAAAATAAAAAGCTTTGATTTTCAGTTTTTAGATAAAGCTAAAACCTTTACAAAGAGCCCAAGAATATAATAAAAATCAAAGGTGGGTAAAATGTGTTAAAATTAGAAACCAGGGGAGAAAAGAGGAGTTTTAGAAGTCACCAGGCAACCAGAATACTTGAACTTTTCTAGAAACGAGCACCTCATTTACAGATATGCTCCTTTACCATTTTCGCGAATATCTAGACTCAACAAACGGAGAAGAAAAGCGTAAAACATTGAAAAAATATAATACCTGACATTACCAGGTGTCATAAAATTCCCCTTCTTTTTGTTCTATTCTAAGAGTGCTAAGAGTGATTAATATATATTTTGATATCTTGATATTTTAAAGAACAGAGCCGTTCCGAAACACGTAAGGATATATAAGAGAAACGCAAAAATAATCCCAAAATAAACTTATATTTTAACTTTAACCATTGACTACACAACATCTAAACATTAATTACAGCAATACTCTAAATATTATTATAAACAACAATTAATTAAATTAGTTTACCCCTCAAAAATTGGTCAATTTCTTTACACACCACAACAATATAAGAATTAGGCTTACGGACTCATGTGGAGTTTAAAGGGCCTTAGAGATTCTATGACTCACGACGCGTGCCGTCTGTCCAGATGTAGCTGGGCGAAATTACACGGTCGTTTTGGCGAGGGTAGCAGCTTGGGGTCCACACGTTCTTCCGGGTGGGGGGGCGGTCAGGGACGAGAACAAATACGGTGCTTTATGCAACACCTAGGCAGTCGTGGTCTCTCTGGCGAGAGTGAGTCGAACTTGGTTCTTAAATCAAGTTAACTTGGAGTGCGTTTGACCACCGAGCTTTTCTCCTTCGTTACTTATTTCCTTATTGTTGAGGACTAAACTTGGGGAGGGTCTTCTTTAATGGGTGAGCATCGATGAGACGGGGTTTCTCTGACGAGAATAGTTACTTCAGGTTCGGTTTGGTAACCAAGGAAATAGCTCGAGGATAAGTTTCTTCTTAGTTCCAGTCTTCTTCAAGGGCGAGTGTAACGGAGGGGAATTTCTCTGGCGAGAATAATTTGAACTTGGTTCTTTACCAAGTTAACTTAGGAGTTCAGTGTGGCCACCGAGCAACGGGCTCTGAGGGGGCAGCCTTTTCCTTCTTCTTTTCTTAATTCCTCTAGACGTGGAATACCCCTGGTGTTTAAGGTGCACCAGGATATGAGGAGTCTCTCTGGCGAGAGTAAGTTGAACTTACCAAAGTTAACTTATCGTTTGGTTTGATAACCAGGGACTTAGCTCGAGGATGAACTTCTTCTTAGCCCCTTAAGGTAGGTAGCCCTGTCTCTCTTGCAGGGTACTTTTTGGTCTGGCGAGCCAAGTACTCTACCTCTCTAGGCTCGGCAGTTCGGTTTGATCCGAAGACTTCGTCACCTAGAGACTGACGTATACTACCTCGATTTTCCTCAGAGGTCCTCATTTATACCTCGTCACCCCACTAAGGGAGTGGTAAGGGGAAGAGGGGCTTGAGGACGGCCCCAGAAAATTTCTTTTGGCCAACGGTCTTTCCCCAAGAAGTCAAACATCAGCTCCTCGTTAGCCTTCGATATTGGGAGAAACACGATTCCAATTTCTTATTTGACGTAAAACTGTATCTCACTCTCCTGGGGGAGATCTTGCATTTTGACCTTTAGGGTCTTTCATAGCACCGAGTTGTGTCACGCTGCGGTTACGCAATGGCCGCCGATGCCTGGGCCGGATGTCTTTGCGGTAACCACCTTGTGACTGCCCCGCGAGTGAACGGGGGAGGAGTAACAAGGAGTAACAAGGAAAGTAAGTACCCTAGGAGACCTTACGGTCCATTCAAAGAGGGTACCCTTGGACTAGCAATTTTAGCGGGCACATGGCTGCTCAATTGTTTTGCGTCCATAAACGGCCACTTTTCAAGACTTTGTCTAGTCTTGACTTGAACTGGTCAACAGATTCACTGTTGACAACTTCCACTGGAAGTGCGTTCCACTTACCGCAGATACTGTAGGTGAAAAAGTTTCCACACATATTGCGGTTGTAACGCTTCAGTTCAAGTTTGAAGCCGTGATTGCGCGTTCTGTTCTCACTCAGTGTGAAAATATCCCGGTAGTCAACATTGTCGAACCCTCGAAGTATTTTGAAGACTTCGATGAGCTGACCACGCAGTCTACGGGTTTCCAGTGAGAACAGATCTAACTCCCTTAGTCTATCCTCATAACTTTTATGTCGGATAGAGGGAATCAGCTTGGTTGCCCTGGCTTGTACGCGTTCCAATCTCGCGATGTCCTTTCGCAATGAAGGACTCCAAAATTGTACGGCATACTCCAGGTGCGGTCGGACAAGTGAGTTGTACAGGCACAGTACAATCTCCTGGTTCCGATAACCAAACTGGCGCTTAATATAGCCTAGCATCCTTTGGGCCTTTTCTCCGCCTCAATGCACTGTTTCGAGAACTTGAGGTCACTAGTGATTGTTACACCCAAGTCCTTCTCAGTGTCACTCGATTCAATAGTAGTGCCCTTAAGGATATACTGAGATTGGGGGTTTCTGTGGCCGATATGCATCACTTTGCATTTGCCCACGTTAAAAGGCATTTGCCACGTGTCCGACCACTCCCCAATCTTCCCAAGATCTTCCTGCAGGCGGGCAGTATTTACATCCTTTGCAACGTTCATACCAAGCTTGGTATCGTCGGCAAATTTGGAAATCTTCGCAACCATGTCACCGTCCATGTCGTTGACGTAGATGATAAATAGTAGTGGTCCCAGGACAGAACCTTGAGGCACCCCGCTAGTAACGGGCACCCACTCAGAAGACTGTCCATTTACCACCACCCGTTGCCGTCTGCCACTTAGCCAGTTCTCGATCCAGCCGGCTACCTTTCCGTCTATGCCAAGCGCTCGCACTTTCCGGAGAAGGCGGCGGTGTGGTACCTTATCAAAGGCTTTCTGAAAGTCTAGGTAGACCACATCCACCGCCTTGTCCCGATCGTGCTCACTGAAAACGAAGTGGAAGAATTCCACAAGGTTCGTCAGGCATGACCGTTGCCTTCGGAAGCCGTGCTGGGAACTCCTCAGTAGCAGGTTTGACTCTAAATACGACGTCACTTTGTCCACCATGATGCTTTCCATGAGTTTACCGACTATCGAAGTCAGACTGATAGGTCGGTTATTCGACGGTTGGTTACGGTCTCCTTTCTTGAAGATAGGAGTCACCTCCGCCTCACGCCAGTCTCTAGGAACGCATCCGGTCCGGATTGACATGTTAAAGATAGCGCACAGATGTCGTGATACTTCATCGCACACTTCTTTCAACACTTTAGGTAGAAACCCGTCCGGTCCAGGGGACTTATTCGTCTTTAGGTCAGCGATCTTTTTCTTTATTTCTCCTTCGGTGAAGTCCATTGCCTCCAGCTTTTCCCCCGAGTAGGAATCCGTCGGCTTGGGAATGGGACTACACTCTTCAGTAAACACTGAAGAGAAGTAGTCGTTGAGGAGGTTAGCATTTTCTGCATCTGAATGCTTTAATGTCCCCTCCTCATTCCTCAAAGGGCCAATCGTTCGACGGATTGGTTTACGGCTGTTCACATATCCAAAAAACTCCTTGGGATTCTCTTTACAGAGTCTCGCCACTCGGAGTTCCTCAGACCGCTTAGCCGCCCTTATGCTGGACTTCACTCTCCTGGCTAGCCTCCGGTATTCGTCAAAGTCACCCAAAGGGGAGAGGGGAGTGACTATTGTCCTACACCAAGTATTGGTTTATAATAGTAAATTCCACTAAAAACAAAAGCCATAAGAAGACCTATTTTACCTAGCCAAAAGAAAGGAATGTCTTTTAATGTTTGATTCAAAATCAAACATTTGGTCTGTTTCTTGGTTTTGGCCTCATTTATATTCGCATTCAAAATGAACAACAAAATAGGAGAAAAATGCGTGGAAAGCACAAACTATGATAAATGGTTTCACAAATTTACAGATGGGATACTGAAGGACCGATGAGTTACTCCAACTAATTGGACTGACACACGGTACGGTAGGCTTCTAAGGGTTTCAAGGGTGAGTTCATTGAGTCGCCAATTAAGCATTTCCAAATGTTTAATCATAACCCAGGAATTTTTAATGACCAAGCTTTTTCCATATTTAATATAATGGTTTTGAATAGGACGACATCAAATCTATATATTTTTATATATATATATATATATATATATATAAATTTTCGCCTGGCAAGAATTTAATTCCCGCCCCAATATTGGGGGAAATCGCGCTTTTTGAGAAACCCTGGTCTTCGCAATCTTTTAGTATTAATTCTCCTATTCATAATAAACTAAACCAAAGGTTAGCGTTTTTCTATCTCCGTCCTACAAGAATGAAAGTCGTAAAATTGAAATTTCCTCATGTATGTCTATGCACTTAATCGTGAAATACTTCCTCTGCCAGACTATGTGGAGAACGATAGAGAAAGGGAGTGATCTAACAGCTGAAATTCGCTAGTTTTGTCCTCAATACTGAAAAGGTGTCACTTTATAATTTAAATAAATGTAATAAGGTAAAGCTTGAAATTAAGTACTTACTATCATAAGAAAATCGCTGATAATTTTGTGTCAAACTTTCCACCGATAGAAATCCTTCAGTGGTTAGAATATTGAAAATATTCGTAACTTTAATAAACAGGAAATGATCTTCGCTTTAAGAACTTAGTTAATCTAAGTGGTCTTTGTTAGTTAATTCTATGCGCAAGATAAATACCATTAATAAATTAAAGATGAAAATATCCTATCTCCCATTGTTATATATAATTAGAACTCTTTTTAAATATTAAAATAATGGACTAAATACTACCTACAAGCATGCAAAGAAATTAAGTAAGGAATTCAATACACACGTGTTTTCCAATTTATTTCATTAGACCCATATAGACAGTATATATATATATATATATATATATATATAAAGATGTCACACAAAAAATAATATATTAAAAGGAGGGCAAAACACTTGTCTTCTTAAACAAGAGAAAAAGTGTAGGAAAGGAATTGAGAGAGTAAGAAAATTACACTGTAGCTTACGGCCCAAAGGACAAGATAAGAAAGAGGGCCTAGGAGAAAGCAATATACTGTAAATACAAAAGAGAGGAAGTGGAGAAAGCGAGAAGAAGAAGAAAAATAAACAAAGAATTTATAAGAAACAGAAACAATGAATAAATACGTACATAAGGGTAAGAGTATCAAAATTATTTAAAACGCTAAACAGAACAAATAAAGTGGGGATAAAAAAAAGGGGATTAGTTATTATTTGTGAACTATTTTATTTAAAAGATATTGGAATAAAATGTGATTATGTATGAAGATATCAATATTTTGATATATATATATATATATATATATATATATATGAGTGTGAGTGTGAGCGAAATCAAATAGTAGCTCATCATAAAGATGGAATGTCTCAAAGGCAAATTGCTCAAAAGATGAAATTTTCTCGATATGCGGTGCAAACGACTCTCAGGCGCTTCAGAGAGACAAAAGATGTGAAGACAATACAAAGAACAGATAGAAAAAAGGTTACAACGTCTCGTCATGACAAATCCATCATCCGTCAGGCGCTCAGAAACAGGAGAAAAACATCGTCAGAGCTCTGTGCGGACTTGAACGAGGCAGCTACATCACAAATATCAACCAGAACTGTTAGAAAAAGGCTTGTAGAGTACGGTCTGAAGGCTGTAAAGCCAAGGAGAGGCCATGGAGTTCTGAAGCGAATAAGAAGAAACGTCTTCAGTTGGCCTAAAAAACACTCAAATTGGACAAGTGAGCAATGGTCGAAAGCCATATGGTCTGATGAAAGTAACTATAAGGTAAGATAGTGAAACGATTCACTCAACATATAAACCCAAAATATCTGTGTTTTTTTACCAAAATATATAAGAAATATTCAACATAAGGATAATATTATCGTTTATGTTTTTTACTCAGGCTTTCGGCCCATATGGTGCAACTTTCGTGCGTCGCAGAGTTGCGGAAGCATTTTAGGCTGAATATCTGGTACCAACCGTAAAACATGGGTGTGGTTCTATCATGTTCTGGACCTGCATACTTGCCACAGGACTCAGAGAAATGTTTTTATGTCAGGGATGGATGAATTCAGCTACCTATGTTGCCATGTTATAGGATGTTTAAGAGCCATCAATTGATAAACTACATCCAGGAGTGACAAAAAAGAGTGTTATCGTTCAACAGGATAACGCTCCATGTCATGCAGCTAAGAATACTCGTCAATTGTTTGAGACACAGGGTATTGTTTCCATGGACTGGCCAGCTCAACCCCCGATCTAAATTCGATCGAACACCTATGAGGAACTCTTAGTAAAGCTACCAACAACACAAAAATTAAAAATAAAGAGCATTTGTACCAAAAACTTAGAGAAGAATGGAGTAACATTGCGCCCAGCACCTGCAAAATCTAGTTGATTCTATGCCTAAGCGTATAAAAGCGTTAATTAGAGCTTAAGGCGGGTCAACGAAATATTAAAACTAATTTATATTGTGAAATACACAGTAAGCCACCATGTCCACGAGTTTCATTAGCATGGAGATAACAGAAACCAGAAACACTTGGGTGGCCTAATACTTTTGGCCAAGGCTGTATATATATATATATATATATATATATATATATATATATGAAAATTAACCCACAGAAAAATAAAAAGATAAATCCAAGCACTTTCGAACTATATTTGCAACTTCATTTTTAAGGAATAGCATGAAAATGGAGAAAACAACCTTATAGAGAGTACAAAGATACGAAGGGAACGCCCATCACAAAGTACAAGCCAATGGAAAAACACAATAACAAGACAGAGAAATACCAATAAAAATATCATTAGTCTACTAATAACGGACATATGCGTCCCAAAAACGATATACACACAACAACGCCGTGTATATGAATGGAAATGGTAGGTGGAAAACCCAAAATACATTTGAAAGGATTATCATTAGAACGAAAACATTTAGAGTTAAGAGTTAATCCGCGATCCTAGCAGTCACCTCTGGTGGGGGAGGCAATGCGAATAATATTACACTAATAAAGAGTGACAACAGGCTACATTATGAAGTTATTTCATTTAGTACAAGTTTTTTTAAAACAGTGTCGAGTTTAAATAAGCCAAGGGAGATATTTATATTAGACAACATGTCAATTTATCAACACTAGACAATATTTCTATATGTGAAATCAGCGGAATAATAAAGGGATTTTGCAGAGTTCAAGTCAATAGGGTGGTTATTTTCGGATAAATGTAAAAATAAAGCGCTGTTTAGTTCACCTCTTCTAATATTGTACATATGTTAGTAAATTCTAGTAGATAAAGATTTACCAGTTTGCCCGAAGTGAGGTAAATTGCAAATAGAACATTCTATAGAATATACTCCACCTTTTTTCCTTGTATTATTGTGGACTAACATTTTATATAAAGTGGATTCATATCTAAAATTTACAGAGATATTGAGTTGCTTAAAAATATTGGTGTGACCAAAAAATGGTTCAAAGTATGGCAAGATAAAACAATTTTTATAACTGAAAACCGGTTGGTTATCAGTTCTATAAAAAGTTATCTAAGCAAAGTTTAATGAAGTTTAGTGAAGCAACTAAATATCTCTGTAAAGCAATTAGCAATAAAATGTATGATTTCTTTTATCTTGTTGCACATAACAATCGTTTCTGAACAACTTAAGATCTGCAGCTTTTATTTCTGCCGGCAGCATGTCAGGATATGAGTTGCTGGTTTCCCTCTCTCAAAAGAAAAATAATCATGCATGCTTATTTACTTGAATGGGTTGATTTTCAAATACCCAATACCAGCAGTTATTTTCGATTTACTGTACCACTGAGTTCGCGACTTTGAGCGCATCCACAATATTCGAGCTCGGAATAAGGGTCAATTTCTGTTATGCAAGTAACATAAAAAGAATGTCGCCAAAGATTGTGATGAGTTTAAAATCCAATGAATAACTCATTTGCTGATCCCGGTTTTAAGGGCCCATTGCATTAATGATTCCCGTAACGATCAGGTAATCGTCTCTCACAGTATGTTTCATCATCTGGATCTTTGCTTCTGTTTCAAACCTTTCAGTGATGATTTTAATGGTGAGAAATTTCGGTGACTCTATACCAAATTTTCTGATCCATTGCCATTATATTTCGGTCACATTCTTAAATTGGGTTCTTTTGCTGAACTCATTAATATTGATTGCTGTAAATATGGTATCTTTGGATGATTACGTAGACTATTTCTTAAGGTAGACTAGTGGTTGGCTAGATTAGGTTCGGGACATATACCAATTTATTACTGGTCTACATATACAAACGTATAGGTTGCATTCTGGTTTTAGAAGTCGTAAAGTATTTATCTTAGTACACTAACTCTTAAATGAATATATTAGATTTCAATTTATTTATTTGCTTTTTTAGTAAAGCAAACACTGATTTGTCAACTTTGGTAAACATGGTTCATGATTAAGTGAATAAGTGGGACAATCCTTCACTTCGACTGAATTCATTTCTTATTAGAATTTGAAGAAATTTTAATGATGTTAAGAAAACAAGTAAAAGGTAGTTGTAATATCACTCTCGATATTTAACGGTGACCATCCAAAGCAAAACCTATATTAATTTATGGAGGCGATCTCGCCAAATCTCTGAATTTGTATAGAGTTTGTTAATGATTGCAACATGATTGGTGAATATTACTCCCATTTTATGAAGCAAAGACTGTTATATATATATAGAGCAACCAAAGGTTAATAATATCCTTAGAGAAAAGACATAAAATTAGGGCACTGTTTAACATTAGAGAAAACTACGGGGATTTACGTAAGATTGAGTCCTCAAAATTACTCTTTTGGATGTGCAACCTTATTTAGTGCTGGTGGTTTCTGCGGGGTGGGCTGTGCGCAGATCTAAGAGTTTTTTTGTTATTATGACTAAAAGATAGAAATGCATCAATCAGAATTCACCTTTGATGTTGGCATCTAAAAGGGATTAGGAATACGAAAACACGAAGAAGAATCAATATGGTAAATATTGATTTATTGAGTCTATGTGAATATATTTCGAATAAAATTTCTCAAAATTTCGTCTCTGATTCCTGTCAAAGAAACATGAATAATTGAGGTTAAGAACGACTCGGGATGGTATAGGGGCCCAGCTAAAGCATAATTTATCCATAAACCTTTAGTTATACTGGGCATTCATTCATTAAATTAGTTAACGTTAGAGCTACGTTATTATTGGGGTTAATTTTTATTCCTCAATTATCTACTTGAATTTATTTCAAGCGTTAATTTCTCGTAAATTTGACATTCTCCTTCTGGAAGAGAGTTTAACTTTATTTCCTGTTATTATTTCCGCCTTTCTTTACAATTCAAATTTTTGGGGTTTTGATTTTTTAATATGGATTTAGATTCGAATAGGATTCGAATTTGAGTTAAGCCCTTATTTCGAATGCTTAGATCTATTTTATTCTTGTTCTAGATGCTTTTTATCTCGTAAAATATAATTTGTAACAAAGTACTTTATATATCCTTTTCCCATGTTATTACACACTTTTCCTTGAGTTAAGGTAAATTCGTTATTCACTTTGTTATTTCTTCTTTATTATAGCTATCCATATGTACCAGATGCCCAAATTCACTGTGTACATTTCTATAGAAATTCTTTGGTAAAAATTTGCAAAGTCTCAATGCACGAAACTGTATGTAAGGATTAAAATGAGCAGTCAAACGGAAATTTTAATAGGATACTACATACTACATTTTTTTCTCTATTGAAATATTATGTCAAAGAAATACAGAATTACAATAAAGAATATTTCAAAAATATTCATTATTATATTAAAATATTATGCAATAAACATACAGAGTAATAATAGTATCTTATATTAACACTTTAAGCTCTGTAAAAAACAAACTTGACAGACATATGGTGAATATCTTTCGAATACATTTAAATTGACAATAGCATAATTATTTTCAGGAAAATCATGGAATAGGTTGAAATTGTAACTTAGTATATATC
This sequence comes from Ceratothoa steindachneri, assembly GCA_963969495.1. NCBI lineage: Eukaryota > Metazoa > Arthropoda > Malacostraca > Isopoda > Cymothoidae > Ceratothoa > Ceratothoa steindachneri. Next base: position 81,107,812 of record OZ018337.1, read on the forward strand.
TCATTAGTTTATGTTATTATAGCTTTGTATTTAAAACTAATGTAGAATATTATTAATGATATAAGTATGGATTAAACTATATTTATTGATACAACAGCAAGTAAATAAAGACATATAAAAGTAAATTGCAAATATATACAACACAGATTCATATATATATATATATATATATCTATTTTCATGGAAACATATAGTATAGATCAGTTTACTGTATATTAAAATTTGAGCGAACCACTAAGATATTTCCTATATGAAGTGAAACCACTGTTATTTCTGGGAACTTCAAAATTAATTTATTAATGCTACTCAACGTTTTCGCTTCAAACTCATATTTATAATCGATTTAAGTTCGAAATCGAGATTTTAATTCTTTTCGTTTCGAGTTTTCAAATAATATTTTAGTTCAAATTTTTCATTAGATTCGAGTTTTAAAATATATAGATTTCAAAGGTTTATCGATTCGAATTCGATTCAATTTCCCAGCACTAAATTAATAACTAATTCCTTTTTAATGCTTTTTTTGGTTGAACATGAGTAACATTTGGTCCCTTAATTCTTCCTTTCTCTGCAATGACACATCGAGGAATTAATTTGTTAATTTTCACATTGTATTTCTAAAATGGATCAATATTGGTATAATCATCAAGCAAAGTTTAGCTGGAAAGAAATGGACAGCGTAAACAAAGAATCTCTTGATCAAAAGTGATTATGATGGAAATTCATTTGATTGGCCGGATGAGTTATAAGGTGAGGAGAAAATTGGCTTTATTTAAACGTCTCCGAATCTCCAAAGGCAACGTAACAAGAAAGTTGCTAAGACACAAATCATAACAATCTTCATCATACCTCGCCCTAACTTTCATCAGAGGTGAATCCTAAGTCAATACTTCTCGGACTCAAACTCATGCAATTTTAAACCAATATTAAATATTACAGAATTTCTTTACCTACCCTTCCAGAAAATTCAGCGCATCCTCACATTTTATTATATAGGCTTCAACTTTTTTATTTTTTAATCTACTCATCCATATTTTTTTTTTCAAAGTAAAAATTATATTTAACGCAGATGATTAAGAAGGATTAAGCCAAATCGGTGATGCATGCATTAAATATTTCATTTATTATATTTTTACTATTGTTATTTTCTTCTGGTATCTCGTCAAGTATACCTTTCACTCCTCTCCTTATTACATTAATCTGTCAATGGCATAAAATCATTAGGTAATCCAGGGAAATTCCGAAGTACATAATATAACTTCGATTTGCATACCAGATGGCAAATGTGCCAAGCAATATCTTTTCAATAAGATCTGCTGACCTAAGAAATAAATTATGCCTAAGTGTGCGTGCAACTATTCCTATTCCACTCGATCACGAAACAAATAAATAGATACACGCTCATATAATTTCATAAATATAATACTTCTAAACAATTAAATGCCCAGAAGTTAACAAATGAACATCCAGACGTGTTTGTTCAAAAGATAAGAATAAACAAACAGAAGAACAAATAAAATCTTTCGCTTCATATACATAAATTTTCCACCAGGACTTCCACAAACACATTTGTATTCACTAAAAATAAATTAATACTATTGAATAAACCATGTCAAACTAAAGAGTATAATTAAGAGGAAGAGATGAAGAGAGATCTTAAAATACAATGAAATTCATGCATTTGATATGACTTAAGTATGAACGCGGTTTTTGACAGGTTAACTGGCATTGAGGCGCAGAAATGAGAAGTTGCGATTTCTCCTCGAAAGAGATGGAGGGCAGAGGATTAAATTTATGTTTGAATAGAGGGCAAAGTTCCTTAAAAAGAACTAATCCGCATCTGTGTTTAAGAAATGGGATTATTTTTACGTGCCCATCATTAAAAGAGATATCAAATCCATAAAAGTTTGAATGGGTGTATTCTATGCACCACCTTGGAGGATTTGAATGGTAGCTGTTGTTCTTTTTGTGTATTATTTCAAAGTTGCCACTGAATTTTCACAATTTCTATTCCCATTTTTATTTAATATATATTATTTTTTCATTCAAAGTGCTCGTAATTTAGTAAATTTTTGAGTACGCTTATTTTTTCTTGCTTCCACTCGCGTGACATTTGATGTCTAAGGTTTTTAAATGATTCAGATAAATTTGGGGGCAGAATTCAAATCTGAAAGCTACTTAGGCAATTTTCACCTTTCAATGCAGATTTCTATGAAAATATATAACTGCGAGGATAGAAATAGTTATTAGAAAGACTCCTGTTACTACTATAGATTTTTAATTGAAAAGAAAGAAGCTTCCTGTTTATCACAAAGTTAGAGGTATTAATTATTTTGAAAGATCACCAAGTATGAAAAGGAAATGCAAATATGACCCCAATACTTTCGTTGCCTATGTTGTAAAATGCAGCCGCTTGTACTTTTTCGAAATAGCAACATATGTGAAGTCAGGAAATATCAGGAAACTAGTGTTCTACTTGCATCTTGAATTAAGTAGAGTAAAAATACCTTAAATGTATTTGTTTTTCATGAGTACACAAAAAAACAAACACGCTGTTGAATACTTAAATGTATCATCTGCCATAAAGACAATCCCTCAGACACCAGGTACTTCATTTCCAGAATTACTACAAATCATGGATCTGGATAAAGACAGTAATGATGAGATAAAGAATGAGGATAACTTTGAACCAAAACATGCACAGCTCAATTAGCTTACAAGACAACTAGGACTATTAAAAGAGTCATCTCTGCTTCTTGGGTCTCGTTTTAGAAAGTGGAATCTATTGGAACCAAAAACACCATTTTACTTTTAGAGGTAATGATGGAGAAGTCAGGATATTCTTTACTTCCTACGAGAATTCATATTTTGAGAACTGCTCTAAGATTAAGGGTTTAGTCGAATCTTTAAGAGATTTGTCTAAATAATCTGAATAGAGGCTTTTTAGTGACTCACCATTTTTTGCAATGAATAACACCAACTTCGATAAATGACAACACTGGAGTGTTGAGTGCAGTATAATATTAATTGAACCAGTTCTTTTGGTGTGCTTCTGCGCAAAATGTGCTCAACCATCCTCTCCCCATCCATACCTGTCAGTAGCAAAATCGTGGTAAGAAAACTATTCACAGAAATATCATCACCACAAACAACAGATTAAGGGATTGCGATATGGAGATAGAGGAGAGTTGCGTAGCAGACCTTTTTTAAAAGGTCAGGAATCTCATTATTTTTGCTTTTTTGATCAAGTACTACATTGCCTCTTATTTTTACCTCCTCACAACACTCTCTAATCATATAAAGAGACAAAATACAAGCGTACCCATCCCCATAACTCCCCAAAGGGGCGCAGATATGAGGGTAATCGAGTTTCAGAAACGAAGGGCAAAAGCGATTCCCAATTCTGAGCTTCACTAATATTAGGCTAAATCCCGAAAATCATTTGAAATTGGGATTAATTTTCTCCCTTTGTTTTAACATTCGCAAAGTTTGCGACCTCTTGCCAGGTAAGTGGCTGATGCCGGAAAATTTCTGTCACATATCTTTTCCTGTCTTGACAAAAGTCACAAAATGAATAATAGATCTGGAAACGAAATAAATTGTAAATTACCGAAGTCTCTTGACCCTAATGCCTAACTAAGGCTATTTTTCAGTTGACCTTATTTTATATTTACTATCACAAGACGATCACAGTAATGCTTTTCAAGTTAGGTAGAGTTATGTATTTCCAGGGCCTTAGTTTTGAAATGTTTTTTCCTTATCTCAGTTAACAATTTGAAGTTCTTGCACTGATCAATTTTTGTATGAAAAATTTCTCCCGGAGAATTTTATTTAATACTCCATCCCTTGATCTCCTCAACAACCATTACAGTAGAATTAATGGTTTTTAGCCAAATTGGATTCCCTGCCTTCGATAAATATTTTGAGATGCCAAGATCAAACATCAATTACTTCCGAATAATCTGGCAGCTAAAGGTGACAATATTGGTTTGTCGTCTCTTATTTAATATGGTGCTATTTATTCTCTGTCAGTTTTATTTTTCAAAGAAACTTTATTTTGCTCAATCTGAAAGAACTTGAGAGAAATTAAAACTAATGCATTTTAAATACATCCCTAATAGTCTTGTTGTGATTGTATTTTTCTCAATCAAATGATGAGACACGGATTCAAAAAATAAACGCCATTGAAGATGAAAATTGCCTAAATTGATTAAAGTTAATCCGATTTTGAAACGCCGAACCCGGCAAGTTAGCAAAATGTTATTAATATATGTCCCTGTGATTTATGGTACAAACTTACTCATGGTTACAATACTAAAGGTTTAAATAGTTTCTATATCATATTTTGACTTCCCTATTATACATATTTGTTTATATGTTTTATCCTTATTTTATTAATCCCTATTTACTTTAGTCGTGTTCCAAGTAGAAATTTCCTCATGGGTTACCTCAGTTGTCTTTCAGCTTATAAATAATTAAACAAAGAAATCAGTGGCTCTTCTGACAATTAGTTAAAGCGATGGCAAAATCGAAAGACTGAATTCAGAAAAAGTCATTCCTGGGATTGTGAAGACGACAAATAAATGTGGGGATAAAGATAAATTTTGTGTAAGTGGTAGGGAGAAATACACTGTGGGCAAAGAAGGGTAATCTTAACTATGAAAGAGATGTAATAAAAATTATACTCAAATTGGGAGTTTAAACAATTTCACGGGCTCTAGTTTCTCAAAAGCAGGTTAAAAAATATTAACTCCGAGGCTAAATTACTTTTAGATGAAACCTGTTTGATGCAAACAGAAGAATATCCGCACAAGTGCTGCCCACTCTACTGATCTGCACTCGTAGAGATAATGTGGTTTTAACAAAATCCTTCCCCTTTACTTTTATTTGTAACTGGGCAAACAAAAATTATTTATAATTGTTTTTTTTTATTTATATTTTGTTCGAACATACATCGGTGATTAAGGCCAAATTGGGATCCGAATTCGTTTCTGAGGGTGTTCACCAAATAAAATGGTTTTGGGATTAATAAAAAAATTAATAAAATATCTTTTTGGTTTGCTAAGATAAATAAATGGATTCCATGAATTTTAATTCTTTTTTCTGTGAAAAGACTGAAAGTGGACGTTGATGGAAAGAAGATGTCCACTCTAATGTAATGTGTCGTAGTGTGAATAACTCCACCGCGGACTGCTTGAGAAGGTGATTGTGTGGATATAATTTGAGTTATAAGTCATTCCTCGGTGCATGATGGAGCACAATGTAAGAACGAATGGAAAAGACTTGTCCTTCTTGAAGTGATATGAACGACTGTAATAATAATATACAGTACGTATATAAATATAGTCACTGTCGTACAAGCACCGAGTTGGTGTACGTACGTATAGGTTTGTTACGTACTTGAAAAACTCCTTGATTACGTTTTCTCTAAGAGTGCTATATTATTATTGTTACGTTACTTTAATCTTTGAAGATTTTTAGTGGTATGCTCAGCGTTTCAAGGATTAAATTAAATACTTCTAAGAAAATAAATCGTTAATTAGATTATGAAAATACTTGTGAAATCTAACAAAACAAACTATACAGCTATGAATTAAACGAGTTTAAGTGAGACTTACTAATTTAAACAAATGAATATAAAGTATTGGTAGACCCAAAGCTTTCTTTAATATTGGACGTTAATTCACCTTCAAAACTAATGTAATTTAATTATCTTTAAAATAACTAGACATGGGGACGGCCGGAGACGAACCTTTGCCCTTAATTTTTATGTAGAAGAACGAAGCTTTTTGTGGTCAGACGTGTGGACGCGTTAACAGGCACCTCAGCTGTTTGGCTGACGTGGGAAAAGGCTTGAAGCAACAGGTAATTTTGGTGAGGGCGACGGACGGCGTTAAGCACGCTTTCTTAGTCAGATGATTTCAACAACGGTTTCGTAAAAGGAGGCTTCTTTCAATTTTCTGGTTAAGCTTAGAAAGTTTCGCACTGAAGAGCAATAAGCAAACAAGTGAATCTTTTGACTAATGGGGAATGCTTGAGGGAGTTCCCTCTGGGGTATTCCTCAATGGCCAGGACTATCTCTGAGTTTTGTTGTAAACCGGGATAGGGGGTTTATCTGACGAGAGAGGATTGAGCTTTTTTCTCAATACAAGCTAAGGTAAATATCGGTGTGACCACCATGAACTCACTCAGTGTGAGCTTCTTCTGTGTTTTTTTCGCTGGGTTGCCGGGCACTCTAGCCAGACTTCGTCGTCTCGATCGCTAACTTAATCTTCCTCTTTCTTCTACAGTTATCTGTCTATATACTTCACCACTCCAGTGTGAGTAGAAGAAAAGGGGGAGATTAAGTCTTAGGAATTAAACCTTGTTCTCTAACGGCTCTTCTCTGAGCGTCTTTCACTTATCCATAAAGTCAGCTGCTAGCTTGTGGTCTTCGCTCCTATAATTTCATATATGACAAAATTGGATCCCAACTCTTAGGGTAAATATTGCCAGTTTAACCAATGTTATGCTCTCCGGCCTAGAAATCTGATCAGTCGTGCATCTTGTGGTGGGCGAGGCTCTTCTGGTTGTCCGGGAGGCGAGGGGAGAGAAGGGGGGTAACTAATCTGGTTACGTTGACAAATGCCAGGACGTTGTGGTGACGGAACCTGGGCCTCTATTTTTAGGGTGGGATATCGATTTCTCTACAGTCACATAGTGTAAGGTCATAGTTCTGTGAATCTTAAAGGAATGTATTTTATTTATCATTTTGTTAAATGTTGCCTTACAACAGTGCAGATGTGGGAGGTACTGAGTGGAACTTAAGAAAACAACCCAGAGTAAAGAATGAAAGTGGGAAAAAGGTGAGACATATTCTAAAATCTTTCATATGATGAAAATTATCACATTTATGATTATTTTTGTGGTATTCCAATCGATTTCATGTTACAATTATACATGAAAAAGGGAAAAATTAATCATTGAGTGTAATAATTTGCGCTCAAGAAACATTTAATTCCCTGCATCTAACATTCATCCACGGTGATTACTTAGAAGAAAACCTTCATTTTCACCTTTCGTCACAAATCATAATTTCATATGGCTTAGACTTTTATTTTTGGACCTACCCACGAATGGCTCGGCGGATTTAGGTCACTTTCTTTCGTCACTGACATGGACACAGTCGCGTTAAGTAACGCCACTTGATGAAGCGATCCTCCGTACAAGAATACGAAGACTGCATGCCCCCCCCCTTCAGATTGTACAGCAGATTCTTGTTAATTCTACCAGTCTGAGCGATAGGCTCCCATACTCTTACACTCGCGGTACCGGTAAGAATGGGATTGCCACCGAAGGGCCCTAGCATTAAGGGAGCCTCTCCGTTGAATTTAATCATTTCGGTGTTGGGATTCTATGGCATCTTACATCATTTGTTACTTTATTATAATTTACTTATATATATATATATATATATATATATATATATATATATATATATATATATATATGTTCATATATATATGCATGATAGTGAAACAACTGTATAAGAGCAAAGAATTTATTTAAGAGATTAGTTTCTGTATGAAGATTACCATTCCTTCTTTAGCCATATACTGAAAATGGGGTTAATAAAAAAGTCTCTGCACAGCTGCAAGATCAGGACAAAAGCAAATCAAGGAGCAAAAGGCTAGTAATTAGGGCTGTGGTACGAAGATCATTAACTAGACTGTTTACGATCAGGTTCCGGGAATAGGAAAAACCTTTAAATTGATCGTCAGTAAGATTGAAATTGGAAATTTCTTGTATTGGTATCAATTCGACAATTTTTCTTTCACGAAAATCTTTACAATTGTATATTTTTTTAGACTTGGAATAATTTATTTGGTTGTTGCAATTGCTAATGTGATTAAAATACGGGATGTAGTATTACTGCCTCGCCTGACATCACCTTTATGTTCGTATATATTTTTTCTCCCAGTCTCTCCTATATAGAATAAGGGACAGTTAATGGATTCAGATTCGTTTTTAACTTTTCAACTCATCACTTCTTCCTATGAATGATGTTTCAAAATCGTTGGATTTGGTGTATGAATGAGATTCAAATGATGGTTAATGGAGGCTATCCTGACACATGTATTCATTTACCTTGTCCGATTAAGCATCTAACGAGAGTATGGATGCTAATTCAGAAATCTTGGCAGTGTAATCTAAACCGCCCAAAAAATAAATATTAATTAATAAATCTACAAACTTCATATTATATTCATCGTATATTTTTTCTAAAATATTTTTCTTTAACATCTTTCCTGAAAGTATAGGATATACTACATGAAGAAATTGGCCAACTCTTTGCATACTGCATATATGCCTTTTTCAAACAAAAATAACATTATATGAATATAAATAGAGACTTAAACTTTTACATACCATTAATCTGCATTCGCGTCTAAAACGGGAAAACTTGGTAAAAAATACCAAATTTTAATTCACATTTGGAATAAAAATTATCAGACTCAAAAATGTAGCTATCAGATCTGATACAACGTCCATGTTGGGCTGGATTTATATTCCATTGAGAATAAAATTCTATAAAATATTCTATAGCGGATATGATATCTTATACTGTGAAGGGTTAAATTTATTTTTAACAATAGAATTATCAACTTGGAAAAATCTATAGATAATGTAATTGTCTTATGTAGTAGAATTTAGTGCAACACTCCAGTGTTTCCTGTAATATTCATATCTCTGCAATTACCTAATCTCTCTCACCAAAATTTCTTCTTCTTAAACATGTATAACAAAGTTCCTTATTGTTCAGCAGACAAGTGAGTTTACATTCACAATTCAATATGCAATATCTCCTTTGTACAAATCCTTTTAATTTTTCTCTCTCAAAATTGATTTAGGTCTGACAAGTACAGAAATTAAGTGTAATGTAGTTTTGCCAACCAGTGTTGCGCAGTGGTTTTCTTTGATTTACTTCATATTTTCACGTTGAATTTCGCGACTTAACATCCATTTATTGAATTTGATCTTTACATTAGCACATCTTTGTAGGTGGGAAGCTGAATCATACTCCAGGCCTAGAGCCGAAAACAGTGTACAAATTAAGTCGATGTAGACTCCATGACTGAAAAGAAGGTTGAGATGGAAATAAGAAAAAGCTTTGGGTTGCTTAAGACTAAATATTTGAAAGCAGAGTCACAGATTTGCCCATCACCCAAATTGTTATTATTTTAACCATTAAGAGTAAGAGGATCAAAGGATAATAGATTTGGAAGAGTAACGAAACCCTCAATAAGCAGAGAGAACGAAAGTTTACTTGATAGATTAAGTTGATAGAAATCACTAACAATATCAAAAAGACCTCACAGGTGATGCAAGAATAAAAGGAGAATCATAGGTTGAAAATGAGAAAGTAGTATGCAATTATAGGAAAAGGAAACCTCTAATCAAACAAGAGACAACATATTACGCACGTTAGGGGCGCTTATTAGAGCCTGGAACATCTTGCTGAACATTGCAGTTGCATAATTGCGTGCCCTCCCGTCCTCGATTCTTTCAAACTGATCTACCGCTCTATATTTTCTGCCCAATCCAAGCAATCTCTGAAGCACGAGGAACAAGGACGTAAGGAGGAGGGGCTTCCTATTCATCACAAAGTAAAATGATTGGCGAGGAATTAGTGGACATAACTTAACTTTATAGGTTGTTTTTTATTTAAAGATTAATATTTTCATCCTTAGTTTAGCGCTTGGGATTTTGTTAAATATCTATTTATATTTAACCACAATAAACTTAACCAATATCCAAGTTAAAGTAGGAGACTTTTTTATTGCAATTTTACACATTTTTTTATTTACTAATTAACTTTTTTAGAAATTTTTGTCGTCGTTTGAATATTCGATTATATCATTTTAGAGACCTTAAGAAATCTAACCTATTTAAAAGAAAATAAACGACCTAATTAATTTGATTTTTGATAGTGAATTCCAGGTCTGAGGTATTATAATGGTTCCGCACAATTTAAGTTCGTAACTATTAGTTCCCAATACACCTTTTTATCGTCTAAGATGTAAATCTATCATTAGTTATAAAGCGATTGGAATGGATACAGTTTGATTAATAAATGTATTAGTGTTAATATAAAATATAATGCTGTAAAACATATTCAAATTAAAAACTAGGAAACAAATTTATGTAATTTGATTGATAAAATTAGTTCTTTTCTCTGTTCATTTCATTCATGAAATGACCAACACAATTTTAACATAATTTATAATTTCAATATACTTTCAACTTTATCCTTTACTCACCTTTGAATTGACTGTACGAAAATATTCTTTCACAGGACACATATTTTCTCACTCTTTCTTTCGTGACAATATTTCAGACGTTTTAAACTTGGATCAGATTTTTGGGACAAACGTCCTCCAAATTTTGTGGTCGTGTTTAAGATCTAGAAAAGGATTCCGATAGCTGAGGATTTTCTGTTGTCTTTTCCGTCGCCATAACAGGATAGAGCATTGAATGTGTTGACTTCCTGATCTCTCCTTTTTCTTTCGCATATTGTTTAGTTCAGGAAAAAAGTTTTAATATAAACCCAAATGTGTTGTAATTTTTTAATTTTCTATTGTAATTATTGACGGCAATATTAATTAGTATTATTGTTATTATTGGGTAATAAATACTAGTATTTTGGATTATTTGAATCTCAGTACATTAGTCTTTAAAAGTAAATTCACTTTTATTTGCTTGGAAATCTCTTTTTTATTATGTCACACTGTAATGAAGTGTTGTTATTAAGATACTTGAACAATCGCACAAATCTCTGCAGAAAGATTTTTAAAAAAGATGATTTGATGGAGTGAAAAGCCCGCAAGAGATCGCGCTTTGCCACCATCCCTCCTGCGGTCCCCATTGTGCATAGCAGTGAGGGGCTTTTTGTTGCATGTCAACAGCTAAGCTCAAAATATAGTTAAAATATATTTAGCTATATTTTAATGTAAGTTCTGTAATGTTTCCTTTGGGCGATGTCAATTAAAAATAATTAAAGGAGACACTATTTACTTTCATTTTAAAGTGAGATTGAAAAATATTCCCCTAATGAATTTTTATAGTTTTATTACTCATTTTTCGCTACTATAGCCTAAAACTTATATAGCAAAGTTAGCTTTGATAAGAAGGAGGTTGAAAGAGTGTAAATAATGCAATCACAACCATTATCCAAGTATTTTATTAGGGATACGTGTGAGAGAGGGAATTGGATATAGTAATAAAAATAATTTGCAGCTTCTTCTTTCACTTACCTCTTTTTTTTCAACGAAGGGATCCAAGACAAAGGTGAATCGATGGAGGAAACATTATCAATAATTAAAGAAAGTCTTTGCTCTATGTTTTATTTTCTTTATTAAAAAGGATTTCATTTTCCTTTGCGAGAGTGACATTAATTACTTGCGATTTCGTCATTGCTTTATCTCACACCTAAATTTTAGGATATTTGTAATCTTTTTATAGTAAGAAATTAGGATGAGATTAATTACATAGATAAAGACGCAGCGGAGAAAAAAAAGTTGTTATAATCAGATTGTGTGAAACAGGTGGCGTGTCTATTTTAGTTTAATACTATCACTTTCCGTTTGGCTTAGTCTCTCTAAAGTATGAATTGATAAAGGAAAGAAAAAGAAAGAAGAATGAACGAGTAGATAACTCTGCCGTACTACTGCATAGACCAAGGGCCATCAAGCCTTAATAAAGAGGCCAAGAGGGTTAGCGTATTCTAAATGTCCAGGAAACTAACGGGAAAAAAAGGATAAATGATAAATTGTACAAATTTGCCATCCTTTACCGAGATTTTCGATACTTGTGTAAATATCTGCCATTAGCACCAATCTCACATTATCCCAATATTATGTAAAATATTCAATGCATTAGATGTAAGTGTACCTTTGTGGCTTATATATATATATATATATATATTTGTGGAAAAGCGAGTTCATTTTCCTTTATTTCCAAACGATATGACATTAAATCAAATAAATAAAGTAACCTAAGTAAACGGAAAAAAGTGTTGGCAAGACCCAACACACAAAAAAATTATATAATATGACTAATTAAATGTCAACATTAATTTTTTTTAAATAAATAAAATATAGAGTCGAAATAATAAAAATAGTTCCCATGAATATATGTCCGGAAATGGTTGGTTTCTGAGTTATAAGCTATTGAATCACATTCTTAAATACAATTCCTTCATCTTCCACAGGGTGCGTCTTTTAGCACAGGATTCCGTTGAAATTAATCAAGTAGTTGTCTGGATAGTGATGTAATGTAAGTGAACATGTCTTCAAATCAAGAGAGACCAGATATGCATTGCGTGTATGGTTTGGCGAACGGTAATGCTGTAGAAGCTCGTCGTCTGTACCAGAAAAGGTTCCGAAACCGAAGATGCCAAATAGGAAAATATCTGTGAATATCCATAATATGGGACCTTTGAACCTCGTGGGGCGACAGAGAACAAACAAGGTTTACGATTCATGAGGAAGATGAGGAGACACTGGATAATGTGAATGATACTCCTGAAATAAGCACACAAAAGTTGCAATGTAAGTGGCTATTCCTCAGACGAATGTCTGGAAAGTGTCACGAGAACAACCGTTGTATCCATATCATCTGCAACGTGTACAGGCTTTATCAACCCGCGATTACTATGCAAGAGTTCCGTTCTCTCAATGGTTTTGGCAGCAGTGAGTTAGAAATCGAAACTTTTTCAGGTTTTTTTTCGTCACCGATGAAGCACATTTCACACGAGGTGGAATAATCAACCTCCACCATCAGTAGGTATGGGCAGAGGAAAATCCACATGCAATTGTGGGTATCATCACGTCACCCAACAGTGGGTCTCACTCAGCATCTGTACCGGTGTTTTTTGGTGAAACGTTATTTGTGCCCCATGTATTTCCGAACATGCTTACGTTTGAGGCATACAAGTGCTTTCTAGAAGACGCCATGCCAGATTTATTCGACGACGTTCCAGTTATCACTGGTGGGCACATGCATTTTATTCATTTTGTTGCTCTCTCACCCTTCTGCCTCGTAGCCCGCAGTTACTTTGATGAAGTTGCCCTGGTCCGTAGATAAGAAGAGATAAGCCAATTACCTGGCCTCCACGTTTATCTTATCTGAATCCCTTAGATTTCTACCTGTGGGGCCATATAAAATCTTTTGTGTATCCATCTCCGGTAAAAGATGAGGAAAATCTCACCAACTGAATTATAGCAGGGTGCGAGAAAATAGGAAACACGCCAGGAATTTGTGACCCTGTTCTTAATTCCATGACACGTCGATGTGAGGCCTGCATTAGGGAGGGGTTGCACATTTCGAACACTTTCTCCAGAGCACTCAAAACATTGCGTATGTGACACCTGTGGGAAATAAAGTAATTCTGATTAGCATTTGTTTTATTCGCCTATAATTAGGAAAAAAAGCATTTCCAGACATGTTTTGGGGAAATATTTTTAAAACATCCTATATATATATATATATATATATATATATATATATATATATATATATATATAATATATATATATATATATATATATATGATAGTGAAACCACTGTAGAGGAGGCAAAATTTTTATTTTGGAGACTGATTTCAGTATATAGATTATTATACCCTTTTAAGTCGTCTACTGAGAATGCAATTGTTACAAAAGTTTCTAAATAGCGTTTAGTTAAAAAAAAAACCCAAACCCCAAACAAAACGGCGAAAAAAGGTCATTAATCAAGTGGTGCGAGTCTAAGATTGTTGACTAAGTTGTTTACGATGAGGTAACGGGTATGGGGGCTGCATTTCAATTGCTCATCTGACAAATTAAAATTGGGAATTTTTTCTATTAATATAGATTCTGCTATTTTACTTTTTCCTAAATTTTTACAATTATATTCGATTTGTGCCTTTGAATAGTCAATTTGTTGGTTGAAATTGCTAATATGATTAAATATATATATATATATATATATATATATATATATATATATATATATATATATATATATATATAAATATAAATTTCGCAAAATGCATAATAATAAACTATACATTCTCTTCGAAAAGCAGCGGTGACACTTGAAAAAGCCATCGAAAGATAGTTCCTAGGATATCTGAGAGAACGCTTATTTTAAGTATTACCTTCTCGTGTATGTGAGGAGAGCTCCTTTATTTACTCTTTTCATCTGTAACTTCAACCTCTTTCATGCGTTGCTCGTTAATACCCTTTCAAGGCCTGGCATTTATTAGAAAATTACTGGAAATATTTAAATCTCTTGATATATTCCAACCTGCCTCATCTGCTAACTGGTTGATATGTTATCTTGTTGGAGGTGAATTTTATAATAAATTTATATACTGCAAACAGAGGAAATTTGTGTCTGTAGTTCTTTAGGTCTTTCCCATGTCTTTTTTTACATAAGAAGCAAGGCGTTAGCGATGAACTTGTCAATTAGAATCCTACTTTGCTTCAATTTTTTAAACTTATGAGCTTTTAGATTAGGATCATATTCATCCACATTTTCATAAAGTCAATGCCTCGTCTTTATCGCCTTGAAATTCATCACTTTTAATGCAATTAATTACCTCCATTTTGGACTTATTTGCTAGTGTGTCTTTCTTTTGCTTATAGAGCAGTTGCTTTCGGGTGTATCGTTTGGTTTCTTATAATCTCCAATCAAATTCTTCGACTCGGAACTTTCCAAGTTCTTTTCTCTATTTGTGATTTATTTCATGAAAATGCCTCACTCTTCTCATTATCTCTCTTCTAATTAATACGTGGTCTCATCTCTTTATTCCTGAGCTCTTTTCATTACACCTTTTCATCCTCAAATTAAAAAAGTTGACTTTCATATTAAAAAAAATAACCTTCAAACTTAAAAAACTGACTTTCATTTTAAAAAAATTGAAATTGAAATTTTAAAAAATGACTTTCATATTAAAAAAGCTGGATTTCAAAATGTGGTGTTTTTGACGTCAGGACTGATCACAATAAATTTGACATCACCGAACACAACGTTTGAGTCTTCCAGAAACTCTCCCAAGGTTCGGAAAGTAGATATTTTCATTTGTTCAGCTTTCTGAAGCTACAGGTTAAGTTTTGGCTTGAATGCAGTTATTTTTCACATGTTGAGATGATGTCCATTTGTTTGTCTTGCAGCTCCTTGTTCAGAAAATTCACAAATTCGAAGATATCGACCAAGTAAGCAAAATGTGAAGGCCATTTGGAATCACGAATTGCTGCTTAAGACTTTTAAGTTTTCAAGAATAAAGCTCTCAATTTCGTCTTTCAGACTCCATACTCGGTTGAGAACATTTCCAAGGAATAGCCGCCTAGCCTCTGAATGAAACAACAGGGGGGTAGAAAATTGAGACTACAAACCTTCACAGAAGTCTCGGAATAGTCGAAAGTTCAATGCATTTGTTCTTATAAAATCTTCTACTTTAATCTCGTGATTTATCATCTCTTCAAGTTAGGGCTCAAGACGTTTCACAACCAAAGCTTGGCGATGAAACTTAAAGTGACTAATCACTATATTTTAATTCTGCTTTTTCACGAGCACAACACAACCATTTAAGCATTCGAGCATTACCAAAGCTCCATCCACTGAATACCTCACACAATTATCCTATTCCAAGCCAACCTCGGGAAGATTTTAAACCGAATTCACTTTTTCCAAGACATCCACTCGGCGAGTTCATTGCTCAAGAGTAGCGCTCAGCAGCATTTATTTCTTGATTGTTCCTTCACTCCTGTATCTGTCATATACAATCAGCTGAGCGTCGCTACTTCTATCAGTTGTCTCATCCAACTGAAGGGGAAAATCTCCACTCGTTTAAGTTGCAGAACTTATTTGCTTTCGAATTTCTTCGGCCAACATAACAATTCTCCATTTCACACTTCTTGTTAATAGAGCAACTGCATCAATTGCTCCTTGACAGGCATAGTTTCCACAAGTTTCAGCGGAGCGGGCTTAACTAATTCCTCTTCGATTGTATGGGGCTTCTTACTTCTCGCAACTCTCTAAGCCACCTCAAGGCTTGGTTGTACTGCTGACCTTTAGTTAGATCTACAATTCGTCATGTTTTCGAGCCGCCGCTTTTTCATTCTTAATTCGAAGTTCTCAAAATTAGCCAGTGGTTTGGATGAGAAATCGGGATGAACATTGTCTAGGTGCTTTTCCAACTGAATTTTTTTCAAGGACTCAACCCCTAGTACCATCTTGCAGGAAACACCCTGTGACTTTTGCTGTTCTCGATCACTTATTTCCGTGAACTCATATTTCAAAAACTCCGCTTAATAAGTTCTTTTTCTGCCAGATGAAATTTGCGGATTAAAAAAAAAAAATTATTTGTTAGATTCAAGATTGGCAACATCCGGAAAAAATGTTCTAAAAATTGTTGATGGTTTTACATGTTATTGAAGCCTGAAACAGAACCATTGAAGGGTAATGAGGAAATGTGGGTGCAATAGGAAAAAGGTGCACCTAATATCCGCTAAAGCAGACACAATAATGCTTCAAGAACAATTTCAAAAGGGTATTGATAGTAACTAAGAAAATCCAGGTTCTGCGGAAATTTTTAGGACTATTTCATACTGCTCAAAAACTGCTGAAATTTCTCACAGCTCCAGTGCGTATCTTTTTTATTTTGTCATTTATGTAAATTATTATTTTTTTTAATATTTTATGTATACAAAAACACACAATATTGACACTTTAAGGAGTTTTAGTTCTTTGTAGAAACCTTGTATCGACCCGTCTAACCAAACGTGCAACGCATCATCCAAACCAATATTGAAGTGACATGACCGACATCGGCCGCTCAAAGTTTCCCGAATTTAAAACTTTTAAATACAGAAAGAACTTCAGAAATACCATTTTCTGCCAGTTTGAGACAACAATAGA
The DNA here is from genome assembly GCA_963969495.1 of Ceratothoa steindachneri. Taxonomy (NCBI): domain Eukaryota; kingdom Metazoa; phylum Arthropoda; class Malacostraca; order Isopoda; family Cymothoidae; genus Ceratothoa; species Ceratothoa steindachneri. Next base: position 81,124,753 of record OZ018337.1, read on the forward strand.
AAATAATATTTTAGAAAATCTTATAACCCTCTCCCCCCAAAAATGCTATTTAATATTATAACACCACTGCATGGCAACTACCTGTATTTCAAATTTTTAAATCCCTTAAATATATGCCACGTCACTACTATGTAAAGAAAATAAACCCCCCAAACAGAAGCCTATTACAAAATTTAGTTACCTTCTAAAGGGTAGTTCAAATATATCAAGATTGAACTTACCATGCAATGCAATTTTAAAATAGCCTTATTTTCGAGATAATGTCACTACATGTTTTCGCAAATTAAAACCACGAGTTTCTTCACAATACATCACAAAACCGAATATTAATTTCGAAATAAAACCACAAGCATTTCATCGAAAGCCACGTGATCACAAAATTTGCCTTAATTAAAACAGCAAAATATTGTGGTAAAACCTGAATAGTGACAACGCTGCTTCGAACTATCACAGGACTTTCAGGATCGACATAATGGGTTTGGATCTAGTCTTGGTCCAGTGTTGAATTTTTTTGTTACGATGTAAAATTACATAAGTTGATAGTAATGGAAATATTTCATACAACGGTATTTCTCCTATCAATTCCTTATTCCTCAATTACCCACTAAAATTGCCATTTTACCCATGGTAACGTCTGTTTTTCTTTCCCCTCTTTCAGTAATTATCCGTTTCCCGAATTTGAGGTAAAAGATAAGACTTGTTTTATTATACATTTGGTTTTGGATAGTTTACTTATCAATTGTTCAATTGATCAATTTTCTTTATTAATAATAGAATTATTATTATTATTATATTAGGTGTTTTACCACCGAATCTTAATTATAGAATAATATGAATATTTATTAAAGAAGATTCGTTCAAAATAATCGATTAATTAATCCTGTTGATGCATTTTGATCTTCGGTTACGTACACTACTTCTTTTTGTCTGTATTATTTATTTACTGCCAATTTCTCTTAATTTCACCGCATTTCTCTGTATTAACACTTGCTGCACCAATTATTCATACCTGTTCTAATGCCATAATTTTTGCTGCATAGTTCAGGAAATATTTCTTTAAAGGAGCGAAATTTTGAGGCTTTGAGACCAATGTATTATTAGACACAGCTACAATTTCAAACAAGTTATATGAGTAAAAGAATGATAACACTTTATTAAAAAATGGTAATCAAGAAGTATTCAGACCAAAATCAATTTAATACTAAATTGTCATTAATATAACCAATTTCCTTAATTAACTCACCAAACAATTATTATAGTTTTTGATTTGGTTCTATGTCACTTGCGATGGAATTTTGTCCCACCCTTGCAACCCTTTCCCATTTGGTCGATGTTGTGTTGCCTCTTGCATGGACGCGGGCCTTCACCTCATGATATAAACTATCTATCTTGTTAATGTCAGATAACTACGATATTCATTACAATATATTTATTCTAGCTTCATTTAATTGGAATGAAAACCTTTTCGATGTGTGTTTGAAGGTTTTGTCATTTTGAAAGAACCATCTTCTTCATTGGTCATACTTGTGAGCAGCACTCTTCAAAAATTCTTAAAGAACCTTTTCTGTAGTATTATTCCTCCTTGCTTTGAAGTGAGGAATTTTAACAACGGCTGTTGCACAGAAATTGACCAAAAAGATAATAAATCCACTTCCATGTTTTACTGTGGAAACCACGTTATTTATTCGATAGTTGTCTCCTCACTATTACGCAAAACATACAGGACATTATTTGCACTGAAAAACTCAATCTTTATTTTATCAGACCATAAAAAAGAGGTAAAAATCTAATGTATTCTTCAAATGATCATTGGCGTACTTCAGACGGGCATTTAAATGAATGTTGTTTAATGAAGTTATCTTTCTGCAACGAAGCCCAAGCAGTTCCGCTTTATGCATCGTATTGTCGACTGTTCCACCTTATTTTAGTCCTTCCTCGAATAAATGATCATTTACCTCCAGTCTAAGCATACTTAGATCATTTTTACAAGAAGTAAGGAACCCTCGAATGGTGGGAATTCCAATTTAGGGAGGATGACTCGAAGGAAGGAGACTAATTACACACAGCATCGTAATCCAAATTCTTCCGAAATTTTCTAGTAATCTTTTTAGATTATAAATTTGCAATTATTCTCTATTTGATATCAAATGTCATTTCACCAACTTTACCATCATGATTGCTTGTAGAATAAGAGTGTTGAGGTCGATGCGCCGAATAAAAGATTGATAGAACTTCTCGACTAATTCTGCCTAGTCTAAACTATAAAAGTGAGGTTACTGAAACTAGTTGTGTGACTGCAAATCTGTGTCATATTTTGATGCATATAAATTTAAAATATAATCGTAAAAATGCTGTATATAAAATTATGTGCTTCTGGTGTCTTTAGTATTTAAAATTTAGTCCATTCCATGATTCTCGCTCACCAAAGTTCTCTAGCTTGCATAAAAGGTTCCTGAAATCTGGAAAAATTTTGATATAATGTTTGGGTACGAATATTTTGGGGGATCAAGAGTAGCTTTGTGTAAGGAAGTAAATTTAAAATAAATAAGTTAGGTTCGTTAAAGTTAGGTTAGATTTTCTCCATATGAAAATAATAATATTTATAGCTCTTATTTCAAATTAGCTTCAACATATTTTATGTTAGCCAATTTGTTTAATGCTTAACCTAGGAAATGTAGGGCAAAATCTTCGTAAAAAGTTCTGTATTTCTTTATTTTCTAGGACATACGAATTAACACAAATTCAAATCTGACATTAAACTCTGTGTCCTTCAAGGGCAGGCAATTGTTGTCCTCTATTGTCGTACATTCTTTGGTCTTTACTTCATTATTACGAGGTGTAACTTTAGTTATCTCCTTGATTTTTGGATAGATAAACGCATCTATGTTGGATAACGGCACTAATTCAACTTCAGAGCCCGTTCCATTTCTGACAGAATCCGAATCTTTTCTATTATTAAAATTAAAGTATTTTAAATCTTTTTCAAATCGAATACGTTTTTATTTTAAGGGAAGCTTAAAATATCATTTGGTGGAAAGACACTTTTTTTCAAGAAATCACTTCCAAACTTAACGTGCAAAAATAATTGACTAAAATGATTCGTATTAAAATTTTATTTTGTTAGTTAATAGTTTAAAATGTCTTCATCGATAAATTCACGATAGCAAATAGGAATCTTACTCAAATAAGTAAAAAAGCCCTACTCAACCAAATTTTTAAGATATGGCATCTGGATATATACACGTATACGCTAATTTAATCTTAATAACTTCAGGCGATTTATCATTGTAATATAATTAGTTTAAAGGACTTTGGATATAACTCCTATTCTATTCGTGATGAATTGCCACGATAGAGAGAGAAAGAAGTCTGAAAGATTTCCTTACAATTTTAAAGGAACGATTGAAAGTCGTTAAAGTGGATGTGAATTATAATAAAACGTTTCACCCTAATAAAACGGATCATTTCAAAGCTGTTAAAATTTCATTCCCGTTATTAAATCTCTCTTGAAAATGGTCTTTAATAACCATCGGAAAAAGGAAGCCCTTCAATTTCCAGGATATTGCTTCTAAAAAATGGCTGATAATTGGCAATAAATTCGTCCACAGTAATAATAATAATAATAAATTCCTTATAATGCGCTCTTCAAGGCCAGAGGCCTTCGAGGAGCGCACGTTCGGTTGTGGACTAAAATCAGGTGGGTGAGTAGGCAATCCTGAACAGATGTATTTTTAGGCGTCGCTTGAAAATGGTAAGTGAGGCAGCAGATCTAATTTCGGCTGGAAGAGCATTCCAAAGCTTGGAAGCACAGCCTGAGAAGTCGCGGTCGCTCATCGAGCAGAGGGACGAGCAAGGAGTATTTATTAGAGGAGCATGAGATGACCGAAGGGCCCGAGGGACGATATGTTATGAAAGGGCGTAGGAAATGTAGGTTGGGGCCTTTTGGTGAATGACCTTGAAAGTCCAGAAGAACCTTGAAATAAAATTGATATCTGACAGGTAACCATTGCAGTTCCTGAAACAAGGGCTTAGAAAGGAAGAAGCGAGAGCGACTAAGCAGTAATCGGGCCACGTAGTTCTGGACTAGCTGAAGGGGACGTGGAGAGGAAGATGGTAGATTTACAAGAAGAGAGTTACAGTAATCAAGGAGGGAGGTAATCAAGGCGTGAACAGCAGTATCAAGACATTGGCGATTGAAGTGAGAGCGAAGGTTTGAGAAGTTACGGAGGAAACAAAGGGTAGATTTACTAATATTGTGGATGTAGGGCTTGAAGGAGAGATGCTCATCAAACACAACGCCCAGATTTCTAACATAGTCAGAGAAATCGACAGAGTTTCCAGCCAGAGGGAGGAAAGGAAAAAGTGCTTTAACGTTGTCTACTAGAGCAAGGGTACTAAACAGAAGAACTTACGGTTTGGAGTGTTTAAATTTAAAGAAGTTAACCGAAAGCCAGTCCGAAATAGTAGAATAGGCATATAGGATGCCACAGATTGAGTTGGCATTGGTCGAGTGGTAAGGGGAATTGAAGATTTGAGTGTCATCGACATAGAGCTGGAAGGATAGACCAAGATAAAGTAAGAGAGGGCTAAGAGGATATAAGTCGATTAGAAAGATGTGAGGGCCGAGGACAGAGTCTTGAGGGACACCAAAGCGAATGGGAGTGGGGTTAAAGGACACATCGTTAATCACTACAGAATGAGTGCGAGACGAAAGTTAAGAGCAAATCCAGTCGAGAGCAGGACCATAAATGCTAAGGAAAGACTGGAGGCGATCAAGCAAGACGGAATGGTCAATAGTATCGAAGGCAGCGGAGAGGTCCGGTAGAATGAGGATGGAGGCAGAAGCCCGGTCAGTCGCTCTAGGTAAGCAATCAGTTAGATTAAGTAAGGTGATTTTGGTAGAGTGCGCAGCTTTAAAACCTGATTGGTAAGTCTCATCAATATTACAGGTAATGATGTGGGAATTAATGCGCGAAACAACTACTGTTTCAAGGACCTTAGAGAGGAAGGAATGGTGCGAGATCGAGCGATAGCTTCAGCAAGGAAAAAATCACTTTCGCCTCTGTTCGATCGACCCCAGAAACCCCTAGTGATATCATTCAGAGGAAACCAACATTTATTTCCAAGGAAAGAGAAGAGAAAAATTGAAATTCCCTTCTTGATGTTGGTATCATGTGATTTAATTTATTTTCCTTCATCTGCTCTGAACTTCACAATTTGAAAGAAGCAATTACTGAGCATTTTACTGAAATACAGATTAGAAGTTACGGCATTCGTTAAAATTATTGATGCTTATATAGCTTGTTATTCCTAAACCACATGTGAGATTATGGTTAAAGATTAAAATAAGAAATTATCAATTGATCGTGACACAGACCCTAATATAAATGGACGATTATAGACTTATCTACTTTTCCAATATTAAATAATTTAATTATTTTCTTTCTAATTAATATTAGTTATGGTGTTATCGATGTCACTTATATAAAATTAATTTCATTTCTACTAATGGCCGTGTATTCAGTCACATCGTAGGAAAATTTTTAAAAATAAAACATCAACAGAGCCAATATTAAAGTTGGGGACAACATATATTATGTTCTTACATGAGGGTTACATAGCAGTCACTTTCTCATGATAACTATTTTCCATCTCGTTGAGAAATCTGGAAAAAGCCTCGGCCAAAAATCACCGCAGTCAAGAAAACTCAGTCCTGAAAAAACTCATTCGTTCATGACATTTATCTGTCTTCATTTCAAAGAATTCTCGTGCTTCTTAAAAATCCTGTTCGTGCATTCGACGAAAATGCATTTCTCCTGAGTCGTAAAACAACGATGTAATATAATGGTTATCTAAAGAACCCCATCTGTTAAAGTCAACAGACTATTTGTCTTGGTAAATATAGAAGATAATGAGTTCGTAGTCTTCCCTTCTTCCACTGACGTGAAACAAGGAGGGCCATGAATCATATATAAGATTTTGAACAGACTTGTTTCCATACAAAATATACATTATATATTTAATTATTTCGGCCTTTTCAAGTGACCAATTCGACGAGAGATCTTTTTAGCAAGTTGGACATTTCGTACTATTTACAAGTTTCATATGTGCTGGGCAAATATTCTTGTTCCATTCGAAAAAAGAGGCACTGCACACCTTTTTGCATACGTTACACCTTGCCATCTGTCTAGAACTTGTTTGTTCCGCATTAGCTGCTTGGAACTGGATTGGAAGAATCCTAAAAGCTCTCAGATTTTGAGTAATCTCTTTTACAACGCTGTTTCTATAACTTTGAATCTGGAGAAACGTGTCATTTGTAATGAAAAGACTGAATGCTATCTTTTCTCTTGCTGAGAAAACTAAAGTTCGAGGTTAATGAGTGCACACATTTCTACTTCATCTACGTGATCAAAATGGATTAGAGGAAAATAGGCCTATACCAGTCTCCATCTACATTCCATCTTGTGTACATTCTTGAGCTTCTTCCTCCTCGGATGAAACTTCCTCACAAGATGTTTCTTCAAAGATCGGAAGCTGATGTATCTGTGTTTCTTCATCTGCCTTTCTCCTTTTTAAAGAGTCATTCTATCACAACTGGTATCTTCCTTTATTGGTTCGTATCCCATATTAGAGGAATCCGCTTGCATTTCATGTCCACTATGACATTCATCATATGTAAGTTGCTGAAGTAAGTTTTCTTTAGAAGAAACTATACACATTACATACTCGACGCTTCATGACTACGAAATAACTGGATTGTTATTTGTTGCCGTCTTTGTGCAGAAATCCAGAGAGTACGACATGAGTAGTATTGTAGTTAAAGGGTCGAGTGCACACAAACTCGGCAACCTATGAGCGTATCCAGATACGCACTCACAAACATGGACTCGCACTCAAGTCTCCTTACCCTATCCCCTCCCCCCAACCCCTTAGCATTGGTCACTACAAGCCTTGGTAAAATGCAAGTGTTTTTCCCCCTCCCATATACTTTCGTCAGTGACCTTTTTACGAAAGATTCAGAGTCTGCAAACATACATACATACACACGCACACACACACACTGGAGCTTTCTGAGGCATTTTAGATGTTATTACATATATACATATTTTTCCGCTCTACAAAGCTAATCACGATTCCTTTTCGATATTGTTTTCTTGGTTGTTTATTCATCCTCTGTTTTGATTTTCAGGGCACAAGATTTAATGAAGCTGAGATAGTTATCAAACCTTATTTTTTAACCTTGACACCGTTCCCTCATTCGACTTGAATAAACATATTTGTTTTGTTTTTTTCAAAGAAGTCACAATGAAGTAAAGAGATAGCTATCTTGTGTTTAAACTGAGCCATCGACCAATCTTACTTTTCTAATGATTTATTTTACTTTTAAACTGTTGGGTTTTAAATAATAGACGAAAATAGACACAAAACCACGCACATGAGTTGAAAAGTAACTTTGAACTCTGAATGGATTGACGATAATAATTTTATTCATTTTTACTAAGTATTTACGAATATAAACATCATTCTGCAACCCTAGACATAGGCTATCGAAATAATACAAACTTTTTGTTAATAAACAAAGAAATCCAATGCTACCAGGTCCATGGCTGCTGTCCATATTAATTATATAAGCTGCTGGTGGTTTTAAAGGTAAACATAGATCAGTGTCTCTCGTAAATCATCCATGAAAAACTCGTTCTGTAGTTTTATCTTGATAAAATAGTTCTGTCATTTATTCCTGCATTCATTGTATTAAGAATATACTAATACATTCCTAGATTTATCTATCTCAATAACAGACTGAAACTGCATATATAACATGGGAGAACCCTTCTATTAATAGATATTTAAACTGCAATGATAATGTTCTCTGTTGTATAGGACTGGAGCATTTTCCAACTCAAGTAGTACACTTGTCCTGATTTAGGTTAATACGATAAATATTTTTACTTTTTATAAATTGTTCATAAGTAAGTCCAATACTCTGCCCAACTCCAGGACCCCTTATACCGTTATATAACGAGTAAAAAGCCAAAAATGCAACTGGATCTGTATCGTCCGAATAGTCTAATTCAAATAGTCTTTCAACTTATGTTGTGAGAATAAATCAGCATATAGTCTCTGTCGTAGAATGGACTCCCGACAATATACCATATGTCACTATTCGTTGAGCAAACTTCTTTAATTATCTTTAGAGTGCGTTAATGTCTGGCGAGCCGATATTAATGTATCTTCGATAAGCTTAAGAAGTGGAACTGAGCTCAAGGATAATATTATTGCTATCATTAATAAAATAGAGTTTTATTAATAATAACTCTCAACTAACACAAGACTGAAAATATTGACATAAACAGAGAATGGAAAGGGTCGTGAGGGCTCGGGCTAATCCGAGGATTAAAGGATTTAAAAAGGTAAAACAAATATAGAGTTAAAGAGATGGGATGGTTCGCTGAACCATTTAAAGAGCAGGATAGAATTAAGAAAAGGGTTAAGTACTCAAAGGTGACGTTTGGCTTACGTAACTTTATACGAGTCGTGCAGTGGAAGGCGACGTGAAGGAATTTTCGGTCCGCTTGCGAGTTCCAGCCGAAGGGGGGAATAAGATGAACCTGACGTGGCGTCTGGGGAATGAAAACCGTTTCTCGACGAACGGCTTGAAGAACAATGGCTGTTCTACGTTGTTCTCTTCCGAACAATAGGGGGGGCGCTGAGAACCGTCTCTTGTCTACGGGCTCAAGAACAATGGCTGTTCTAATGTTGTTCTTCACTGAACAAGGGGAAAGGGTGAGACCCGTTTCACGGCAAAGGGCTCAAAAGAACAATGGCTGTTCTAACGTTGTCCTCTTCCTGAACAACAAGGGGGAAGGGTGAGAACCGTTTCTTGGCGAAGGACTCAAAAGAACAATGACTGTTCTACCTTGTTCTCTTTCTGAACAATGAGGGGGAAGCCTTAAGGACTTGGCGTCACGAAAGGCTCGAACCTTTGGCACTCAATGGATATTGTCCTCCTTTTGGACAAGTGATGGTGAATCTCGAGGTCGAGGTCCCTTGGCGCACAAAGGGAGAGAGGGTCGTGGTGATGTTTCACAACGAAAATCTGGATCTCCAATCTAATCTTAGTGGTAACGTTTTCATCTGAATAGTCGAGACACTACCTTGGCGTGGGGGGACAATGGAGTGGGAACTTCGAGGGAATGCACAGCTGAGGCTTGGAAAAATGCCTTATCTGCCCATAAGCCTAACTCAATCTGGCGAGGTCGGCGTATGAGGGCGAACGGGGGGACGATACCCTCCTTGTTTTATCAGTGACATCCGGTGGCTGCGATATGGCGCCAAGCTTTGATGCGAAGATGCACGTGGGCAGGATCGTGGTTTTAAAAACATGTGATAGGAGTTGAAAATAATGCAGCTTCAACCCTTGTTATCACACCCCTTCATTCCGGGGAAAGTTGTCACTTCGAAAAAAGAGAGAAGGGACAACGATTGAGCCTCGTTGTGGGGAACTCGTCTTCTTGTACCAACCGTACCTTCCTGCCCCGAACTCGTATTACCTTTATACATATGATTATTTTGATCTTTTGATAATAAGTGAAAATAATCTTTAATACAAACTTAATAAAAAAAAAGGCATGGAACAATGAAATGATATAAATTTAGTACATATGGGACAAAATAATTTATAAGTAAATTAATGGGTACAAATATATACATACAAGAAAAAAAATACATTGAGCGTTACAAAATTCAGACCTATACATTAACTAATTATATTACAAGAGAATCTCAATTTAAGTCGTACAGGACGGTATATACCTACATGGAGATAATAATCCTATGAATACACTTACTCTACGCTATTCGGTAAGGCATTTCTACTGAGTGTCTCAGTGACCTGGTTATCGGAACCATTTATATAATTTATTTTAAATTGATACTCTTGCAAGAGTAAACTCGAGCGCATGATGCGGACGTTGGAGTGTCGCACATTCCTAATATAGGCTAACGGACGGTGGTCGGTTCCTATCTGAAATTCTTTACCTATCAAGTACATCTTGAATTTGTCTATGACCCAGATAATTGATAGAGCTTCCTTTTCTATAGTGGCATATCTCTTTTCGCGTGGTAATAATTGACGACTAGCATATGCAACTGGATGACTCGTGCCGTCATCCTCGCATTGAAGGAGTACACCTCCAATGCCCTCGTTGGACGCGTCGGTTTTAATCCCAAAGGATTTTTCCGGGTTGGGCAACTTTAAAATGGGGGCAGAAATGAGCTTACTCTTAAGCTGATTAAAATGGAAAATAGCGACATCATTCCAACGTAAATGATTGGAGGAATTCTTTTTTTGAAAGCGGCTGAGGGGGGCCGAAATTGCAGCGAAATTCAGAACAAATTGCTGATAGGGAGAAGCTGATCCTAGGAACGATCTTAATTGCTTCTTTGTAATCGGGAGGGGCATGTCAGTGATTGCCTTAATCTTGTTCTCTAGGGGACCAAACTTGCTTTGTCCTATTTTGAAACCCAAATATTTTATGGTTTCGTGGGCAAAATGGCATTTGCTGGGGCCAATGGTGAGGTCATTTTCGCGCAGTCACTCGAAAAGAGCTAATAGGGTGTTTAAATGGTGACTCCATTTAAATAGTTCTTGTAACTGACTCTTTTGATGTGTACTCAGCTGCGCATCAATATCCAGGTCAGAGTGTTCCAAAGACTCGCCTGATAGGGAAGGAGGAGGGTAATCGGCATCAGGTTGGATGCACACTGTCTGGCTTACATTAAGGGATTCCGCGGGGTAATCTTCTTCCAGCGCCGATGTTTCGTACAGTTCTACGAAGGTATCTTCATGGGCGCGTTGGGGGGTTCTTTTTTTCTTGGGGTCCACGGACAGTCTCCGTGTCCTTGTCTTGGGCCATATCACCTACGGGTGTTAGTGATTCACAATCCTTTTGTGCCGTCCTAAAGTCCTGGTTAAGGGTTTCCGAGAAATCGGACGGTATCGGGGTTCTGATGGGGACGGGCTCCTAGGCTTCTTTCTTAGCTCGGCCGCGAGGAGGGGCGGCCTGAGACACAGGGTCGAAACTTACTTATGGGCTCTTTCCTATAAGCACAGAACAGAATTGTATGGGTGCTGAAATGACTTCAGCCCAGCCATCATAATATTGACACTGCAGGTAACATCTAACGACGGGGAATGTGCTCGCCCGCCCAAGGTAGTCATGGACCACCGCAAATCTTTTGTGGTCACGGTCCACTGGGGGGAAGAGTTCGTCGGACACGATGAAACACGTACATCCTGTGTCCCTGACGAGAGTCGATGCTCGACAGCCGTTCACGCTGCCCTCCTCAAATTTCAAAGTTCCCGCTGAACTTTTATCTAAAATAAAATTTATCTGGTTGCCTGACGGGGGAGGGGGAGAAGTTTCTGCTTGGGTCTGCACCACCGGGGGAGCCGGGGTTGCATTAATCTGGTGAACTTGGTGGGCTGGTCCGCTTTTAAGCCTAGAATTTTGGGGGCAATTCCAGCTCATGTGGTTTTCTACACCACAGGTGAAGCATATGATTGGTCGCTTCGGGAAGAGAGATGGAGGAGAAATCTTAATGGGTTGTTTGGAGTCCCGTTGTTGGTTTTGGGGAAAGAAGTTTTGAGGGTTTTACGGGGCTCAGAAACTTCGTCGTTTTTCCTGTAAAATGGCGCGAATCCTTCCTCCTTTCCTGGTTGGGGGATTGGTGAGAAGTTCGATTCTCCTTTGGGTATAAATTATGGCTGGCAGCATAGACATTCGCTTCTTCGGTACATTCTTTAAAGGTCTGGCACCGACGATCCTTGACGAACGCGAGGATCTCAGTCGAAAAAGATGCCAAAAATTGATCCCGCAACACGATGTCTGTTAAGGACTCGTAGTTCGGATACATCTTTGATGATTTTCACCAAAATTTAAAATTCCTCTAAAGAATGTATTCGAAATGACGGAACGTCTGTCCGGGTTTAATACGACCTCCTCGAAATTCTTGGCGGTAGAAATCGGGAGTCATATTATGAGCGGCCAATAACTCAGCTTTTAAGGTGCTGTAGTTAATTGTACACTCAGATGGTAAAGATATAAAAATTTCCCGCAATTTACAATTTAAAAGAGGAAATATTCTTATTAAGCCTAGAGCCTCCAAATCCAGGTTATTGATTTCGGGGATCTTTTCGAAGTGTGCTAAAAATGCTCCGAAATCCTCTCCATCCTTGAAATTGGGGAGCTTTAGTGAGAGATTAGGGGGGGCTTCGAAACGGACACTAGCAGACTGTATCTCTGCTTCAACACGAGCTAATTCCATCTGATGGTGAAGCTCAGCTTGTCTTATCCGTTCCTCTCTTTCTTCTCGTTGAAATTCTCTTTCTCGTTCTTTCTTTTCTCGTTGGATTACTCTTTCTTCCCCTTTTCTTTGCTCCTCATGAACGTACTCAATTAGTTCTTTTCCGGAGAGTCCAAAGGATTCTCCTTGTGCTTTTAAGATTTCGAACTGAGACAACTTTGCACTTGGGGGAGCACTAGTCAACCAACTAAAATTCCTTTCAACAAGAATTATGCCTTTATAGTATGGGCCTCCCTAAATATGGGCACTAACCTATTCGTTCTTGGTTTCTTAGTCTAAATATACTGACTAAAATCACACAAAAAACACACAAACAAATTATTATAAAAGTTCCTTGAGCTACTCCAGCTTCTTAAGTTTCCAAAAAAAGGGGATAGCGATCGTTAAAACAAAAGGGAACTACTATACTCTATTATTATAACGAATAACACTATGCTTTACTTGACTGAGACCAGTGTTTGCAAAGATATAGCGTTGAAACCCCACACCTCACACCAAATTTAAATAGTATATATATATATATATATATATATATATATATATATATATATATATATATATATATATATATATATATATATATATATATATATATATGTCGTAGAATGTACTCTCTATGATATACCATATATAACTATTCGTTGAGGGAACTTCTTTAATTAACTTTAGAGTGCGTTGATGTCTGGCTGGCCGATATTATGTATCTTCGATATGCTTAAGAAGTGGAACTGAGCTCAAGGATAATAATATTGCTATCATTAATAAAATAGAGTTTTATTAATAATAACTATCAACAAACACAAAACGGAAAATATTGACATAAACAGAGAATGGAAAGGGTCGTGGGGGCTCGGGCTAATCCGAGGATTTAAAGGATTTAAAAAGGTAAAACAAATATAGAGTTAAAGAGATGGGATGGTTCGCTAAACCATTTAACGAACAGGATAGAATTGACAAAAGGGTTAAGTACTCAAAGGTGACGTTTGGCTTACGTAACTTTATATGAGTGGTGCAGTGGAAGGCGACGTGAAGGAATTTTTAGTCCGGTGGCGAGTTCCAGCCGAAGGGGGGAATAAGATGATCCTGATGTGGCGTCTGGGGAATGAGAACCGTTTCTCGACGAACGGCTTGAAGAACAATGGCTGTTCTACGTTGTTCTCTTCCGAACAATAGGGGGGTGAGAACCGTCTCTTGTCTACGGGCTCAAGAACAATAGCTGTTCTAATGTTGTTCTCCTCTGAACAACGGGGAAAGGGTGAGAACCATTTCTTGGCGAACGGCTAAAAAAACAATGGCTGTTCTACGTTGTTCTCTTCCGAACAACAGGGGGGGGGGGATGAGAACCGTCTCTTGTCTACGGGCTCAAGAACAATGGCTGTTCTAATGTTGTTCTCCTCTGAACAACAAGGGGGAAGGGTGAGAACCGTTTCTTGGCGAAGAGCTCTAAAGAACAATGGCTGTTCTACGTTGTTCTCTTCGGAACAACAGGGGAAGAGTGAGAACCGTTTCTTGTCAACGGGGCTCAAACGAAAAATGGCTGTTTTAACGTTGTTCTCTTTCTGAACAACGAGATGGGAAGCCTTGGCGTCACGAAAGGCTCGAACCTTGGCACTCAAGGGATATTGTCCTCCTTCTGGACAAGTGAAGGGGAATCTCGAGGTCGAGGTCCCTTGGCGCACAAAGGAGAGAGGGTCGTGGTGATGTTTCGCGACGAAAATCTGGATCTCCAATCTAATCTTAGTGGTAACGTTTCCATCTATATAGTCGAGACACTTCCTTGGCGTGGGGGGACAATGGAGTGTGATCTTCGAGGAATGTCTTATCTGCCCATAAGCCTAACTCAATCTGGCGAGGTCCGCGTATGGGGGCGAACGGGGGGACGATAACCTCCTTGTTTAAACATTGACATCCGCTGGCTGCGATAAGGTGCCAAGCTTCGAAGCGAAGATGCACGTGGCCAGCATCGTGGTTTTAAAAACATGTGATAGGAGTTGAAAATAACGCAGCTTCAACCCGTTCTATCACAGTCTCCTATACTCCCTTTTACTAGAGTAATATCCTGCAGTGGAGAGAAAAGTAGATTTTTCTTCTTCAGTATTTTTTAACAGTGGTCTCTAAATATGCAGGATAGGGGTAATTATTTCCAATCGAATTTACAGATGTTTCACTTAAATAAATATCAACATTGCTGATCAAAGTGTAAAGAATATTATTTTCAGATAAAAGATTCTCCCCATCTAGAAGTTGGTTCCGTTTAACCTTAAAATTCTTGCTTAAATATAAAGATAAACCTCAATAGGTTGTACATAATACTCTCTATTATCAGATACATAATATTTAACCGGTGTGAGGTCGGAAGAGATATTGCTGAAGGTAGAGAAAAACTGATAATTGCTTTCAACAATGGAAGTTTGGGTTTGGATGAAGAGCATTTATTTTACACATATAAGATTTACAGTAGTTAATATCTTTATGAGAAGATCTGTGAAATTTATGATGGTTTATATTATAAAAAAAAAACATCACCAGCCTCATCAGCATCTATTTTCAACTTTCTTCAACTTCTTTTTCATCCATTTTAGCTCATTTATTACACCTATTTTTTTTTTATTTCCTCTCATTATCCCTCTCAGATTTTAGCTTTATTCTAATATACTGTCTAGTATCTTAGTGATATTATTTTTTACCCTTTTCCACCTGGTTTCTCAGAGCTTGCTTCGCAATCTTTTCATGCACCATATCCCCAACAGTATCGAAACCGGCTGTAATAGCCTTCTTTCCTAGATAACGAGCATCACTCTTTAGATATGATGTTGTATTTCTGAATAGGTAAGAGAAGAGGGATCCAAGACCATATTCCCTCTGGGATATTAATACTTTAAACACGCGTGGTCATTCTACATAATTATCGTTTAATGTTTACTCCTTATGTGTAGTTTTATCATCACCTGACCAACAAAAAATCAAAATTTTTTCCTTTCGACCGTTCTTATATAAATATAAATTGATCTCAAGTGCCCAGAGCTTAGATTCAGATAGTGTGGATTTTTAAAAGTTATACTAAATGAACCATCATAAAAAGGAAGTTGAATAATTCTTATCAGTCTGGACTGTGTCCCGCCTACTAACTGATAGTTTCCAAGGTTAGAGTAAATATAACATGATCTTGGATGAGGAATAAGAGCAGTAAAAACTATATTTAACGCTATACAATGATTTAATTTTGGCATATTATCTCTAATAGATCTTTTCATTATAGCGGAAAATTCTTATAGCAGATGAATTAATATATTTTATTTCCATTTCACATTGATCAATGAGCATATAAGCGGAGGGCATTTTCCGTTGCTTTCTGTCAGATTGAAACATTAAATCTTGAGATGATAATTTCTGTTTCATTTTCAGATTCATTTTCTCTATGAGTGCCTTTTCATTTTTGTGATATGCAGCAACTATCCAAATCACATCATAAGCTTAGTCCTCTTGCCAATATAGTATTTGATGCATAGTTCTTTACTTCTGCAATTTATCGATAGACTGTGAATGAGTGTGTAGACTTAGTAACATTATAGATAATCCCGGGAAATGGTTATTATGGATTTGTGCAACTCGATTCTATTATAGTCTCACATGGTATTTTGAGGTTAAACATTCAGAGAAGAGGAGGAAGGAAGGGTTACATAAACACTCTCTGGCTCCATCTTCATAACTGATATAAAACCTTGCACATCTCCCACATGTATATAATTTTAGGAATGTATTTGCTCAAGAATTTAGGGAGATATCACATGCTTTGATATATGAGTTAAACGATTCTGAGTACCATCGCAATTTTACTAAATATAGCTTGTTTTTTCATGCTCTTTTAAAGCGAAAGGGCATATAAAAACAAGCTATATTTAGTATTCTCTCCACTACCTATTCCTTACGGGAGTCAAATTTTACTTTATGTAGTTCTTTGAAATAAACCTCACCTTCAATATGTTCTCCATTTCAATCTTCAATATAATACAGGGCAATACAATTAAAATTTTATATATCTTGTAGTTTTCCTCACTACACCTTATTTCGTACTGGAAACGCGTGGGATTCAAATATAAGAAGCTATCTTATATAGAAATTTCTTTATTTAACTTCAGCTCTTCGCTTCCGTAGAGCAACATCGTGTATAACTTTAAACGGTGTGTTCCCAAGTATTCTTCGTCTACGATTATTATAAGCATTTGCAAAATCATCTGATACATCGATGTATTTCCAGGTATTAATAAAAGTAAAGTATCTGAAAAGTCTTTCTTTTATTGTTCTTTGTACCCGCTCTACAAGACTAGCTTTTATAGAGAGTAAACATGATGACTGCCGATCTTACATTCGCTTAATAAACGTTTCATTATATTTCCTTTAAAATCTCCTTCATCATCAGAACATATATAACCTGAAATCCATCTGGATTCTTCAATGAGATTTCTTCCAGCATTTGACACTACCTGGTCCGTCTTCTGCTTTATAGAAATTACCCAGAGATATCTAGAATATTTGTCAATTACAAAAAGTATGTAACGTAGACCATAATTAAACCTTTCATATTTGGACATCACAGTTAACTCTAGTTACCGAATTTCTGTAGTGCCTTGAATCTTTTTCGAATGGAAAGCATGAGAGAAAGCTTTCCACATTAGATCTTTTAGCGATCATTTTAACAGATTGGTGAAGTCAATTTACCCCACCAAAAGATGTTATGGACTTGAAGATGTATATAAGCGTAACAATCGACGGTTCTTTTCTAACTGAATATCAAACTAGTTTACACTCTTATATAAAATTTAATTTTACTTTACATCTAGTTTAAAATAGATAATTTCAATTAGAATTTCATAGAAGTTTGCATCATTATTACTTTGTACACATTTAATGATTCTCTGCTTAAAAAGAGCTGGATTAAATTAATATCAGAAGGTTTTTTTTGTATGTTCCAGTTTTAACTAAACATATTTGTTAAAGAATTGTGCTCTTATGAAATATTATTTGTATCTTGGGGAAACTTAAACTTTTTTCTTACAAATCTTGATGACTCAGGCGAGTTACACTCTGTAGCGGGCCGAAAATCTAGACCCTAAACCCAGTCGATCCAACCCGCTTCCTACATTTATTCGGACGTGAGAAAGCGAGGGAGAAATAAAACAGATTGTATGTATAGTCCTTTAATTACCAAAGAATATCGGGTAAATATTTACAAGAGATCTCGTTACTTATTTAAATACAATTATTCCTATCTTATAAATCACATCATCAAAATATGAAACACTCAGACAATTATATTTAAAGAAAAAAACATCTACCAAAAAGAAAAAACAATTTTATGTAAAATCGAACAAAAAAATATTTGCGACTACAACAACAAAAGGAAAAGGCCTCATTTAGGACCAAAAAGGGGAAAGTCCTGCCAGCTGCCACTCGAGTGGGCACAATGTCTAGGACATATCAAAACCACATTGGCGCCTCCCGCTCGATATAATATATAGTGATCTTGTCACAGTATTAAGGCTATATAGAAGCCCCCCCTTATTCAAATGGGACATACAATAACTTTAGTTAACTTAATTCGAATCCTACTATCTCCAAAGATAAAAGTCTTTCTTGAGATGGTATTAAGTTTGAGGGTAGCAGCTCTCTCCCTTTATCGAGATAAACAATAATTTATTTCTCATGTTAGAAGATTGGAGAGAAAACGACTTGGCTTCCGAGCTAACAAATGTATCAACTGTCTGAATGGCTATATCTTTTGTTTCTGTGATGCTGTCATCGGAACATTCCCTTTTATTAGATTAAGACACATTTGACCAAATCACTATCCATGCATCTTATGATTGATTTTTTCATCTTTTTAGAAAGTGTAGGGAAGGCATGGAAGAGATAAGCGTATGTTTTTATTTTATGGTTAATTCTAAAAGATATTCGGTTTCGAATTCGTTTGAAAATATACAGGTTCGTAAGGAAAATCGTAGAGTGTTATCGGACTGAAGTTGCAGAGCAAGTAGCCATAAGGTTTAGAGACTGATTCTTTATATATCTTCATGAAACTCTTTCGTTTACCCAGCATTCTTCGTCCAGCAAATATATTTATCTGGGAGATGTCTCTCCTCTGGTTAAATAAAACTAGATGATGTGACAATTTAAGGCTATATCGAGCACATGTATAAGAATTTTTATAAAATATATTTTGAGCCACTAGGAATATGGGGATATTCTTATGGTGGGAGGTAACTGTAAATATCTCTGATATATTTGCATCTATCTTCTGCATTAAGTCATTTAAAATACGGAATGTATGATTTTTTCCATCGAGATATGAAACTTTGTCCCTCTCTGACATTCATATTATTTGAAAAATCACACTCTCTTTCACGCTTCCTCCGACGCCCTGCTAAGCATCAGCCATCATGTCAACGAGGTCTGATACGGGCCACCTTCCATTAGCAACCTAGAAGTCGTGGTATAGAATGGCGAGAAGATGCCAGCGGTGTGGTTTGCTGTTGTTTACGGAGACAAATTGGCCATGGAAGTCATGCCCTTGGAGAAACTGATAACAAAGAAGGAGAACTACGTCTTTCAACAGGACGCTCCATTGACTTACAAAGCCAATGCCAGTGCAAGAGTAGTTGGGGTCGAACATAAACTTATTATGCTCGAAGGACCTTTGGCCGCTGCATTCGACAGACCTCAATTCCATCAACTATAGCTGGTAGGCGCAAGTCGAAGGAAATGTCTGCAAAATTCACCATAGTAAAGTGAACAAGCTTCGTCAAGCACGAGTGGGCCAGCATGGGTTCGGCCTTCAGTTCTAGCATTCAGTTCAGCTTCCTGACCGGGTGGCCCTATTGAATATTACAACAATGTATACACATACATGTATGTTAAACAATAAAAGACTTTCTTACTAAATCAAATCTATCTTTGTGTCCTTTGTTGAGAACGTCGTAACAAGTGTAACAGGATATTTGCAATAGCCGGTACAGCCTTAGCCTAAAGTTTTGGTAGACTTTGACTTTGGTGTGATTTATTGGGCTTGTCAATGAATAAGTTGCTCAGGATTTTAATGGATGTGTTCAATATAAATCGAAAGCTATTGAAATATATGAAATCCTGAAATCAGTATGCGCTATATTAAGGTGAAAGTGTCTTCATATCACAAATCATGTAATAAATTCAATATCGGTAATAAAATTAAGTTTATCGTGATGGAGTCGAGTACTCCAAAGGCGATATGCCCTAATGATTTGAGAAAACTACATGTTTCTTAATAGATTTATCAGAGCTTGAATGAAAATATACATATATATATATATTAATAAGAAATGCAATTTGTTGCTTTACGGTATATGGCGTAAACTAATGCACTAATGATCCCATAATCGTGTTCATTAAGCAGATTTTTTAATATTCGGAAAGGCTGAAAAAGAAAACGATGGCTAAGAAATAATAATACGATTAAATCTCCCTTCAAAAGGTTTCATTTCTAGAAGATTTATGGGATTGAGATATTTTAACAAACTATTAATTATGAAAATTTTAAAATCGACAAAATAATATTCTGCTTCATCCTAAAACCACTTTTTTGCAATTAAGCAGAAAAATTCTTACTATGGAGGTAAAGGAAAAGAATTTGGCTTTGATGTATGTCACTGGAAAAGATGCCAGAATTTGAATTTAAATACTCCGTCTAGTTATTAACCGCAATGATTCCTGAGTTTAATTATTTTATGTGTAAATTCTTCTCATAAGAATTGTTGCTAAAATTACGGATATATCTATTAATTTGAATTTAGTTTACGGGTAAAATATGAGGTCCGAAGGAATTCAAAAGACCAAATAATCCAATGGACTCCGAAAATCCAACACTTTGAGATGATTAGTAAGGGGGGAGGTTTAAGGTCTCGTGGATTTTTCTCACCTCTGGATTCATTGGATCACATGACATTGAATTTCTGACAAGGATTATCAGATTCTTTCGCTTTCCAATGGATCAGAGCCTCATATCCTACTCTGAGTGAAGAAGAGAAAGAGAAAGAGAGAGAGTAATAAAGAAAAGAACTATTATATTTATTGGGTGAGTTTCTATATAGTAACAACAAAAGGGGTAAAATAGGAAAAGAGAGAAATTTGCAGGTAAAGTTCCAAGGAAGGACAAGATTATTACCATAACAATTATATAATTTATCTATTTCGGCCTTTAAAGAAAATAAAAAAATGGATAATTTGTATGCGCTGAAAATGTCTCCCTCTTAAAAATACGTGTGGTAGGTATGACCTTAATGGTTGCTACACATCGTGAAGTGAGATTTACCATAACTTTGTTGGTTTTATCAGGGTATAAATCAAATCCACAATCTCACTCTGCCAAGAGGAACATTCCCAGGCTCTGAATGAGGTTAAAATTAGGCCAAATCTGAACTAACCTGACCCATTGCCACAATTTAAAATTATAATATTTATAACTTTTGAAATCATTTTTGAATTATGAATTTCAGACTTTTATATTTCACTCGTTTATCATGCCACTCCTTTCAGCGGTATTTGGGGAGCCCCTTTGTTCTGTCACTTCAAGGAATAAGAAATTTGAGGAATATTTAGTAAAATAAACTTAAATTAGCTTAAAAATATTAAAGGAGTTGCCCCTAAACTATTCTTATACACAATGAGAGTTACCATGTATGAGCTTTTATGGCTCCATGAAGGTACAAATACATGACATATTTGTTTTATTTGTTTGTTTGAAACGGAAGCCCGGAATCATGTTTCAAATTTACGCTGAAAAAGGCCCAACTATTTCGTTAAAGGTAAAGATTCATAAAAATGATAAGAAAAACCGACGCAAGAAAGTACAAAGCAAAGAAAAAATATTATCCCAAGGCTTCATTGAGTGTTACAACGAAAGAGGCGAACCACACGGAAAATCTACTTGATCAAAGTGGTATCAGAAATTGAAAGTTGGATAGTTAAGTTTTATAGATTTTTCAATGCCTTGTGATGAGTGCCGAGAATTTTCTTGAAATATATCCATTTGTTTATAAAAAGACATCTATGAAAGGTCTCCTTCAATTACTAACTGCTTTTAACTAGAAAACACTAGTTAGCTAGGTTAGTTTAAATTCCACTTACAAGCAAGTGTGGTAAAAGAGTGAGGTGATATCCATCGAATAGAAGTTTTAACATTTATAGCTGTATAACATTCTTAAAATCTTACATGTTTACACAGAATAAAGACTTTATATGAAAAGAAATTTAGTTAAAGTTGTCATAAAAAACATATATAAAAATGCAGGATTATAATTAGACATAAATAAACTGAACTCTGAAATCTTAGAAATTCAATTATAACTTCATATTAATCCGGAAAAGAATTTCAACTATTCTATCTTGAGAGTATATATATATTCTGCTGGATTATGTATATATATATATATATATATACATATATATATATATATATATATGTGATAGAACGAGTTGAAGCTGCGTTATTTTTTAACTT